>QUSF01000006.1:17585250-17677552 GCA_003676055.1 Chloebia gouldiae
TAGAATAGAATAGAATAGAATAGAATAGAATAGAATAGAATAGAATAGAATAGAATAGAATAGAATAGAATGGTGAAGTCAAGGTAATCAGTTCCAGCAAGAAGAATGTGTAGCTGGGCACTGGGTATATTGATCTCACTGCTTACATTTTAGACTCTGATTTACCTAAAGAATTCAATAAACTTATGGTATGCCATGCAAGAAGGTGATGATGGAAAAAAAGATATGGCATTTTGATCATAGCTCTATAAAAATCAAGAGGACAGTGTAAACATGTAAACTACTTAGGTATATTTATTCTGAATTGGATTCAATGCATTTCATGTTGTAATTCTGACTCGTAAAAGTTGGTGTTATAGCTGTAAAATTTCTTTCATCTATTTTTGATATTATGCTGAAGATTTGGAATATTTTAGTTCAATATAAATTTGCTTCCCAAACAGGCAGAAATCATTCTTTTTATTCCAGGGGCTGGTATGTACAAAGAATAACTAGGTATATTCATATTCTACAAGTAGGATGAAACAATAAATGTTTCATAGTAAAAAAAAAAGGTAAACTTGACCAAATAGCTCCTCACTTTGTTATATTTCAGTGGATGTAAAAGTGGAGAGTGATTTTAAAGCAAAGTGTTTTGCAATGTATGTTTCTAGGTCACAGATATATTTGCTTGATTCTTTTCCACCAGTTTCGTGTCTGGGTAATATAATAGAATCATGGTGAGAATTTCTGGTAAAAGGAATGGAGTATTTGTCCATGACAACATATTTATTCTATATTGTAAATATTTTAAAGGCTCAATTATTTTTTACAAGCTGGTACTTTTGATAATTACAGCTGTTCTTAAAAGATATAGTAGGAACAATGTCTTAAACATAGAAAAATCCTAACAATATTTGCAACAGAAGATAAATATTTAAATAGTGTACACTGTTCCTGTGTATGTATATGTAGACACCTGAAAAATACGTCTACATACCTCTGTGTCATGTCATAACTAAAAGACTGCATAAAGTGAGTACATTCCTTTAAAACAGAAAGAGATCACAAAGAAAGGCTAATTGTCTTCTGCAGGTCTTTAAATAATCCTGTGTTTCTTAGTAGACAGAAAGGCTAAATTGCCCTGCTCTGGCACTCTCTAACCTTTATCCCTGCTGTGAGATGTCAGCACCCAGTAGAAAAGAGGATCTGCACACTCCCTGATACCAAATCCTAGAGTATAAAATAAGTGCTATAAGTTTTATGCTATTATACCCCTATCATTCTGGACTTCTTTACAGTCTTGACATTACTCCTGATACTCTGACTGGAGAAGGAAAGAGGAAAATAACATCTCTTCCAACAATTATGATGTTTTAGATCCTCAAGGGCATCAAGGCATGATGTCAGAGGAGATCAGGGAAAGGTACATTGAATGGCAAAACAGGCTGATTTAGAAGGCAGCATCTCTAGGAATGGTGAGTGAAAAGCACATTACCTGTCTTAGGTACATTTATGATTTCTTCTAGAAAGCAGATTAATTCTTACAAAATGTTTCAGTTTTCAGGATACAGGCTACATGTAAAAAGTATAAAGCCATTGAAAATTTGGTGATTAACATGAGGTAGAGCACAATTTTAACAGTCACATTTTTATTGATGTTAATTCTCTTCACAAAGAAGGGGAAATGGCTATCACCTGTACAGCTTTTGCTGCTGTTAAAACATTTCTTTATTAAAAATCACTCAAACAAGATCAAATTAGCTGGTGATAAAAATCTCAGGGAGCTAGTGTGCAAGAAATATATGGTTTAAAGGTAAGCAATATTAAATGCATTTTTCAATCAAGCCTTTTTTTTTATATATATATCCTATCTTTGCTTTTACTTTTTCACTATATTTAAATTACTTTTCTGAGTGCTTGAGACTCTGTACACTTTCTCTTGGGCAAATTAGAAGTGAAGGGGTTTTGCTATTGTGCCTGAATTATGATTCAAAGGTAATGCTTGATGATTTGCCATGTAGAGCAATTACATTTCAAATACGAGTTTGTCAGAAATTAGGTCAAGCCAGTTGTGTGAGGTAAATACAGTGAAACATTACGAAAAACTTCATTTAATTTATTCAGTATATTCCAGTTTCTAAGCCTCATACAAATATATGAATTGTGGTATTTTCTTAGATTATATTAATTTATGGCAATAATGTTTAGCATATGTGTTTATAATCCAACAGATTTTATTTGAAGATATTTTCTCATCCAAGACATCAAGACTAAGTTTTATATGTTGCCAGGTATTTTAATTTAAGAAATTCAATACCTGAGCTTCAGATTTTCCTCAGAGACATTAAACATATTATTTTGCTTCATACACTATTGTAATAAGAATTTAAACAATAAATTTTGCAGTAGTTGGTATAAACTACATCCCTGCATTTCATTGTATTGTTATGTACCAAACAGCATACCATATGGATATAATTTCTATTCAAGACAAGTTATCTAATATTTGTTAATACAATTTCTACTTTTGGAAAGTTGTATTACATCCTAGTTTTTCTTTAAAATATACTTTCAGTCCACTTCTACAAAAAACTCAGCATAAACTTGACCATTTGATTCAGATACATTTATGATTTTCTCCAGAACCCTTGATCCTTGTATTCCCTTCTGTACATAGGAACGACTTCAGTGGAAGAAGTAGAAACACTCCATAGTCTTACAGTAAATGTATCTGGTGAGATAATGTTGAAATGCTGGATCTGGAGCTGGTTTCTTTCTTAATAAATGAACACTTAATTTTCATGTAATTCATTCAAATGTCATTGTCTCCAATGTTTACAAAGGGTGTGTATGGCTAGATCCCTTGCATCAGGTCCATTGGAAAAACTAGGTAATACTCTTTTTAGTTTCTGGAAATAGATGCTGAGTTCTTTTGGTTAGACTGGCTCTGGCATGCATAGAAGATCCATGTGTATCTTGTAAACTCTCACACTGAAATAGTAAGATTCTGCTACTCACATGCTACAATGATGTTTTAAACATTTTTAATTTGGGTTTTTGTTACAGTTCAAATAACAGTTTATGGAATTTTCATATCTTCTGTTCAATATAACTATGATTTAATAGGAAATCTTTTCTGATTCTTCTATCCATGTATTCTATAATTAGAACAAATATCTTTAAAATTTCTTTAGCTGATAAGTGTGAAATAATATACCACAATTTCAGGTAACAAAACATATGAATTAATTAAAGAAAATACATATTTCCTCCTTATTCACATTCCAGTTCTTTACCACAAAAACATAATCAAGAGGCAGAAGCTTTTTTTTGTTTTCAGTGCTTAACTGCAAGTGCAAAGTAAGGCTAATTGCAGAACTCCCTGTCTATGCATAATATTTCCCATATGAATAGATTTCAGGTCTAGCTGAAAAACTGTGTTTCCCCTAGGCAACTAGAATAAAATGGAAAAAAACCCAAACAAACCAAACTAAACCAACCAACAAACAAAGAAACCCCAAAACAAACTACCCCCTCCACCACCCCCATGATTAAGGAACACAGTTCCAGGTTTCTGAATTGGCAACAAGCAAGTTTGTTACAATCAAAATGCTTGTCATTATATGTCCAAGGTGAAACCATCTATTAAAATTGTGATTATATGTTAAGGGTTAAATTTTCATTTCCATACCCTTTTGCTCCACACCGTGCTCCTAAAACAGCCTGAAGGGAAGCCTTGCAATAGGTTAAATAAAACTTCCCTGGGGGCAGCATGTCTTCCAGAAAACAGCCAGAGATAGGACTTGCTAAATCTCCTGTCTTCAAACCTTGACAAAGAGGTGCAGATGGAGTGTGTAGTTTGACACAGAAAATTATTGCCATGATAGACCACATGGCATCTCAAAGAAACAGCTATGTTTAACAGAAATCCTTTGTCCCCTCTATCCAAAATATATGACAGGAGTGGACAAAGAAAAAGTTGCTTCAACTCATCTTGCAATGATTTTTATCCTGCACTGCTCTGTCTCCACAGGATCTCTTCTAGAGGATGTCAAGGACTGCACATGGAATTAACAGTACATTTCAATATATGATAGTTGTTTTTTTTTATTTTTCTTCAAATGCTTGATTTGGGACATGAGAAAACCAAGTTAATCCTTGTACCTTTACATAAAGTCTATATAGCCTACAAGTGATGATGGAGATAGGGGGAGTAAGCAGCAGTAGCAGTCACACACAGTGCTCCCAGGGTCAGGGTCTCACTCTTGAGGAAAGCAATTCTCTTCTGACCAAAGCGTATAAAAGTTTTGTTTGCAAAGCCAATGTCATGGACTAATTTTTTGGTAATACATATTTATAAAGAGTTCCTTAATTGAAAAACTCTAATTAGTTAAGATTGTATTACACAGACAATATATTTTTTTCCTAAGTCTTGGAGAGAATAGTTTTCTCTTTCTTGAGGGAAGAAAAGAAAAGAAAAGAGAGCAATATTTTAAAGCTGTCACACTAATTTATTTGTCTTTTTTTTTTTAATGTTTTCTTCTCATACAAGCTAATCTGAACTTTACTATGAAATGCAGCTTTGAGTTGGCAGGCCTGAAGCCTGATTGAGCTGCTGAAGAAAAAATACAGCCCTTTATACTACAAATAATGCAAGAAAGCTAGTTCAATATTTCTGCAGTAGACTGGCATAAGGAATTATCTAAGTAAAATAGGTTCCAGGATTCATTATTTCTTGACAAAGTCATCACTGTACTCAGAAGTCATTGAAATTTCATTCACCTGTTTTGTGCATTAAGCCACCAAATTACTTGCATGCCCTCATTTTTGTAACTTCTATCATAATAGATGCAAAAAAAAAAAGAGAGCCGTTGCAATTTTGTTGTTATTTGTTCTGAAGTTGAGACAAAGCATAATATTACTCCCTTCAGGATACAGATGTGAACTTCTAAGGATTTTGATAGATGATTAATGACTTTTAAAAAGCCTATTCCCACTGTATTTCAGAAATTAAGTATGAGCAAACTTGAACAAACTGTATAAACATGTTTAGATCTTCAAGGGAATCTGAGGGATCTGTAGTACTGTGTTCAGAACTGAAGAAAAGTTTAAACATTTGCTCAGGAAAACTTTACATGTTAGTACAAGGAATCAAATTGACCTGATGCTTAAGGAAACTACATACAATGCAGCAAATTATTTTTCTCCCTAGGAATGCAAGATAGACCTCATTGCAGTTAAGGAAGTAGAGCAGATGGCAATGTTAAGTTAAGCAACATAAATACAAGAACATATTCAAAAACCAATTGTAAAATAAAATTTGGATGGATAAATCAATCTAGTATTTCTTAAAGAAATGTTAGCAAATATTTGAAGTTTCACTTACATACCTAAGTAACACTTTTGTAGCCTTTAAGAAATAACAGATTTGTAAGATTTAGTTACTGTGTATAACTATTTGTGTTGCTGGTAGAAGAAAAACATTGGGATTTGCATCTTACCTAGTTTTTAAAAAAATTTGATTAACCTATATAGGTAAGACAACCTACTGGGCTAAAATCAGCCCAGGAATTCAGTCAGCCAAGGAGCAATGCAAAACCTTCTAGGCATGAAGGGAATAAGCTGCCAAGTAGACTGAAAGCTATGTAAAAGAGAAATGTCTTGTACATGGTGAAATCCATGTCTGTCATATGATTTTCATGCTATGGTTCAAAATCTGTCAGCACTGAGACTATGCAGAGGATTAACATTTCATTATGACTCTTCAATGGAGAACTGTCAGAGGGAGAAAATTTGATGTGGAATTTATCTAGACAAGCATTATCTCTGTCTCTGTGGGATTTGACCAGTGAAGGTTAAGCACATCTGTGGCACATATCTCAGTAATGGCATATATCAGAAGAGATGGAGACTCTTCCACTGAAGAGCAAGAAAATGTCTAAAGCTATTATTATCTCTGTATGTGATGTCAGCTTGGATTACTCAATCCCAACTTGAGTTCAAACCTCTTTGTTGTTCAAGTGCTGATTTTTTTCTGTGGTCTGATGCTGAACAAAGCATCTGGTTCCCAGCTGGGGAAACTCAGATCTGAGGCAAGAGGAGGAGCTGGATTTTGTGTGACAGATTTTGATGTGACTCCATGTCTTATATTCAGATTTTGGCATTAGTTTTCCAGACTCTTAGATTTACTGATGTTAATAATTAATTTAGATAAGATCCTGAATACTGTCCTCAAGCTCATTTCATGTGATATATGATACTGTGATTCCTCTGTAGTTGACTTAATTTTGTCTATGCTTTCTTGCCTTGTGTTTTTTTAGGATGTGTATAGCTTTCTATTTTTGCTCTTTTTTAATCATCAGGAACATTTCTCAGTAATCATGGGCCTTTGAATATAAAGAAAAGTCCTGTCCTTATTCTATTTACCTCCCTCAGTATATTTAGATGCTTTGATGTCTTCATACTGACTTTGCTGTGTCAAAATTTGGCACGTGTGATCTCTAAGTCAGTTTCTCACTGTTGGGCTTAATTCCTACAGACTGCTGCCAGGTTTAGGAACCTGGTGAGCCTCAGAGCAGACCTCGTCAGTAAACTGAGACAGACTGGCTTTAAGTCTTCTCTGCATCATTTATCACTAGATCCCTTGTCTATTGAAAAGTGAGATTACATTTTTGTCTGTCTTCCTTTTGCTGCATGTGCACCTACAGAAATCTCACTTGTTGCCTTTTGCATTCTTTTCTATTTCCAATTCCAGTTTCAACTTCTGGATTTTATTTCAAGCTTGTATGCTTGAGAAATATTCTGGTCACTGCTTCCCACTTCTACCTTCTATTTATTTAATTTTTGCTTTTAAACTCAGTCATATGTTCCCTGTTCATCTATGCTGGCCATCTCCCATGATTACTAGACTGTGTGCACATTGGAAAGGACTGCTGTCCTTGAAGATAAGCTAGCTTTCCTAAGCTATATAGGGCTGTTTTTTTCATGTGCCCCCACCAATCAGATTCCAGAAGAAGCTAAAACCAGATATGTTTGAAGTCCAGATCTGTAGCTCTGCTATTAAACTGATTTTTAGTTTTTAGAAGAAGGCTTTGTGAGGCTTTAGAAAATTTGTGGATCAGGTGGTCTGTAGCAGATGTTCACTTTGACATCATCCATGTTGTTCTGTCCTTGACCAGCTTGCTCTTTGCTCCAAGGTAAAGTTCTATGCATGTTTACTGCTCCATTGCACTAAATTCAGCCCCTCCTGCTTGTCTTCCTGTCCCATCTGTATCTAAAGGGCCTGTATCCATCTGTTGTACCACTCCTGTTATAAGTCACACCTCATTATATATCTGTGATTCTAATGAGACCACAGCTCTGGAACAGTGATGGGCAGTCCCTAATTTCCCCAGCTTGTTTCCCATGCAGTGTGCAGACACTTGCAATGAGTCACAAGTCAGGCAACTTCCACAGCAGTAATGAGGAGGCCTCCACCTGTATGGATTTCTCTGTGCACCACTTCATACCCCTCAGGTATATTTCCCCTTCACTCCTCTTCAGGTATTTTCAGTTTTCCCAACGGTCTTGCTTAAAGCCCATCTCAGAGAAGTAGTAAACCACTTTGCAAAGAGGTGCTTCCCAGGCTTTGTCAAGTGGCTTGTGTCACTCCTCAGGCAGTTTATGGTACCAGCAGTGTGAAGGTGGGGCAACATCAGCCTCTGAGCAGGTGGTAAAGCTGTGCCTTGGATTGTAGGTTCTCTAGCTGTGGAAACTATGCTGACATGCATTCCACTGTATCTTCATTTGTCTGCTCTGGTTTCTAAACTTGCTCTAGTCAAGCTAATTCAGGCTGACAAATGAATTATCTTTGTTTTTATCAAATGGATAATCAGGGTATTTTTTGATGTTACAAGAAAGAAAGATTTTGTACATTTATGAAATTGGAGGTTTGAGTACAGGACTCTGCATAGGCTGATGGCTTCTGTCTTGCCGAAGCAATATGCTACCTTAGTATCCATGTGAAGAAACTTCTCTGTGTAAGAAAACTCAGCTGCAGCTGTGAGCCAGAAAACCCCATTCCTTGCTAGGGAAACTGAGTACCAAGTATTGTTGTCTCCTAAGGAGTTTAGAATTCAGTAAATGCCATAGAACCTCTATGGTTCTTTAAAATTCAGCAGCTCATAAACCGTGCTGCTACCTCGTGTCTTCTCTGTAGTGTTCAAAGATCAAGAAGCAATAGGTGCAAGTGGAAACACAGGAAATTCTACCTGAACATTAGAAAATGTGTTTTACTGTGAACATGGTCAGATAGTGGAACAGCTTACGCAGTGATATTGCAAAGTTCCTGTCCTTGGTGCCACCTAAAGTCCAAAGGTACATGGCCTTGATCAGCCTGTTGTAGCCAACTTTGCTTTTAGCAGGTGGCTTGGAATAAACAATGCCCAGAGGTCCCTCCCAGTTTCAAAGACTCTGTGATAGCCACTACTATCAGCTAAAAAATTGTATTTGTTCAAAGTGCTGGACCTTTCTGAATTCTTGCAAGCATTTCAGCCTTTTGACTTAATAAGATTTGTTATGATAATTTTAAAGCATAGATGGGTGAAATGTGGTGACACATCCCACTCCACATAGAGCAATGACTGTTAAGAAGATCTGTCCTATCTTTCCATAAATCCATCAAAGAAGCTACCAATCAGAATTTAAATATTCTTATCTGTTGGTTGCAGTTGAGTTTGTATTTGTTTACTTATTTCCTTTATCTGAGCTCTGGATTAAGGTCAAAAGAAGAAATGGTTAGGAGGCACAATCACACTAGATTGAGTCATCTGTGATTTTATGGTGTGGATGCCATTCTTAGTATTTTAGACTTAAGCATCAATGTCAATGTTCAAAATGGCTTCACTTGTTAAAACAGAGTCAGTTTTTGGGCTAAGCATTTCTTTTATGGAAAGACATTTCCATCATGAAAATCCTATGGACCATGTAAAAAATCAACATCATTAGCATACATTTTTCTTGACCTATATTTTCTTAAACCCCTGCTTTATCTAATGACTTTTGCTACTCTTTTCCAGCATTTCTGAGCATAGCATTCCCATGTAGGAGGAAAGAATTCTCTTACTTTGGAGTTTTCTTCCACTTCCTTTTTTTCATCAGCCATGCTTACATGTTAAATACATGTTAAACACGGCTGCACTGTACCATGCTGAATGAAACACTTTGGCTGTTCTGCAAATGAGGCAATTTTTTTAACTCGTATTTATTTTTTATGAACAGTGTTTTCTGAAAAACACTCTTTTTTTCAGAAAACACTGTTTTTCCACAGTCTTGGAAAAGCCTCCAAGATTTTTACTATGATCTGCTTTTATATTCCTCCCTGTAATGGATAAACTGGCAAGATCCTGCTTCATGGAAGTTAGTAACTGAACAAATTGATGCGATTATTTTAATTCTTGCCTTTTTTTTTTAATATTGAATACAATATCCAATATTGCTTTTCTACCTAAAGCCTATCCTTTCCGACTCTGCATTACACAAGACTAGGACTTTTGTCACGTCTATTTGCACTTACCTTTAGTCATCTCAGAATATTTGGTCTCTCTTCTTCATCATCATCATCATCTTTACATTTCAATTCAACTTACAGTCATGAATTATTACTATTATTCTTTACTTCCTCCTTTCCTTTTTGATATAAAGTATGTAGAAATAAAGATTATACTCTAAAGCCAAATTGAATAGACAAAATAAACAGTGTATCAGACAAGGAGATATATTCTATAACAGAGCACGTATATTGGTAGTTTGTTAACATTGTGATAGCACCCTAATTTTCCTTCTCGATCCCTACTGAATGGGTGTGGATGTGGCTGCTTAGTTTCTATTGCCGCTAAGAAAATCAAAAAGTCAACATAAATTCTTCTGGATAGGGAAGTATTGAATGATGGTCATGCTTTTGATAAGGGAATTAAGGATAAGTAAGGAAATAATCATGATTACATCTGTAAAGTGGCTCAAGTGAAAATTAAAAACGACCATGTGAGAGAGCTGAAGGTCAGTGACAAAGAAAGGGAAAAAATGTTCAGAATTGTACTGCAGAAAGCAGCCTGACATGATCAATTGCTGATATCCCTGGCTGAAGCCACTTCTTGTTTTTGTTTCTGAAAGTCTGAATTTCTTTTTGGCATTGATCCAGTACAAATAAAGTCAACAATAAGTCTGTTGAACTCTCAGTCTGTTTTTGTGATGTTTTTTTCTGTTCTCTTTGAGTGGTTTTCATCTCCTTTCTATCTCTGTTGAAATGTGCTTCCTTCTAGTTTGCCAGTGCCAGTTAGGTTATCACTGTATATTGTCTGTTGGCTTAGTGGGAAAGTAAATCTTGGCAAGTTAACATGGGAGTTCTGTCAAAAAATTCAGGAGTCATTGAGTCATCTCATCAAAATCCATTGGCTCTGTTACAAAGTTGAATAACTGTGTAACATTATGTAAACAGAAGCAAGTGCTTATAAAAATGTTATCACTTCAATGAATTAGAGGTGCCATCAAATACATCAGATTGTCTTTCCAATGGTATTTAAAACTAAAAAATATGTGCAGAAATTTCACTCATCTGCCTTTACAATGAAACAAGTGATCTGATAGTGGAAAAGAGTTGCCTACAAAGCCGATACTTTTAAATTCACAATTCTCTGATGAAATTCAGTGCTATTTTTCAGATATGTGTCTAGAATACTTTATTCTATATTGTTAGACTACTGACTTCTGAAACAAGTCACAAAGGTAATATCAAGCTCATAGTAGGTACCTTAAAAATTTTTATCCAAGAAATAAGCAGCATTTAAATGCCCCTGTTGTTCAACATTCTGTTTAACAAAATCACTAGAAGTTCTTTACAAAAATTATTAATTGCTACACTGAAGAAACTGTAATTGTAGAAAGAACCCAAAGCTATCAGTACAAGATGTCTGCTTCCCAAGAACAAATCTACCTGGAACAAATGCATGGCATTGTAAGATCAGTGTTTATTCATGGGCCTAAAAACCCAAGGTGAGCTACACTCATTCAACAGACTGGAGAAATTCCCTTTAAGGACCTGAAATTTTCAGGGAAATCAAGGCACAACATGCCTGCAGAAACAGGATCTTGTCTCCACAATTCTTATTTAAACGTAGGTGGACAAAACCTGGTGGCATTCAAAGTGCCCCATCCCTCCCCCTAATACAGAAAATATGGTAAGCTGGTGCTTATTCCCTGGGTGCCTGATAACTGCTGCTTAAGCTAGAGCTCAGGCATAATGAAAGCGGTGAGCCGCAGCGGCCGATCGGAGCTCAGCACAAAGCCGCGGCTAAATTGCCAGTGGAGCGCCGCGCCGTGCCACGCTGAATGAAACACTGTGGCTGTTCTGCAAATGAGGCATTTCTTTTAAACTCGTATTTATTGTTTATGAACAGTGTTTTCTGACAGTCTTGGAAAAGCCTCCAAGATTTTTACTATGGCTTGCTTTTATATTCCTCCCTGTAATGGATAAACTGGCAAGGACATAAGCATCAGCCAAGGCATGTTGCTAAATGAGTATCAGTAGACATGGTCCTCAGCACATTATCCCTGTACTTTGTGAATATAATTCATCCTCATAATAAAATATTATCTCACAGCAAGCCATAGTGGGGCTGGAACACCACACACTAATCAGTCTGTGGTGATTGCTTATATCAGCCTGAGCCTGCTTGTTCTGCAGCAGAAACAACAAATCTTGTATCATCTCTGGCAATTCTGGTTTATGAGTGCAATTATATGTACTAGGGCCTAATGGTATTAATATAAATAAAAGTAGTAAGTTTAAACAAATCCATGCAATGGGAACTTTAATTACTCAGCAGTACAAAAATTTGTTAACGTGTTAATAGTACTGTGAACTGGGAACTACATAAATTGTTCATGGTATTTTTCTTCCTGCCTTGATTTTTTAAGAATTAGCAAAAAGTTGAAGTAATGTTACATACATGGCAACTTGCTACACACAATTTATATTGTCCAAAGATTTACAGATTTACTTATGTTTATTAGAGTTATGTTAAATTAAATTAATAAATCATGTTAATTTTCACAACAAATTCCTCCACTATGCAGAGTTCTCTAATAATGCTGTTGAGGACTTTAGCTTAATTAGTGATCTTTTTGGTTTTAGGAGTATTTAATTTTAAATTAGCTATTTTGTGAGGCACACTAATATTATACTGTGGTAGACTGACTCTATCTGGCTGCCAAACACCCATATGCCACTCTCCTTCCACCTCTTCAGTATGATGGGGGAAATATAAGATGAAAAATATTGATGAATCAACTTAAGGACAGGGATATCACTCACCAGTTACCTTCAGAGGCAAAACAACCTTGTATTGGGGAAGACTAATTTATTGCCAACCAAAAAAAATAGAATAGGAGAGAAACAAAGAACTAAAACTAAATCTGCCCTGTTTCTTCCCAAGCATAGCATTAATTTGCCATTCATGACTCCTCTGCTTTCTCCCTTGTCCAGGCAATGTAGATGGGGAATAGAAGTTGCAGTCAGTTCATAATACTTCCTCTCTGCAACTCATTGTTACTTATACTCTTCCTCTGCTCCCCTTCCCACAGGCTACATATTTTCATGGACTGCTCCAGCATCCTTTCCTTCCATGGGATGCACCCCTTGAGGAACAGATTGCTCTGGTGTGGGTCCCCCACAGGGTCACAGGCTCTACCAGAAAACCTATTGCATCATGGGGTCTGCTTGCCACAGATCCACAGGTGCTGTCAGGATCCTCCTTCAGTGCTCTCCATGGCATGCAGCTTCTCTCAGGGCATGTGTACCTGCTCCACTGTGGGGGTCTCCATAAGCGGTAGGATATCTGCTTTCTTGTCCTCCTCCATGGGCTGAAAGGGGAAAACCTGCCTCACTGATGTCTTCCCTCCATGCGCTGCAGGTGAATCTATCCTAGTGCCTGGAGTACCTCCTCCCCCTTTTTCTTCACTGACCTTACTCTCTGCAGAGTTGTCACTGATTGACTCAGCTTTCGACAGCAGTGGGCCCATCTTGGACCCAGCTGCAACGGTCTCTATTCAGTGTTGGGGTATTCCTTGGCTTCTTTGCATAGAAACCATCTCTGCAGTCTCCACTGCCTCCCATCAAAATCTTGCCACATAAATCCAATACACATCTTTATGAAATTTTTTAAAGGATTGAAGTATTGTAGGTTACGATATGTGGAATGACTGAAACAGCAGGTTACAAAGAAGTACAATGTGGACATGTGAATCCTGTCAAATGCATGGAGCAATAGTAAGCATGAGAACTTGCATTAAGCACAGAGCATAGTGGTTTTTTTTTCTCTAGTGAATTAGAGTGAGGATAAAGGATGGAAAAAAGTCATTGACACTGATGTGCCTGCAGAGTAGAGAGATCCTTGAGCTAATCTTCACTGAGCTGAAAAATCCACGTAGAAAAGCAAAGGGCCATGTGGCTGCACCAGCTGGTGTCCACAAATGTCTTATCCGCACATACATGCCCCACATCGAAACAACCAGGATTTGTCAGCTTTACTGGCTAATGCTGGGCCAGTTTGCTGACAGCATCACCGGATGCCTAACAGGCCGAGCACATCCAGTAGTGACTGAGAGTTGATGGTGCAGCTGGGCAAGTGTGGCATGATTCATGCCCTGCCTTTTGGAGGGAAAAATCACACTGCTCATAGAAAAATAGAACAAGTTCATTTGGAAAATACCTTCAATTTCTCATCCAGCTGCAATCCTAACACTTCCACTTTTCCCAAAGTTCCACATCTACACATCTTTTTACATATCTCTAGGGCTGGTGACTCAACCACATCCCTGGACACCCTCTTCCAATACTTGACAAACGTTTTGGTGTAGAAAATTTTCCTTAGTATCCAGTCTTCCCCTGGTGCAGTTTGAGGCAACTTCTTCCCACCCTTCTGGTATTGACTTTTGGAGCTACAGTGTGCTGGACTTGCCTGACAGGATGATTTTTTTTTAAGTTGAAATATCTATTTCCAAATATTCCTGCAATTGTGCAACATATGCAGATATATTTTGGAATTAAAAAATATTTTATTGAATTGCACTAGAAAAAAAGCATCACTGTACTCTTGTTAAATTAATTTGAAGAATCCCAAGTTCATTCAGTGTCGCAAACTTCCCATAACTTCAGTTCTCAGACCATTTTCACATCCAGTAATACACTTGCCATTACATTGCCCATGTTTCATTGATGAACTTTTTCTTCAGAGGAACAGCACACTGTGGCAGATATGCACATATTCTGCCTAGTGTGTCATGTTTACACCAGGATTTCAGATTAATCTCCATATGCCTTAAACTCTCATTTTAATGGGAGCATTTTGGAACAGAGCTCTGTGACAAGAGGCAAATTTAGGTAAGTTTAAAAGCAAATTCTAATATAGTAACTAAATACTGTAGCAGCAAACTCACAAAATCTTCTTAGAGAGCTCTGTGTAGAATATAGCAGAGATTTTTTTTTTTTTTGTAAGGTCATGTCTGGTGAAAAGCTCCTCATGCCTTTAACTGTACATATGTACTTCCCACAGAAATAAAAAGTGCTACTTCAGCCTTTTCAGTCAGATGCTTTTGGGAGTATATGGAGGCAAAGATCTCAAAAAAAATCACCTGCAGCAACATATTATCTTTGTATTGGATATTGGATCTTCATAAGAAAGATGTTAAAAGTCGATGAATTAGTCACACAGACATCTTTTAATTTCTTCATTATTATTTGGAATATTTCTAGTTCCTTTAATAATCAGCTTTGAGGAGGATGAAAGCCTGCTTTAAAGCAGCAGATGGGAGAACATCAGGGATGGTTTTAGTATACCTACTGCCTTTGTAAAAATGATTCTTTGATCTAATTTTAAGTTACATCACATTCCCAGAAAGCCCAATCCCAGTGTTTTCTTCTCTTTTCTTTACATTAAATTACACTCTTTACAGATAAATCTATATAATTCACAGGATATTAATAGATTGACAGAAAAAACCCCACCACAATCTTTGTCTGCTGCCTGGCTATCCTTAAATGTAGCTCAGAAACATGAGTTATAGAATATAAAATAGTTGTAGCGTCTTGAAGAAAAGGAAGATTTTGCTAGGATGAGCTCTTGAAAATGCATAATCATGGAAAATAGAGTGTTTCCATTTCCTCCTGGACATGAGGGACACAACTTAGTTTAACTTAATCTTCAGACAACGGAAATATTTTTTTAAAAATAGAGTAATATACAGAGGGTTTTTGTTTCATTTACCATTTGATGACTCATTCACTTTCACCTGTAGTTAGATCACATCTTATTTAATATTACCATCCCTTTGAAAAAAGGCTGAGGAAGACATGGTGTTCATTGTAGGAAAATTATCAATATTTTGTAGTATTAAAATGATTCAAAAGATAAGTTCCTTTCCAAGCTCTCTGTTCAAAATGTGTAAAATTTAAATTTCAATTTTTTAGCCAAAACACTATTCAGCTTGTTGGTGTGTCTCAGTTTTAAATCAAATTTAAGAGAAGACGCTCTGCAATGAGTTGTGTCCTTTGAAGAGTATCAGTAATTCCCCTACAAAAATAGGAAAATTAATGCTAACAGAGGAAAGAGAAAAAAAACCAACCCAAAAGTTTATTAACAACAGAATGCCCACAAGGCTCATCCCCTGCCCCATGCAGGCACACCAAAACATTGTTTTTCCCCCCGCCCTTCCTTCCCTCCCAAGTGCCAAGCCACTATATTAATTCTATCACTGCCCTCCACAGCTGTACAGGGGAAGGAAATAAGATGGAAAACACCAAAACAAGCAAGCAAAAAATCATTATGTGCTGAGATATAAGCAGTTTCCTAAAGCAAAAGTGAAGGTTGTGCACATGAAAGCAAAGGATGAAAAAAATCCCCAACAATGAATATTTTATTCTCCACTTCCTATCAACAGGTTATGTCCAGCCAACTTCCTGGGATGTAGGGCTTTGGCAGACACAGCAGTTCCTTGAGAAGGCAAACATCATAAATAATGAATACCTCCATTCCTCCTCGTTTCTCTTAGCTTTTATGTCTGATCAGATGTAATATTGTATGGAATATCCTTTGTTCTGTTGGGGTCGGCTGTCCTGTCTGTGTCCCCTCCCAAGATCTTGCCCACCCCCAGCCTGCTGGCGAGGGTGGAAGCTTGCTGGTTGGAGGGACAGCACCGAGGCTGTGCCATCTCTGCTCAGCAGGAGCCAAAAGAGTGGTGTGCTGAACACCTTTCCAGCTACCAGTGCAGAGCACAGCGCTGCAGTGGCTGCTGTGGGGAAAGTGAACTCAGCCTGACCAAATAGAGCCCCATACACATCCTTAGCTGTTGTGATGGCATAAGGCATGATCCCCAGCAGACAGTGGAGCAACTGTTCCTGAGATGTTCAAGACCTTGACCCAGCTGAATCTTTAGAAGGAAGCTGCAGCCCGGCAAGGCTCAAGCTGCATGAAGCTGTGGAGCCTCTCTGAGGCTAGGGGGGATTAATTTGTTTCCAGGAGGTCTGCAGCTGTTGAGTTGTGATGCCTAGTGAAGGAGCTCCAGGTGGAGAGCAGCAGTCTGTCTCATCAGGGAAGATGAGAGTGAGATCACCCAGTTCTCCTCTGAGATCCTACTGTTTCAAGAACCCAAACTGCAGAAGAGTCTGCACCTGTCAGATTGGAAAGAAGAAATTCCTTTGATAGCAAAGACTGAAAGCTGGTGACTTCAGACATCAGGAGGGAAAACTCCTGCTCGAGCTTAAAATTTGCAGTTACACAGTAGATTGACTGCTCTCTGAGCTGATGAGGAGCAAGTAGTGTTGACCAATGAAGCACTCATGCTAGCTGGCCCTGGGCCATGCAGTAGAACCAAGAGAAAATGGTGAATGACAGCAGTGGGAGACACCCTGGGGAGAACAGCAGAGGTCCCCATCTGCTGATCTTATCTGTCAGCTAGGAAAGTTTACTGCTTTCTAGATCTGTTTTTCAGATGGATTTGTGGAGGTGCTGCCGAGGTTTGTCTGTCACTCAGACCTGCTGCTCTTTTGTGTGGGCACTGACAGAACTGTCAGGGGAAGCCTGGATAGTTTGGAGCATGACTCCATGGCTCTGGACAGGGTGATCAAAGACATTAGAGACCAGGTCTCCTTCACCCTTTTAGTGTGGGAAAAGGAAACCTCTTTCTGAGGACTGACAACTGCTTGGAGGAAACCAAGATAACAAGATTTTCACCTGGAAAGGAATAACTCTACATCCCAGTATAGGCCAGGGCTGAACCACACTGGAAATAGCTTTTCCAAGACATTCTGTGGTTTGGTGACTAACAAGCTGACCACATGTCAAAGCACCCTTGCAGCAAAAAAGGTCAACAGCATTTTAGGAACCCATCAGGAAGAGTGCCAGCAGGTCGAGGGACGTAATCCTTCATCTCTAATTAGCATTGGTGAAACCACATCTGGAGTGCTGGGTCCAGTTCCGGGCTTCCCATTATCAAAAAGAGGAGCAAGTCCAGTGAAAGGCAACAAAGATTATTAAAGAACAGGAGCATCTGTCATATTGGGAGGGGTAGAGAGCTTTTGACTGTTGAGCCTGGTGAATGGCAAAGTCAGAAGGATTTTAGCAATTTGCATAAACCCCTGATGGAAGAAACATTTTTTTTAAAAAAGGAAGAGCTTGAATCTTCTCACTAGTTCTCAATAAAAGAATATGAGACAATAGGCACAATGTAAATGTGGGAAATTCCATCTACACATGAGAAAATTTTTTCTGGGAAAAAATGGTTAAAATTCTGATTTTTTTTAGAGATGGGTGAATAATACAAGTTATGCTGGAATTGATTGCAATGTAGACTGGACCTAGCAAGGTCCTTTAATAAGAAAAGTCCTACACCAGAAAAATTCCCTTTCAACAGCTGAATTTTGGCACTTCTTTTCTTCCAAGTGAGTCCAATATAAATCTGGAGGGAGCATAATGAAGATAAAATTATTATTTCATATTGATGTGGGCATAAGGGAAAATGCAATGCTGCCAGTACAGAGCATTTGATTCTGGTTTCCTTACTTGGTGGTAGAGTGCAGAGTGAGGATCTGAAAGGTCTCTGCCCCTGGGTCATCTGGCTCCTCTAAGCAGAACTTTTTTTTCCTTTCATCCTTTTACACTATAACTCTTTGTGAAAAGAATGAGTTGAAAGTGTCAGGGGTGTAAATGGCAACTCAGAAAGAAGTGTAAATATTGATCTGATCCTTGGCATATGAATGTGGCTCAGAGATACAGAATTTATTTTTATGCTTTCTCACACAGTTCTTGTTCACACTGGCCAGACCTGCAAGCAATCCAGTGGAATTTCTTGTATATTATATGGACTGCAGGATATAGCCTGTCATATCTCACAAAATTTCCTTCAGATTTTGATTATTAGGGCTTTATACAGTTCATTAAACTTTTTGAAATATTTGTCAGTACTGCTAGATGGCATCAACAGTGAAACTTGCAACTTAGTTGGACCAGGCTGATTTTAGTAACTCCAAAAAAAAGTAGTATGTTTTTCCTACCAATGTATATTGGACTCTAGCAGCATTCACAGTCAGGTATAAAAGACAATGATGTATAATAACAGGAAAATAACAGATGCTGAGTCATTGACAGATGACTCAGTCACCATATGTGTCCCTTATAGAAAACTAAATTTCTTTGACTCAATTTCTCATTGTACTACCCTCATATCCCTAGATCATCTGCAGTGTTTTTTCCTGGGAGATTGTTCCACTGGACATTTGCATAGATGTACATTCACATTCTATGATGAACTATATGGTAACAGTGGAGAATGTTCATTCCATCACTATTCAAAAAATAGATTTCTGATGGTAAAACCTATAGGACTTGTGATTGTTGCAGGTTGGCTGACTGTTTAAGGAGTCATTTTGGTTCCTTGAAGACTCACAAAATGCCAACACTAACTGCATCCAACCATAAAGCAAATAATCTTTTTTTCACTCAAACACATATGTGAAATCAGCTGTTGTTTTCATTGAAGATTCATTTAGACTGTCAACCAAACAACATGATTTTCTAAGACTGGAAGAAGGACAAGTCAGAGAAGAAGAATATAAATAAGCCTTTAGGAAAAAAACTGAATATGATAAAAAAGGTTAAAATAAAAATTAGAGCCATTAACAAATATTTCAGGGTGATAGCACAACAGAGGGAAGAGGGACTAATCCATTTATTAGTCAGGACTGGAAATATTAGCAAAACCTGGAAATTGCAGAACAACATTAGAATATATTCTTGAAGATATCCCTCAGCAAAGCCTTAGGGACTCTTTCTTGCTGAGGATGTCAATAAAATATCTGATAATAAATTTCCTATTGTTCATCCCATTCCCACTGTATTACAAACACATAGGTACGGAAAGGTACACACATGTAGGTATTTATGTACTTTTATAAATATTTACACACAGACATACACACAGAAACACAGACACGCACACACACACACACACACACAAGCAAAAATTGTCAAACAAGCAAACAAGAATTTATTACCTAATTTGAATGACAAGCAGATGTCTAGCTTTCTTAACTTCCTTTGAATAAAATCTCATATAGAATTACCATGTTGGCAAAATACAAAATAATTGTGACATCTCTCAACATAAAAGTATTTTGACTGTTTATTTTAAGCAAAAAAAAAAGGTTTTGGCAATTCACAATTCCACTTAACTCACATAGTTTTTCTATAGGAAACGTGTCAAATTAAATTTAGTTTCTAAAGTCAGCAGTCTGTATATTTACCCTCATATTTTCTTGTGTCATTACTTTAAATGAAAGTTCATCTGTTACTTCTGAAAGATAAAACACAATTTAAAATATCAGGTTGGAAGTTATAGTTACATTGATATGCTTTTTATTGTTTATGACCAAACCTGCTGTGTGAGAACAGTTTTTGAAGATGCTGTTTCTAATTTGTCATTATTTTTGAGCAGATTCACAGGACAGAAGATCCCAGGGGCTGAGGGATAGACTTAATAAGAAATCTTATAAGCACTTAGAAAAATATTCTTTCTGAACTGGATTGTCTGTGTAGCTCATTGGCAGAAAATTCATGCAATTTGCTATTTACAAGGTAATGTGTTCTTCCATCACTGCTCAGCATCTGCTCTTTTAAGGATCCTTGAAGTCATGATGTGAAGGCTGCATTAGGTGAAAGAATATTTTACAACTGAATGTTGCAAAGAATGTTTTTGTCAGACTTCATTGTGAACTGCTGCCTCGCAGAGTAGGCAGTTATAAATGACAGCAGTAAATAAATGGAGTAAAATTCAACACATGTGTGTTTAGCACTAAGAAATATGATCAGTTTGCTACTATGGAAGAAATAAAACAAGTATTTGACAGATCATTTCTTGAGAAAGAAGAATCCTATTATAGAATAGCTCTGTACCACAAATATGTTCTGGAATATCTTTTAATTTTTCCTTTTTTTAATGAAACATTGCAGGTCTTTCAGTATTTTTTTTCCTATCCATTGAATGTGTAGTGTATATTGAATACACAATACTCGATGAGATTCCTTACTTTTGTATGTATATGTTTAAACCTTAGATATCCAAAGTGAGATAGAAAGACCCTCTATTATCAAATCAGAAGTTATGGACATGCCTAACAAAGATCCATTTAACTGGAATTCCTGCCCTCCTTCACAAGAATAGAACTATGTTCTAGAGGGAATTTTCTGTGCACTTAAGGACAGGATATGATGATAAGTTCTGACTTTCAATCATCTACAATAAAGGCAGGCAAATCTGACAGGTTATTTCCAAAACTAGGTGATTTAAAACACCAATTCTTAAGAGTATTATGTGTGATTCAGCAAGTCTTAATATATTCCAGAATTCTGAAACTTCTGGCAAAATAAAAAACCTTATCCAAAAGAAGCTTTTTAAAGTGGTTTTTTTTTTCTTTTTTTTTTCTTTTTGTTTTGTTTTGTTTTGTTTTGCTTTTTTTTTAGGGTTTGGGGGGTTTGGTTAAGGTTTATGTAACAAAGAAATGGATTAGATGGAGACAATGAGTGGATACAAGATGTTGCTTTAATTTGTTTTCTTCAGAAATTAATCCAGAATTTTTACTGAGAAAAAAACTTTTAAAATGCATGAGGGGGAATGATATTTTCATCAAATACTTTGAGAGACTTTGTAATTCCTTGCTGCAAGACACGAGGAGATCAGAAAGATGAAATACTAATAGTTAGTCCTTTTACTCAACTAGAATGGGATCAGGCAAACATTTTTGCTAAATAGATTTCAGCTGAGAAAGACTGATATATTTTACTCAATCCATTCAAGATAAATAATAAAAATATTGGGGTCCTTTCAGGCTACAGGCTCTACTAACATCAGTGTTGCTTCAAAATAAGGTGTTTTGTAAATTTAAATTTACAGGCTATTTGGTCAAGAATCAAGACAGTGAGATTTCTTCATCTCTTTTTGCAGCTATGAATACAGACATGTTTGTGCAGACAGGTCCTAGACACTTAAAAGTCTATCATTTTCCACAGAGAGGGGCTATTTTGCATAATAGGAACTGATGTTTATTCACTGGATATTGTTGTTTTGGTGTTTTGGTTTTTTTTTTTTTGCAATAGAAAATTATTTGAAAGAAAAGAGGGATTCTAGGGCTCTACAGACAGACCACCATTTCTTTTTTTTTTTTTTTGTCCTTATGTCAACCTTTTTCTCCTCTTTGCTTCTTCTTTCTGTTTTGGTTTGTTTGTTTATATGTTTGTCTTTCTTTTTCACCTCTTGTTCAGTGTCAGAAAAAGGAGCTGGACAATTCAGCAAAGCACAGCACAACTGAATACTTACAGGACAAGAAGGAGTGGAAACATTGATGAGGATGTTTAGACAACATCTTTGACAATGTCCGTTATAAAACCTTAATATAAAATCACTGAGAAACTGGAAATTATTTATTTTCAAAGCATGAACTTTTGATATCCAATTGCTAGCTGCATAATTGCCAAGGTTACAAGACAACATTCATAAGTTAAAAATATTTTCTTTACCGTATAAATTGTTTCATTTCTGATCTCTGCGGAATTTGTAGTTCCATTATATCCATAGTTAGTTATGATTTTGCTAATGAAACTTAAAGCCTCACAACGTTGCCTCTATTTTGCAAGCAGTGTCTTTAAGTAGGTTCTGTTAATTGTATCTTGAGGGCTGATAAACAGATGTGTCTTACATTGCAGCCAGTGAAGAGAATTTTGTATTCTTACCTAACAGTGTTTGGTTCATATTAAAGCAAAATTACTGAAAGCTGTATTTCCAACAGGTGCATGTACTTCCTGGGCTGGGGGCCTCGGAGCTGGATGCAGTACTCCAGGTGGGGTCCCATAAGAGCAGAGAAGATGAGCAGAACCACATTCCATAACCTGTTGGCCACTCTTTGGATGCAGTCCAGGATGTGAATTGTTTTCTGGGCTGCAAGTATATATTGCTGGCTCATGTCCAGTTTTTCATCCACCAAAACCTTCAAGTCCTTCTCATCAGGGCTGCTCTCAATCTGTTGTACTGACTACAGGGGTTGCTCTGACCCAGGTGCAGCCCCTTGCACTGGGTCTTGTTGAACCTCGTGAACTTCCCATGGGCCCCATTCTCCAGGGTTTTCCAGGTGCCTCTGGTTGGCATGCCGTCCTTGAGGTGTGTCAACTGCACTACTCAGCTTGGTGTTATCTGAAAATTTGCTGAGGGTCCTCCATTGTGTGTTACACCAAGGAATGTAATAAACAGAGGAGGTCCCAGTACTGACCTTCTGACATCACTCGTCACTGATTTCCACCCACACAAGGACCCTAACCCTTTGCATGTGACCATCCAACCAATTTCTTATCCACCCATCAAAAGCATCTCTCTTCAGTTTAAGAGAAGGCTTTAGAGATGTCCAGAAAAATGACTCCTGTGGCCTTTCCCTCATCCACTGATGCAGTCTTTCCATCGTTGAAAGCCACCGGGTTGGTCAGGCAGGACGTGACCTCTTGAATCACAGCAAAGCTTCTAGAAGGCTTTAATGAAGGTTCCAGGATCTTACCTGGCACAGAGGTGAGGCAGAGAGGTCAGTAGTTCTCAGCTGGTCTAAGTATAGTGAAAAAGAAACTTGGATCCCATCTATGCATTTCTAGCTTTCCTCCCATATAACATAGCGCCTGTAAAATCTGGTTTTCAGGTGGTTTTTTTCTGTGTTTAGTAGTTTTGTCAATTAATTTAACAGTAAATGCTTCTTCATTTGTGTTTATTATCTTTTTACTTTGTAATGCACAGTCAGATTAAATTAATTTGTAGCAATATTGTCCTTTCCTCCACTTAAAAACTACACTATAGACTGAATGTAATGATTTCACTTGACTGTAATTCTTTAACTACTTTATGCTCCTGTGCTTAAAACTGTTCTTGATTTGTATGATTCCTTTCAGAATTTTGTGGCAGCTTGACTTTGAATGTGGCTGAGAAGTCAGATTTATTTTCACTGAAACAATCTGCCACAGCATTTTGTGTATGTTTTTCTTTTGCCAAGTACACAGCTTTCATGTTTCCACCCCCACCCCCCTTAAAGGAATGGCTTTGAAAACAACTGGCAGTTTGCAGCCCTGCTATTCAGTGTTTCAGTTCTGGATTTTTAAGCTGGTTATATATCAGAATATTCTGTTTTATGCTTAGAGCTACTGCACAGTTTTAAGATGTAGCAGTCAGTGAACTATTTCAGTAGATAAAAATTATGAAGAGAGGAGAAACAGGAAGAATGAAATATAAAATTCTAGTTTATTACGTGTACTATTAGTATCACATTATTATCATTTTTGAAGACAATGATCTTTAAGATTTAAAAAAACCACACAAACCCTGAAAGAATTTATTTGTTTTTAATTCTGAAAGAGGATTACAGGGAAATTAGCCTGTTAATGGAAAAAGCTGAGAAGCAATAACATGTAACAAGAAATTTTTGAATATGCTTTTTGCTTGTACATGATTTTTCTTAAGCAGCTGGAAGATAAAACTGACACCTCCATTCATCACTGCAAGCATGTGATAGCAGTTATGGGAATGAAAGCACTCCTTATTTTGTTCTATCACACTGTCAGCTCCAGGGATCCTTTCCTTCTTTCCTTCTTTTCTTTTTTTTTTCCCCCTCTTTTACTTAAAGCACAGAACAGTAAATATTTAATTCTTAGCTGGTTTTACACCAAATCTATGTGAAAGTCAGTATTTCTGTATAGTTAAATATGTATATAATTTTCTAGTCAACACTTTTAATGCAGGTGCAGGCCATTTGAATGTTAACAGCTAAGCATCTGGGAATAACATGAGAATGTTTCTGTGATTGAGACTAGTTTTGCAAATTCTTCCTGCCTCTCTTAGCAGCAGCGTGATAAGCTTCCGAAAGCAAAGATATTAATTGAAGCTGTTGCTCATGGAAGACCTCAGCCCTTGGAAAGGTCATTTTTTAGAATCATATGAACGGTTTTGTTATACTAAGAGGGAAACAGAAAATTCAGGTAGATAATTCATCAATTTCAGTTCTAACATGGTTAGTTTTCAAGTCTAGTCCTTTTTATCAGCTAAATTTTAGAAATAATGAGTAGGAGTGTGGCCCTAATTTCCAGTCTCTTTCATTTGCTTTGTAAAGGCAAATGTGGGTGAAACCAGATGATGATGACAGCTGTGAAATATTATCAGTCATCTCATCCTTCAAGTGTACTGTCAGGAAAAAAAGAGAAAATAAATATTCTCAAGTTTCAAGGGACAGTTTGATGTGAGCCTTGCCACTGAAACTGTAGATGACTTGATATAAAATATGTTTACTGAATGCAGTAATGAAAATCCTTATCAACCCAGTTCAGAAGATTAAAGATTAATCATCTCACACTAGAATAAGAGTAGCTTTAATTTCCCACTCACTTTACTCTTGAGTTTTCGAAGTGTCTTATGTGAACAAAACCAAGTAGTATATATAATCTAGGCTATAATTTCTTTTTCTTCCACCTATCAAAAAGTTAACAGAAGACTAGAAAAAAATAAAAATTCAAACAGTAAAATATTCAGTCAGTCAATCAAAAACTTAGTGAAATAAGAATAAAGGAGAAGCTTTTCCTTTTTCTTTTTTTTTCTTTTTTTTTTCTTTTATTTTTTTTTTTAAGAAAAAAAGATTCAAAACATGTTGGGAATTTTTTTCTTTGAATATCCCTTTTGAAAAAATAAGCTAATTAAACTTAGATGTGTTATTAAAAGCATAATATAGGCAGAAAAATAAACTTAATTTTTTCATTATTATAATATATAGACTTCCTTATGATTGAATTATAGACAGTAATAGCTAGGTTCTACTTCTAGTTATTTCAACAATCGACTTTAAATGCAGGATTTGAAGCTTTTTCTTACTTGCCTTTTCCAAAAGAGCTCTCAGTTTAAAAAAGTTATGAAATGATTTCTTCGAGGATCTTTGGCTCCACCTTGTGTTTGTGTTTTCCTAAAGAAGCTGATCTATTATGACAAAATGTGAAAGAAAAATATGGATGAAATTTTCTGCTTGAACTTAGAGGGAAGCTTTACCATTGGCATGTGTCATGTTGGATTAGACCTCATTTTCCAATAAGGAGAGATGAAACTCAGAAAGTAGTATATTTTTCATTTTTAAATAATGACAGTATTTAAAAGACAGTAATGTTTCAAACTGAGAGATATATAAACTCCTCAGAAATGTTTTCTATGTATACCAGTAAACACATTATTTACTGGAACCAATCTTCAATTGATGTAAGTGAATTGTTGAATTTAAGTGGAGTTTGACTAGGGAGGTAGGAAAAGTAAAGTGTCAATAGCAATGTGCTCTGCTTGTTGAGGGTTGTGCCTAAATAACCCAGTTTTAAAAATTACTGCTTCAGATTCAGGTAGGCTGAAGTCAATTTTATGAAAATCTATCTATTATTTTTTTTTTTTTTTATGTTCTAATGTACAGAGATTCTTTCTCTATGGAATGATCATATGAAGGAGAGGTTTCTGGCCTAACATTAGGCAAATGTTTTTCAGATAAGTCACACAAAGAATTTAATGTATCCTCACATGAAATCTGTATCCTAACTTTTTATGTCTTTATTCTTCTCTTTAAAGTTATACTGGCAATTATGTGCTGAAAAACAGCTGCTAGAACAGCAAGTCATGTGTAATGAATGGGAATATTTCATAGAGTTATCTTTCTAAAATCAATAACTGTTTTCCTCTTCCCTTTTAGCTGCTAACACTGGGAACCATCTGGGGGTGGGTGGGGAGGGTTACCTTGTTAGAAGTGAATGTTACTCTTCACTGTTTCATCTTTGTGCCTTGTCTTGTGGTGGCACATCATATCATCCAGAGTCCTCCAGTGAATATCAGAGATACCAGATAAGAGTTTGGGCTTTTGTAAACTTCCATCATGAATTTTTTAGAAGCCTCACTATATGAAATGTGTGTCCCAAAGCAGTCAGTAATGATCTCAGGATAGAGGAGTATCTCAGTTCCTCTAACTTACCCAGTATATCCTAAGTGTAATACATTACACAGAATGAGCATATAGGAAAACAACATTTTAGTTTTCACCCTAGGATGAAATTGTTTGAAATAAACAAAGTCATCTCTGTGTTTTCTTAGCTTTCTCTAATAATTTCATTCCTTGCAGTATTTGCTCAGCCATTTCCATTTACTCAGCTTTTATTCTTCAGTTATTTCTAAGATATTATTGAGTTGGTATTTTGGATTTTGGTTTTTTTTGGGTTTTTTTTTTTTTTTGGTTGGTTGATTTGGGGTTTTTCTGCCCTCTTTGTCTTCTCTGGGAATTTTTCTTGGGCAAGTCATGCTACTGAGAATTTATATTAGTTTTTCTTCCTAAAAAATTACTGAGATTTCAGATTTGGTTTCATGATTTGTACAAACATCTACCTGTTTTTTCTTGCTGTTTTTTTTAATTTGGTTTGGGATTTTAATGCATGGTTACTGGTCTACACCACTGAAGGGAAGAATTTTCCCATCTGAAGTTTTATCAACCAAAGTATGCCATAATTTTTAATGCAAAGGGGTTTTTTTACACCCTTTTTAAGGATGGACATATTGAAAATAATTTTATTGACTAGACTACTACATAACCATTACAAAATTAGGCTCAACCAGAGATAAAAAATAAGTTAGGCAAGAAAGGAAAGAATTCAAACTCTGTACTAATTTTACTATATTTTCCTCCAAATGACATATATATCTTCCCCTGGACCTCTGCCACCCTCTATTTTTCTTCCCCTAGACCTCCTCCTCCCTGGGATCATAACAACTATTGTCTTCACTGAAGTAGGGGAAAAAGAAGGACTCAGCAAACTGCTATGCAGTCCAGAAAATGGGACCTTGTTATTGACATTGCTGGTTTTTTTTGGCTTCTGTTTAAGAGCTGTCATTTCCTAATACACAAGCCACAGATTGAATGCTGATCACCATGGTAGCTACAGACAGATGTCTATGAGACTAAATCAGTCTGGTGTACGTGTTTTCAGTAACTTTCAAGGACACAAATGTTCAACATTGCTGGTTTAAGGCCAATGGAATTTAGCCTAACTGTTCTTTTTCTCTTCTAACCACGCAGCTTCTTTTCTAGTTTACACAACTTCAGAATTGCTCTGTCATAAGAAGAAAAATTACAATATAGCTTGTAAGGCATTTCGAGCTTGGTTCTATTAAGAGCTGATTCCTACACGGAACCTTAAAAAAGAGACTTTGCTAGTAATAGTGCCACTCTTTCTCATGGGCATATTGATAACACTAAGACTCTTCATATCCTGCCTAGAAATATAGAGACACAGACACCACTCAGTGCAGCTAGTCCTGGGTCTGTTGTTCAAATCAGGAAGTCAGGCGAAGTCAGAACTAGATAAAGCAATGACCAAAGTAAACCTCATAAAAAATGAAGAACTACATTATGACAGAGTCACAGAATAAACTGAATTGGAATGGACCCATGAGGATCATCAAATCTTACTCTTGGCCCTGTACAGGACCATCCCCAAGAATCACACCATCTGTCCAAGAGACAAAATGTGACTTAAACTCTCTCAGGCTGGGTGCTGTGACCACTTCTTTGGGAAGCCTGTTCCAGTGCTCAGCCACCCTCTGGTTGAAGAACCAAAACCTTTTCCTAATATCCAATCTAAACCTTCCCTGACACAACTTCAGGCCACTCCCTTGGGTTCTCTCACTGGTCACCATAGAGAATAGATCAGTGTTTGTCCCTCCTCTTTCCCTCAGGAAGAATTTGTAACCTCAATGCGGTGTCCCCTCAGTCTCTTCTTCTCCAGGCTGAAGAGACCAAGTGATGTCAGATGCTCTTTGTACAGCATTCCTTTTGACACTCTCTAATAGCTTTATATCTTTCTTACATTGTGGTGCCCAAAACTGCACACAATACTCAAGGTGAGGTCGCCCAGCTCAGAGCAGAGCAGGACAATCCCCTCCCTTGTCGAGGTGGTGATGCTGTGCCTGATGCCCCCCAGGACAGGGCTGCCCCTCCTGGCTGCTGGGGCACTGCTGTCCCACGTTCAACTTTCTGTCAACAGGACACCCAGGTCCCTTTCCATGATGTTGCTCTCCAGCATCTCATTCCCCAGTCTGTGCTCATACCCAGGGACAAAGCAAATCAATGCAGACTTGAAGTCCATCTAATTTAATATTGTCCATCACAATGTTCAAAGACAATGTTTTGAATACAGAGCTTAATTCATTGAAACAGTTTTATTGTGAACAAAGGCTATTCAGTTAGGAACATAAACAGATTTTAATTATACTCAGTTAAGAATCAAGCTGAGACATGATCAAAGAATGTCAGTTACCTTACATATATTTTCCTGGTAAATTCAAGAAAATCATTAGAGGCTACTTCTATGTCTCTTCTAATAAGCTATAGAAAAATTTGTCAATTAATTAACAATGTAATATTCATATTCTTCTTGCATGAAATAAAAGCAGAGCTCAAGGAAGCGATTTCTAAATGTGTGAATACTATGATTACATATATCTTATCTGAGATTCTCACTAGTGATAATTTTCTGAGATCCTTTGAAATATTTAATAGTCTCTGTATGGCTGTCACAGATCCCTGAGTCTCCCAGGGCCTTGAAGCAGAATATTTCCTTTTTCTTGATGATCCTGGAGGACATTGGCAAGTTCTACCCTCTAAAGTGAAGTGCTACTAATACACATATACATGAAAGAATCTAGAGAACTGTATCTCTAAATAAAGTAATGCTGATTTTGTCTATGACATATCCAAAATACAAGCCTTTAATGTAAATCTTCCTTTTGCCCACCATGTTGTCCCCTCCTCTCAAATACTTCTTTCCAGTCCAGGCACTTTCAGAGGCTTTTGTAGTTGAAACAACTTAAATGCAGACATTTAAGGTTTGGTTTCTCATCCTGAAGGCAGGTCTTTCTCTTCTTAAGCACTTCCAAATTGCTGAACTCTAAAGTCCTCATTAGCTATATATGTTCAGGTATAACCCCAACAATATCCTAGCACTGAGAAGACCTGGATGCCCACCCAACAGGTTTACATGGCAGAGTTTTCAGGAAAAACATCCAGTCATAAGCAGCAAAATGGCATCTTAACCTGCTACAGACATGTCTCCTTTCAGCAGAAGTGTCCCAGAGTACAGAAGGGTTTGAAATGTCTCTAATTTGTTGCTTGTCCTGCCCATTCCAATCTGTACTTCATAAATGTTTTAAAGGGGAAAATATTTCAAATATCAAACTATTTCAAGATTTTTTTCCCAAAGGCTATTAAAAGGCTCTTAAAAAAACAGCAAGTAATGGGATACAAGGAAAGGTCATCAAATTAAGGGGAAACTCTTGGGAAGAGAATAAATGAGGGGTAGGAATAAATTTTCATTTTTCACAGTGCCTGGAGGTCACAGCAGCAAAAGGCTGTGGCCAGGAGTCGTGTTGTGGCCTGTCCTCCAAGCTGTTCGTATGTGATATTTAAGGAGACTGAGCAATACAAAGAAAGCTTCTTCACTGGTAACTTATTCAATAAAATAAAGGCAGAAGCAAGAACTGCAAAGGGATCTTTCAATATTCATCAAGAAAATGGCATATTAAGTTCAGTTTAGGTAAAAGTAATGGACAATGTACTTTAAAATGGACAATCCAAAATGTACACATAATGATGTACTCTGAGCTAATGATAAGAACACAGGAATGAGATCCTTGGGGAATGAAACAAAAAGCTTATGCTATCTTCTCTTAAACAAATAATTTGTGTTAAAACAGACAACATTCCCTAGCAAAAATAAGAGTAAAAAGTTTAAGTTTCTGAGGAAGATTTTTAAAGTTGTTCTGCAGATCCACAACATTGATTATAATTTTGCCTCATCTCTGACACCTTTTGAGTGAATAGTTAGCTTCAAAAGGTTAATATCATGCAGGTCACTTGCCAGTCAATGGCAAGAAAAGCTTAGCCATCTTTTGTTCAAGTTCATTTAACTTTTTGGAGCCTGAGATTTCCCTCAGAAAACTGCAAAACAAGCAATGGCAACCAATTATTAAAGTTAAGTGGGCAGTATGAATGCATCATTTACTTTTTAGCCTTCATTAAGTCTGGGCCAACTGTCTCTCAAAGGTGGTACAAAGGGTGTTGCCTAGCAAGCAAGGAGGAGAAGGTAAAAACAGACCCAGTCATCCTATGGCCAGCTTGAAAACAGAATCTATTCATATATGGGAAGATTTTAATAATTGCAGAGGATATTTGGGTAACCAATTGCTGTTGACTTACTTTCAGAAAGGGGTGGTCTAGTTTCAGAGGATGAATAAAACATCACTCTAGAGCTTTGAATTTAGGCTATATGAACATATTGCTTTATTGCAAGAGACTGGACAAATTAGGAAAAAAAAACCCATTAAACCATGTGATTTTGTACATTTTTTTAAAATTATTTTAATTTTTGTAATGAAGACAATTTTGGATGAAAAATGCAATCAAATTTTATTAACACAGTATTTCAATTTTTGAAATATTGCTTTGAGAAGTAGTCATGTACAGAAATGAAAAAAAAAAACAACTAAAAAAAACTAATAGAAATTAGTTGCAGTTGCATTTTCAAAATTATTTAAGTACTGGGTCGGGTGGGTTGCAGAGTCTGACCCTGCCCTTGCTGCATCTAAAGATACTCAAAAAAGAAGATTATGTAGTACAATATAGGGCAGCCAGCAGTGTGATAAAGCTATAAATGAGGCAACATGCATGTGAGTGAGGAAATAGTGTGGACAAAAACACATGAAAGATTTTTCTTTTGAAGTGGCACAAAATCATGGCCCAAGGCTCAGCTTTCCTTGTCCCCCTACTGCCACTTCTTGTAAAAAAGCATAGCTACTGTTGCATCCTCTGTATACAAAATACATTCAGTAATCTGACCCCATTGCTAGGAAATTAAGATTGTAAATTATTAATGAACTGTGTGCTTGGCCTCTTGCGAGCTCACTTGATCTCTCCTCATACTCAAGGGGAAGCTGTATAGCTGTGGGTAGAACAGAGCTGAGCCTAACATAGGAATGAGCTTGGAGCACAAACAAAGCATCTGTGTCCAAAATTAACTTGTGTTTGCCTGCCAAGGAAATTGTGAACAGTATGATACCACAGAAAGGAAGAAACAGCTTGTTTTTGGCATTAAAAAGACAAAACAAAACAAGATGCTTAACAGACCTATTAGAATTTTCATAGGACATGATGTTTTTCATGCCAGTGACTCCTATATTTCTATTGGAAGTATTGATGCATCAGTAGCTGGTGCATCAGGAGATGCTGTTAACATGTGTATTCTCTGCTATGCTTGACAGTTGTCTGCTTACAGTTATCAAAGCCATGCCTTGAGACTATTAAAAATCCTGTTATCTAATCACACGGTTACAAAGCCATAGGTTTCTCTCTTTCTTCCTTGTTATTATGGAAGATGGTGCTGCCGAGATGAAAGGCAATTCTTTGCTGATATACAGATGTTTTGTACAATTACTGTCCTGTCTGGATAGTTCTGGAATGAGCAGCATCCAAACCATTCATGTTATGAATCAACAAGAACTTTATTTTCTCGCTTGTCATCATGTTTAATGGTGAGAGTCAACTGATACAATTAGCCCTGGATTGCTTTTCATCATGTAAATCCAAGCTAATCCTGTTCCAGAAGGCTGTCTCCAATTAGGAAACAGTGAATCAAAATATGATAATTTCTACACTGCAGTGATGCCTCTTGGGCTATTTTGTAATTTAATCTGCTTTTGTGATAGATCATAGGCCTGCAGCTCTCATTCATTTTAATGAGAGCATAATTTCACATGGTCAAGGCTTTATCTCCCTTTGTCTGTTACCCACTTTGTGCTTTAGAAGAAGCTTTTCCCCCAACAGGTTTCAGATATATTCTGTGATGCCATACAGACCCTGTGCACAAGCACCCTTACTGTTCTGTTTGATACTGGAGATTACATGAAACGAAACATTTTATTATGAGCCTGAGACTTGATTACTTCCTCTACTTTTTTTTTTTTTTTCAGGTACAGTTTCAGGAAAGAGGTACATGTCTGATCCATAAGGCAGCAGGACTGAACAACTTTGGTAACCCTCTGTTTGAAAATAAATGCTTTGGGTAAAGGATGTAATCAAGCCAGAGAAAACATCCCATGCAGGCAGGTTGCCAGCAAACTAAATCACTGTCTTTTTTGGTCATATGCTGAGGCTGATCAAGGCTTAACTAACAAAGTGATCTACAAACTGAGCAGGAGGACCACTGTCTTATCCATCATTTTAAAGAGAGTGAGAAAGTTCATGTTCTATGGAGGAAGGTAGATGGAGGCAAGAAGACATAGGTAGAGGGAGGAATAGGAAATATTCAGGACTAGAGAGAAAACTAGAGCAAGATGTGAGACTTTTATTATTATTGGCTGGATATGCGTATTGGGATGTACAACAGAATGAATTTCTTTTAAATCCTGAAAGTTGTCATGAAATCTGTGTATCATGTCTTGTTCTGCAGAAAAAGTCATGGTACCCACTTGTTTAGACATTTGAGAGTGTGAATTATTTTATGTTTAATAAGACATACAGTTGTTAAAAAAAACGTATCAAAGAAAGAGACACTGCTGTAGTCTACTCTATTACAAAATCTTTAACCATGCAAGTCCAGCATGAAGGATCAAAATGCTGAAGCCAGAAAAGCCAATGAATCCTTTGGCAAGGGCTTTGAGAGTTACCAATCTGGAAGCAGGAATAGGAAACCTGGACTGTCAGAAATACTGAATGCTCACCATTCCTGTAAGGTGAATGGGAGTTAAAATAGCTGGTATCTTTTAAAACCATGATATGTTAAAAAGGGTCTCTAGAAAGTGCTACAAAAGCATGCGTAAATGGAAAAAGAAATTAATAAAACTATGAGAAATAATTTTATAAGAGCTAGGTATAGCTCATCTATCAGTCTGTCACCTCCAGACTTGTTGGATTATTTTGGTGTAAATCACTGTGCAGCTCAACTCAACCTAAAGCGTTATACTACATGAAGAAGCAGTCTTGAAATCAATGCTTTCTATTTAATTTATGTGGATCTTTAAATATAAATTCTCACTGCTCGTGCTTGTGTTTTCCTTTGGGCAGAGAAATTACAATACTTATGTGAAAGGCAATTATTCTGCTCTGGTGAGTTCTTTCCTTTCATCACCCTCCTCCCAAAGCACTTACTGTCTGGAAGTAGAAAGCATGCTCCCACCCAATTTCTTACCCCTGAATGAGGAAAGAAATGTGAATATGCTGTAATTCTGTTTTGACTTACCATGCATGGTCTGAATTGTCAGTTAACATCAGCCTTGGATAGAGTTTTGCACAAACTTTCATCTGAAAATAAGATATGCTTCCAATCAGTGATTCCCTTAGAGTGGACAAGGTGGAAAATTGGTTTTATAAGCATAAAAGAAACTGAAATGAGTCTTTTGGTGTTTTCTCTGTTAAGTGAGTATGTGAAGAGCCTGCTGATGAAAAATTTTCCCATTATTTTTGAATTCCTCATATTCTGTTTGTATTCATTAGATCACCCTCCACAAAGGCTGAAAATGTCTACCAGTAATTTATTGGCATGTAGGCAATATTAATCAAATGTTCACAATGTGTTTTGGTGTTTTAATTGTCTCTTTCAGAAAGAAGTAGGACTTCATACATATCTGCTTGCATTCAACTTTGAGATATTCACATGTCCTAAGGGACAACAAGTTGGCTTGCAAAAACAGGATAAGAAGCTTGACAAGGGCATTCATAGATAGCATTTCCCTAGACTACTGCCAGAGCTCTTCACACATTTTATTTATTTTAGGATGTAGGAGTTAGTTTATTTTCCTCCCTGGAAAGAAAAAAAATAGCAAAATACTCTGTAAAGGAAGTAAGAATTGACCCCCACCAGTTCATTTTAATTTGAAATAAACCACTACTAATTATGGGCAAAATTTAGCTGTTGAGTAGGAAGGAGGGAAAAAGCCTACCACAAAACCATCAGTGATGAGGGTTTGCTCCCAGACCATTCTCATATTGCAGAAGAAATTGTAGTTCATCATGGTAATAGTATAAAGATTTATTCCAAGTTTGACAGGCTGATGTAACCCACTGTTACGTAGTCCAGGCTCACTAGTTATTGAATGTCTAGAAAATTGAGGAGATTCTGTCTTCTCCTGGCAGCTACAGCTGCACTCATTAATTTTCGGGATGAGCCTTTCAGCAGGCAACTTGATAATGGCTCCATCAAGTGGAACAACTGCTTCATTGCGGGCGTTTGGCACCTGCAGCCAGGGAAAACGGCATCCTGATTTTGGCTACGAGATGTCTCTGGCTCATCTCGTGGACAACGAACTCTGCCAATGGCTTTCACACGACAGTTGTTCAGAGATGAAAGATTCATTGCCGCTAAAAGGCCAACATTCATCGTATGAATCCAAAGGATTTAGAGGATCTCAGATGCATCTCGGACGGTGCCAGGGCTTATATTAGAGATAGATGTTCATGACATGTCTCATGTTACTTTTTCCTGGAAGTAAGAGAAACAGTTCTTGCTGCGTCTCACCCTCAAGTTCTGTTTTAGGTTAGCACTGGATTTATTTCCTCATGCAATGGAATAACTCTAGAAGTTCTCTTTTGGCTGAAAAATGAGGAAACAATGAATTTTGGGGTGTTATGGGGGAAAATGCATTTATGTTGCCTAGGCATTGGCCTCAAAGGCTTTTGCTCTTTTTTGCTTCTGCAGCTATAAACCTGTACGTAACTTAATATACTGGATATGTTTTTTTGGTTACTTCGCACAGTGTTTTCATAATACTTTATTAATTAAGTGCCTATCATGTCAAGAAAATATTGTTCTGCATCTGATGGGGAGATAGAATCAAATATAGCTTATGGAAAAGTAGAATTTTTAGACTTCAGGTTAAAAAGCTTCACAGCACTATTATCTCTGTAGACAAATGTGCCGAGGAGTGTGAACAATCTCTTCAACCAACAAGATAATTATATTTAGGGTATAAACCATCTGCTAAGCTTAGGGTATATTTTTGAGGAAAACTAAACAACAAAACCAACCAATGAAACCCTTCTCTCTCCCTCCACATTCCTGCAAAATAGCCAAAGAACAAACAAAACCAAAACTATGGTAAAATTAAAAGGACTATCAAGCTGAAAAGGAAAAAAAAAATATCCTTGAATGTCTTATACATTCTTTATGATAGAGAAAATCAGAAATTACAGATGTTGCATTATTTTCATGTGAACTCATTTGCAGTTTCACACTTTATTACCTATTTTCATCCCTACTTGATCATGCTAAAATTGGTGGTAAAATTGAGTTTTAACCTTGACACTTGTTCTGTTCTTTTTCTAGGCATTACGTGGCATTATGAAGTAGATAACTACAGTCTGTCACATATGAATTTTTTTCACTAAACTCTGTAAAGAATGTTCTTTAGTAACTAATAAAACTTCACTCAAATATAAAAGTGATAAAACATTTTTCAAAACATATAATCACTGCAACAGAGAAAGAGAAATCCACTCTAGGATATCTCATAGTTTAAATAACTCAGAAAAGAAGAAATAAATGGATGGAGCAATAATGGAGTCCATATACTCCTTTCTTAGTGGCAGTTTTAAGGATTCAAGCATGCAACTTCATAGCTACTGTGAAATTATCTTGTCAAACTGCTAAATAACAAAGTAAGTTTCATGGATAGTTTGTGTTATTTAAGAAAAAAAAATGCACACTATTTCTTGGCTTTGTATAGTACCAGTTCTTTTCACACAAATTATTAACCAGAAAAAAATTGAGTCCTCAGTTTCCTCTGAACTATTTGTTTTTTATTTCCTACAACTATTAAAATAGAATAGGCTGCTATACATAATTTCATACATTATCTATATCAGTAAGATTCATTAATCCAGTTGAAGTTACTCTTGGGAACAATCCTGCATCACTCACATGATTCAGCATTCCACAGCGAGGGACATTCCTAACCAGCCACAATGGAATCATAGAGAAATTGAAGGTGGAGAGTGTTTCTAGAGGATCTGGTTCATTTCTGTCTCTGAAATCAACTTCTCCAGTCCTGTAGACTGGGTTCTCCAGTCCTCTACATTTACAGACCTTTCCTCTTGTCTACAGCTAATCTCCAGAAGATCAGGTTGACATTTTCGGTGGAGTACAAGCCCTCCCCTTTTACTTTTGTTTGTCTGTCTTGAAGAGCCTGCAACTGTCCTTCGCAGTACTTGAGTCACATGAGTTATCCCACCAAATATCTGTACTTCCAAAGAGTGTAATTCTGAGACTGCACACGGAGACTGCAAATTTATTCTTTTTTATTTACTAGAATATGAGTTTTGGCATAAAGGCACTTGAGTGATTTGTCATCTGACTCTACTCCTGTAGCCAAGGTAATCTCAGGTTGTTCCTATGTCTTTGTCTCTAAACTTCGGGCACCACTCCCCAAATAACCTAGCTGAAAGCCACTTCTGTAACTTAGTTAACCTATTAAAAAGATGTAATTGCACATTTTTGATAGGTGGGTGTCATCTCTTGGCAGTAACCCACATTCTTAGAAGAGTGTCTGAATAGTCATGGAGGTCAAAACTCTGCTGGAAACAACAGCTGTGCAGCCAGATGTGATATGTGTGATATACTTGCTTCTGCCTGTCCTTCCTTCTGACTGGAAGGTTGTATTTACTATTTATAGTAGAAAATAACCTGAGGAACTTTCCCCTTGTCCTCATTCCCTGTGTTCCTGAAGTTCTGTTTGATTATATAGGTATATTTTTTGTTCACTACATAACTGGATCCAATGTAATTATAATAAAAATGCTTTTTTTCTTTATAACATCAAAATAAACAATCTGAGGATTTTCTGTGCATTCATATGAATCAGCCCACAACCAATTAAAAAGAGTAATTTTATTGAATATCTCTAATGAAAATCTGTTCTGTCAGAATTTCTAAACACTACATAAAGAGCTAGTAATGGGTTAAAAAAAAACGTTAGGAAGCTACATAAAATAAAATTCTCAGAATCAAACAAACCTTTCTTTCAAAGAAAAAAACAAAAGTCCAGAAAGATTTCTCGGCATAGTTGCATTGCATTATTATTGTGACTACATCAAAGACATGAACCTGAGATACTACCTTTATGAAACACATGTGCTTTGTATTATTTTTTTAAATAAGAAACAATAAGAGTCTTTTGTCTTTTCTGTTAAAAAGACAACAAGCTGTCTGTGAATATGTCAACACAGGGATTTAGTAACCTAAATATAAGCATTTGTTGTTATTTTAGACATTGGATGCATGTCCTCCAGAAGAATGACTGTATCTCATAAATCTTGTGCTGTACCTGCAGGTTTCACATAGAGGTCATGAATAACTGGGTCGTTCTCACACTCAAGTACTGAAACTTTTTATGTGCTTCAAGATTTTCACCTTCAGCTGCATTAATGGGGAATAAATACAACTGAGGAATTAAATGTGCATATGAGATAGTTTGAAAGAATGTCCTACTCCTAATTTTAATCTCTACACATTTTTAAAACAAATCAGAAATTTTGCTGTAATCCCTGGCCTTCAATAGATGGGCTTTTATAAATAGCATCAAATGTAGACATTGCCAGCAACAAAACAGGCTGGTTTTTCCCCTGAAACTAGATTATCTAAATCCAGAGATGTTCTCTTTTTTATATTTTCTGGATTGCTTATGGTTTTTATATTCAAAATCAGTGAAAACTAAGAATGTAAAAGATATGTTGACATTCGTGGTTTGGGACATGTGGTAGCATCAGAAGTTTTTTTCAGTTGACTCTGTCATTACCACTACACAAGTCAGCTGTAAAGGCAAAAATAGTGTTGTATGCCAGAAGGTGTCAGTAGAGTATTAGAAAATAAAAATGAGAATGCTGTCTAAGCTCTACAGTATTAAGGCATTACAATGGTAGAAATGCCTGTTTTGCATGGAGATTTGTACAAAGAAAACATTATAACTATGACATGCTCCTCTTTTATGATAATTTTAAAGAAGACCTGTTTTTCTGCACTTTCAACTAGTGAGTTACCGATAAAATACTGAAATATATTCTGCTGAGAAAAAGGCCTCAGATCTAAATATTAATGTGAAACAAGGAAGCAACAGCATCCTCTGCAAAGATGGCAACAACACTTCCACTGGGCTGAGGGAGTAACCTGACAAGTTTAGGCTAGAGCATGAGAAACTTCTTGCACTGTTATGTCACCAACAAGGTCTTTTATTGATCTCAGGACCGTATAACAGCTTCAAAAGGAGTACACAAATGTGGAGCTTTTGATTTATGTTCCTCTGTGTCTACGCCTTTGTTAGTGGTAGCCTGGATCCCTCTCAAGTCAGTGAAAGAATTCTAAAGGATTCAGTCATATGAAGCAGCTCACATGACACAATGCTGCATTTATACACACATTTTAATAAATGAAATTACAGAGCAGATAAATAGAACGTTCAATAATTGTAGCAATTTGGGAGTGAAATGTGTAATTATCACTAGCCAATGCAGCAACTGCATTAAAAATGAGAACTAGAGAAAGATACAAGCAGCTTTGGGTGACCCTGTAAATTTTTTGAGAGGCTTTTAATCTGTATGATTGTGAAAAAAATGAGGCTAAACAGAAGATGGAACCTAGCTGTTTGTCGCAGTTGGGGTGTGCACGCTGACAAAACTGGTCCATTCTGTTTGTCTTTTCTTCTTAGTCGAGAATATGATTAAAGCTCAGTCCGTCATAATCAATAACACTAATGACAACTAATTGTACTTCCCTTAAGAAAAGAGGGCGTGGTTGGACTGACGTTTTTAGGGATAAAATGATAGTGGAATGTAATTCTAATGGAAGTACACTGTTGTACACTACTGAGATTGTATAATGTAACATTATGAACATTAATTTGAACTTCAAGTCTACACTGGTAAAAAAGTAGCTTATAATGCCCTTTCAAATGCTGCCACATATTCACCCCATTGGAACTCACTTGTTCTGCATGCCAAGTTCTCATCAATTCCCCAAGAGAAAAAACAATACAAACAAATTGCCAGGTGTAATGTGTGATGCATCCCTTCCTAGACTCTTTTAGAGTACTTGAAGACAAATGGGACTAATAGTGTCTTACAGGCAGCCCCCTGGCTTCTCAAGGCTGCTTACAGTGGCTATCCCTTACGCAGGCTGTGCAAGAAGGGAGGGCTCTCATTCTCTTCCAGGAACACTGTGAAGCCAGTTGATACTGATGGTCATTAGGAACCATCTCACAGCTACTGCAGTCCTAATCCCAGCCAAGGGCATCCTAACTATTGGCAATTTTTTTACACTTTTAGACTGGAGCTAATTTTAGTTGTTAAGGTACCCTATGATTCAGTTTTTAAGCTTTTCTTGGTTATGAAGAAGGATTAATCAAATAATTTAAATGCAATGAAAATGAAATTATCATCTCAATGTGATTTCAGAGCTTCCTAATTAATAATAAAATATAGGGTTTTTATTTAAATACCTTATGTCACTTTTATATTTTGCTAGTGAAAATGGTGGATGACAAGACAAGATAAGCATGGAATAAATTTAAAGTAAATAATGGACTGTAAAAGACACAGCAGAGTAAGGCTACACAATTAGGTCCTTATACTTTTTTATCTTAGAATTAAGACAAAAATAATTCACCAGGCATGATGAACCATGTCACTGTTTTGCCTTTCTTGCACATGTTATGAATTTGGCCATTGAAGATAGTGCTTGTATATGATCATGCTGTAAAAAAAAAATCACAGTAGACCAAATACATTCAACATGATAAATATCTGCTTATAAGGTTAAAATTAAAATGTTATAAGAGTATTTCTATGTTTAAAGTGCATCATGCTCTTCCATACCATTGATCTTAACATGACTTCATTCAACTATCAGAGATTTTCTTCATTATTCATCTCTAGAAAATTTTACAATAAAGAAAGATCACATTATGCGACATTTTATTGGTTGTCATGTATCTTAAGCAACCTCAGAGCACTTGTTTAAATCATTTGAATGGGTCAGGACTTTGAAGTTTAAATAAGCTCTGAAGGGATGAAAGGATCAAGGACGAATTGCAGTTAATGATGTTTTCAAATTCCCTCTTTAAGTGACTTTTATGAACAAAAAGTACTACAAAGACTTGCCTTTGAGTGAGTACTTTCAAGGTCTATAATTGAAAAGAAATGTACAAAACACTTTAGGATTACATTGAGCATGTATGAATATATTAAAGTATGATTTCTTAAAAGAGAACATCTGTACTTATCAGCTATATTTATACTGTAAGTAAACTACTATTTCTTATTCCATTTCTATTTCGTGTTCATATTCTTTAAGTGAACCAAGGGGAGTTTTTTGAGTTGCAAAGCATATTGTTCCCCTTCCCAATGAGTAGGGTGTTCATTCCTGAAGTCCTTTCCCCAAGGACTCTCTAACAAAAAGGCCTCCTCTCAGGGTGTTTGCATGAGAAGTCAATTGAGTTAGCTAAATATTGCATTCACTCTAGTTGCAAAACATTTTCATTTATATAAATGAAAAGTTGATAAATTTTAACACTGCAGAGATTATACATTTATACTTGGAACTGTAGTAAGAAAAGAACTAGATCATGGGGTCAGTATGAGTCTGCTTCATGTGCAATCCTCAGATTAAGGTGGAGAAGCCTTACTTAGAGGCATTTCTAGATGAAGTTTTATTACCTTCATTGCCAAAGTTACAGAATCTTTCCTAATACAATCTCTTTTCCAAAGCAGAGGTAGTGTGCTGAATGCTGTCTCATGAGGCGATCTGTCAGAGGAGATATCTGTAAAACAGACTGGTAGTGAGAGAAAGAAGAATTGAAACAATATTGATAGAATGTTGAGAACCTTCCTTACATCGATTGGTTATCATCACCTCAGCTATGATATCTAATAAAGCACAACAATATTTTATATTCCTTAATTTGAAGTCATGACATCTCAAGAAGAAAAAATTTTCTGACTCTGACAATGACTTGTGAAGGAGGTAGTGGAGTCTAAATACTCCAGTAACTTGAGCTTAAAATGTTCAATTTATCTAAGTATGGTTGTGGGTAATTCTCTATTTATCAGTGTAGAGTTATATTTAACTCATCACTGGGTGATCAATGGGCATGATTAAGTATACCATATTTTCAGAGAAAAACTTGAGCTAGTGTGATCAGATGTTCTTTGACAGTTTGTTGTCAGCTTGTTTTATGTCTGAATTTTTAGAAAACTCGTCTAACTTTTGTGGCTCACTGAAAGTACTGGGCAGAAGGAGTGATGTGCATACTGGTGTGTATACAGAACTTTCTTCATCTGTAATCGAATTTTGCTGTACAAAGAGAAGCAGGTGATAGGCAGGATGCAGAGTATTAGAATATAATTTTGTAGAGTACATGGTTTAGCTTTGATCAATTTTAAGAAGCTGCAGCTGTAAGGCTGACATTCTTAGTTTGGCTATTTTAGTAACTGATCATTAAGATGTTTCAGAAAGAATTTTACACTTCTGTGATTTACATTCCTGAATGATAAAATTGACGTATTTTTCTAAATGTTCTCATTTTGTCCTCCTTGTAACGGATTACATCTTACTAGCAAGATAAGCAATTTTGCAATCTGCTTTTTACTTCAGATAGAGCTAAAATGAGCAGTTATTTTAGAATTAAGTCACATGAAGGACTGCTCAAAGCACATATTATGTATCAAACCCTAAGCATTTAATATGCCATTATGAGAGATATATTTTTAAAATTACTCTGCAGAGATTCACATGAACTAAAATATGAAGTTCAGAAGTTCACCTGAGTCTAAGAGTTCTATGGAACTAGTGAATATATATATATATGCATATATGTATATATGATGACATATGCATTTTGACAACTCTGTCTGACTACATTTCTTCAATACTTTTTAGTCACCCACTGCACAGAATACAAGAGAGTATATTTAACTTTACAGTGCACAAACTGTAATGAAGTAGAAGGCCCTTGTAAATTAACTTTGTAAACTAAACAGCTTAAAAACTGGCTTTCCATACCATTTATTTTCTGGAAATATTTTTTGGAACAGTTCTGCTGCATGTCTGGAAAAACAGTCAATCCTTGGCATGAGTACAGAGCATAAGATATTTCCAGGTGGCAGTATAGGTGAAGTTATCCCATTTTAAGGAGGTGTCAGATTTTAATGACATCACAGAGAGAGACATTACACCAGATTACTTGTGCTCAAACAAGTAACGCACACTGATTTAAATAAACTCTCTTCATGTCATAATTTCCCTGTGAAAAACTTGCTGGAATAATCCAAAAGCATGAGAGGTACTGAAGCAATAGTTAAGGAGCTCAATCTCTGCTTGATTTATTAGCCTTGTTTAAAGAAAGAACCCTTTCTATAGGTATAGCCCATGATACAAGTGAAGAATACCATCTGTATTACATCTATCATTAAACCAAACTAACAAGAGTGTACATAAATCTTTTGAGAGCTTGGAATCCCACTGGCACCCAAAAGTCATTTGTAAGATGAATGTTATTCAGTATATTAAAATGGTGGAAGCTTGGCAGAAAAATGGATTATTTTCTTCCTTCTTCCTGTAAAAACAACCGGCAAATGCTTTTTTTTTTTTTTAATACCATGAAAACATACTAAACAGATAGATTAATTTTCTCCATTCTCCTGAAGGAGACTGCTGCTTTAAGTACAAGCAATCAGACTACAAGCACTAGGTAAAATTAGTAGTTGGATTGCTAAAAGCTGCACAGGGAGAACAGAATGGTCTTATTCTGCTCCACAAGGCTCTTGTCAGTCTAATCTTTGCCCTCTTCAGGCATTAAAACCTCCCCATAATTATCTTCCAGGTTAGAAACGAGTCAAGCATTTTACTATGTTATATTTTTTAATTTATTCTTTTCTTCCATTGGATCTTTGGCTAAATTTTCTCTCTTCATCCTTTTGAACAAACTGAGAGACAATGCTCACTACCAGATAATGTTGTTGTTATCATTAATTAGGGTGCAAATGTTATTTTTAAAATTATTTTTTAAAGTCCTTTGACCAAATAAAACTTCAGTTTCTAATGACATAATTTAATGAACTCTTTGGTCTGTGGGCTTAATTTGGCATCTGATGCCAAAGAGAATCACAGACAGAGGTACACATGGAGTTAGCAACTATCTCAAATATCTGAGATAAAACATTGACTTTACTCTTGTTCTTTAAGACTGAAAAACACATCAGACATTTGATGTGCACTATTTTACTTCCATTTACTTGCATATTTGCTTCCATTAGATGTTTGACTGTTCAATATTTGTAGCATAATACAAAATTTGATTGTTTTGGTGTTTTTAAAATTCTTTTGTCTCTGAAAACTCACTGGTTTGCAAGGAAATTATAGTGTAAACTCTGTAATCTATTGCAAAAGGTAAAATATTTTGGTTTTGTTCATTCTCTACTAGCATTCAAAATAAATCAGAAATATTTCTTTTATTTCTGTTGGAGCAATGTTTTTCCTCTGATTTGAAACAGTCATGCTTAGAGTATTTTTTTTTCATTTTGGTAGTATCCTATGCAATCAGATGCCCTGAACCTGCATTGTATGCTTCTTTTGCAATATGAGATTGAAGGCAGAAGATTCCCTAAGAGTCCTATCAGTATATTAAGGATAAGAATACCAATGTGGAAAATTCATTATTAAAAAAATCAGCTCTGCACTCACAATCAGATTTTGTTAAAATGCAAAGCTGGCTATTCAGAATTTCTCCACAGACTACAGAACTTTTTGTCCCTGCTATTGGTGTTTGGGACAAATGCTCCAAAGGTACATGAGCATGAGATTAATTGATATGAGACTGATGTGTAGAGAATTAATTAATATGAGAGACTGAGAGATAGTCAATATGAGCATAGAGATCTATGAAATAAATTAACTGATATTTTGGGAAAATCCAGAATCTCCTTGTACTATCATCTTCACTCCATGGAAAACACATGTGATACTATGGAAAAAAAAAAGAAAAAAATTACTTTTAACAGCCTTTTAAATCTGCTGGGCTAGTTCTACCAGTAAACTGGCAAAATATTAAAATGGCAGCTTTCTCCAAGCCTCCAAACAGGAGGGAGATTTAAAGAGCTAAATAAATTTCAATGCTTCACCTGCTACTGAGATAAATTATTTATATCTTGAACTAAATCACTTGTTAGTTGAAATAAATATAATTTAAGTAGATAGGATCATCACTAGTTATAGTGCTTGAAATGAGTATTACAACTAATTAGTAGGAGGGCAAATGTTTTGGAGAGAAAAGACTGAAAGTATGTTAGCTTTTCAGACTAATAAAACAGCTTTCATACTGGCTGTACAACAAAAACATGCTGATGTCAAAAATCTACATATCTGGTACATAGATGTTTGGTAGGTTACTGTTCAATAGGACAAAGAAAACAAGTCAGAGAGTTATATTTATTCTATTTGCTTTGCATTTAATTGTTTTTCTCTATTTTGATAAAATTGTATGTGCTTGTAGAAATTAAGATATGTGAAAAACATCTACTTTTGATCATATTGATGTATCTGTACTTTTAAGCAGTTCTTTGGAAATACTCAAATAAAACTGTATCAAAAGACTGAAATTAACCTCCCAAATGAGTTTAACGAGATTAATGAGTCTGAGATGCCATAGGTGTCCCGAGTAATGGGTCCAAAGTAATAAAACAGACCCACAGAAGCATGAAATTAATTTATTCTATGCATGGAAAACGGCAAGATTTTGTTAATACCTAGTATTTTGTCAGGTTGAGAATCATTACAGCCTCCTTATTCTCTTTCATAAAGATTGGTGGAGCATAGGCATCAAAGTAAATACTGTGGTTTTATAAGATTTGCAATGGTTTCTTTACGCACAGCTTACTGTTACTGAGGGTGGAACACTGGAGTAATAAACTGTCATAGGAAGAATACTGTAAAAAAGGAGACAGTGTCCTTCTCTTTCTATGACACATTCTTTAAGCTGTTGACCACTCTACCCTGGCCCAAGAAAGCATCTTGGACATTTTGTTAGCTTTAAGGATGTTGTCCTAAACCAGACACATGAATTTTCCATAAGTGGAAGTTCTACTACATTTAAGTTACTGCCAGCTCCTACCAGAAGGATGAGATCAGAGGAGATAATGTGGGGAGTTTTGTGTTTGTGAAGGCTGTGCAGTTTGTCTCACCATGAAGTACTGATTCTCTGCATCATTAATTTAAACTTCAGAGAAAGTAAATTTGCTATTTGCCATTACTTTTTCTTCTTTGCTATATCCCATTTATTTAAGTAAAATCAATGTTTTAAGAGGTGCACTCCATATTGTGTGTGAGGGCTTTGTAAAACCCTTTTCTAAGTAACACTTCCTGGTTATTTTATCCCTCTCATTTAGTCCTAGTCAGTAGAGATATGCAACAAAGCATCTGTCCAAAACGTTCTCTGTTCTAGAGAACACAGTTTACCTGGGGGAAAAAAAGAAAAAAAAAAAAAACAAACCTACAAACCCAATAAAAATAACATTTAAACTCATTCCCAGAAGTCTACATTTAAATTATTGCTGTCTCATTTTTAAATGACTAGTGCCCAACAAGACTTTACAGTGAAGGCAGTTTCACAAGAACTTGAAAATTTCTGACCATAAAAGTATGGGAAAACATGAACAAATATTGTCTGATGATGACTTGTTCAGCAGTAGTGGCTAATTTCATTACATTTACATTGTATGCCCAGAAAGGCTAAAATTCAGCACCATTGGTTTAAAACATTCGGCAGTGGACTCACACACAGAGACTGACACAGTTTTCACAGACCTTAATACAGTCAAGCTATATTTTTATATCAGTCTATAGCCTGGAAATGTACGTATGGAAAGGACTCCAAGGGATTAGCACCTTCAGGGAAGCATGCACATACAAGTTGTCCCTTAGAGGCAAATGCATAATATTTTTTCTTTTTTCTTTGAGTACTCTCAGTAAATGATATACTTCATGCTTCATATATTTTTCCATTTAAAGCTTCTTCCCCAAATAGTAGAGTTTGAGTGGTCTTCTTTCTTGATGTGTAGGTGTTACATGGAGCACCATGTTCATCAGTTACCTAAATTCACATTCCTCTGCCCCAGAGCCTGTGATCTCCCTCCACTCTGGCTTCTATTCCCACTGATTTTGGATGACTCACAGTGACCCTCCTGCCTTTTTTAAACCATCCCATGTTTTTTACCTCTACTGGCTCTGCCTTGCTCCATTGCCTCTTCTCATCCCCTCACTCCCAGGTCCAGATTTTTGGTTTTGTCCATTTGGCTTGTAATTCCTACCTCAATCTACCATGCAGATGCCAGCGAGTAAATACCAAGGGCATAACATGTATAATGGAAACTGCAATTATGGCTAAGATCCAGCATATGTTACTTTTACAGCCGTAAGTGTTGGAATTCTATGACAGGAATGCTAACTTGGAGAAGAAGTGATCAACCACAAGAGACATCATGAAGGGAAGAAAGAGGAGATACTAGAAATGTGATTGTCTGTGCCCCAGATGCAAATTATCTTTTTAGAGTGCTGGGAATTACTGAAGATAAGAATAATTTCAAGGAGCCTCTCACTGAGCTTCTGCTACCCTGTGATAGGGCAGGTCTAGCACAGATGAAACCTGCAGAAAACTGAGGTGATAACTCACAAGATCCTAATTAAGTGTGAATTCTGCTTATTTTAAAGCTTAATGATTTTTCAGTATATAGATGAATATACTGATACATATCTAGGGCAATTAAAGGACTATACCATATTTCAAAGATGCTCTATGTCAGCTTAGGGCAAGTCGATTTTTTTTTTCATGAAATTCATTACTTTTTTTTTTTTTGTGTAAGCAAAACTAATTATTTTCCACCTATCCCCACCAAGAGCTTCCTCATTCTACTCCATTAAAGTTAACTCTAAATAGATAAATTTTGGAATAGTCACAGGCAGGAGAACAGAATTTTTAAAAATGCATGAATACTGGCAATCCTGATATATAACTACCATGCATATGAAGCAAATTATTTTTGCTTTTCCCTTTCTAAAATAAAGAAATAATTTATACTGAGGCTCAACTTGAGTATAACTTAATCACTGACTCTTAGAGAAGGTACCTAGAGCATGACTACTAGGCAAATTAGCATAGAATAATTATCTAAATTGATTACCAAAACAGCAATTATTCTGAGCTTGAATAATTCTGATTTATATGAAAAACCTAAGAACATATTGCACAGCAGCAAACTACACTATTTCAGATGCCCATTCCTCTTGAACATAATTTTTCATGCAGTGAAGTTAGAATGTAGGAGCAATGCTTTGTAGAAGGCATAATTAAAAATAAGATACTGTATCCGTCATTTGATATGTGGTTTATATTCTGATGAATTTAGTATCTGACTATATGCCATCATTGTCGGAAATTGCTGACATGGATACAAATGAACTGATTTTTGTTCCTCTAAAAGTGAACCAAAGCAGATTTTGATATTTCATTAATTATGAATTTATTTATTGAATTTGAAAGTCTGACCTCAAATTAGAAATTTGACCTCAAATCCCTGGCACATCAGAACCATGGCGTACAGTGAAAATTACACAGAATGTATGATAAAAATCATTGCCCCCCAGATGCTGAATCCTGCTTATTCAGTTGAGAACGCCAGGTCAGTTTCCCCTGTTCAGTACAAGGCAACACCAGCTGAAATACTTTAATTTGCTTTTAACCATGAACAAACTGATCATGAACAAACAAATGAGATACTACAAAATTTTATCTAATTGTTGTTAAGCATGGTCCTCAGATACAAATAAAATATTCTCACTGGAACATTAATAACAGACATTTTTCCCACAATACTTTTCAGTTTTTCAATAATGCCTAGAATTTTCCATGTCAACTAAGTACGGTGAAGAGGTTTTGGTGCCATACGGTTTACAGAACCATCTGTGTACTCCAAGGACTGCCTTGATGTGCACTCAAATGCAAACTTGTTTTGTGAAAGGTTAAAGCGGCAGAAATATGTATCAGAAACTATCTACTGGTATTCCCAGAATGAATCTCACAGCTGTTCATGTCAAATTCTTTTTGTTATTATTGGAGAAGACCATTTAACTTTAGAGGAAAGCTGTAAGCCCTGTGATAATAATATGCTGTAGGCAACCAGAGAGAAATCTGTCTTATTTTGAAACAGAAGTAATAATTTTCAGCTAACAGTATACATTTTTGGGGTTCTTTGCATAAAAAAAGGATTCATCTTGCAATAGTAACAAAAGTCACAACATGTCAGAGAATGTTTGGGAAAAGAAATATTATTTTAAAAATTAAATTCAAGAGGGTCTGGTTCTAAAAAAACAGTCTGCGGCTGTATAATGAACTCATCCTTCCCTCACAGGCACTTCATTGCAACCATGTTCTTTTTATAGACTTGTTGCTGGTTTTCTTTTTAGTCTTGTGAATTTTTATTATTTCCTGCACAGAAGCTCGTCTGTAGGAGCTGCAGATTTGCTCCATACCTGACTATGGGTGTAAAATATGAGGATTAAGCTTTCTTGCTTCAGGAGGAAAACTTGTAACTCCTGGTTCTATCTGAAATGGTAGAAATGCAAAACTAATTCTAGCTCTTTAAAGGAATGATTGAGATTCACTTAATTAAGTCTTTCTTGTTTTAACCTCATAGTTGTCTGACTCTGTTTACGGTTCATGAAGACAAGCCATTCCAGAAGGCAGTGGTTCCTGGCTACCATAGAGCACAACTGGATGTGGAGGGAATCCACAATCTTAGATTAGGCTTAATTTTTAGAGATCTACATTTGGCTATGATGAATCCCATCCTTGTTCCCAGAAAAATAATTACTGGCTGTGGATCTCAGGTAGATGAATAGAATTTTTGAGATGTATTTTGTACAATGGTTTAGTTGCAGCTAGAAATTACTGCCTGTTAATTGTTGTTGTCAGGTGTTGTTTGAAATGCATATTTGAGTCATCTATACACAATTGGAAGTATGGCACAGGTCCTACAAGAAATCTGCTTCTGTTTGAAGTGGCAGCTGCAGTCTTGATGAGTTATATGAGTCATCTCAAATGACACACTAGGTGTGTGTCATCTTGAATATCTCCTCGTTTATAAATAAACACTTAGGGAGAAGTGATTTTCAGTCTTTTTATCTCTGTGGGCTAATTCATTTTAATTACAGATGAAGAGGACTTCTACAAAAAGGAATGAGAATGTCAGTTTTTATCTTCCCTGTACAGCAGTGCAATCTGAGAGTTCTTGGATCTAAGTTTGAATATCTTGAGGAAAAAAAATTGGACTTATGTTTCTTTTTCTCTATACAAGTGTTGAAATGGCTAATTTAGTCTATCATAAAGGAAAGAAGAAAACAAATGAGCTTGATTACCATTGTCTCTGGATTTGGAAAGAAATATGCTGTAGACTCTCCTCTGACTTTGAAATGACTACATATAATGTCCTGAAACTACAAATTGCTCAATGCAGAGGGACCTTAAGGACTGAAGTAGGGAAAAACTTAAAAAGTAGGATATACTCAACACTTTTTAATGGGCAGCCTAGACAACTTGACACTCAGTCTGAAAACTCAAATCTGAGACTTGTATTTTTCCCTGTGCTTTACATAGGGATGTTGAATATGCATAGAGGTCAGATGGCTCAATCTTATTTTGTATCTAACCCTGTTTCTTTCTTCTCCCGTGATTTTCTGCTTTCTGGATAAAAAAAAATTCCTTTAGCACAACTTTGGCAAAAGTGAAGTAGATAGAAACAATTGGATCTGAAATCAGAATTGCCTTAGTATAATGTAATTTTTATATTTAATTGATTTCAGTGAAATTTTGCTAAAGTAAAACAGGAAGGAAAATTTCTCAGTTGTAAATGGCCATTCCTTGAACTTTATACACTTTCAAAATAGTTTAATTTATTTAAAGTTAAAAAGCAAGGGTAAAGTTATTTGCATTTAAAGAAGATATTCTTCTATTCCCAATTTGTCATACATTTGATTCAAGTTAATATCTTGAAATGATAGTATCGTATCCATTTTCATGTCAATAAGCAATGTTGATACACCTGTAGCCATGACCATTCTTCCTCCCTCATGAATGCCAACAGTCAGTATTAGTAAGAAATTATTTTTCTGCTGTTCATGTAATGAAAATGATTTCTTTTTTCTCCGGACTACTAAATGCCTAGACTGTCACCTTTCAATTTTCTTCCAATTAAAATATAATGAATGAAATAATTTGAATCAATTAAAAGTAATATAGTTGTCCTAAGACTGTGTTGATTTTCTGACTTCCATTTCTCTTCTCTTAATGTTACCTTCTATCTTCTGATTTCTTTTTCTTTTATTTCTGTATCTCTCTCTTTTATGGCAGGGAAAAAGCATCTCTCTTTTATCCCTTTACTTCAGCAGTGATTTTTCATTGCCTTCATAGCTGTTCTGTGAGGATTTGCAGCTGCATTCCCATGACTCCTCTTCACCCTGGCAGCAACTCACATTTTTTTGTCTTACAGTTCTTGCCTGCTTGTTGTAAGGGTGGGTGTCTCATTACTAGTCTGTTGGTGTTTTTGTTAATTAGTAGAGACAATGTTAATTGAGGAGTCATTTTGTTAATAAGCATGTTAAACCTCTAAATACATCCCATATGAAGTCAGCATTTTCTGAAATTAGAACATTTTCCCACTGAGCTGGCTCATGCAATTCATAAAAGTTTGGTGCCTTCTAGCTTGCACTCTAACAGCCTACCAAGCACCACAGTTTGGGTTAAGTGGCAAACTTGAGGCTAAAATCAGAGCAGTTTCTGAAGCCTGAATGAAGAGTCAAGAAAATCTGGATGAGCCTGACTCATTCTTAAGTGAAAGTGGTCTGCTTCATGTCTGTTGCAAATCACTTAATATTCAGTGGTTGTCCAGAGATAGCTCAAACTAAGACAAAAAGCACTCTATTCAGTTTTGTGTTGATAACTCTCACTATACTACACTATTAAGGCATTACACTGTTACTACTACCATATTAGGGTATCCTTTAATTGGACCACAGTTTCCTGTTACCATGGAGAGCATCCTGGCACAGAGGAGCTCAGAATAAAGTTGAATGCTTTTTAGCATTTAAAATAGATAGCCTCAGTTTTAGAATCTGTGTTTAAAATATTGCATAATCTTTTCTGGTTCATTTCTAGAGTTCAGTCAGCCACACACAAGAGCTTGTAGGACAGTAAAGGCTGAGTATAGGAGGTTAAATGATGATAAAGGCTTTTGCCCAAGAGAAAAATGCGTGTGACAAAGGCAAAGCATCTTACCTGGCTTCTTATACTTACCAAAGCAAACAAAGTGCCCAGAACGTCATTTATGCCATCCCTAGCAAGAGATCCAAACATCCAATGACCTTTAACCAACTAACTATGGAATATGTTACTAACTATAGAACATGCCATATACTCCAAGTCTAACTATGGAATATGCCAGATATTAACTATTAGCTATTAATTAACTAAGAGAGGGACAGGGACTCTGGGGACCATATTGCTTTCTACATCTTCTTAAAAAGGGGTCATAACAAAGTGGAGGTCAGTATCTTCTCCATGGTAACAAGAGACAGACCAAGAGGAAATGGCCTTAAGTCGTGCCAGGGGAGGTTTAGGCTGGCTATGAGGAAAAATTTCTTCACTGGAAGGGTGAATTTCTTTTGCAAAAATATAGCAGGGTCTTCCTATCTGTCTGACACTACACATGGTTCCTTTAAACACCTTTCAAAGCAAATTATTTTGGATCTTTCACAATACATTTTCAAACGTCTTTCGTTATCAAGTGTAATTAAAATATAAGGTGTGCAAATCTTGAAAGAAAATATAATATTTATATATTGTTTATATTAAAATGGAAGTGTTTGTGACACTTAAGAGTTAAATATTGACATATTAAATATCAATATGATGCAAGAGAACTAACACAGTACCTGACAACACAGAAAAAAAAAAGATTTAAGTTATAGCAGAGATAAAGAAAGCATGAGTCTCTCTAGAAAGAAATACTTGCAGAAAGTGATTTTCAAAGTTTAAAACACAGAAATTGATGTAACCAAAAGAAAATTTCAGCTTCTAACCCACATTTGTTATTTAACTGAGTAAAAAAAAAAAACAAATTTCACAATTGTAATGTTTCTGCCACAATCCTGTTTACTGTTAGCACATTTATACAATAATAAGCCTAATTTTGATTTGACCTATGACAGACTGAAAAAATGAAGTTTGAGTTTGATTAATTTACTTCTAGTCTTAAAGATGTGGAAACAATTGCACATCAAGACCTATTAAGTATAGGTTATTTTTGTTCTAAACGGCTTTAAAGAAAAGAATTACTCATAATTTGAAGGAGGTGGTTGTTTTCTTCCACTGACAGTTTGTTAATTAACTTTTATTCAGTTAGGATGATTGAAAATCTAAGGGGAGTTTTATGGATTATTTTGAAAACCTACATTTTATTAACATCTCTTGGCATTAGTAGACTAATAAGTCTAATTTTTGGAAAGAACATTTATGTATAGATAATTATACATATTTGTATATGTCCTGAAAGGGATAGAGAAATGTAAAAAAAGCATACTTATAATGACTTTTAGGGTGAATTTTCATTTAAAAATAGGTTTAATTTCAGATATATCTTATATTTTATTGAGGAGGCTGTTTTCATGGAAAAAAAATGTTGGCAAACAGGCTGCTCTCTTTAATAGAATGAACTATAATAATTTTTAAAATAAAAGTAAAATGACTATAACTTGCAGTAATAATATTAAAGGGCTTCAGAAAAAAAAGTATCAAATTTACAGTTACTTATTCAGTTTCCTATTGAAATCTTTTAGCAAAGGGTTTTTCAGTTTTGGTTTTGTTGTTTGGGTTGTTTTGACAGAATAGAGACATTTGATCTATATTTTCATTTAAAAATGTGAGACTATTACTCTGAGTCTCACTTTCTTTTACCATTCCAGATAATACACCTGGTTTTTTACACCTTAACTTTTTGAAGAGGTGATCACTTTTTAATAACCAACTAAGGAGAATCTCTGCTGCGCTCCTAGGTTGTGCACTGGTTGTATAGCCCAGAATTTGAGGGTAAAACTTTTGTGTCACCTGACTATTTATAGAGATGCTCAGGCATTCTTACTAGGTTTGTTGAGATAGAACCACTATTTGCTTCTTCGAAAACTCTTTTTATATAGCATTCTACTAGTAGGTTTGACTTTATTAATATTAAAAATGGAGTTTTCAAAGTAGATATTGATAAGTTGCTAAATAATCTAGCTCTCTTCTACTAGACTGGGACCTGTTCCTGTGATTGCCTAAGCCATTTTATTTCACTCCTGAGGTCTCTGTAGGAATCATGAAACTAGAGTACTCCTAAAAAATGCATAGGTCAAGCTCTGAGTCAAGGGAATAGCCACAAAATGCAATGCAAATTAGATAACATAAATATGTGATTTGACCCACACATTACAGAGTGCTCCAAAGCTGTCCCAGCAGGTTTGGCACACTTACTGCTCCCTAAATCACACCACAGCTATGCAACACATGCAAGACACTCATGCCATATAAAAAAATGCTTTGGTGGATGCACACTGCCTTTGCAGTGTTTTGTACACTTTAAGCTGGAGGGCAAAAACAATAATAAAAAAAAATTAAAAATACACCAAAAAGAATTACGTCTTACTGTCACAGAAATGGTGGATGAGGCCAGAAGACCCAATGCTGTGGAGTTTGCACATAGTACACAGCCTCTAATTTTCTGTGGAAGATAAAAATCCCTTTCCATGCTACAGAAAGCCTTGAGGAGTGTCATTGAAAGCTACTCCTCATCACTTGTCCTAAGACAAAGCATCACTTCCTGGGACCAAAGCACTTAGCAATGTACATTTAGCTAAGGGTGTGTCTTTAATGGTAGGTGAGAAAGGACATATAGTGCCAGGTCTGTTTTACAGGGCCTGTTCTCATTCCCTGCAGGCATTGCCTTAATCTACAATGTGTCCATACCACTGAGCAGGAAATCACATCCACAGGGTCTACTGGAGGCAGCCTATGGCTGCTGCTTTTCCATGAACAGCGTCAAAGATCATCTGAGAGACCAAAACTGGTCCAAGTGCAATGGATGTGAGCAGACAGTGCCACTTGGTTCCAAGAACCAATGCTTAGAGCCAAGAAGTACAAGAAAGGCTGTTTATTAATAGAACACAGATTTCTTTTCATTAGAAGGTTTTGTGAAAAATGAGTCACACATTTATTGCTTATTCAGTTTTTTACTCTAGCACTTTTTCATATAGAATTTGTTTACCTCAGACTCAGAGGTGGTCTCTCAAATGAAATATCAGAGACACACTGTCATTTCTGTATCAGACTCAATGCTTCTTTTGTGTACTATTCTAAATCACAGTACATTTGCTTTATGTCATCTTGTGTTATAAGTTGATTTCAAATTTTTGCCTAACATTGATCCCTGATCTGTTTAACTTTCGTGTTTTAGCCCTCCTGTTGATTGAAAAGTAAGAGTTTCAGATCTTCATTTTTCTTTAGATGTGGTGGCTTACTTTTTTTTCTTTCCCTTTCAAAATCTCATTTTGGTTTATATATCCATTTACTCGATTTTTCTAGCTTGACTTTTTTTTATATTTATATCCTTGGTAGGGTTTGAAAGATCCCTTGAATAAGTGCAATCTGCAAATACTATTAACATAATGATCATTCCCTTCCTTCTAAATGGTCTGATGAAGTTGTTAATGTGACACAGTTGGCAAGTTCTCCAGAGGCTCTAACACAAATTATGTTATCCTGAGACACACAGTTTATAAGATCTATTTATTAAGAATCACTAAACATGTAAAGTTTTATTTTGTATTGTTTTGGGCATTATGATTTCTTTGGATTAAATTCTTTTAATTAAATTATTTTAAAAGAATTTAAAAAGAATTTTAAGATAAATTTTAAATGAATCTCTAAATTATTTTAATTAAATTCACTTAAAAGTTTAAAAATATAAAAATAATATTAAACTGCACTGAACTGTTTTTAATAAATGGATGAATAAAGGAAGAGAGGGAAAGGGAGAGATTAATGAAATTCTCAGAGTCAGAAGAAACTAAATTCATCATTACAGCATTGAAAGCTTTTCCTGAAATTGATTTTGTTCTAATACTCTTAATATATACAAAACCAATAAAAACACATAAAGTTATTTGGTTGCCTTTTCCTTTCTTGGCTTGAATTTTGGATTCCAAAATTGGAGTCCAAAATTCAAGCCAGACAGCTACTTTACTCCTAATATCTTTTGTTCATATCTATTTTCTGAATAAGGTTCTAACAAGCATGTGCAGAAATACCTTTATCTGGGAGGCACTCAGAGACTTTTAGTTCTTTTTTTTTGTACCTGACATATCCACAAATAATCTCTGCTTCCTGGTATCATTTCATGGATACTTTCATAGATACTGGATTTAAGCCAGCACAGGCCTCAGCCCTGCTCCTCTTTGACTGCTCAGTGATTAAGTAATCCATTTAGGATATGAGAAACCAAGACTCAATTTCATTCTTTGCCTCGCCATTTCCGACGGGAATGCACTAAGGACACCTTCCGCAGTGGTGTAATTTCAGTCCACCCCGCTCAGTCAGTTCCACTGTGCCTTGTCTGGGTAAATATTCATTAGGCTGGAGAGAGAGAACATGCAAAAGCCAGTAGAAGATTTTGGCCCTTGCCTAATAGACTGAAAGCACAGCCTTGGACCCCCTGAAGAGGGGATTTACAGAGTGTGGTTCCTCAGAGTGGAGACTGAGGTTGGTGCTACTTAAGGCGAGATGTTACTCTTAGCTTGCCAATGACAAATACTAAAAAGACCTTACCTTCCACAGGGAACCTGTAGCTCAAACATAGTCTCAGAAATCATCATCAAAGCAATAACAATCATTAATTAAAGAATAAACTAGAGGTTATGCATTTTTTTACAGCATGAAATATCAGTTAAATATGTAAATATAAATATATAAGCATATTGCTTTTAATGTAGATATTCTTGTACCTTCATATTAAAAAAGACATCTTCTCATCAGAAAACTTTTCCAAATATTATTGACTGAAGATCTATGGACCACAGATTCACCTGTATCGTGTTTATTTATTTTAATAATACTTAACTTTTTCAGCATTTTATCTGCCTCAGTTACAAAAGAAAGGTTTTGTTGAGGGTGTGTGGAAACCCAAATACTAAAATCTGTATTGTCACAAGGTGGTGCTGTTGGATAAGAAAAATCTAAAAGACCAGTGAAAAAGGTTTTCATGGTGAGTTAAATAAAATTAAAAGAACGACAGCTTCATTCACCTCTGTCATGTCCAATTTTTCATTTCTTCTTTTGACACAAAGGTTTTAAATTAGGCAGAATCGTTATTCCTGTGGCTTGTATTCTTGATAATTCACACAGAAGATACAGATCTTTAACATGAATTTCATGCCTCTGAAGACTGACAGTTAATGAGGCTATTATTTTCATTTTTAAATTGGCCAAATATGGGACATAAGATTAATAGTTTCACATCTCTTACTGTTACCTTTCAGTGCAAATTTATTCTTCATCTTTTAAAACCTTTTATAATATAAGGTGAATACCTAAATCATTGGATGATTCAATATGATATTTTCTATTGCAACAAGTATTGCACTAAGCCAATAACCTTGTTTACTAGATATAAATGGCATGTTTTGAAAAAAAAAAAATGAATACCAGCTCAAATTGCTTTGGCTGATGTAACATCTTGACATTGAACTACCTGTTCAGAACCTTGCTATCATCTAATTTACAATCTTTCTTCAGAATGTCCTTTTTTTCTAAAAAGATGTTCAGTGCAGTAGCCATAAACAAAGCCTTCAATTTGACAATCTGTGCTTTAATACTTCAAGCTAAAGGTATTGAAAATTTCAGCAGAGCTCCATAGGATCTTTCAGTATCTGTGGAAGAGTGTGGAGATGTCCAGCTTTAAAATTACTGAATAGACTAATTATATCTTTCCTGATTGATAAAGCAGCAGGTAATGACATATTCTGGATGTGCTGAAATTATTTTTTAATTGTGGAAGTCATCATTATGTTCACTCTTTTATCAGGTTTAGTGGATTTTGAACTTCTGGTGCTCCCACCAGGATTACATTATAGCATGGTGTGTGAGGCCAGAAAATATGTCAGAGCTTTAGCAGGGATTTTCAATGACAAAATGAAAGTTTTTGAATTGTACTTTGCCTCAAAGAAAAGGTCTCAGCAGTTGCATTCTTTGTGACATTGGTAGGCAGACACACCATTAGCATCTGTGACTTAGAAGAATAGGAAGCCTGAGAGTCTAAATTTCCCCCCTTTACAGTTAAAAGATGAGGCACACATGCATGTGGCCAACTGCTGTTTTCAATATAAGAGTATTGAAAGTACTCTTATAAGAATATAAGAGTAATCTCTCAGTTTATTTCCACCTTTCACCTTTATGCCCCATGTGTAGTTTTTTGGGGGGCTTCATTGGTGTTTTTCAATTTTTATCTTACTTTGCATGGAAATCCTGAGTGAGATCCTGACTATCCTTTATTCCCATTGTGACTAGCAGAATTTGTAAATTCAAATTATGTTATCAGCACATTTTTGAATGCAGAGTATGTTATCAGGACAACTTGGGATTTGGTTCAAAGCCTTGATGTGTTTGATTTATTTTAGATGTGTTTGATTTGTATTTTATTGAAAGAAGCCCCTTCAAAGGTAATGGATAACATGCTTCAAAGACAAAATGCACTTGTGATCTCACAGAATCAGCATGGTCCACTGGGTAAGTATTAACCTGGGAAAATAAGGTTAGAATTTCTGGGTATTTCTATCATCATTCTGATGAATTGCCCTGATGAATTGCCTGCAGCAAGCGGTTCCCTCACTGTGGCTTTGGTAGTTTGTTTGTTTGTTTTTTTGTTTGTTTCTGTCTGTAAATAGAGATGATTGATGAAACGCTGATGTCAAAGTTTGGCATTGTTACCACACTCAGAAGTAGATAGAGCTTCTTTCCATTGGGGTAAAGGAACATGAAGAGAAGCCAGAAATAAGCATGAAAACTCTGCATATTCTGTATTTCTTTACAAACATTTGTATCTAAATATAGCAGTGTTTTTTCTCTTTCTTCTTTCTGTGAAACTTCTTTTGTATTTTAGTAAGTATTTCTAAGCTAACTGTTGTGTATAAAAACTTTTTTTATAGAAGGCTAAAAAGAGCAGCAAGTCCAGATACAATACAGAAGTATACATTTCTCACTGTACATGTATTTTTTTCTTCCTCATCCATTATTCAATCTGCTGTAGGAAAAGCTTGTACATGTGACATGAGACTAACAAAAACATTGCAGTCATCAGTATTTTCAATTCCTAGGATCTTATTGTTTGGCATCCAAATCTGTGTGAGTTGTTTTCTTCCTGCTGTGGTAAACAATCTCATTTTCTTACCATTCTCCTAAACATCGTAGTCATGGAGAATAGCTGCCTCTCTAGGGAGTGTGTACACTACAGTTGACACCTCGAGTCTCAGAGTAAACATAAACATTTATGCTCTTATGTCAGTAATATAACCTCCCTACTCCAGCTGAGTATTCCCCTGATTATGCAGCCACATTAGCCCTCTCAGCCACAGCACCACACTGGGAGCTAGCAAGATCCTGTTCAGCTGTTTTTAACTTGAAGGAACAGATTGTTAGAAAGCAACATGTCCTCAGCTTTGTTGATTTAGAGCTTGGGCAAACCTCTATGAAGTGAGAGGTTGGGGATTTCAGTGAGATCAAATGCAGCCATGTTCTTGCCTAAATAGGAAATATTTAATGCAGTATTACAGTTTAGCTTGCCTATTTAACATCATTTTGGAATGCTCATGTCTCCTACCACACTAGGCAGCTGATCTTGTCACTGAAGTGAGCAGGAATGAATTGGTAATTAAACAGTTAATGAGTAGTAGAAATTCACTAAAGAACACAGGTGATATTTCCATGTCTGTCTTCTTTCTACACTTCATTTTCTTTTTACTCTGTTTTCTTGATGCAGCCACTGCAACTGAAAAACTGGATTGGAGAGCTTTAGTTTTGTAGATGGAGGGCCAGGTTTTTGTGGTGCTGTTCCCACAGCAAGTGCAAACTAGCCCCAAAGCTGCTGTAAACAGCCTGGCAAGTCCATTACAGTGCAGAGGTGATCCAAAACGAAAAGTGAACAGGATTTTTCTCACTCTTCTCATGCCTGAAGCTGGGAAATACTGGCATTACCCTAAGAAAACACAAATGGCCAGTATGTTGTTTTGCCAGGAGTATTTTTCTTTGCAAGGGAAGAGAGCTCAAAATCACTTGCTTTTTGTAGTTTGATGAAATGAACACTAAAGGCATTTAGGATTCTATAGGGGTCCTTGTTGAAAAATAGCAACATCAAAACTGAATTGATAATCTAAGTCCCTGTTAAGGGAATTTTGCTGCTAGTGTAAGCCAAAGGGGCATCATGATGCTCTGACCGAACACAGAGCCTTATGCAACCTCTCAAAATGGCTGATATCCCAGTTGATATCCCTGAATCAGCTGATGCCCAGTATCTTGCCTCCATTTGTCAGTTTTAGGCAGAACTGTAACAAAACAAAATGAAAAATACCTATGTATTTATACTGTGGTATATTTATCTGAACTCTGCTTTACTTTTAGCCACAGATCTGAAAATAATGTCTCCATATGCTGCTTCAGCAAGGTAAATTCTGAACTTTATAGCCTGTCAAGGTCCTAATATTTTCCTAATATTTATCCCTTTCTGTCTGAAGACTTGGGCACTCACACCATAAACTATTTCAGGGACTTGATCCAGTTAAGGACTAATAAGTGTTTTCTTCTTTTTCTCACTCTCTCTCTCTTTTTTTTTTTAATTTCTTTTACTCTGTGAATTTTTGTCTGTTCAGCTCCCATAATGTTTTAATACATGATTACACAAGACATAGTGCCAGTGCAAGGCAGGAGAGTGCACAGCTGGGGATGGAAAAGGCAGCTGAGATCACAGCAGTCTCAATTTAGATTTGTTGAAATGATTATGGATATCCACCTTTCATTTCCTGAATTTTAGCTGCTGCTGAGAGAAGTGATCCCCAGAGACAAAAATATTTTTAACCAGACCAGTTCATCATGCAGCTACAGGAACTTCATGCACTTGGCATTTAGAAGGTGGCAGAAGCTAGAGGCAAGCTACTGAGGGAATGAGGGATATATCTTTAGTGACAGTGACAATTTATTTCACCTTATAGTGATACTGAAATTTTGTATGTTTTAATTGAAATGTATTTTAATTTTTAAAAATCTGTTTAATTTCTTAATGAGTTTAACAGATCCACAATTGTGTTTCTTGAAACCTTATATGTTTCAGATTTTCCCAGAGGAATTTCAACCTGGCAATTCTTCACAACCTCCCCACCTTGTTCAGTCTCTGTTCTTCTCCTTCTCAGCTCCTCTAGATGCACAGAATGCAAGGAATGATGCAGGAGAATAGAGAATGGGTTTTCAAGTTGTTATTATCTAGTGATTTGCAAGATTTCAAAGTTGTTGGTCTTCAGTTCAGAGATAAACAATTCTGATTGCCTCTAATCATATTAGTTGCCTTTGAATACTATTCAAACATATCAAACATCTTGCAAAAAAACTGGAGATGACACACAGTGAAAATCAAATATTTGTGACCTTGATACTTAGGAATATGTCATTATTCTTGATAAGTGTCTATCTGACTGGCAAACTACAAACAGTACAGTTCCACACTTACTAATTATCAATTAAAAAAAAAGGTGGCTTGTTTTCTAAGAAATTACACACGACTAAAAATACTGTTTTTTTCTGAGTCATGTCTAGGACATAACTGTAACATGGTTGCAAGCTAGATTTATTTTGCATTCTTCAGGCTGGGCTCCTAAAATGAAGCATAATTGATCAAATTATGTATTGTGAACAAATGAGACAAACATGGGAATTTTTTCTTACAGAAAATTTTTCAATTTTATTTTCATTTTCTTGGTTTAATGGAATAAAATATTATTATATCTAAAGTCCTCTATCTCACAATTTTATAAAATAGGTAATTATAAAACTGATTTTAACAAAAATGAAAATAGGAAAGTGGGAAAGAAAATATTTCACTAACACTGCAAAAGGAATCTAAGTATTTAATAAGAACTGTGATACTGGTACTAGTTTACAAACCTCTTTCTATTTAAAAATTAACAATTTTTGATAAAATGGATGAATACAAAGCCTCAATAAAAGTGATTTCTTTTCTCCAGAAAAGAAATGTTCCTATCATATGTGTCTATGTGCTTAGGACACATATAAGAGAAACAGAATTCTACCATATTTTTTAAACCCAAACTAGGCACTTTAATACACACTTTCTCTTAGTCCAATAGCAGGTTTTTCATTCATTAATGAAGCTTCTACTTTTTGAGTAAATTTCTAGTTCCTTCTGTCTGTTATTAGAAAGTTTATAGTTTCATTAAATTACCTTATTGATTAGCATAAAATAGTCTTCTAATATACAGCTTCTCATAACTTACTTAAATCTTTTTCAGTTGACTTGATTTGCTATTTTTATTTAGCTACAAAAAATTCTGGCCTATGGCATCTTCAATTTTCATTAGCATTACTAGGTGAAAAAAAACCAAACATAAACCCAGAAGTGCACCTTTTATTACAATGTCAATATTGGCATTTCATTGGCTAGCAAAGGTCCCCAGCTGAGTTCATCAGTGAATAGATTGGTATAATTTCTCTCTAACCAGGGAATAAAGTCACCAATATTTTACAGTTCTCATGCATACTTGAAAGTTGTAAAAATTAAATATATCTTTTGTTCAAAAGCCCAATACAAAAGCTCTTTACAACATCTAATATCTGTGTCCTGGCTTTAGACATGAAGAAACTGGAGAGAAGAGCCTACACGTGAATGCTAGAACGTGACTAAAAGGATGTATACATGTAAGGCAACCTCTAGTTATTTCAGACTAGCAATAGTGAGCTTTGCTTCCTCATCCATGTTTCACTATAAAAGAGCGAAAATAATCAGTTGTTATTTTCAGAATAACACATCAGAAATCACTGGGATCCCAGCACTTAAGTGTTTGTAGGCAGTACTGCATGCTAAAAATCATAGAATTTTATACTCTAAACTTGGAAAGGTATAGTCTGTCAGTATAAACTCAATTCAGATTGCTGAAAGCACTGCTGAAGAATTTTGGTTGGAACCAACCACTAGACCTTAGCTGGTCCAACTCCTACTCAAAGCTTTTTTCAGAGGTAAAGTAGTTTGCCCAGGGTTTTCCACAGCTTCTCTGGGCACAGCTGGGACACAAAACACAGCTGTTTGCTCAGGAACAGTGGGTCATATGGAGGTTCACGTGTCTTCTTGGCAGGCATTTGGTAGTTCCTTAAGGGATCTTTCAGCTGGCAAATGTTTGCGTGCATTCTTACAATCTTGGTCTGCCTAGAGAAGCCACTGCTGTCTTGGAGGTGCTCCAAGATGTGACCTTCACTGCTGGTGCTGGTGTGTGCTGGAGGTCTCGGACAGGTTCAGTCCATCTCTAGTGCTCTGCATGGATCTGTTCTTGTGGTTCAGTAGCACATTGCATTGTGGCAACATGTTACACTTCATTTTACTGTAGTTTGGTTTCTTTATTTTACTTTTTCTAATAAGTACTTCTCACTCCACACCCATAAGTGCATCATAGAAGATATTGACATTAACTTTCACTTAAAGCTGTTTTCTGACACTCCCTGCAGCCTCAGGTAGAAAAGTTCTGGGAAGTCCATTTTGGCTGAGGATGCTGCTATGTATCCCTGAAAATTCCTGAACATGCCAAGAAAAGGTACCATTTTTCCTAGCATAATACCACTGTCACCTTGGTGACATGACCATCTTCAAGCTCTTTTTGTATTCTTTTGTCTGCCACTCCCCATGGTAATGGCTTGTTCCTGTCTTTGTGTCCTTCTTCTTCTGCCAAGGATTCTACAACTTCCTGTCAATTAAATAGGGAACCCATCATAAATCTACTGGCCCTCCAAGACCTTCTGCTGAGTACGGGTTGTTTGTTCCCCTGTCAAGGTTCACAGCCCTGGTGATTCTGTCTCATATTTCTTTCTCCTTTTCTATGCTCCAAAGGTGCCCTTTTACATGATTGCACCTTGCCATAGTCACATGGAACTTTTTGGAATACACTGGATTTCAAATTATAGTCTTCTTAAAATTTACTCTTAGAAAATATCCTAACAGATACAATCCAGTCCCTTCCATATAGAAAATGTACATCAGCTATGTAGGTATTTTAATTTTCTTTTAATCAATTTGCTTAGGTTTTTTGTTTAATTTTTTTAAAATGTCAGTCTTTTTCCTTCTTTTGTCTAGCAAGTAATCTGGGCTAGCTATTTTAGACAATTTTTTTTCTTAATCCACACCTTTAACAAAAAAAACCAACAACAACAAGAAAAAAAAAACACCACCAAACAAACAAAAACCCACAAGCCACAAAAAGCAAAGTTAAAAAAACCCAAATAATAGATACTTTTCCCTGGCCTGTATTGAAGCACTATAGTTACATATGCAAACCCCACAGAATTCTGAGCAACAGCAGCTGAGCAAATAATTTGAAATAAATGCCTCCCTTAGTTAATCTTATCCATTTGCAAAATGCCTATAGGTAAATCATTATTTCTTCATATTAATTCAGTATTTGAATTTTCTCAAAAGTTTTTCACTTAATTGATTGAATGACTGTCTGGGAACAGTTCAAAGTACGTGTATTTTGTGCAGTATTCAGCTTGTCTGGCAATTAAAAAGCTGTTTCTGATCTTTAACTCATCTATAATTTCTTTTTATCAAACATCGCTTCTTTTGGCCTCTATATCAAATATCTGAAGAACTTGCAAACTTAAATGTGCTTACTCTTATAGCTTATAAATTCAGGTTTTTTTTTTCTTTTTTCTCTGTTTTATGGATAAAAAGCAGCATATATAAAGCCAGGTTTTTTCAAGGTGCTTAGGCATAGTTCCACTAAACTAGAAAAGGAACACCTCATCTGCTGCCAGCTTACTTCCTGGAAAATTCAGCAGCCAATAAATGTTTTGGCTCCCAATAAGGTATAAAGAAGAGCCAAGTGCCTAAGGGATGGATTTTTCAGAAACCTGCAAGCTAAGCAGAGTCTACATCAGTTAGATATGAGACAAATCCATACCAAAGGACATAAATAAAAGCTGTGACTTACAATCCTTCCATTCCAGTTGTCCAGAAAGCAATTGATCCAACAAGCTTAGGTATGAGCAACTAATGCTGTTGAAAAAATGAGGACACATCAATCTCTTGTAAGTACTGGAGAAGCATAAAATGCCCACCTTCCCCTTGGGAATCAGTGGCAAGCTACTCATTGTTTCCAGATAGAAAATGCCTTCTGTTTCATACAGGAGCACCAGGGCCATAGAGACATCAGGACAATTTAGTGACCCTGACAAGCTTCACCCAGGGCTTCCCCTCCCATGGTGCCAGGAGTTCATGACAGCCCTGAGTCAGGCATCCATTCCTGCCTGAGCCACGTGTGCTGTGCTGCAGATTTCACCTGAGCCTGGCACTGCCCGTTGTGCTCAGACCTTGTGGGACGGGGACCTGTTCAGGGCATGCTGGGGTCACCTCATCTGCCAGCTTGTGTCCTTGGCTAAGCATGAGAAAATACCAACAGAGCCGCAATCTACAGCTCTGTGACAGAACTGACAAAGCTTTGACTGGACAGAAAAGTTCTCTGGTATATTCTTTTCCCTTTCCTTCCTCTTCCAACTTGCTGTTTTCTTTGACTGTCAATATTGTCTCCATATCAAAAAAAAGTTCCAAAGGCAACCAGTTTTCTGGAACAGCTTTCCAGGAAAAACAAAAGAACAAAAGGAAGACCAAAATCATACCTACCTCTCCCTAGGACAAACCCATGGACCAAACTGAGATTCTACTTAGATGAACTGGACTGGAAAACTAGATTGCCTACCATCTTCTATCAGCCACATTCTGGTTGTTTTCACCTGAACTGTTGAAATATAGTAATTAAATATTTATTTTTATTAATTATTAACTAGATAATTATAAATTCTCCATATTATAAAACGGAGTTCTGAAAACATTCACAATGCAGTCAGGACAGTGTACAAAAGAAATCGGGAAATATAGGAAATATTGCTCAAAGATAGGATTCATTCTGTTTGATCTCAAACACAGGATTCAAGTACAGCTTAAGAAACTAATGTTTTAATGTTGACATTTAGATGTTTCCTTGAAAGTTTAAATGTTTAATTGACCTAAGTGTCAAAAATTTATTCAAAGGGATACAAATCTTCATAGGTTTGGAGCGAGGGTGTAATTTTGTTGGGGTTTTTTTTGTGTGTTTTTTTGTTTGGTTGGTTTTTTTTGTTTGGTTTTGGGTTTTTTTTTTGTTTGTTTGTTTGGTTTTTTTTTTTTTTAGTCTTTATGATATTAAAAAAGGCAAAGAGGAGTCAGAATTTCCATACTCCATACAGGTACATGTACAATCTTACATACACTTTTATGTTTGTATCTTGACAGCAAAAAACATTCAGAAGAGAAATGCTATTTCTGTTAGCTTCTAATTGTTTTAGTTTTGGCCATGCAGTTAATTGTACATATTTATTGCTGTTCTCATGTTTAGTGAGATCTGATAAATGCAAGTTGGAAAGACTTTTTCACAACTTATTCTTGATGGGCTAAAATCAGAAAATATATAGATATTATGAAAGAACTGCCTTGTTTATATTCATATTGATAATTCCACACCTTTTCAAATAAGTATTTTTTACAGTCACAACAAACAAATCTGGAAATCTTAAAGTTATTTAATAAAGAAACCAAAAAAAATTAATTTTGTTGAAGGTAGGGCTGAATGGATAACTCAGTTGATGAATTGCAGTGACTCTAAATAAAATACCATCTTATGAATAAAACAGAATTTTCTAGACTCCACAAAATCAATAGATGTTATATTTCTTAGTCAAAGGTTGAGTCTCAAGAATATATAATTCATTGAAAAAATTGCTTTTGAAATAATCTTTGACATAGAACAAGAATAAAAATAGGGTAAACACTTCACTATTACATATAAGCTTGTACAATTACATAGAAGCATAGGTTCAAATTCTCATATGAGAGTCCAGTGAATTGCCCAATTAAATATTTTACAAGCGATGTGAAAGAAAGTAAAAGAAGCCTTTTATGTTGTTCATGATGTTTTGGATAAGTACTGTAAAAACACTATATTTCCAGAACTTTATCTGCCTGTGGTGATTTTTATCCTGTGCTTCTAAATTTGTATTTCAGAGACATTATTATCTTGCAACTGATTATTTTTTCAGATTACTATCTTACAACTGATTATTTTTTCTTTCCTGAAAATATTGAGATATTTCTTTGATGAAGTTTTTCAAAGTTCTGTATTGTTCTTGTTCTGTTGCTCAAAAATGATAAGACTTTAGTAAATCAGTGTAATGAATCAACAGAAGATTCCCTGTAGTAATTTATTTTCATGGGTGTCTTGAATCCTGTAAAGTTTACACTGCAAATTCTTTCTCATCAGCAAATCTGAAGGAAAAAAATTGAATAAGCCTTTGGTACATATAGCTTTTGCAAATCAAAGTCCTCATCAGAAATAAAAGAAAAATATTGAGTAGCCATACCCTTGAGAATTTTTAAAATTTAAGATTCTAGCAATATTTATATAGATTACAATATTTTAAAGATTAATACAAATCATATCTGCTGACAAAAAGGAAGAAAAAGAAGAAAAAGGAAGAAAGCTCTTAAAATTACACAGCTGCAAAACATATCTACTAGATATAAATTATCAGCTCTGTCTCTAATTCATGTTTTTTTCAAATCTGAGAGTTTTTCAGTACTATTAGAGAATGATTGGTAATCATGAAAAGAAGATATTTGATAATAAATGTTTGTTTGTTTTCTAAAACCTGTTTTTGTTGATGTCTGCTCTAGTGATATGGAGCACATAAGGATGGTTTTGGAGCAGGCTACACATTATTTCAAATTATGTGAGATATCTCACATCCAGGAACATCACTTTAAAAAGGTAAACATTTTGCCGAACCTATGAGAAATTCACTCTACCCTTGGTTGGCACCTTAAACCTGGCTGAGATATTTCTCACATAGTCATTTAAGTAACTGAACTGAGCTCCTCCATCTTCTCAAAAAGTCTGTAGAAATATTTGAATCACAGGGCATAAGAACCTCCTCTATTTTTAGAATCAAAAAGAGATACTGTTTCCAAAATATTCAAAATGTTTAAAAAAAAATTGAATTTTGAGAACAGCAAATTGATGCAACAAAATTAAATTATTTTCTTGCAGCAAAATATCTAAAAAATGTATATGGGCCCACACCTGCTTAATCCTATAGCCTTCACCTAAGAAGTTGTACAATCACATTCTAGCTGAGGTCCAAAGGTTGTTGTTATTAGAGAATTTACTATTATCTTTATCACATAATCCAGGGTGTGGCATCATCTAAGTTTGCATAATAAATTTTTCAGATGACTGTGGGAATTTTTAAAGTATTCTGTAAGCTGTGGAACATGCCACCAAAAGGATATTTCAGACCATATGGTGTCATGCTCAGCATTTAAAGTGGGGAAAGAAGGAAGGAAGACGTAGGGGGTGCTCAGATTGGTGGTGTCTTCCCAGGTCACTGTTAAATGTGATGGAGCCCTGCCTTCCTGGACACGGCTGAACTCCTGCCAGCCCATGGGAAGTGATGAATGAAGTCCTTGTTTTGCTTTACTCAAATGAGGGGCTTTTGCTTTACTTGTTGTATTGTCTTGATTTCAACCCACGAGTTTTCTCACTTTTACTCTTCTGATTCTCTCCCCATGCCACCAGGGGTGATTCAGTGTGTGGCTGTGGGGTGCTTCGTTGGCAGCTGGGATTAAACCATGACATGCTGAATGAAGCAGTATGAGAGCAGCTCCTACTTCTCAGCCTTCACTGAAGTCCTTGTCTTGCAACATCTGTTTAATTGTTTGAGGGCTGGTAATAGAAATTGGACAAAACATGCTGGGGATGATCATTTGCTGAATGCCTGCAATGCTCTTTGAAGACAGCAAGCGTCCTGAATACTTAACATTAGATAGGTGAAAAAAAGTCCTACTCTGTACTTCAGTAGCAATTGCTGTGGAGTGAGGCTTTCAAGAGGATCCCACAACACAGTGGGAAAGTGCCTTTGGCAGCATGAATTAAAACTGTATTCTTCCTCATACCCTGACCAGCTCTTTGTTCAGATAAAAAGAGAATTTGTATTCTTACTGATGTTTCTGACAGCACTTGGTGCTACAGCATTGTCAGATCTTGTAGTCTTGTTCCACATCTGTTGATACATGGTACAGTTTATAAAGATTCACATGACTACCTGATGCTCGGTTTCCGTGAATTGAAAAACTATTAATCCGATACCATTTTCTAAAACAGCAGCAAATAAACAACACAGAACAAAATAGCCAACCCAAATCTTTTTATCAATTCTGAAATTAGAGAAAAATAATTATACAAAACTGTATATTTTAAAAAATAATCTCCAATTTTTAAGCCAGTGTAGCTCTTCAACCTTACTTGCTGTTTTGGGTTAATCCCGATGGGCAGTCAAGCACCACACAGCCTGTTGCTCACTTTCTACTCATGGCCCCAGTGGAGGAATAAGGGAATGCTAAAAGAAGAGTAAAAGCAAGGATCTCGGAAGTCAAGAAAGGAAGAAAAAAAAAAAACAAAAACAAAAAAACCAAACAAAAAACAAACAAACAAACAAACAAAAAAAAACGAATGGTAAGTGGAAAAATAGAGAAATAAACAGAAGTGATGCAAAAACAATCATTCACCACCTCCCATAAGTAGACTGATGCCCATCCTATTTCCTAACAAAAGATGATTAAAGCCCTCAAAGTCCCTTCTTTCTCCTCTTATTTCTGAGCATGACACTATGCAATACGGAATATCTCTTTGGCCAGCTCAGGTCACTGCAGGTTGTGACCCCTCCCAACAGATTGTGCAACCCCTGGGGGACAGTGAGAAGCAGAAAAGTCTTTAATGCTGTGCACTGCTCAGCAAACACTAGAACACTGGTATGTTGTCAGGACTGTTTTGGTCTCAGATACAAAACATAGAACCATATGAGATGTGTGGAGAAAACTAACCCTGTCCTAGCAAGGCCAGTACACTGGCATAGGTCTTCATGGATTTTGCTAAGTGGATTTGCCAGTATCATGACTGAAATTTCAGTCAGTCAAAGCTATTAGGTTCCAAATATTTTGATTTCTGTTTAAACCTGTGTACCTGAATTTTTGAGTCTTTTTATAATTTTCAGACAACCTGCTATTGCTTAAGTGTACTGTTAATTAAGTAAGATTTTGAATCATCTTAATGAAACTTCAAATTACCTTTTCAAAAATAGTTGACTGGGAACAGGGGGGAACAGAATGGGAATGGATATACTCACACAATCTAATATCTTCCCTCTGTAGCCAAATGTGAATCCTTAGGATTGATTTAGAGGACCTAGAACTGAGAGATATAATTTTCTCTTTGTTCTCAGTGTAGAAGATAAAGAGATGTAGATGGACCATCAGTTATGAAGACGTTAACCTCAATTAGAAACCTAAAGTTATGCACTTTGTTTGATCATTACAATTTAAATTGCAAATTTTCCTCTAATTTCCTATTAATTATTTATCTCTACATGAATTAGAGTTTCTGACTTCTGTCTATTATTTTCTTCTGATATGTTTTCAGAAATAAATACTATAGTGCAGTAGGCTATAATATAGTAGGCTTTGACACTACACTTTCCCAGCAAAGTATTTTGGAGGCAATTTATGCTATCTGTGTCTGAAACAACTTAAAGTGTCTATACTATGCTCTCAGACTGGCATGACAGCAACAAAAGTAAAAATTATAGAAGGATGTAGTGATTCAGACGTGTTTTAAAATGCTTACTTTAGCTAATCAGAGTCACTTTAAATAATAATTAATCTCACTAATTCATCTTCTATGAACAATCTGAAAAAATTTACAAGAAATGAGCCACATTTAAATGAAAGATGATCCATTTCTACATTGAAACCCATGCTCAGGCTTGATCCTGTTGCTGCACAGTAACATAAATGAAGCATACACAGCATAAAAGGAAATCGGGCTTTTTCACTATGTTAGTTGAAACACAATGGCAATTTTTCATTGCATGCAAAATTATTTAATTCAGTATATGTAATTCTGTCTGGCTAGTTACAGAAGGAGCAACTGTTTGTATTACAAACTATTCAGTAAAATTATTAGATGTTTTAGGAATATTATCAATTATATGGACCTACATTTTCTAACTCCTCTTTGGTCAGTTTATTGTATGAGACCATTTACTCTAAGTAAGGTGAAGTAAGGGTTCAAAACATAGACTAGAACCACTTTTTTTTTTGATATCCCAGTGACTATAAATCATCACTGTGATCTCATTTGGGGGAGGGGAAGAAAGATTTTATTACAGAATTCTCGTGATAATTTAAGGGTCATTGCACTAAAATTTTCTTCCTCCTTCAGTTCCACCTACTTGCTAATATAGCTATATATATCTTCTTCATATTTCAAGTTTTCCTGGTTTTTTTACAGAATCACAAATTTCTTGAGGCTGGAAGGGACATCTGGAGATCATCTAGTCCTGTAGCAGTATGCAACAGATCTGTGAAAGTAACAGAAACAGTTAAATAAAACAATCAATCATATTTTTCTCAAAATTATTTATATTCAGGTTCATGATCAATAAAATAAAATTGAAATCTAAGAGATGAGTTGAGAGATTAATGATGCATTTTTAAGCCTACTTTTGCCTTCTGTGAGCATCTGAAATTGAAGAACTGTCCTGTTACCAATTTTCACCTTATGTGCATGTCCTTGGTGCACAGTAGTGAAATATCAAAGTTTGTTTTAGTTTGGCTAACCTGGTTGCTGGAATATACATTATTCCTGGCATTGTGTTTATTTAATCCAGTTTCTAGCTGTAAACCATGCTGCAGTAGTTTTACTGTGCACTGCGCAATTCAGAAGGGCATAGCCAGAGTTCAGGAGACCAAAGCACGGGAAGAAGTCATCTCTTTCTTCCAGATTACATGAATATCCTTTGTTCATTCTTCATAGGGCATTGTCCTGATTTTTCCTTGGACAAATTTTGTCAAGCTCTGCTCTGTATGTTTTGATTTACCCCGATGCCATTGACAAAGGTTACATAGTTCTCATGAGACATCTAGTCAAAAGATGTAATTATAAAGACAAACTGTTACACAATTTTATGGTTACTATGCCACCAGACAAGTGCTTTGAGTCAACTCAGCCAGCACTATTGTGAAAGGAAGAAAATCTGTTTGTCTTGATTCAGCTTTACTTGAAAAGGAAATAAAATTGCTACATAAATCTCCCTTTTCCAAAACAGAATTGCAGAAATGTAATCTACAAATCTCTTGTCAGAGTTCACTAGCAAATTACTGGGAATGGCCATGTTAACTTTCTCCAGGAGATGTCACTCAAGACACTGGTTAATGTACATTTCAGAAGTTTGCAGTAGAAACACAGAATGAACTATGGCATAAAGATTTTTTCACTCCAAAAATACCTTGGCCTATTTCAATATCATTACTGATAGATATACATGTCAGGAGCACGGAGCAAAATTTTTGGTTCTGTTCCTTTGTAAAATACACTTGTTTGTATCAGTCTGTTAATGAGTCATCATTTATTTACATCCACAAGAGGCTGATACTCCAGAGCAGCTCAAAGACTGAAGAGAGATTTGGGACAAAAGGCAATTCTAACAGGAGTTGTTGCAGCCTGAAGGCAACAGATTCTGCTGGAAGTTTACTACATATGCATTTTACATACCAATTTCTATTACTGTTGCATTAAAATAAGTAGCCTGTAACTACTGTTTCATTTTAGTGGGCATTCAAATCAGACTGGGAAACCACTTTTCGACAGAAAACATATATTTTTCCTTGTGAACAGAGAAAGGTAGAGAAAAAGAGAAGAGGAAAGGAGAAGAGAAGAACATAAAAGAAAAAAATGGTGGAGGAGAAAAAAGGGAGAATGGGGCAAAAAAAAAGAAGAAAAGGAAAGAGGGAAGAGGAGATATTAAACACTGAAGTGCAAGAAGACAAAGATAGGGTTGGATTTTTTTATTTTCTTCTAGTTTTTTTAGTGCTCTCAGAAAACCTTTGAGCAAGCAGTGGAGAGAAACTTGATAATTAGCCATTCAGTCATTGTTTGATAGACTAAAAGCATTTGAAAGAAATTGTATGAAGGAACAAAGATTTGTGGTGGGTTGACACTGGCTGGATGGAGGTTCCCCCCAAAGCCACCCTATCAATCCCCTCCACAACTGGACACAGGAGAGAATATATAACAAGATGTTCATGAGTGGAGATAAGTGTGGGGAGAGCTCACTCACCAGCTACTATCATAGACAAAACAGACTCAGCTTGGGGATAATAACTGGATTTACTAGTGATGAAAATCAGAGCAGAATAATGAGAAATAAAATAAATCTTGTAAACACTTTCTGCTCACCCTTCCTTTCCTGGGCTCTGCATTCTCCCTTACAATCATGCAAGGAGACAGGGAATGAGGGTTATGGTCAGTTCATCACAGGTTATTTCTGCCACTGCACAGGAAGAGAAGTCCCTCCCCTGGTCCATCATGGGATTTGTCCTATGGGACATAGTTCTCCATGAAATTCCTCAGTGTGAGTTCTTTCTACAGGCTACAGTTCCTCATGTACTCCTCCAACAACTCCAATGGCTGCCTTTCCACAGGACGCAGTCCTTCAGGAAAAGGTTGTCCCAGCGTGGGTCCCCCACAGAGTCAAAAGTCCTACCAGGGACATGTTCTAGCATGGTCTTCCTAGCTCCTCTCTCCATGAGTCAACTGGTCCCTGCCTGGATCCTGCTCTAGCACGGGCTTTCCCATGGTGTCAGGGCCTTCTTTTGGGCATCCATCTGTTCTGGTGTGGGTCTCTCTGTGTGCTGCAGGCGGATCTCTGCACCCCAGCAAACCTCCAAGGACTGCAAGTGCACAGCCTGACTCACCATGGTCTGTACCACAGCTGCAGGGGAATCTCAGCTCCAGTGCCTGGTGCACTTCCTGCCCCTCCTTCGGCACTGACCTTGGTGTCTGCATAGTTCTTCTTTTCTCACATTCTAACTTCTCTCTTCTGAGTGCAATTACATTTGCAAAACAACTTGTTTATCTTCTTAAATATGCTACCACAGAGGCATTAGTACCAGCTCTGATTGCCTTGGCCCCTGACAGCAGCAGATCTGTCTTGGATATGGCCGGTATTGGCTCTATCAGACATAGGAGAAGTTTCTGGCAGCTTCTCATAAAGTATGCCTCTGTAGCACCTCCCACCAACCAAAACCTGGCCACAAATGCCCAGTACATTAAATAGTGGTAAAGACAAAAACTGGGGAATGAAAGAAGCAGAGAGAAAGGGAAAACAGAAGTAAGAATGTCTGTGGAGATTCTCCAGAGAATAAAGAGACTGGACCAAGAAAAGTGCAGTGGAGATTTTGCATGGCCATAAGTAGAGATACAGAAGAGGACTAACGTTCTCAGAAGGAGAAAGGAGATGAACTAAGAGCCAGAAAATTAGCATAAATAAACCGATGAGGAATGGCGAAGATAATATGGAGGAAAGATTAACGCACATTGGTCTTAGAATCTCTGCTGGCTCAAATGGGAAGAGTCTTTGTTATTGATTTCTAAGCTACAGTCTTAGTGGAAAACAAAGGTTAACATCTAACTCTCTACTTTTATGACTGTCATGTATAGCCCAGAAGAAATTATTATCATACAAAAATAAAGAGCTAAAACTGTACTAGTAAACAGAAGCATGCTAGGGATCCATATCCTAATTCTACAGTTAACTGGCATGGTTTGGCTGTATTCACAATGTTAAAATATCTAAGATTCCAACACAGCGTACTTGAGAGCTGTTTTGAAAATTGTCCTCTGGCTTAAACCTCTCTGGAGACTGATTACTCCCTTGTAATCTACACTTCCCAAGGTGGTGGCACCTTGAATCCTGTGTTCAGATTTGGCCCCCTCACTACAAGAAGAACATTGAGGTGATAGAATTTGTCCAGAGAAAGGCAAAAAAGTTGGTGAAGGGTCTGGAGCACAAGTCTTACAAGCAACATCTCAGGGAGCTGGGCTTGTTAACTCTGGAGAGAAGGAGACCTTAGAATTCTCTACAACTCCCTGAAAGTTGGGTGTTGGCCTCCTCTCCCAGGTAACAAGTGCCAGGACAAGGAAATCATTTCAGGTTGCTCCAAGGGAGGTTTAGATTAAATATTATGAAAAATTTCTTCACAGAAAAATTTGCCTAGCTTTTGAATAGACTGTCTAGGGAAGTTGAGTCCAGGTATTTAAAGAACAAATAGATGTGGCACTTAGGGACATCATTCAGTGGTGGACTTGGCAGTGTCAGGAGTTAACAGTTGGACTTGTTCATCTTAAAGGTCTTTTCCAACCTTAAAAAATCTGTGATTCTATACAGTTATATAGTTGTTATGTAGCCTGGGGGAATTTTAGGTGTCCCCATTAAGATTTAAAAACAAATTCATAAACCACAAGATTTCCAAAATATGTTCTGATTTAGTGAGAACTGGTATGCCTCTTAGTAGACTTTGCATTTGTGGTGAAGTAAAATTGTACAAAAAAGATGAAAGACAAAATAGAAATTTTTAGTTTTAATTAAAATGAATATTTGGCTAGGCCTTTTTTTTCTGTAAATATATACTTGTTCAGCTATAGTACATGTAAGATGTCCACACAAAAATATATTCATGCTCATATCCATATGTGTATGTTAAACAGCCCAGGCATGTAATAAATGGTTTAGTATAAATTAGAATATGGAACTACCAGTGGTGTCTAATTTTCCCAAGCTATTGTTGGATGTGTTTTTAAGCATGTTGCATGGCATGATAATATAGGTTTCAGCTCTCTTGGATTATTTTCTGTGAGACATGGTTATAGTAAGAAACAACCAGGCATCCTACAGGAACAAATCCTAGCACAGCTGAAGTAGTCAGACTCTCTAGAGAAATAATTAGTGGGGATTATAGACCAATCTGGCAAGTTGTAGGCGGAAAGTGAAATTTAAACTTTTGGAACAGTTGTGTTGAGAATGGATTGGCTTCAAAAAGCCTACAAAGGAATCTCCATTATAAAAATTCAATATGCCTTAAATCTTTAGATATATTTTAAAAAAGATTTAGATATATTTAAAAAAAGCAACTTAGAAGAAAGGTAAATAACATCGTACCCTTTTTACTCTTGCACAGAAAGACTTGTGTACACAATATTGATGTTATTTTTCCTCATACTGAAAAAAAATCACCAAAAATACATCACAGGAATTGTCATTTCCTCAAATGTATGATTAGTTTAAGTGTATTGTTTATGAGCTCTACAGCTCTGTGAAGGGCTTTTTCCCCCATTCTTTGTTTAGACTAAAGAAAAAAAAGTCAGTGTTAGATTCCAGGAAACTTTACCCACGTTGTAAATCATTAATATCTGAATGTTTATGAGTGTTAGAAGTTATAGCTCGTACTATATCCTAAACTAATCTAAATATTTTCTTTGAGTGTGAAAAAAATGAAAACTATCAAGAGAATCAGTCTTGTATAGAGTGCTAATTGCTCATAAAGTAGCACAAACATCACGAGCAATATAAATGGTCTTAAAGTGCCACAGGCTAGCTCCATTAGATTAATGAGCCAATGGCTCCAGCTTTGATGCCTTTTCTAATTATTCATTATTCGCCATTTCTTTCAAAAGAAAGACATCTAATTAATTAGGTACAAAATGTCATCTATAGGTCATTGACAGCAAGGGAGATTACCACTCACGTGGTTTAGTCTTCAGGCAAAATTATTACTCCTCTGGGATTACCACCAAATGTCATTATGGAATCAAGAAGAGTTCCTGCAGTAGGAAGATTAGGGAAAAGAAAGGGAAAAAAACCCCACAAATCCTTTTCACCTGACTCATACACAGAATTATCTCTTCAACCTTAAGCAGGTAAATACAATACTCCTGAGATGCTACAAATTAAAGACTCCCTTTTAATAACACAAAATAAAGGGATATTCCAAAGTCAAAAGTGTTCCATAAAGCTCTTAAACAGTAATGTTAACTGCTGAATTACCCCAGTAAAATAAATTATCTGAAAGTTCCTAATTTTACTCAAACTTTCAACTCCCAAACTGCCATCTTGAAGTTAGAGTTTCCACTTATTTTACAAAATGTGACACTGCAGCATCCTCTGAGATGTTTGTAAATATTTGGCTTGATTTAGGGCATAATCCAATTCCCACTGATTTCAAGACCACAGTCTGGAAAACTGCAGGATTGTTTAATGATTTCATCATTATACTGCTGCAGATCTGTTAGATTACCTTTAATGGAGTTATTTAAGGTGTATGACTCTTGATACCAAAAAGTAAAACTGGTTTATTCCATCTGTTCTGTCTACAAATGAGAAGAAATGCTACCATTTGTAACTTGCAAGGAGATAAAAAACATTGTCAGGTGCTTTCTCAGTTTGATTTATTCTCCTTTTTCCAAATGTAAAAGCTTAGATTCTTGATAGAACAGTCTTAGTTAGACAATCTATAGGCCTTTAAAAGAAATCTCATGATCAAGCTGACTGGAATACAAAATTTACATTCAGCACTACAATGTGAGGTATTAAGAGGCTCTTTTATTTTAAACTGAGATAGAAAGTTAAAAATATATTTTTTTTCTGGGTTTATCACTCAGTTTATCTTTCTGGGGGATTTTGATTGGATTAAGTCTTAAATTTTTGGTTTGTGTTCATCACTAGATTATACTATATTTAATATATATTGGAACAATACAGTTGAAACTTTGATACTATCTTCCTGGAAATTAAGATAAAATGTGATAGTAAAATATTTTAATTTCCTGGGATGAGCATTTTCTGACAGAAAATAGGTTAATTAGAAAGACAGGAAAGATTCCTGTTTTTTCTTAATTTATCACCCCAAAGTTATGATCTACAGTTAATAGGTGTAAAAAGGAAAATGCTCTGGGGTTTTTTTCCTTGTTTTTTTTTTTTTTGTTTGGTTCACATTTTAACACATGGAAAAGAATGGGGCAAAATGGGGCAGAATGGGGCAGAGGACAACCCAGTGTATAGTCTTCTAGCTTCTAAACACAGTATAACTTGTTACTATCAAGGAGACCTGCAGTAAATTTTACTCCTGAGTTTGTGCCCTTTTGGATTTCATTGCTGGGTTTCAGTTTACCCCAAACTTTACTTCTGTTCTGCTTCGTAGAAGGCTGATACAGAGACCCATATAACAACAGATGTCTTGCCAAACCAACCAAAAGCTAACCATTCTAACAGACTGCAACCATGTATGGATATAGAAGAAACCTTGTTCGTGGAACTGTGGACAGCTCCAGGCAAAGCAACAGCAAAGCAACCTCAGAGGAAGATGTGGGATTCACACCTTCCAATATTTAGAAATTATAAAGCAATTTGCTGGTTTCTCTTTGGTTTTCAGTAGTAAGTTTGAGTTAATGGTAAAAGTAGAAGGAAAATTGGGAGAAATTCAGAATGTCATCTAAATTCAGCCTTGAACAAATATGACCTAGATATAAGAGACTGATTTCTTTATACAGAGATCAGAAATGTCACAATTCTCTGGGTGGTCTGGGAATTCCCTGTTAATCTGTGCATGGACAATGACTGCAAGACTGAGTTCATAGCCACCGTCAAAAAAACAAAACAAAACAAAACAAAACAAAACAAAACAAAAAAAACCCAAAAAAACCCCAAAAAAACCATTTGACTAATGGCTATAAGAATTCTTCAAGTAAGAATTTTAGACTGGCCTGGAGATTGCCTCAGGTAGTCCCTGCTGTGTCCTCAGCACTTAATAGACACCATTTGTATTCTTCCATAAGTTGGGTGGAGAACCTGTCCATCTCAGAGATATTTCCAAGATGTCTCTGCTGCATAACAGAGCAAACTTAGACAGAATATTTGTAAGAATTCAGTAAAAGCTTTGCTGAATATGCAGAAATGGTCACGTAGGACAGTGTTTTGTATGCAGAAAGTTAGGAGATGTTTTGTATATTTTTTAAGGTGCTCAACACTGATGGATTCATTCTTGCTTCAGGGTACACAGGGCAGATGGGCATCAGGAATTGGCAGGATATTGGTTTTGGACTGTCACTCATTCTGTCTTTTGAAACCATTGTGAAGATGTTTGCAAGAGAGACTCCTGTCATTGTATGGATTAATAAGAAATTTCTTTCCTCAAAAAGTTGTTAGCCTGTGCAGAGATTGCTATATATTTTTAATGAACACTTTGCTGGTGCTTGTACAACAGCACCACACCCTCATGTTATTATTTTACTTTCTCTATAAGACTCCTTCTTGTTTCCTATAGCCAGAAATTCTTTGAATGTGGACTAGGTTTGCTCTCTAATATTCAAGCAGAGAGAGAAATGCGGTAAGTCACATCTGAATATGAGGAAAATCTTCCTTACTTTGAGAATGCCAGAGCACTGGAATAGGCTGTTCTGAGAGGTTGTGAAGTTTTCTTTTCTAGTGGTATTCAAAACCTGCTTGAATACAATTCTGTGAAATGTACTCTGGTGATCCTGCTTTAGCAGCAGGGTTGGACTAGATGATCTCTAGAGGTCCTTTCCAACACTAAACATTCTGTGATCTTGAGAATATTTGATTCCATGATTCTGTGATCATAAAGCCTGTTCCACATACTATCTGTGTGCCATGGAGCCACTTTCTAATCCAGGCACAGATCAGATTAATGCATAAATGTATGTGAATATGAATGTCACTATATAAGAGTTAAATGGGTTTATGAGCATAAAAACTTTGTTATCTAAAATTAGAGCTTCAAAAATCTCTCCTCTCTTAGCATCAGCTTGTAGAAAATATCAGTTCTGATGTTGATGTCTCAGGTTTCTTAAATGTTTGTAATGAAATCTTGCAAATTTGTATGTCATTACTTGTTCAGATGAGAAAGTGACTATGAAAGTAGACAAGTAAACTGATCTAAGCAGGCAGCAACAACATTATTATTATTATAGTACTATTATTAATGTATATACTGGTAAATAATTTGCCTGTGTTTTCTCATATTGCACAACAACAATTTTTTTATTGCAGATAATTAAGGTGTTCAGAACTCTCAGTTTCTCTTCAATATGTACTTCATGCAGTTAATTTGTTTTTTGCATTCCTTTGTGGTGATTTAAGTGTTTTACACCTAGGAATATATATTTGAAGTTCTGTTCTTTAACTAGAACTTTGTGATATTCAGAAATTACTTTTATCTGCAGGGAAAAGAGATGGAAGTGAGAAAAAAACACATTATATGACAAGCTGGGAACCACTGACTGCAATCCTCTGCTGCATAAGGCAAAGGTGATATGATCAACTAGAGAATTTTCATGATCCTAATGAAGAGTCAAAACCCCAGTTTCCCAATCTGTACACTGACTTCAGCAGAATATCAAAGACTTGGAAATCATTTAGCTTTTGGACTTTTAAAATTTAATCAGGGTATTTAACAAGTATTGTTAAAATAGGGCCTGATCTTTCAGACCTTTAAGTCAATGAGAGTTTTGCTATTGAGATTACTGGAAGCAGAACTGAGTCCTTTCTAATTCAAGGTGTCATAGAAAACCACGTTGAAAACAAAATCACAACTCCTCTTCATCTGTTTTAAAAGACACCTTACCTGATCAATCACCATTCAATGCATTGTTTTGGATTGGCAACCTTGTCTGAATGCGAATAGCCAAAACCTTCAGCATCCATTTGTCTCCATAAAAGAACAAAGAAATGAGGAGGAACATGCCTGTGCTGATATAGGGATCATTTGGATTTGTGCTGAAAAGAGGGTTAATAATACAGAGATGTTTTCATTTTTGTTGAGCAGGGCTTACTGAGTGTCAAGGCATCTCACCACAGCCCACCAGGGAGGAGAGTCGGAGTGCACAAGAAGCTGGGGGGCAACATACCCAGGCCAGCTGACCTTGAATGACCAAAGGGATATTCAAGCCACATGGCATCCTGCTGAGCCTATAAAACCAGAGGAAAAAGGAGGAAGAGGGAGACATTGAGAATGACAGCATTTGCCTTCCTAAGCCACAGTTACATGTGATGGAACCCTGCATTCCTGGAGGTGGCTGAACACCCGCCTCCCCATGGGAAGTGATGAATGTATTCCTTGTTTTGCTTTTTTATTGCATGGCTCTTATCTTACCTATTAAGCCACCTTTATCTCAACCCACCAGTTTTCTCACTTTTATACTTCCCATTCTCTCCCCCAGCCCACTAAGGGTGATTGAACATGTTGTGGTGTGGTGCTTAGTTATCAGCTGCGGTTAAACTATAACAATATCTAAAAGAGGCTTAGGAATTACCACAGGTAGAGACCACAGAAGAAATAAGTAGAGGGAAATGAAAATAAACTATGCATCTTGTCCACCTTTTCCTATAATCCTGTTTTTAGCATGCTCACATAACTTTCAGCATGATGTAATATGTATTCTCTGGTGGGCTACACATCACAATTGATTCCAGCAACATCCTCATGTGGCTCCTAGAGAAACCTTGATTCTGCTACAATCTTTATGTAGGTAGGTTTATGCGTAGCAAATGATGCAGTCTGTACCACTCTTTACAGATTTACATATCAATGCTGAAAGGAGAGGTGTGTGTTGATCCTCAAGAGACAACCCATCAGTTAGGAAAGCAGGTGGAGTAGGGATTTCAGAGGACTTGTTTGCCATGGTGCAGTTATGAAACACATATATTTGCCTCTTTCTAAATGAAAAAAACAACCAACCAACCAACCAACCAAACAAGAACCCCATAAATGCAAACCAAAACTTTAATTTTAACTGTGTTGAGCCTCCTCTTCTCAAATACTCTGTATATGTGACTGGAGATTGTTAGGGAGCAGTTGTCTTCACTGGGCTTGACCTTAGGTCGGAGGCTAATGCTCTTTCTGATCTGAGTGATCTCATAAGTTTTCTGTAAGTTTTCTGGCTCATCTCAAAAGATGTAGAATATAATTTCTTCACAATAAAGGGAGCAGTTGCACTCATAGATGTCATTTACAGAGCAGTTTGTGCATTCAGAGAATATAGTTGCCACTTACATCACAAAGCACCCTTTGACTGCCTCCATTAACTACTCCATTGACTACTCAGTAGAAAACAGGGACCATAAAAATTTGGGTTGATTATATCTTCACACTATAATAAGCCAAACTCAGGATACAACCACCTTAGCTCCCAAAATTTTGTAGCAGTTTTAAGGAGGGACAGTTTCTCTACTCCCTTGCAAGACAATTGCTGTTTTTCTGTAATCTAAAGTAAAAGTGCTCTTTGTGGAAAGGAACTGAGATACTGCTGACATTTCCTTCAAATGTAGGATTTTTATAGAAGCCAAATCAGTTGAAGCCCAAGTGAATCAGCTATAAAAATTGCTTCATATTTTGTAATCTTTCAAACGAATGCACTAACAACTATCTGTGTTAAAAAAGAAAGGAGTCAGAAATGATCTTGCATTTGTTTAGAATTGTACACAATGTGTTAGGGAAAGCAATCAATACCTAATTACGAACCTATCTCTGAGACCACAGTCCTCTATTCTAATGCTTTCCACAGAGATAAACCACTTGCTGCATGACCAGACACATTTGTTTTGACAGCTTTTCTTCAAACATGACAATGAATGTCATAGTGTAAGAATAGCCTCCATCCTCAAAAACTCCCCATAATTCTGTAGGTTTTATTATGTCACCTGCAAAAGTTTTCACAATTAACTCTGGTTGATTTGATTCCTCTTTTGTCCTTGAACAGTGATGCCAAAGACACATTTACACTAAAAGGTTTTTAATACTACTGCCAAGTTGTTCATAAACAGTCAAGGGTTTCCAAGGCCTTTGCAGAATTGAATTCTACCTGAGAAAAGCTAGTTGTGGGATGCAGATTAATTCCATCAAGCTTTTGTAAATAAATCTAGACTTACAAGACAACAGTCTTGTTGAATTTTCTTTCCCAAATGCATCCAGAGACAGCCATCTCTAAACTCAGGACTGGATTTCAGTTTCAATTTCAGGAGCCAAATCACAGCAGTAGGATCTGCTAATAGCTTAACTGCAATTAGCTCAAGCAAGTCTGCAAAATGCAAAATGTGACAAGGTATCAAGGTATAAGCATCAGTTAACCTGTGCATACACAGTTGTCATATAGATGTATAAAGAGCAGTCTGGCTATTACATTTTTCATTCCAGCTTGCATGTCTGTTTTCCAAGAAGCAACCTGAATACAAGAAATAATTGTAATGAGACACCTAGGCTAATAGTTAAACCCTCCCAAATTTCATGCATGCTTTATTACTTTTCTCACTTTTTATGTAAAAACAAAATAAAATGAAGCATCAGTGCTGGACTTCCCAAGATCAATCGTTTTTGCCATATTCAGAAGATTAAGCATGAAAGGCTGCATGTAATGGAACTGACCCAGCAAAATGTGTCATAACAAGACTTCCACACTTTCTGATCACCAGAGGGGACTAAAAATTATTCTTAGCTGAATCCACAAATAGCAGTGTCACACATGTGCAAACTAAGCATGTAATTATCTGATAAATTGCATAGGCAAATAGCTAATTTACAACCTACTAGTTAATATTTAAAAGTGAAATCTTTCAACTCTTCTACTTTGCTAACTTAAATCATCATTGTCTGTGAACTCTCTACCTTGAAGACAAAAATTACATTAAGATTTTGGAGTCAGAGTATTTATAAAAAAAGATACTGGTGTCTAAATATCTAAAGTAACTAAATTTATGTCCAACTTTAAACACTATCAGTACTTTAAAAAAAAAACAAACTTATTAAGTAATCACTGCAATTGTCTCTAAGTGTTCTAAGCTCATAGCTGAATGAGTTGCTAATTATCATGGATCAGAAGACCCTGAAATAATAATAATAATAATAATAATAATCATCATCATCATTATCATCATAGAGAATAACAGGACATGAGAAACAGGGTGTTGACATGGATCTTGGATGTCGTTAAGATTTGATCTAGAGTTCAAGACACCTGAGGTTATGAACGTGACTGCAGATCAAGAAAGGAGGAGTATGCATTTGCCTGCTAGTGAACTTCAGCCTGTATCAGGCTGTATCAGAGAGGACAAACATATTTGTGCTGTGCTGCTCAAGTTTTTGTAGTTTTTGTGACTGCTGTTGGTATTTATGTGGGTAGCATTAAGGACAATGTTCACTACTAGTCTTGATTTTTTTTTTTTCTGTGTATTGGCTATATTTGTGTGTCTGTATGTGTGTTTGGACCTCCTGCTGTAGAATGTATGCTCAACCTTGCTACTGTCTGGATCTACAAAAAAGAACATCAGAAAACACTGGAGAGTAGAAACTTGAGTATTGAAGACTGCTGAATTCAGGTTCCCTCAACAGATACATATAAAAAGTATATGATAACAGTAAGAAGGTGATTTTACCCCTAATAAACTTTTTGCTTCCCAGATATTGAACATAAAAGGAAACATGTAAGGAAAACATGTATCTACTAAAAAAAAAAAAACATAAGGCATCTTATTCTGGATGTTTTTACTGAAAAGGCTGGATTCACCTATTCAGCCATTAATATATGCATTCAATGTTCTTGCTTTCCTCTCTTGCACACGTCCCCACCATAAAGAGAAAAAACATGCCTTTGACATGTTTTAGTCAAATACAGACTGTTCTTGAAGTAAATTTTCTTCTTCACAGAGTAGCTCAAAAGATTATAATTAAGTGATTTCTTTTACCAATAATTACAGCTCATGTTTACATTAATGATAGGAGAGATCCAATTGTTAAGGCCCTTCAGTATCATTCCAGACTTTGATCTTTTCTCCCTTATTTACATGCACTCATTAGTAATTATTGTGCATTTTTTTTATATATATTAAAAAACCCACTGTCATGTGGGCTGGTTTACTTTTTTCTAGCCCTCCTGAAAGGCTGTACCATTGAAAGTGAAGCTCTCTGACACTTCCATTGGAGTGTCTGAGAGACACTAAGTATCTTGCAAGATACGTTTATAACAGCAATCTTAACTGTACAAAAGAAAAAAATGAGATTTAAGTGTTCTGTTTTTCATATTTAATATGCTATTTTTTTCAACTGCACTTTACCCTGGTACACAACTTATTTGGTACTATATTTACTTCATTTAATCATTTCTAACAGCAATTATGAAAACTCCTCCTAGCATCTTATTATCTGATCTTTCACTTGCGTATTTTCTTTCAGTGCTGGCAGAAAAAATGAGAGGTTTTTCATCTTACAGATACCTAGAGTATTTACCTCTTCACTTTAACACAATTTTCTATCAACAATCTTCTGAAATCTTTTGATCTTTTGTTTGCTGGAAACAAAATACCTCAGAATAGCTTGCTATGTAACAGAATAGAAATCTCTTGTCATCAGCCTCTTAAATGTGAAGTTGCTGCTATTGTTCATTTTCCATTTAATCTTTTTTATCTGTCACCAGGTCTTTACATTATCATTTTTATAATGAATTTTCCTACAAATGTTGGATGAGCAAAACATGCCAATTTGTTTATGCTTGAATTAATTTTTCTGATTTTTAACAGGCAAAGCTATTGCTGTGCATTTTCACAGCAGTTATGAGTTAACCCTGGCCAAAACACAGTGTGGATGGAATATTCCTTTATCCAGTTTAGGTCAAATGCCCAAGTACTTTCACTCCCAACTTCCTCACCCCTAGCCTACTCACTATGGGGGAAAGAGCAGGAAAAATGAGAAAGCCTTGATACTGTGCAAGCACTGTCGAACCATATTCAAAACACTGGTGTGTTACCAACACTGTTAGGGCAACAAATCTAAACCACAGGACCCTACAGACTGCAGTGAAGAATGTTAACCTGTGTCAGCCAGACCCAGCACAGTGATCTGCACACAACTGCACAGTGGTGAGGCTCTCAGAATCTGAATGAGCTTTGTGGAAATTAATTATGCTTGTGAGCTGCAAACTGTTAGATACCCTATGTCTTCTGCCCTTCAGAAGACCTCTGAATAACCTTTGTAGTACATGAGAACAAAATGCACTTGAAGAATATTTTAACTACTAAAAGAACTCATGCTTTTGAAAAGGTTCCCAATGGTAGCCCTTAGTACTTCTTTGTTTATGTTTTACCCTTGCAGCTGAGGGAGAGAATGAGAAATCATTGTCATTCTCCATCATTGGGAAAGACCCCAAACTCTGAAATGTGTTGGCAAGGACTGATAAACCCTCCTGTGACCATTTTTCCAAGGATTAGGGGATGGAAATGCCAAATCCCCTGTCTTTGGTGGGCTGGATGAATGCACTGTGCCCCTTAGGTGTGCAACTAAGACTTTATTCTTACTTTTAATCTACAAACTAAATTTATGCTTAATTTAGCAAAGCAAACAAAATGAAAAGTAACAGTTACACCCTTGCCTTTCACGTGGAGTAAAAAGACAAACTATTACCTGCAGGTTAACATTGTTGAAACCACTACAAATCAAACACAAGTTGCTGCAACTTTGACAAAAGGAGTATGGTTTTTCTTTATACAGTATTTTATAGATACTTCAAAACACTTGTACTTTGCATGACCTATCCTGAGAAGAAGAATCAGCTGTGGTAGAAGCAAAAAGGTAATTTGAAAATATTGGGTTTTCGAAGAAGTTTGGAATCAAGAGATAGAAAGGGTGACCCGCCTGTTCTGGCATTAGTTTAACCCTCACAATTAGCTTTTAGACTGATAATATTTCAAGGACTTTTTGGTGCATTGGTCTCTATAGAGGAGTCCTTCAGTGCCTAGAGGAAAGGTAACTCCTTTTTTGATTCTGTCTGTGATGTGTAGCTCTGTGTGTCCATGTCACATTGATCTTAGTAGCCTTCTTTTGTCTACTACACCGCGTTGCTTGTAGACCTCTCACTCATTTGGAACACTTTTCCTTCTCATCCTGAATTATGCCACTTGGTCATTTCTGTACAGTCTAAGTTGCTCCCTGAGCAGGAGTAATTTCCCTCTCTTAGAATAGGTTTCATACTTTGCTTTGATAAATACAGTATATTATAAATTGTAGGCACGAGTTTGAGTAAATCAGTACTAGCTCTGTAGTGAACCTTCATAATCCTGCACTACAGCCAGAAGAACATATATTATTGTTGCTCCTAGCTGAGCTCATATTGAAGCACATGAGGTGTGCTTACTTAATTTGATCTTATGGGAGGGCTATAACCTCTAGTACAGAGGTGGCAGTGAGTATCTGGAGAAGGTAATTTCTTTAAACTTATCAGTTAGATTCAGAAGAGGGAGACTAAGCTGTCTCAGGTAATGATAGTGTTTAGCATGTTGCACAAAAGATCCTTCTCAATATCTTTGAGATAAATGACAATAAATAGCTAAACTTTGACTTCACAAATAAGCAGGAAGTGTTAAGCCCCCATGTTCCCTGAATTTTTCAATATTGTCTTGAGTGTATTTTTTCTTCAGCTGCTGTGGTAGAAATTCTTATAGCAAGGTCAAAAAACAGTTGCATTTATATTTGTGAGTGGAGTGCAGGTGTAGAGATGAACTCAGGAGGGCATTGCAGGAGCAGTAGCGCCTCTGCCCTAAGATGAAGCCTGCCATTGCTGTAACTTTGTGCTAGCTGATTCATGGAGCAGTAATAAAGGTTATGGCAGTCAGTAAATAACCTGTCAAATTCCTACTGCTTCCCTTACCCAATTCAAAGGTTTCATCAATCTCTGTACACACTTGTGCTGCACATCTGGGTTGCTTATTGATGATCTGGATCATGTTCATCAGTTCCTTGCTCATTTAATGCTTCTATAATCACCTCAAGCCTGTGTAAACCCTTTCAGAACCACTGAGGTGTGAAATATCTTCCCTTTTGGTGTTCAGGGTGCCACTCTCTGCAATCTGACTATGCACTTAACAGCACTATAGACTGGTACAAACCCAGCTTCCTTTCCCTCTGGAAGTATCTTTATTAAAGAGCAGTAAGTATCCTTACCTTAAAAGATGCAAAAACAGAGACCCAGGCACACACACAAAGTGAAAGTACTCTGTCCCCCTTGCCCCCCACTTCTTAATTAGACTTTTTAAATGCTATTTTAATGAAAAAAACTGGAGTTTTTTTTGTAACACAATAGGTGTTTAAAACATTGTTTTTAGGAATAGGGATAAAATGATTACTTTTTTCTTGTTCAATTTTTCTATGAATTGTTAACAAGGTGACAGAAGCAGTTTTGATTGAGTTTTTAGGCATTTAGTGTAATGGCATATAGGTTATAAAATCAAAACCACACTGTTTTTTTTCTTTCTTTTGTGAAAGGAAAAATCATACTCCAGTAAGAGACGTGATAAACAGACAAGAGAAAAATATGTGAGTATATTTCCTGGAGAGCACCCCCACAAGAACAGCATTCATTCCATCAGCTGTTTCTCTCTGGCTTCCCCAGGATATAGTCAACCTCCAGTGGAGGCTCCTATAAATCAGGAAAGGCAGAAGAGACAGGCATTCTATGACGTCCATTAAAATCTTGTGTGATCAATCTGTTTTGTGTAGAATGTAGCTGGTGCAAACCCCCTAAGATCTATATCTGAGGAAACTGATAGTGTGTACCTAATGTGTTTTCCTCCTCTATGTTCATTGCTGGAAAATTAGCTTCCTGTAAGGAAACTGCTGTTGGTGAAATAGACTTAGTAATCTTCCTTTGAGTGCTGCTTTCTAGTTAACAAGAAATAAAGTAACTGCAACTGCTTCCACTTTAGCTGCCTATTGGTTTTTTCATTCTGTTTTAAAAGGAAATCCCAGAGCTTTGTGATCTATACATAGGTGTTTATTATAAATTAAATTTTAGGAATAGGATATGACTGTTCAATATTCTGTTGAAACTCGGATACTGAATGTAGTAGCTATGTCTTTATTATTAAATCTGAACTTGGAATAAAAATCTATAGAAATGAGGCCTTCAGCTTTTGCAGAGATTTTTGTAGTTTTTAAAAAATTCAGAATCTTACTGAAATATTAAAACTCTTCATGAAGCTATGAATGATACATATTCATTCACTGGAATTACATCAGAACTACATTTTTGGCCTGTGTTTAATTTGAAAAATAATTTTTCAGAACTGAATTTTGATATTAGCATACAGATGGAATTGAACAGTATGTCAATACAGACTGACAAAGCAGATAGATTGCTGGTTGCTTTATTTTAGATTAGTTCTAAATTTTCTCATGGAGAATATAAAAATGTAAAAGGGCATTTCAATTTCCCATTTCATTTAAACTGAGAAGAAAGCAATAATTCAAGGAAAACTAATAAAAGACTGATGTTAGAATATGATTGCCATGTGGCTAAAATGTGTTTCAGTTGTAAAGACAGTTGAGTGCTAATAAAACAACATTGACTGACTTGTAACCTTCAGGCTTCCCTTGCTCACATATAATTGATTTTAAAACAGCATCCAAAAAGGAAAAGATGCGGTTCTATGTCTGCATGGATTTTTCCTGTGTTCTTCTCTCTTTGTTAGGAAGCATTTGAAATTAAATTACAACATATCCTAGGGTGAATATAGCTAGTTATTTATTTCATTGTTATTTTATGAAGGAAAAAAAAATGAAGAAAGAAGTATTTTGAGCTCCACTGTGAAGGTAAAATGCTTTATTTGTGTACACTTCCTAATAAGTGAAAATGCATGAGACGAAGGGAGATAATCTGATTATGTGGATGAAACAACTTCTAAAATTTTTACAGTGCTGGAGACAGAAGGAGCATTCAGAGGTCCTTGTTATTAGAGTAAGGTATACTAAGTATTTTATTTGTTTATATGCATTAACATCTCTCATTTTCTGACTCAGAATATGTGGAAGCAAATCCCAGAAAAGTAAATATTTGTATTCGTAAATTTGTTTTAGTGGCTAGAAATTGTCTCATAACAGCTTCAGCCTCCTTATATCATCAATAAAAAGAAGCATTCTTCTCATTCTAAACTAAACATCACACAGATGCTCACTCTCCTCTGGTGGGACGAGATAAAGAATCAGAAGAGTAAAAGGTAGAAAACTCGTGGGTTGAGATAAAGGCAGTTTAATAGGGAAAGCAAAAGCTGTGCACACAAGAAAAGCAAACCAAGGAATTCATTCACTGCTTTCCATGTGCAGGCAGGTGTTCAGCAATCTCCAGGAGAGCAGGGCTCCATTGCATGTAGTGGTGACTTGGAAAGAAAACATCATCACTTTGAATGTCCCTCCCTTTCCCTTGCTTCTCCCGCTTTGACAGCCTGAGCATGATGCCACAGGGTCTGGGCTATCCCTTTGGTCAGCTGGGGTCAGCCACTCCATCTGCACCCCCTCCCCAACTTCTTCTGCACTCCCAGCTTCCTCGCTGGTGGGCTGGGCTGAGATGTTTCAGAAAAGGCCTTAACATTGTGCAAGCACTGTTCAGCAATAATGTAAGCATCCCTCTGTTATCAACCTTGTTTCCAGCCTAAATGTAAAATATTGGCCCCATATTATTGTGCAGAAAAAATTTCATATTATTATGAAAATAATATCATGCAGAAAAATAGGTTTATCCCAGCAACAACCAGTACAAAAGACCAAAGGAACAGCTCTACAGAATTGTGTTTTCTGTTTAATGTAAATGAGGTGATCAGTTCAGAGGCAAATGACTGCACCACAGATGTCTCAAGAAGCTACAATAAATCAAGCAAATCTGTCACTGTAAACCAGCAACTCAGCCTGTACATAACACTGCAGTCTCTCGAAAGTGAAGAGTTTAAATATGAGACTTTTTTGTTTAATATGTTTTTTATTGCTTGTTGGGATTTTTAAACCCAACATCACGGAAGTGAGCAGTAAAACTCTCATTTCTTCCTTTCTACTTCAATTTAAACCTTAATGTATGACATAATTAGTATAATTACAGAAATGGCAACCAAAAGATGCACAGGTTTTGTTTTTATTCTATCTCTTTCCCACCATTATGGATATATCTGCACTATAGAACAATATAGCTCTTGAGAAGAATCAAACCCCTGTCTGATGCATCAATTTTAACTCAGCCTTGGGATCCAAGCTCAAATGAGCCAATGTTTCCTCAAAGTAAAACCTGATACTGGGTCTGCATCTGGCTAAAGATAGTTCCTCACATCTGCATCAAAAGACATTATGAATGGGCTTTCTCTCCCTCCATTCTTTTTTTTCCAGGCTACATAAAGCTGCATTTTCTCAGCCATTCCTCACAGGCTTCATGCTCCACCACAGACCACTGTGGTGAACTCATTCAGCTCACACATCTTCCTTATTTTGAGGATACAAGCACAGACACAATATTCTACACACAATCTTAAAAAGTGTAAGTAAAGGAAAAAAAATCTTTTTGTCAGGTGGCTGTATTCCATTTAAACAGCTTGGAAGGCTTTTGTTCTTCCTCAGTGTCATGTTCCAGGTCCCATGTTCTTTCTGCAGAGCTTCTTCCTGGCCACTCAGTCTCCAGCCTACTACTGCAAGGGATTCCTTCTTTCTATGTGAAGTAGATTTTATTTGTCCTTGATGAAGGTCATAAAGTTCCTGCCAATCCACTCTTGTTGCCTGTCAAGTTTCTGAATGACAGCCTTTGACTGCTCTGAATGTGATTTACAGGGCAGTATAATTTGCAAACTTTGCGCAGGTACATATCCATAACATGATTTTGCCTCTCTGCTCAAATAAACTTCATATTTGTACACTATTGTACTCAATTTGCTGCCTTCAAGTCTTGTGCTAAGCTGATAGCCAGTGGCAGTGAAGTGGCCATTGGAAGTTGACTTTCCTTACCTGCCTGCAGTCAGTCAGCTGGGATAAAGCGAGGCTGAGAGGAACTAGGATCTTACTTCACAGTTAACTGCTGTGAGCAGGTAATACCATAAGAAGACCTAGGAGCACTTGTAGCAGGTATTTGTAGACCCAGTCTACAGCTGAATAAATTCTGAATTATTAAAAATATTTGGAGGCACAGATATACCGCATTTTCTTTAATATCTTTCTCTCTATAGCATTATTATATTTGAATGTATCCTCAGATTGCTAAACAGTTCCTGGGTTTAACATCACTTCCACAGCTGTCATGGAGAATTAAGGGAAAATTAATTGTTTGGAGAGAGGTAAAAATGGTAGATGAAACAAAATTATTAGTGGGCACTTGCTGGCTACTATGCAGTTAAAGTAATACTTACCAGAGACTCATTGACAGGAGAGAAACTAAAAACTTCCCTTCCCTTCCCTTCCCTTCCCTTCCCTTCCCTTCCCTTCCCTTCC
>QUSF01000006.1:17683733-17878889 GCA_003676055.1 Chloebia gouldiae
CCTTCCTTCCTTCCTTCCTTCCTTCCTTCCTTCCTTCCTTCCTTCCTGCCTCTCTCCCTTCCTCCCCTCCCCTCCCCTCCCCTCCCTTCCCCCCCCCAACTGGAACATAGCAGATTTAAGGCAAGCAAAAAAAATGTTTAATTGTATTTACTAACATTCTATTTTTCCTATTTTGACTTTTCATATGTATAGAAATACATTTTAATAGATTTTTATATAATATGGAAACTCCACCCACAGCATAAGATACATCTTAAAAGATCAGCATAAATGAAACAAACAATACCAAAAATTTTTTATATATTAAGAAACAGGCCTTCCTTTGTTGTATTTTTTAATTTCTGATTTTTAAGAAGACAGCAACTAATTTTAAGCTCATAAAATGATCAATTAAATAATGCTTCCTAGCCTTTTCCTACTATGTGATCTGTTCTATGTCATTCAATCATTTCATCTAAAGACAAACCTAAATCTACTGGATACAGGGCTTATTTGTATATGAAATTTGAAGCTTTGGTCTCTGAGCCATACTGACTCCTGTGACTACTCAGGCTAATGGGAGCATTCCATTTTTATGGACATTTTAGCACTTCTGCTTGGCTTTAAAAATTAATAAAATCATGTGACTGTTCAGTACATATATATTGTGACTAAGTCAGCAAAAGCAGGGCACGCATGTGTAGCTGTGCCTCTCTTTCAAATCTGAACCATCTATCAAGTTGGCTTATGATTGATTTTCTCTGAAACTTTCTGCATTGCAGTGCTGTGGCAGCACTCTGTTTTTACAGCATTTTTTTTATTTGTGCCCCAGACTCAGAGGGCAATTCAGCAGCTGGTGCAAATTGTCATTCCTCCCCTTGATGGACAGGATGATAACAATAGACATTGAGGATTTGTCCTTCAGACTTTGCCTCAGTATCTGAAGCTCAATTTTGCCACGCGAAAATAGCAGAACATAATAATTCACATTCCTCCATTTCTCCACTCATATATTGAAACTTCTCTGAGGCTATTTTCAGATATCTAATTCCTCTTTTTTGAGTCTCAAGCTCCTAGTAAAACATAATATTTCCATGATGCATAAAGTTCATTGTAATATTTTCTATATGATTTGAAACAGTCATACAAAAACACCTATTTTGTTTCACACTGGATTAAACTGTTTTTTCATTAATTAAGCAAAAGGGTTCTTGCTGTTTTGTGATTTGTTGATTTGTTTCTTTTTTATATATATATATATATAACACAAATTTTATCAATATTGCTACAATACACAGTACTATACAGCTATTATCACAAAGAAAACTGAGTACATATTCATACCTGGAGTGCACCTAAAACACTCTGACTAAATCCGTTGAAGTTTATGGAGTTTTGTGCTGCAAAACGCAATATATAGAGATTCTTATTTTGAGTATACAATATTTCAATCTTTTACTCCATTTAAAGTTACAAGTTGTAAAATTCTCCCTTAGATGCTGTAAAGTATATTGGCCATTTGCATGTGACTGTCAGATCTAATACAGGAGCTAGGCAACCCTCTGAAACACCAGCCAGAACTTGGGCAGAAGGTTCTGGAAGAAAATCTAGACCTCAGATACTTGTCTCTATGAGTTATTTGTATATGTCTGAAAGACTGCTGGGCAGAGAATTTTCAGGATACAGGGAAAGAATTTAATGAGTTTAAACATGCCACAACACTAGGTAGCAAAGGCCCATCATAGAAAATTTAGGTGGATCAATTTTTACATTTTTACATTTCATTATTTAGGAAATTGCATTTAAAGCTGGTTAAGTAGTATGTATGGAACTGTGAAAACTGCAAGTCAATATATGTTATAATACCTTTAATCAAGCAATGCTTTTCATTTTGGGAATGTATGTGGGGTAAAATCCTACTTCTGCCAAATGCAACATAAACTTGTTTTTGACTTAAGAAAAGTTGAGGGAAATATCTTCAGGAGCATAATATTTCTGCTTTTCTGTTACAGAAAGATACATGCATTCCTAGAGATTTACACAACAAAACCCACACTAAATCATATTTTATATCTAGGCACACACACACACATACACACACATATTAAATATCAATAAGAAAATAAGAATTCATATTCATAACTATCTTGAACTTTGTCATTTGTTTTATTCTCCAATTAGACTGCTTGCTATCACTTTGTGAGCAGAAGCAACCATTTCCATTCCTTCCATCCAATTTTTCCCACTGTCAACTTGAAATATTTCCTCCTTTCCTAGATTTAGACAGGGCATCTATTTGGTTGTCTATATAATCAACAATTTAAAATAGTTTACAGATTTACATCACAAGACAGCAGAAGCCAAGAAATTCAAGTTCTGCAACTGAAAGTGTAGCTTTTAACAACAAAAACATGAATGTTTTGGCATTCTGAAGATAATTAATTTCTTAAGTATAAGTGACAAAAAAACTGAAATACTGGCAGGACATTAATTACCTCCTACTAGGCTCTTGTGATATTCTTTTATTGTAAACAATTTCAGTTTGTGGAGGTTATGTAAAGAGAATATCAAACAAGTAGTATCTAATGGTTTTCAGAGCCACGAGACTTCTAATAAAAAGCAAATTCTCCTATATGTTACTTGACAGTACAGACCAATATTTACAAAATGTCTGCTTGCATTTAGAGCAAAATGATGACATTCTTTGTAATTAGTCATGTTTCAGTGCAAATATATGCAGCTTCATCCAGTTTCTGAATCTGTAGGAGGCTCTGATTAGAAACTTGTCTGGTTAACTAGTAGAAAATAAATGAAAAGACCGGAAAAGTTTATGAATCCAAAATGAATGAATGCCTGAGGTACATTAAATAATATGGGCAATAACTTAAATCAAAATATTATGGTCCAGGACTGATTAAACACCCAGAAGTACTAGAGCTGTTCTCAGGCTGACAGAGGTGTCCTTGTCCATGGAGGATGGAGCAGATCCCTGGCAGGAGCTGTGAGCTGCCACACTGCAGAGAGTGGGGCAACACTGAAGGTTGAAGCATGGGGGTAACTGTAAAGTCCCTCAGGGGGATTATACATCCTCAGGGGTGACTGCTTGACAGCATATGTTTTAGTCAATATCATGTTGCTAATAAATTAGTACATCACTTTTTTGATATTTTATTTAAATTGTCTAGTTTTTCCCCTGGAACAATGTTACGCTTTATTACTTTACAGTGATAGATGGGAATAGATGATGACACTGATTCGCTGTTACTGCTATGGTAAATCCCAGATTCTATAAACTGCCAAAAAAGTGTCTTAATCTGATCAAATGATAAGGTTTTCTGAAATCTCTGTGAATGGATTTGCAATGGAAATCTATATCAAGTTGATGCTGAAACTCACCTCAGTGTAGTGTTTGCAAAGTCTCTGTCATGAGCCTACAACCCAGCAATTGCTGCTGGTAGATAATGTCACTGCTGAGAGTTCAAACAGAAAAACTGGGACTAAGGCCCTTGGGACAGAGAATGAAAACTACTGCATCGCTCTCCAGACATGTGAAAGACAAGAGGATAGTCAGGAGCAATCAATTCATATTACTGAGCTGACACCATGCCTGATTGCCTTTTACAGTGATCTATCAAGGCTGTACAGATGATGGTAGGACAGTGGATGTGATATATCTTCAATCCTAAAATATTTTCACAATCTTTGCCACAGCATTCTCTCTTGAAAACCAAGGAGTTGTAAGTTATATCAGTGTACTGTCAGATGGAATGAAAATTGTCTGGACTGGCAGGTCCAAGGAGTAAAACTCCGAGGTTTGCTATCCTTGTGACTGCTAACAAGAAGAGTAGCACAAAATCAAGGCCTGGGCTGATATTGTTCAATATATGGCAGTCAAGATGACAACATGCACAGCAAACCTATGGATGATAACAGATATAAATATTGTCAAAGGAAGAAGAATACACCGATCTGCAGGCAACGAAAGCACTTCCCTTGTAAGAGAAAACTGATGACAAATATTAGAAGTCTTGGAGGTATTACAAAGGCCATATGAGAATTTTAAGAACACAATCCTTACTAGAATGGTTTTGGAAGAGTCCTAATGGCTCATAAAGTTGAGGGGTTCTCTTGTCCCACTTGTTGAGAATACGTACTAGACTAAAACTTCCTCAGAAGTAATCCTACAGATTTTTTTGTTTTGTTTTGTTTTATTAATGAGATGATAGTTATTTGGAGCACAAGGCCAGGGGACCAAAATGTAGGAATTAATTAAGACACTAACTTTTAAGCAATAATGTCTCAATTTCTCTTATTTCTCCTGCAATTGTGGTGGAATCAATCCTGATTCAAACATAGAAGAGTGAAGAGCACAACTGGGGATGGCAGTGGACATAAATATTTCCCCTTCTCCTTTCCTTTTTCCCTTCTGTTTTTCCTTGACTTAGTTTATGTGACAACTGTCACACTAGAACCCTATAGGGCTCAAAAAGGTTTTCCCCTCCTTTTACAACTACATAGGGGAAGATTGCCTAGCATGAGCCCTGTTCTCAGACAGTTCTGGCTATAAAGGATACTGGCAATTCCCCTCTATCAAGAGTAAACTTTCATAATGGTATAACAGTTTATGTTTTCCACATGCAATATAAAAAATGTGCCCTTTTTATGTCCCTTTGAAGCATCTTATTATAATATGCAAATGTAATTTTTTCTCTCTAGCTTCTCAGTGAAATGTATGGAAGTGCACCATAAGTAACACAGCCATAGTAAAACAAAACACCAATTTAACCAACTGCTCACCAAGCAGTGCAGAAATTATTCTAATCCATTCTGTGAAGTTATTTTCCCTTAGGAACAAATACTATCCAGAAGTTTCACTATATTTTCTGACAGTGATTTCCAGAAACTCACTGCCAATTACTGCAAATACTTTTGTTGACCTACTTGGCAAGCCACTAGAGATCAAGCTACACTTACAGCAAACAAGCCATAAAAAAAGGTTATTCTTCTCTTATCCTTCCTCTCAAGCTCCAATTCCTCTGCTAGCTAAATTGATGTTTACTTGGGTTGCATTAGGTTTACCTGGAGCAAATCCCTTTGTTCCACTGTTTGACAGTCCTCAATCGTACTAGGCTGTTCTGTGTTTTTCTCTTCCAAAGTGACTAGAAACATAAACACTTTGCAAGGACATCATCTTTCAGAACAGACTAAAGCAAGACACTCACAAGTGCCATAAACTTTATAGATCCATTTTGCTGTCTTTTGTTGTTGTTTAGACAATATTTGTGTCATTTTAGAAGGAGTCTTAAAGTGAAAGGATAGAAACAAATTTCTAAGCTCTTTACTCATCTGAAATAAAATCTGTTTGTATAAGCATATAGTCTTTATATTTTGCTAGAATTTGGGGTATTGTTGTTTTTTTGTTTTTTTTTTTTTTGTTTTTTTTTCCCCTGGAGCATTATGGCCTTGAGGAATATTTTTCCTGGAAAAAAAGTATTCATAAAATACCAAGTATTTTTAAGCACATATTTAACAGCCATGATATTACAAAATATTAAATAGAAGATAAATATTTCTTCTGTGCCAAAGGCATTCCACAAATCCCATATGTAAAATAAGAAATTTTTATTTTGAAACTGCCTTTTTTTGAAACAAGTTAAAGATCATAGACCAGAGATATCTTTTATAGTTATTCAAGCTCTGCTGCAAATTTGATCCTAATTACTCATACAAAAGGGATTTTTATTTTTTCAAGTGGAAAGTTGACTTAGAATAAAGAAAAATGCAAAACCGCCAAATGTTGGACATAAAACAAGAAAAGATATAAACAAATTATTAAAAGTTGCAATATATCTACATGCTTAGAAAGCTTATAACAAATCATAAAGTAAAAACAATAACTGCAGTTTGAAAATAAATCCCCGGCAATATACTTACAAGAATTCAAATATTTTTATTAAGTGCTGTTATGATTTTTACATTCCAGTGATCAATTTTATGTTTGAAAATTCAAGGCTAGCAATTCAGATATGGTAAATATGTTAGAAGTTTGAGAGTTTAAGGTAGGAGAGGGAAAGATCTGTTGTGACATTGCTGAGAAAACGTTTCATAAGACAAATGTTTCAATACTAATATCTCCTACTTGCTATTTTCTTTGTAAAACAATAAACCATGGCAAATCTGAAAATCTGTGACAACCACCTCAGTCCCATTTGTAAAAAAATGATAAGAATTTAATACTGCTTATTTTTTGCAGGATTCAGATTTATTTCACGTAACTTTGTGTACCTAAAATATAAAAACTAGGATGTGATTTTAATTGTATCTTAACTTCAATTTTACAATGATGAGGCCTCTAATGTTACCTGGAAGTTGTTTCCTTAAACAGTCACTAAATACCACCCTCTGAGGGGCCCCCACAGCAAAGGCTGGAATCTAAGTTAGACCAGAGAGGAGTCATTTGCTGGCCTCTACCTGGGTCCTCATCTGCCTTTTGCATGTCTGGACTTGTACAAGTAAAGGAAGATTTTTACCCTTACTAACCAAAAACTAAGGGCTTGTGAGAAATTCTGTAGTACCTAAAATGACTGTAAATGCATAAGTCATTGACATTATTCAATATGCAATGTGCCATAATTCTGGATAGCTAAACATTAATGTCTACTTATGTTGCTTCTTTCTACAAGAAGATAAGAGCCACTTCCAAATGGGAAGTCATTCTGTCCTAAGATAAATGAAATGTTACAATCCAGCACTTTGTAATGGGATAAATAATCTTCTGGAGTGCATAGAAGTAAAGGCACTCCTAGGACTAACTTAAATTAGGCATGTAATTTTGGCTTATTTTGTAGACTGTGATACAAGACTATGATAAAATTGCTTTCACTTTTGATATGCTAATACAAGTCTATTGAGTGGTGTAGGATTAAGAGTAGCTAGGTGCCTGCAGGAAATAGGCTGCATGTAATATTATATGTGTCTTATTTTTGCTGTGCTCTTACCCTCAGGTGATGAGGATGGGGGGTCGCTGTTTCAAAGTAATCATTAACACAAAAATACAGTTTGTATTTACATAAAATATATGTAAGATTTGAAAAATATTTAGTATTAGATAAAGGTTTATCTGAGTAGGAGCAGAGATTGAGTTAGATGGTAACATGAGCTAAAATGCTGTACTTGAAAGAAAGGAGAATTAGTATTCAAGATCTTTATTATCCATTTTCTTTCACAAATATGTTTTATTTTTTCAATGGGAATCCATGGTGAATATCTTTATAGCAATGTTTATAAACATAATATGATAATTTAAACAATAAAATATACTTTATTGCATTCACTGGAAATAATTTGTGGAATACAAATGTATAAACACTGGTATTAAAAACATTTGCTTCTCTACTAACTGCAACCACAACAATTTTGTAAATCCCTTGGCATATATAAATCCAGTTTTTCCATTTTGCTGCAACAGAGAAACATTCACTATTAACTTGCAACTATTTAGGACATACCTTAAAAGAAATTACTAAAATGGAGAAATTGGTGACTTTTTAAACTATTTTCAAATTAGCTATATATAACATAAATTCCTGCCATGGAAATTATAAAGGTTCATTCTCAAAAGTACAGTCTTGTAGGCAGTTGAAAACTTTCTCTTCAGATGAACTTAAACCTTCAAATAAGAATATATTGATTTAGAAAATGAGATAAATACTTTTCTTGTCATAGATAAAAGGGGAAATGTTTAAATATATGCACATGATTAATTGCTGACTGATGCCTTTGCAAATGTATAATTTGCCAAAATGGCTGCCTATCTCTTTTTGAGATGATTTAGAAAAATATTTTTCTCTTGCAACAATTATTATTTTACTTATTTTACTTATTATTTAATTATTTTACTTATTATTAATGGGAGATACTGAATCATAATACATTTCTTTTGTGAAAATAATTGTGGCTTAGTTTTGGATGCAAGAAACACTATTTGGAAACCTCAGTTGATCTGTGTGCAACTTCCTGTTAGTGATTTGTCTTCTGCAAATATTAGCTGCTCTGAGGAGAACAAATGCATAAAGGTGTTCATTCAATAATCAGATGTCATATTATATTTTATACTGCCTTTGCACACTTCAATCATACATATTATATATCATTGAGTCCAAAACTGAGACAAGAAATCTAACATGATGAAACAGGTACATACCTTGTTACAAAATAAGAAAAAAAAAAGGGAAAATTATTATATACTTAGTGATAACATAACAAAGGTGAGACAACCTTGTTTTCAAGGGATACAAAGCTTTTCATACTCTGAAATAATAAAGCTATGTAGTGTGAATAGCAAGATTCAGACATGCTAGGTAGGGTTTGTATAGCCTGGAGGCCCCCTGTGGCAGAAGATTTGCCAGCATTGTCTGAATACCACAGTGAATTGTGAAATGACCAACTTAATCCTCTCTGCTCAACATCTGTTTATTAAGGCTAAGCTTGCTTTCTACGGGAAGCAACGTTAGCAATTATTTTTTTCTTTTTTCACTTTGTGTTTAATGATTTTATAGATGTGGTATGGAAGAAACTAAATTTCCTTCTCCTGTCCATCATCCTTTTTTTCCCTGCTGCATACCGTTATTACTGCCAAATACAATAGTAAGTCCGTGTAAGTTCATGATTGCTACAAAAAAGAAACACTGAATCTTTTGAAAAAAACCCTTGATTGCTAAATATATGTTCAAATTCATAAAATTTCTAACTAAAGAATGTTCAATAAAAGCAAAATATTAAATGTAACTGGCTAAATGTAGTTCTCTTACATTGGGAAAGAGGAGAAATAGATGAAAACAGGGAAGCAGATGCCATTTTCTCTTTCAAGTATTGCAATTTTGAATTAAAAACTCCCAAATTGTTGAAGTGAAATTTTAGCAAAACTATTGATCATGCTGCATATCTAAATCAAACAACTGCAGTATATGTAATGTGTAGGCTTATCAAGGAGCCCGGGATGTTTTTTCCTCAACTTATTTTTCAATAGTAGAAAAGTGAAAGTAGGGACCAAACTCAGAAATTCCAATTTGCCAAGAAAAATGTAACAGAACTGCTTTTGCTCTGCTGATTATAAAGATGAACTACATGTCCTTGAATCTCCATGATTTCTCTATAGAAAACACTGCTGTTATAACAAAGTTATAAAATATGTGTAAATCAGACAAGTTTTAAAGATATTCTTTCACAAAAAAAAATATTCTTTTATCAATTTTTTCTTCTTTGAGTGCATTCTGTAAACTGCAGTGTAAAGAGAGAGAAAGTTTTTGATGTATTCTTTAACAAAGAAAATCACGGCTATTTTAGTTTTGAAACTTTGAAGTAAATGTTTAGATCTAATTTTTCACAGGTAGATAATTAATTACCACAGATTAAATGTGTTAGTGGGGAATGAATGGAAAATTATAGCTGTGTAACATTTGGTATGCAAAATTCTGTAGGGACTACTTTTTAATATTGCATAAATGTTTTCAAATCAGGCATATCCAAATGACTTCAATTTATGATATTCTCTTAAACCTAACAGCTGCATCGTTTCTGGAATTAGTCTCTCCAGACTCATCAGCCTGAATAAAAAATTCAGATGACCATTAATTATCTTGAATAGAAACCTGGCAGTTCTCTTTTTTACTGGACAAATCTAGTGGTGAGACAGAACATCTCTACTTGATTAATGACAAACTACAAGACACACATAATAGATCATCATAACACAGATATGATTCTAACTATCTATATTAAGTAAATTTCAAAAATTACCAGTGCTTGCACTGAATCCCTTTTTATATGCTCTATCAGGAAGACTTTAAGACATGCCTTGATGAAGTCTGGAGAAGATCTTTGGGTTTCTAATGGGGTTGTGCTTGAAACTTACATACAGGTGCCAGAAACAGTCTTGTAGTCATCATAATGCTGAAAGGAGCTTTCAGATCAGACTTAAACATATCCTCCCTGAACAGAATTCTCTGTACTTGTAGCCCATTGAAAAGATAGACAGTTAAGCTTTTATTTCAGTGTCATGGTAATTTAGGTGGAAAAAAAAGAGGAAGAACAATGTCTATTTTTTTTCTGGTTTTCCACTGCATTTTTTTACCTTCAATCATATGCCATTCTTCAAGTATCGTGTGATCTTAACACCTGAGTGGCATTTCAATTAAAAAATTCTTAAAAGCTATGTTTCTGCTTTTCTCCACTGAAAATATTTCAGTAGTGTTTTCAAAGTCTTAGTAAGCAATGTTCTAGAGATTAGGGGACTTTAAGGTGTACAAGAGAAAGAGGGAAACGGCTTAATTTTTTTTAGCATCAAGAACTCAACTCACTTCTCACTATATTCTTCTTAATACCACTTTAGCTTATACTCTTCCTCTCTTGCATGTACAAGTGCACATGCAAGTGTATTCCTCATGCAAGTGCATTTCACCCAAAGAAGTTTACAAAAAACAAAAAAAAATGTTGAGATTTGAACAAATAAAAACAATTAAAAGCTGCCACTATTACAATAGCTTCATAAAAGCTATCACTATTATCCAGATTATAGACATCTCTGTCCAGCACAAAACTTTATAGAAGAAAATAACCCAAAGCAGTATGAATAAAAGGCAGTCACTGCTTTATGGCCTTGGGGACAAGGTCCCACTTTAGTTTGGTAATATAAGCATAATATATACAGTCATGTGTATGCAAATTAGAAATTATTGCTATTGAAGATTATTTAAACTATGTTTTTGCTGTTGGGACACCTAAATCTCACCTCAAGTCAAAATAAGCCCAGTGATGTGCAGTTTTTGTTAACAGAGGGATCTTATGCCTTCTCACAGAAGGCAAATTTGATTTCATCTTAGTAAATGTTCCTGTCTGAGGTGAGCCTGCAGTGTGTCCTCTTCTGCTTTCTTTGTAATGACATAACTCTCTCTGTGCTGTCTATACATCCTGTGAATTTGGCATAGTAAGTGAATTGCTTGGAATCCACAGTATTCATTAGTTTTCAAAAAGCTGAGTTTTTTAAAGCTGTTTCTCATAATCACTAGCACGCAGAATAAAATAATTATGAAAAAAACAATGTATTATATTTCCCTATCACATCTACTAAATAATATTCCTTCCATAGTAATATAAAGGAAAACAAAGAAGAAAGACATTCAAGTCTTTGTCCTCAGAGTAATTGTCCAAATCTAGAGGTTTGGAGTTTTTATATATTTTTCTAGTTTTCTTTTTTTTTATAGATGTTAACCTAAAAACAACCCCAGAGAACACTGAAAAATATTACTTGCATGGTAATACATGCTACTCCCTTAAAAAAGTTTTTAAAATCTTGAAAACCTGCAAACCATTGTGGATGTCATACAGTCCTTGATTTTTCTAATATAAACAGTCAAAATATTTGTTTACTTTTCTCAAAGATTTTACTGTAATTTGTGAGCTTTTTTTTTTTTTTTGAAAACATGGTTGAAAATTTACTTACCTGCTTTATACTAATTCCATAGAGTAGGAGGATAATGAAGAGTAAGGTTACAGCTGGTGAAATTTTCTTAAGCAAGTTCAAGCTCATCTGGGAAATTTGAAATAACATGATCTTCCCATTAAGATCTTCATTGATTTTGGTTTCAACAGGTCACTTTTTGGAAGGTTACATGGGGAAACTTTTTGGTGTATACATTCATCAAAGACATATATGATAAAATAAATGGCTTTAAAATTTATGTTCTTAGCAAAAAAAAAAAAAAAACCAAAACAAACCAGCCCAAGTTTGTGTTTGTTACAAGATTTTTTCCACTAAGACAAAACAGGAAAATTACCATAATTTTATTCTAAGGAAGCATTGAAATCTACAGTAAACTATTCATTAAGAGGTGGATGTTTATAACTACGGAATGCTAACTTTCCTCTTTTTGCAACAAAAAAAAACTCCTGGCAAAACATTGTAAAATGAAAATAAATATCAAAAGTAGATTTCTTGTTTATGTACATATAATCTTTTTGCTTTTTTTCCTTCCTTTTTTCCTTTTAGATATGATGAAACAAAACACTCAATCAACATAGGTTTTACCAAGTATCAAAATTCTGTATTCACAACTTTAGAAAGAAGAATGTATGGTACTTTTGTGTTAACATAAGAGACAAGAAAATGTCTAAAATGTGTAATACTAATTTTATTTATTCATTTAAGTAAATGGCATGACCATCACAGAAAAATAAATTCTGAATCATCATTTTTAGAAGGCAGTTTTGTATGTCAGTTTTGATTCTTTTGGTAGAATAGTTCATCAGAGATTCAGCTTTTAATGAGTTTTCTATTGTCATCCTCTTTATCTTACTAAGGTTCTTGCTATTTTTAAATGTTCTCAAAACTCATGCATTTCAGTAGCATAGAAGACGCAGCTATGTGGCTGTGATTTCCAAACAGCTTCTTTTAAGAACTGTCAGTTACATTCTTTTTTTTTTCTCCTTATAGTCAAGCAGAGATTAACTTTTATTTTTCAAGTATGTGACCTCTATAGTGAAATGTCTTTTCAGAACCCGTTTATGAAATAGTTGTCTCCCAGCCAATATTTGCATCTCAACAGCAAATTATCATCTTTGTGTGAGTTGCCATATTAAAAAAATAAAATACAAGAAAAGCTCCTATATTTTCTTGAATGGCTTTAAGAAGTGTTAACAATATTCAGCTACATTGAAGTGTGAAATCCCAGTTCAAGGCCCCAAAGGCTTTGCAAGAGTAATTGTAACACATAGCATCCAAAGGTCATGATATATTTTGCGAAAGTCCATCGATGACAGCTGTCTTTACAACTTCACTGCCAAGAAAACTGTAGTTATGAAGGCACTCGTGGGAAATAGAAGACATTTAACTACCAAAGGTTTATTTCTGATGCTATTTTTACGTGTAAGTTCTGCTTACAAAAAAGACCAGTGAGCAAGATAATTTATGAGAATGTCTGTTAATGACTGACAGCTCATGTTCTTATTTCAGCTTAAAATTAGTCAATTTAATTATTCAAGCATTAGAGGTGATTCATTACAAGGCAGGCAATAATAGAAGCTATAAGATACTTTTTTTGGCAGAAAGCTGATAAGCTGATCAGTTACTTCAACAACTTCAAAAATATTGTTATATATTAGCAGAGATTTTGAAAGAAATACTGCGAAAGTTAATGCAGCTTGGTGTTTCAGTAATCCTATGCCTCACTGGTCAGCATCGAACCCTTACTAAAATTCTGCTCCTCTCTTGCTTATAATAACAACAACACGATTCTTGTAATTACTGTTGCTATTAAAATTACAATTATTGCGCTTTCACTTTGATGGTTCCTAAACACTTAAAAAAGAGGGAAAGAGGCAAAAGGGATGCAATCACCAAGGCAAACCTACCTTAGATGGAATTTCAAGTCATGCTGGAATTTTTCCACTTCAGTCTTTTGTAGGTGCTTCTCAATGTTTCTTTCTAAATCCTGTATTGCCTTAATTGCATGGATTCTAATATAAAAAATGGTCTTTTTGTTATTCAATAGTAAGAGTGTTTTCACTGCAATGACCAACTATTATTCTCCTTATTTTTTTTTACTGTTATAATTTCAATTGTTAGCATTGGTAATAAATAAACATGCATACTGAATTTCCTTTTACATCATTTTTCCTGAGCTCATAATCTCAGGAAGAGTCTGCAGTGAAAGACCCACCTTCCCTGTCTCCTGAAGATATCACACATAGTTTTCCTAGTTCATGCTTCTTATAATAATTTTTTAAATCCTGCAGTATCTTTGTATTCTTTGTGTAACTTTGCCTGTGACAGCGATCCTTTCTCTGACTTGTAGTCTGTATTTTTTGTATAGCAAGTACCAAATAATTCTAACAATTTTGTCATGATAAAATACTTAGAGTAATGACCATAAACTTATCCTGTGACAATTTAGTACATCCCCATAATTAAACTTCTCTGGGATCTGGCTAGATATCCTTCATTTGAGGCTTATATATTTTATATCACTTATCTTTTTCTTAATATATCTAGTACAACATAATTTTCAGCAATAGAATGGTCAGCTTCTTTTCCTTTTGTTTTTTGATCCTTTTATTATGCATATGTCATTTTCCTAAATGATTGTTTTTCTTAAAAAAAAAAATCCAGATAAACTTTGTCCTCTTTAAATCCCTATACAATACTTTGTCCTCTCTGTATGATGGTTCACTTTGAATAAAACTATATTTTTCATTTAATTTTGCTCCAACATCTAATTGGTCTGGATAGAAGCCTCTCTGATAAATTTCTGAAATCTCTGCAGATGAAGTCATCCAGTTTCCCCTGCTCATAGAAAGGGAGAAAAAATTATTTAGGGAATTAATCAGAGTACACATGTGTACTCCTTTAGTGTGCAATGAGTTGCTCCCCCCAAAATGCATATTTTTCTCTTTTGACTAAGGGAGCTAAAAGAAAGAGTTTTCCATGAACTAAAAGAAAAACTTTTCCATGAGAATCTAATGTATGTAATAATATCCTTCTCCTCTATTATTTTCAGTTTCTTAAAGAGATACAAAAGACAATGCCCCCCCCCAAAAAAAAAAAACTGTATAAAAAATGCACACAACAACAAACAAAATGTCACTAATTTTTATCTGAGTGTCATTCTCATCCCTTTCTGAGAATCCACACATTTGAAAAATTAATAATTTCAGGTCATGGATATGAAACGTATTTGCAAAAACCATCTAAATTGCTATTGTTTTAGGTTGTATAACTTTAAATAGCTTAGCACTGCAGACAATAATAAAATAAAGACAACATTAAATCTTTTAAAAAAATCCCATCATGTCTGATTCTTTTTGCTACAGTTTTAACCTGGTAGTTAAAGCATAACATGCACCTTCCTCACCTACTCAATAGATTTTCTTCCAATAGTGGATGGCATTTTATAAATTTAAGTACACTTGTAATCCAGGAATTTTGCCTGGGTTTTTTGTTGTTGTTTTTGATAGCCTAGTCAGTTTACATGCTGACAATTTTAATGCAGATACCAGTCATCAGGTAGGCCTCCCAGAAGTGTAAAATTACTTCTTCTCATGAGAAAGACCAAAATTAGTTTAAATGCATTCAGTTGACATAATTTCAGAGAGTATATACCAAACTACAGGCAAATCAATGGGTCCACATTTAGGAAGCCATACTTCCTTTTCCTTAAGAAGGAAAATTATCCTTTCACCTTTCACAGAACCATTAAGGTTGGAAAAAACTTCCAACACCACCAAGCCTAACCTTCAACAGAATATCATCATACCCACTAACCATATCACAAAACGCCACGTCTACTTGTGTAGGATATGTGCTGATATGGGCCTGTGTTTAGGGTTTGTGCTGAGCACAGAGTTGACAAAATAGGGATTTTTGTTATTGCTGAGCAGGGCTTATACAGAGCCAAGGCCTTTTCTGCTGTTCGTACTGCCATGCTGGAGAGGAAGCCGGGTGTGTATGGGAGGCTGGGAGGGGACAGAGCCAGGACAGGTGACCCCAAATGACCAAAGGGACGTTCCAGACCACATGGCATCATGCTCAGTTTATAAAGTGGGAGGAAAAGGAGGAAGGGGGGGTTGTTTGGAGTGAAAGTGTTTGTCTCCCAAGTAACTTTTACCTGTTCCATGTCTCTGCTCTCCTGGAGATGGCTGAACACCTGCCTGTCCATGGGAAGCAGAGAGTGAGTGAATGAATTCTTTGTTTTGCTTTGCTTCTCTGTCTGGTTTTTGCTTGCCCTATTAAACTGTCTTTTACCCTTGCAATTCTGTCCCAGAGCCCACTGGTGGGGGAAGAGGCATGATTCTTGGTTGCTGGTTGTTTTGTGAGTACTTTTACTAGGAAGCTCTACCACTTCCCTGGAAAGCCTGCTCCAATGCTTAACTAATTGTGCATATATAATTATTGTGCATATATAATTGTGCATCTATACCTTTTTTTTTATGATAAATGTATTTAAAACTCAAAATATAAATTATCTCCAATCTCCAAGCAATGATTATGAATTCTATTCCTTTCTTGTGTTTACCACTTAGCTAATTTTCTCAGTCTGCTTTGTAAATTGTAATGACTTTGATTAATAACCTCTTCCTACTCACTAGTTTGTTTTCAGTTTACCTTGGATTACATGACGCCTTCTTTTTCCATTGATTTTTTTTTAAATCAATCCCGGTTTGTTTATTTCTTACTATATTATTTTTATCCCTGTGGACTGATTGCCTAAAGAAATCCCTGTGGTCATTTTCCAACATGCTTTGATATTAATATTGTTTGTCTGTGCATGCCTCAAGTTCTCTAGACTGTATCAACAGCTTGTGTTTCAACTTTGCATTAAAATCTTTATGTGATTCATATTTTCTCAACACCTCTATTAGTCTTACTACACTTTTCAGTTTCCTCTTCCACCATCTCATCCAGATGGTGTAACATTCAGTTAACAATTGGACCTCCAGACTAATTTACTTGTTCTATAGCGTAGTTCATTTTCCCACAGATCCAATGTCTTTCAGAGCTTTCAAATTAGACAATGATCAAGTTTTCCCAAAGTTACTAGATCCTTAATATTACCATTTTGAGGTACTTAATAGGCTTTCTTGGTACATATCTAGACATTTTATTTCTATTCCATAGAAATAAATATCACATTTTCAGTAACACGATGAGTGCTTACAATAGGGTTTCTTTTTGTTTGATTGCGTTTTCTGTGATGTGCATACCAAATAGCTATTTCAGGGTCACAGTATGCATAAAATTTTCAGTTAATCATATAATAGAGTGTCATGAGGGCACAATTTATTCCACTCTAAAGAGCTACACAAGCATCTGGGACATAACCATATTCTGCATTCTGTGGGGTGGGGGTGGGGGTGTAATTTAATAAAGACTTCAGTATTTTTTTTGCAGAACAGTCTCTCATCAAGGGTTTTTTCGTCTAAAAGTACCTCTAGAAGAAATTATTTTCAATGAAAAATGTCTTTAAGCAGGATCAAACAGATACTTAACTGTCACATAGTTTATTGGTCTGACAGTTCATTCTAATATTCCTCGTTTTTCTAGACAGGATATCCTTATATCCATTTAATATCACCACTCTTTCCAGATGTTCTAATATTAAAGAGATTTGTTGAAGAAAGGATTCTGAACTATAGAACATGTCTATATAATAATAGTATATTATTTTAAAGGTCTTGCCCCTTGAAGAGATACTATCAGTGATTGTTTGGTTATGACTGAGATCTTTCTTTCATTATAATCTTTCACTTTTAGCAACAGCCAGGACTTGTAATTCACAATGCCTATTAAATGTATCAAGCAAGGCATAGCTCCCAGTTTAAAATGTCATAAAGAACTAAAGCAGATTTAAGAATATATAAAATGTATTAAATATGTATAAAGGAGTCTTTTTGAATAAAAGTGCTTGCTTATGATCAGGTTAGTTATTTCCTTTGAAATCTATCACTACACACTACTCATTGTCATTAAAAATTCATGGCACCCCAGTGAAATTCCCACTGACTGGAAAAGGGGAAATATTACCTTCATTTTTAAAAGAGGAAAAAGAAAGAACAGGGGTACAACAGGCTGGCCAGTCTAATTTGGTGCCCAACAAGGTCATGAAGGAAATTCTCTTGGAAACTATGCTAAGGAAAATGGAAAACAGAGAGGTGAGAGCTGACAAGCCAACATGGCTGCACTAAGTGTAAATTTACCTGACACACTTGGAGTCTTTTTATGATAGAGTTTTAATGCCAAAAAATAACAAAAGAATGACTGATCTAATTTACCTGGATTTTTACACAATTTTCTAAACTGGAAAGACTTGGCTTTGAAATGGACTGTGTGTTTGCACTCAGACAGCTGCAGTCAAGGGCTTGGTGTCCAAGCAGAGAGCAGTGATGGGTGGTGTTCCTCAGGGAACTGGTATCAGGACCAACACTTTAGCACACTTATTGGGAATGTGGAAAGTGGGACTGAGTGTGCCCACAGCAAGTTTGCAGATGACACCAAGCTGTGTGGTGTGACTGACATTCTAGACAAAAGGAATGTCCTACAGAGGCTCTTTGACAGCTAAAGAATTGGTCTATGAGAACATAATGATGTTCAACAAGGCTAAATGCAAGGTCCTGTACCTGGGTAGGGGTAATCCCAAAAATTAATTCATGGTGGGTGATGAGGGGATTGAGAGAGGTCCAGTGGAGAAGGACTTGGGGAGACTGGTTGATGAGAAGCTCAACATGACCCAGCAGTGTCTGTTCACAGCCCAGAAAGCCAACAGTATCCTGGGTGCATCAAAAGAAGCATAACCAGCAAGATAAGGAAGGTGATTCTTCCCCTAAGCTCCTGTGAGACCCCACCTGGAGTGCTGCATCCAGCTCTGAGGACCCCAACATAAGAAGGACATGTACCTTTTGGACCCAGTCCACAGAAGAACTACAAAAATGACCAGAAGGTGGGAACACCTCTGCTATGAGATCAGGCTGAGAGAATTTAAAGCATACTTCCATTGGCTAAAGTGGGCTGACAGGAAAGATGTTGTATTTATCACAGAGTGTAGATAAGATGAGGGGTAATGATTTTAACCTGAAAGAGGGGAAATTTAAATTAGATATTAGCAACAAATTCTTTATTGAGTGGGTTGTGAATTATACAAATAGGTTTCCCAGAGCATCTGTGAATGCCCTCTCCCTGGGAATGTTCAAGGCCAGGTTGAATGAGCTTTTGAGAAATCTGGTCTAGTGGAAGGTGTCCTTGTCCATTGCAGGAGTGTTGGACTAAATGACCTGTAAGGTCTCTTCCAACCCAAACCATTCTATGATTCTGACATTCTATGATAAGATTGCAAAAAAATTATTCTCATTATAATGTTTATTAAGAAGACATAAGCTGACACAATTACTGTTTTCAAGAATTTTATGTCAAACACATGAAATCATTGTGTGAATTTTGGTAAGAATGTAGGCATCTGTAGAGACCTGGTCCAGTATGTTAAATCCATCAAAAAAATCCCAACAAACTAAAACTAGAAGTTCAATCCTTGGAATGCCCCTGTTCCTAAGAGACAGGAATTTGATCTTACCCTTTTTGTGTTGCAAGTAAGTCCTCCCTTGAACCTAACCCTAACTACACCCCTGTGATACCCTATAAAAAACCCATGACCCTGCCTTTCCCTGGTCTTTCATCTCCATCCTGCTCTTCCACCCCAGGGGAATAAATGGATTCTCAAGCTTTCTGAAATGAAGACCTATCTCATTTGTCCCCATGCCCAGCACTGGCAGCTGCGCTCTCCCTGGACATGATGAACCCAGTTGCAATGCAAAGCAACACAATCATGCACAGAGAAAGATTGTGTTTTGTATAGTACAAAAATGTTTTACAGTGTAAATCACTTATTTACATGGCTTAAATTCCTGATAATTTTTTTTTAGCTTTGTGTGTGCATGTATTTTGTGTTTTAAGTGTGAAGTAAATTTTAACTATGAATTTAACTAAAACTAAGGAACAACTGGAAATCACAATTTACATTTCATATACAAAGGCACAGAAGGACATGTATGGAAATATGCACAGACACACATAGACTTAGAAGCTAGGGTCTTTGAATGTTCTGTGGATTAAAATGAAAACCAGATTGTATAGCATAACCTGGATATCATAATGCTCACTAAAGATATTAAAAAGCTGGTGTTTTGTTTTCTTTGCTGTTTTTTTTTCTTTTGTTTTTATTTTTTTTCCAAAAGTGATAAGGTTGCATTTGCGTCAAGATTTCATACAAGAATTCTTAATTTCCCCTACTTTGAAATATTGCAAGTGTAAAAAATGTCATCATATGTGCCTTCTTGTATATTTTTTTTGCAAGTTGCTGCAGATGTGCTTTCATTGTATTTTATAGAAACAAACACAATGCAGTCTTGGGTAAAAGATAATGACTTTTTGTGTCACCTAAAGAAATTTAAAACTATGATCCTACTTTTCCCTGAGGCATTTTAAGACTTTTTAATAAAAGTGGATTGCAGTTTTTCATTTTGTTATTAAAGCAGCTGCAGATGAAACATCTAAGTTTCTTGTGTTGCCTTTGGGAATTGTGTCTGTAACACATTTCCAAAAGTTGGGTTTAATGTATTGAGCTATCTAAATTGTTTTGTAAATATCCCACCAGATACTGTGTGACAAGGAGACCGAATAAACCACATATATACATATTTTTCACTGAGAAATACTTTAGTGTCTTGGCATTTATTTCTTCTATGGGAGCAATACTGAACAAATCCTTAGTCGATATCTACTCTATTCCTCATTATGGCAGTTATTTATGTTTGTGGGTCAATGACTGGATGTCAGTCAACTTAGCTCTTCTACATCTTCACTGTATTAAAAATTGACAGTTCTTTAAATGAAAGTGACGAGGCAAAGAAATTACAGGATTTTTTATTTAGAAAAAACTTTATTTTCTTAGTACCTATTTTAGATATTGGGAGACTTATCCCTTTTTAAGAGCATCTAGGTGAACACTGTTCACTGGGTGAACAAGCCAAAATCCTCTGAATTGAGAGAGATTCTTTACCTAAACATAATAATTAGCTGTACCTCTTCAAGGAGAAAAAAATTTATAAGACATAAACAAAATATGGGAAAAAGTGAGTCACAGAACTGAACCAGGGACTACTTATGAAAGTCTCATAAGACTACTTATGAGATACCAAGTATCTTCACTGAGTTACAAGAAGCAGAAAGCCATATTTCAGAGGTGGCATAAACAGAAGCTTTCTAGGGCACAGGGAGGTCTTGCAGAGTTTGTTACTACTCAGATGCCACCTGAGCTTTTTGATTTTCAGATTGGAAAAGAGAAACTATATTGCAAAGACATAGTGGGCATGGCTAGAATCTTCAGGTTTTAATTATCTGAAAAGTCAAATACCCTAGTCTACAATCTAATTAAACTTGACTTCTTGAGTTTTAGGCATACTGATCTTCACTGAGGAAAATACTATAAGGGAGAACCACCTGAAAGCTTTGTCTGCCTAGGTTTCCTCCAACAGATCTTATACTTGATGCTCTGTCTGAGACCAGAGCTTGTGATCAGCCAAGATGTCTTCAGTGTACAATAGTAATTTCTTCCAATTCTTCTACAATATCTTCCTCAGAAAACTTTGGAAACCTGTAAGGAGAGAAAAAGTGCTGATTTACAGTTTAACTTTTCAGGAGGTATAAACATAGACCATTAATGACTGACAGCAATTCTTGGTGTTCAACAATATGAAGTTCTTTGAATCTGTGTATACCCAGTAAATCAAAATTAGGTTTTCAGTCACTTTTTGGATGAATTTTCTGTAACTAATCAAATTTCATTGCGGAAATAAGAAACATTGCAACAGTAAAGAGTGTCACAATATTTACAGAAAGAATTCTATGATAATACTTTCACTTAGAGCTAAAATCAAGGAAGAACTATTATACATTTTGTTCTTTGAAAGGTAATTTTTGTTAGCCTAGCAAGCCTAAAATATTGACAAAATATAAGTAAAATCAACAGTATAAGGCCGATATTTGCATTAAGTAACACAAGTAAAAAAAAGTTATTTTCAAGAGCCATTTGAATCTAAAGTTTAAACATATGAGCAATTGATTTGATGATTTTTTCCTCTACTGAAATTCACATTTTCATTTTGACTTTGCATGGGAAAACATGGCAAGAAAAGTATCTTCTTTTTTCCATTTTAATAATGCTTAATTATTAATATAGCATAATTTCAAATAATTTTTTAAACAAAATACTATTTTCTAATGGTTGGGAATTAGACAAATAAGCTTCTATTTGCATAATCACAGTCTTGAAAGATATTTCAATAAAAAGATTAGGCAGTCAGACAGTGTCTTAGTTTTGATTTCAAATCTATAATTCATGTGCAAACACTGATGAACCCTGCTGTCCTACTGCCAAGGCCCTATCCTAAGCCCATTGAGACTAACCCATACCTTCACCTTAGCCTTGATCAACACACCTTTTCTCATAACTCTTTCATCCACACCGTAAACTCTCAAAATCTTGGGGTTTATTGATACTTGCAGCTGTGGTGAATGTTTTCTGCATATGGTTTTGAATGTGGTATCATTAGTTTATTGAAATGAAGTTGGTTTTGATGGAGAAAGCTTTGAAAGCTAAGATGATTTCATTTTCTTGCCCAAGATACACATAAATGCTTGGAGCTCTTTCACATATTGCAGTAAATGGAGCAATACAGCAAGACTGGGACATATGTTAATCTTACTATGCTTTGTCTTGTCTCCTGATGCTGGCACCAAAACACAAAAGAGTCTTTTTCTTTTTGCTATATTACAGGTCTTCTAGACAACTTTGGTCAAGTCAGTTTTCTTCTTTGGCTCTTGTTCCCCCAGCCGATGCAGATAATGATCCTGACCTGTTTTCTAAAATTCTTTGACATCCTTGGGTGAAAAGTTCTTCCTAAAGCAGGGTACTTTTATTATTATATCCATTATAGAGTTACATTATTCAAGGTCAATAGACTTATATAGCTGAACAAAAATGAGATCACATGACCATTGATACAATGCGGTAATTGCACTCAAAAGTACCCAATTGAATGTTTAGTCCAAATGAAGCCATATTTAGTATGGCTTCATACATTGTTATTGAAAGTTTGATATATTGAATCTTAAACTTTCTTTGATTACAATTCTGCAGTGAGACTTCCTCAAATTTTTTAATTCATCGACTGAGGCCCCCAAGGGATTAATACGGATTGGGTAAAAAAAGAATGACATCAACGACATATAATGAAATTTTATCCAGGGTGTCCAGCATCTTTATACCTTCAACTCTATTATTGTGTTGGATTCTTTGAGTGATTTGTCCCAGAATTATGGTAAAAAGGGAGGGCAAAAAGGGGCACCATTACCTTTTTCTGCTAGAGAAAGCGAAGACTTCTGAGTGATATCCATTATTCCTTACTATAGGCTCCACTACAATGTCTTTAGTTAAGAAAGTTTTCAACCATTATGTGAAACTCCCAAAACTTTCGTCAAACAGCTTCTTTTCAGCAAATCAAAATATCTTTCAGCATTCAACGCTAATAAATATAAATCTCCTCTTACTATTTCTATTTTGTAATGATCTGTAAGCTGAAATCTGTTTCTCCAACCACTTGCATGGCACCTTACAGCTATATCCTTATGGCTCCCTCATTCTTCCAGTTGTTGCCATTTCTCTATTTCAAGTACATACTGTCTATTATCTTTAGACAATTTCTTTCGTATTAGACAAGGTCCAGAAAAGCTCTTAAGTAAAAACATAAAGATAGGTCAGCAGCTGTCTTGTTCCAAGTTGATGTCCTAAACCAGGCTTTAAGCACAATTTTAGTTCTTGGGATTGAGTTTCCAAGCCATTGCTTCTATTCACCTTGAACATGTTCAACTCGAACAGGTACAGTCATGACACTATAGGAAGGAGGTAAGGTAACTGAGCTAATGTTCTTGGTCTAAGTTCTCAGTGATTCTTCTTCAAATCCTTGTCTATAATTTTCAACTACATATGAAATGTTTGACCCTTAAATATTTTTTACAAAAGGAAAATATTTCACTAATGTCTGTTTTTAAATCACATTTTTATTATTTTATTTTTTATTTGTTGGATAGAGGAGACTTTATTTTTCATTTCAATCCTCTGGACCATAAACATGAGATAAAAGTGAGATGCTGTTCAAACTTATAGACAGTTAGAAACAAGGTGAATCAATAATGAACACTAGTATTATACTTTACAAACTTTTCAACAATTGCAAGGATGTTTTCTGGCCCATTACCTCAGTGCCAGGCTCTCTGAAATGTCCTTTTAATTCTGGTTGGGATTGAGTTAATTTTCTTTACAGATGCTGGTATGGGGCTATGTTTTGCATTTGTGTTGAACACAGGGTTGGTAATTTAGAGATGTTTTTGTTAATGTTGAGCAGGGCTTATACAGGGCCAAGGCCTATTTTGCTTCTCATACTGCTCCAGCAATAGCGGGCCTTAAGGCACATGGGAAGCTGGGAGGAGACAGCCAGGACAAGTGACTCCCACTGACCAAAGGCATATTCCAGACACTTGGCATCATGCTCAGTATATGAAGTGGAAGGATGAAAGAGGAAGTGGAGGATGTTTGGAGTGATGGTGTTTATCTTCCCAAGTAACTATTACATGGGGCCCTACTCTCCTGGAGATGGCTGAACACTTGCCTGTCCAGGGGAAGGAGTGAATGAATTCCTTGCTTTGCTTTGCTTGTATGCATGGTTTTTGCTTGCCCTATTAAACTGTCTTTATCTCAGTCCACAGGTTTTCCATCTTTTACCCTTTTGATTCTCTCTCCAATCCCATTGTTGGAGGAGTGAGTGAAGGGCTACATGGAGCTTGGCTGCTGGCTGGGGTTAAACCATGACATAGACAAAGTTGGGTTACAGTGAATAAATATGTTTTACAATGGATTTTTTGTGCTTTATTATAATGAAAATTAGCATGCTTTTCCATGATGTTAGTGCTAATAGATAAGAGCAAAATTAAATAGCTGTATAATTGTTGACTTTGCAAAGGAATCTCCTTAACAGTCTGTAATACTTTCAGTGTATTCTGCTGCTAGAGATTACATAGTGTACTTTAAATATAAGTGCTTTTGGAGTAAAATAGGCTTTGGTCATTTTGTGTGCATAAAGGCATAGCAATGCCTGATAAATTAAGAGCCCAAGCCATTAACTCCTACTCAGAGCTGTTCTGAGATAGTCTTTGGATTCAGACAAATTACTTATTTCAGCAGTCTGTACCAGAATTCAGACCTTATAAAATACTAGAGGAGAAAAAAAAAAAAAGAACCAAAACCAAATCCCATCTTAATTCCATTTCAATATGTATAGCATGATTCTTTAGTCCCTTTTTTCTCTTTCAGGTTTGCTTCCCAAGAGGTATTTCCAACAAGTGGAAGCGAAGGGTTTTGCATTACTATGAACTACGGAACTGGACTACAGGTGAGTAGTGCAAAGAGTAGAGGCAAAATGCTCCTGGTGAATATTTACATAACTGCCTAAACTGCTAGCTGAGAATCTATCAGTTATTATTTTGCTCACAGTTTCACTGCAACAGCAAATTACAAACAGCCTGATGTCACATTACAAAATGTAGGTTACTTGGAAGAAAAGATTAAAAAAAATCAAACAAAAATCTATATTTTTCTAGTTCAAACAATAGAGAAACATACTGATAGGGAACAGAGAATACACTTTGACCTTTCTAACTTGTGAGCTATACTCATGTGGGATTTAGTGAATAACTAGCCCTGCAACTTTTACTTCTCTTCAAGAGTATAATTTGATGATTATCAAACAAATTGTATTGAATTGTGTGCCTCTGTTTTAAAGATTTCAGATGCTGGGTTAAACTGCTGTACACTGATTATCAAAGATGATTCATTTTTCTCCATTATCTTAATCACAACTCTTGTATTAGAATTTCGCTTTTTAAAGGCTTGGTCAACTGTCTGATCATTTGATTTCAATCTACAATATTGAACAGATACTGTGAATTAAATGAAAGCAGAACTGTCAGTATTGTTATCAGAACAGCTGGAGAAAAATGCATTGCAATCACAAGATCTGTTTCCTACCAGATCCATCTCTCTATCCATTAGTGGTTTTAATTTATATGTTGCTTTGAGAAATAACTTTTTAGTTCTTACCAAGAACTGACTTGTATGTGAAGAATTGCTAAAGCCTTGATCATCAAGAAAATCACAAGTTATTTTACAAGTTATCATTCCTGTATTCAGCCATGATATTACATTGGAAGGGGTGTTGGAATCACATACAGACAACCAGATAGTGCTGGAAACTTTGCTTTGCAGATTCACTTTAGAAGGTGTACTTGCAGCTTCAAGGAATTGCTCAAGCTACCCAAAAAAAAGTAACAATCATAGTAGCATGACTGGAGGAGTAGCAGCTCTTTTTGTGTCTCCTGCGAGAGCTCCCACTGAAAAGGACTTTTCACTACTCTTTCAATAAATATAATCTGTGATTCCTTTACCTTTAAATTTCACGGTTTCATTGGCAGGGAAGTAAGTAGGGTAGTGCCATTTCCTCAAAGGCATAATTATCACCTAGACCTTTGCTGGCACCAGACTGGGGAAGTGTTTCTGAACGCCTTTCCTCGACTTCTGACTGCTTTCTATAAGTAATTCTCCTCTCATAATATTTGTCCTCTTCTTTAGGTAAACCATGCACATAAGGGCCTTCAGGGTGGCACTGCAAGAATAAAAATCAGGATTTTCCCAAATGGTGAGAGGTCTCAAATATTTTTGGCTATCCAACATGGGACCCTTCAAAGGTATGTGATATTAGAAGAGTTAGGAGCATTCTCTTTGAGTATTTATTGACTGTAATAATTTTTTATTAATAGTATAAATTCAGAAGCTACATCTCATAATAAATGAAGCACAAATGTTTGTTTCTCACTAAGCATTGCAAAAGACCAAAAATATGCATCAGACTGTTCAATCTTTATGGAAAGAAGACCACATGAATTCTATGTAACAGGGATTTTTTCCATTATTTCTGATCCATATGGTTCATTCACCCTGTACCTGGCACCTCAAATCAGTCTTCAGATTTGGAGAAGCTTTCCTTTACAAGAAAGATCTCAAAACACTGGAGAATGTCCAGAGAAGGGAAAAAAGGTGGTGAAGGGTCTGGAACACAAGTCTAATGAGGAGTGGCTGAGGGAGCTGGGGTTGTTTAGCCTGGAGAAAAGGAGGCTTAGGAGGGGCCATATTACTCTCCATGACTCCCTGAAAGGAGCTTGTAGCCAGGTCCTCTCTCAGGTAATATGTGGTAGAATGAGAAGAAATGATATCAGGGTACACCAGGGAAGGTTTAGATAAGATATTAAAAAAAAAAAATCACAGAAAGGTTTGTTAAGCATTGGAACAGGCTACCCAGGGAAGTGGTTGTGTTACCATCCCTGTAACTGTTCAAAAAATATGTAGATAAGGCATTTGACAGCATGATTTAGTGGTGAACACAGTGTTGGTGCTTCATTGATGGTTAGGCTTGATGAACTTAGAGGTTTTTTCAACATTATTAATTGTATGATTCTAAGATACTAATTGTAAGGAGAGATTTGTATTTCATTTGTAAGCACTACAACCAAGTACATAAGACATTAAAATGAGGAGAACCAAAAGAAATTAAATTGCTGAGGAATAGCTGCTGTAATCTCACATACTTTTTTTTGCAATATTTTTCTGTTTTATATCATTATCTTTTCTCTTAAACAAAGGATTTTTTTTATTTTATGAATTTTGTTGTTTAATTATTTTCTCTGTCACCACTTCATTTAAGCTCTTTTGAACATTCATTCCGTTATTCTACTTTAAAAATCAATGACCTTATGGAAAACCCTGATCTACTAGTGGTTCAGCTTCTTAGTACTGCATGATAAACAACAGATCATCAGCAAAATTGTAGTTTCAGTTCCGTGAAATTGCACAGGAGGATAGTAGCTGTGAGATCTACCTTTTGTATGGTAATATAATGCTTAGTTATAATACTAATAACAGGATACAAAATCTCCTTTAATCATGTCTTTACCACACACACACTTAGGATAATGCTTCTGAATGAAACACCCATTAGTTTCTGAGAGTGAGATTCACTTCACCTGCATAATGACTGCAAATTGCAATGGGAGCCTCTCAAAAATCACTTTCAATGCTCTTAGGACTGCTACTATATTTGACTGAAAGCTGCTCTGTTCTTGACCTGTCTTTCAAGTAAGCTAAATGCTGCATGATAAACCCAACTGGAGCACAGATTCTGCATTAACAGGCCCTCTCCTTTGATAGAAGTGCTGAGGAGGTAGACTTATGTGAATACTTAGGGTGGATTGACCTTGACTGGCTGCCAGGCATCCACCAAGGTGCTCTCTCCTCATCAAGTCAGGGGAATAAAATAGCAACGAAAAGCTCATGGGTCAAGATAGAGCACTCATCAGTTGTCATCACAAGAAAAACAGTCATTGTGGGGAGAATTGATTTAATTTGTTGCTAATTAATCACAGAGTAGAAAAGTGAGAAATAAAAAGAAACAAAAGACACCTTCCTCTCACCCTCCCTCTTGTGAGACTAAACTGTGCCTCTGAATCAGCCACCTTCCCCTCGTGAGTGGTGCAGGCAGATGGGGAATGGGGGTTGTGTTCAGTTGATAATGCTTTACTGCTGCAACTGATTCCTTTTCACACTTTTTCCCTGTTCCAGTGGGGCGTCCTGCCCACATGGCACTCCTTAACTGACTGCTCCAGCATGTGTAATTCCCATGGACTGCAGTCCTTCAGGAGCAGACGGCTCCAGCATGGGCTCCCTGCAGGGTCAACAGGTCCTGTCGACATTCTTGCTCCTGCATGGGTTCCTCTTCATGGGCCACAGCTCCCACCAGGAGCCTTCTGCTTCATGGGCTCTCTGTAGATTGCAGCACTGTGGGGTACTCCATGGGCTGTGGGGGAACAGCTTGCCTCACCATAATCTTCATCACAGGGTGCAAGAGAATGTCTATGCCAGTTCCTACAGCACCCCCCCTCTCTCTTTCTATTTACCATGCTGTCTCCAAAGCTGTTTCTCTTCCATATTCTTATTTCTTTCTCAAATGCTTCTGTGCAGATTTCTTTCTTAACCTTAAAAATATTTTTGCCCTCACAAATGTCTTACCAATGCCACTGATGGACTCAGATTTGGCCAACTGAAGGCCTGTACTGGAGCTGGCTGAAATTTTCAGAAAGAGGGGAGGCTTTTGGAAGTTTCTCAAACAAGTCATCCCCACAGACCCCCACTACCAAAATCTTGTCATGTAACTAAATACAACACACAATGATCAGGCAAATTACATGTTGCAATTAGTTAGTATGTAAAGCCCTTATTGCCCTATTAAAGATCAGCCTTTAAAAAAAACATACTTCTATTTTACATGCACAAGTTCACAAAAGGGATAACTAGCTGAGTCACAAATATTTTTTATTCCAGAACATGCTGGTTTTGATGAGTTTTTTAGACTTTAGGGAATAAGTCTCATATCTTCTCTGGTCTCTGGTAGAGCTGCCTAAAGACACAGTACCTCTGGCATCTTCATATAAAAATAGATTCATACTACAACTTTTGCCAAAGTTAGTGTTTAATATTCCAGTGTCTCAGTTTGTTCAGTAAGTCAAGCCAAGGAAAAGACACTTGCTGCAGTTGGAGCTGTGACAGCACTGGCTGGAAGCATTAACTATAGCTGCAGCAGGACATTCTGGGATCTGCTGCTGCAGAGTGAAATCAGTGCACATCTCAGTACACCTCTCAGAAGATAAATCAGTTCAGAAACACCATTTAAGAGAGTTCCTCAGAATTTCATTGCACTGAAATTATCAATAAGTTGTTGGATTTTATCTAATTCAAGACTAAACTTTGATTTTTCACATGTTGGAAATATCTTACTTTGGACAGGAGTCTACTGAAATTAGTGTTATAGAAAGGATTAGAGAAATTCAATTTTTCCCCAGCTCCTTTTATTGTAAGCCATTTGGCTTATGCTGTGGTGTATAAATGCTCTTTATTAATTTTGGAGTCTGTTTTGTAATCTCTAAAATTGGCTGTTATAGTCTATTGATATGATTACTATCTAGAATGTCAGCAAAAGTAAAAAATATCAAGAAACAAGCACTGAACACAGCACTCAACGACCTTAGGTCTAATTAATGCCATGTTGTCAAAATTAGCAACAGACTGGCCTTCAGATAATGATGACTAAATACATTGAGAACCTCATCCTCTAGCAAATCTCAGCACCTTCCATGGGGAATATTAGAGCAATTAACAGCAATTTTGCCTGACCACTGGGTGTCACTATTAATTCATGTTTAGATTTGAACATTATTAGGTTTTGTTTGCCTGTTTCATTGTTTTAATAATGAGAGGTTTTATCTTTAAGAAAGCTGTTAAGGCCAAGTCAAATTAGAAAGAGACTATATTTGCAGTGAAAATCTTCATCAGGATATTTGAACATCATGTCTGCGTGAGGGTTCAAAGTGTAGTCAGCAGTGACATAACACACCAGTCAGTTCTACATATAGCATTTACAATTTGACATCTAAAATCCGTGCCCCATATGGATCAGGAATGCACTCAATGTTTACTATTATGTTATTGTAAATTATTCTCATGAGAAAGGCTTTTTTTTGTTGTTTTTGTTTTGTAGACTTTATGTAAGCAAATGTGATGTTGAGACTGACCACTAAGAAAAATTGCAGAAAAATAGAAAGTAAATTTGTATACCATTCACAGGACATTATCCTTCTTTAAAATTCAGGAATGCAAATTATGACAATGCTCTCAATTCAAAGAAACAGAAAGAAAAAGAGAAGGATACAAAGACATGTCTCACTCCTTTGACTTTGTTTTCCCTGCAATTAAAAAGAGATTAATAGTGTTATTATTAGTGTCCTAAAGGAAGGAATACCAGACATAATCTGCTTCCTTTATCCTCTTCTGAAGGAAGAGATTTAGCTCAAATGTCTGGATATGAGGAACTAAGGCAAACTTTAAGGCCAACTCTATAGCCATTATCTCTGTATAATTCCTTATATATAAAATGATTGTGAAACAATGCATAAGTTGCTTCCCTTTTTGGATTGCAAGGACACTGTCCTGCAAATGCATTTTGCAACATGATATTAAGATTCTTCATGATAATTTGTGATGGACAGTTAATAATAATAGCTAGTCTATTTAGGAAAGTAACTAAGATAAAGAGGAAATATCTGGATTTGTTCGAGATACATGAATGCAAAGATTCCCATTTCCATTTCCGTGAGTTGCAAGTACCATCTTAATGGTGAAAAAAGTTTTGTATTCTGGGAATTGTCAATTACATGTTGGCTTTCTGTTCTCAAATACATCAAAGCAAGCTCCTACCGTGTTTATTGAGCATGGAGAATTTGTTTCCTGAGGCTATATTATTATTATTTTTTTTATTATTTTTATTCTTACAGGGAGGACCTAGAGTATTCAAGAAAAAAATGTGGATGCTACACTATGACACTATTACTCCTTTTCATTTGTTTTTGGTTATTTTTTTATTATTTTACAATGACAAGTTTGTGACAAATAAGAAACCATTTTGAGTTTAGCTATCAGACAATAAATTTAACATACAGCAAATGGTCCATCTAAAGGGGAAGTTTACAGCTCAAAAATTCCATTCAGTTGGTATTAAATTATAGACATTTTTAACAAACAGCATTATTTTAGGATTTTCTGCACTAAAAGCCCTCAGTCCACTTATCACAGCAGATACTCTCACACAAAAGTATTTCAAGCGTGTGATGCTTTTATATTTTTTTGAAGTAAACATCTTCAAAAGCATGCTGTGCTAACCCCAGAATAGCTCTAAAATATTTGTTATATAATATCTTCAAGGAAGAACATGCCAGGACTAAGTTCTTCAGCCTGTCTGCACACGTACTTGTACCAGTCAGCTAAGTATTATCTGCTAGATAATCTTACCCTGTTACACCTGTACCTCTCAAAGCAATGTGTTTACAAAACAAAATATTGAACAAAATGTTTTTTTTGCAATAAGAAGTGCCTTCACACTTGTAGCTAACATCCCCTATCTTATGGAAGCAAAGGAAACATTGATAATATTCACTTGATGCCTTGGAGTGGCTAGCTGGAGCAAAGGCTACACAAGATTAAGAGAATAAAAGTAGGAATTTATTAAATGCCTTCAACAGGTACACCTTGAGTAGTCAAAAGCCTCCGAGGCGGGCTACATCCAGGATGGATGATGGTCACAAGTTTTTCAGACAGATGTAAGTTTGGTACATTTATGTATCAGGGGTTAATCTTCCAGTTACAACTTCAGGTTAGGAAGTCATATAGCTCCAGATTGTTCCCATCTCAACTCACTTTTGTTTATACTTTTCAGGGTCTGAGGCAGCAGGGTGTCCTTGGATCTCAGGCCTAGAGGGATTGTTTTGTCTGACCAAAATGTGAAGAGAGTTAACTAACACTCTATATGGAGTTTGGAGTTATACACTAATGCAGTACAGGATTTGAAAAATAGAAAGCTAAAATCCTAAGGCATCACACTCACAAGAGAAATTCTTGTGCATATGTGCTTAATAGTCTAAATAAATATAGAGAAAAATCTTATTACAGATACTAGCAGCACAATGTTAAATCAGGCTTTTTGCCTTAACTAAGGCTTCTTGCTTTATCAGCTGAAATTCCGAGAAATTCATGTGATTGGAATCCACCTCACATGTACAGCTTAACAACTAACAATGTGAAGCAATATTTCCAATACTAATAAAATTAGTGAAACCAGCAAAACAAATGATCTTGTAAACTATATTTTAACCTAATTCTGAGTTTGTGTGATATCAGTGTTTTTTAATAAGCATACAGTTGATTGTATTGAGCAAAGTGATCATATTTTCTCAAACTTTCACTTGAAAAATATTTGCGCAACTTTGAATTCACATTTTAATAGTGAGGATCACATAATTTTAGAAAAACGTATATTTCTCTTGATATGACTTCAGTTTGTAAACTCTTCAAGGCTGAGAATATTTCTTATGTACATATAAGATATTTATATATCATTGTCTGAACATAGAGAGCTATTTGACTTTAATAAGAGAAATTAATACATACATGTGAAATATAAGGAATATGTCATGACTGTGTACATATAGTATTAAGCTACTACATCCCTTCATCCTTTGACAAAGACATGCATAAACACATACACATGCGAATTTTCTTCTCTTCCTTTGTTTTTAGCTTACATTAACAATCTTCATATTTCCTTTCTTAAGAATGTAATAGAAACATAAAAATACAAACTATATCAGAACACCGATTTCTATGCATCGAAGTGTACAAAGTTATAATGAAATGGACTCCTCATACCTTACTAAGGAAAAGCTCTTCCTAATGCCTCAGGAGCCCTTTAGGCCATTGATTGAGATGTCGATGTACACTATATTAGCAGATTTATGTCATTCTGATAAGGTTGTCCACTTGAGCCTTTGAGCTAAAGCTAAGACATTAGGTGGGAGAAAGTAGCAATTTAAAGTTCCTAGTGTAAAGATAATTAGCAACTGGCAGGTATCCAGTGTCATTACCAGGACACTGCTGTAGGGCAAATGCAACAACTGCCTGCTTTTTGCAGTGCTGCAAACATGGATCTGTCTTAGCTCTAACTGGTTTTATTTTTAACTTAGAACTGCTTCCTAATATCTTGAGTTTTTCAGAGCTGTTCTTGAACTTGGACTTCTTCAGCTTTCTGTTGTTTAGTCCAAATTTCAAGTGAACTGTTTTCAGAGGTCATGAAATACACTTTTTGCAGAGACAGGACCTGTTGCTGTTTTGGATTAAGTCTTGGTTTTGTTTCTCCATATATTTAGCCTCTCAAACTCCTGTTTTCGTCTGCATTCTTCACAGTATCTGGTGACCAAATATCTACACTATCAGCTTACACGCGATTAGCAAGACTTTAATTTACCATGTTCTTAAAGCCATATGGAAATGTCCATGCTTGAAACTGGCTCTGAAACCAAGAGCATCACAACCCTTATGTGGTATTGACTTTCATTTTGTAGATGGGGAAGAAAAAGAAAGGAGTGTTCTCAGAAGTAGTTTGTATAATGGGAGTAAGCTGCTTGTGGGGTATACACTGAGAATAGTGTAAGGAATGCTCTAACATCTTCATCACTCAAGAGAAACAATACTACATCTAGAGACAGCAGGCAGCCTGTCAACTTCTAAATATTGTCAAAGACCACTGAAAATACAGGCTGAAACCTTAAGGATAGTTTCCAATCTCTTAAGAGCTTAAAATGATGGAAAGACCACAATCTTTGAATGGCTCCTAATGAAACAGCAAACTTCAGAAACTTTTAAGCCAAATAATGTAACTAACTGATTTTATGTATATTTATTTTAAAAAGTTTCTTGATAAAATAATAAAAAATACTATTCCATTTAATAATGTCAGAGAATTCTCCAGGGTACAGAATAAAAGTATGGCCAACTACTTAACTGTAACTATGGTCCTTTAATATGTTTGTTGCCCAAGTCAAAGTTCAGGCTTCCAGGCAATTCTTGAGCAAAGTTTGGGAGTTAACAGAGGCCACAGAGAACTTGAAAAAAGTGATTTTTTTATCCTATTTTGGAAAAATAAATGAACAAAAATATTGACAGAGGTTATTCTATACCAGTTGGCCTCATTTCCAGTAAAATACAGTGGAATTTTCTGGTGTCAATATAGCCACTGAACCTGTGAAAAACATGCTGGTAGCTGCCAGGTCACAAAATATTCATAGGGTAAAAAATAAAGTGTTAACAAATGAAAAGTTAGCTTCGTGGTACTGCAGTGAAGGAATGGCTAATGAGAGATGAAGCAAAAAGTCTGTGCTTATTTGAGAGAGAAAGCCTATATGATGGGATGTCATACCCCTGCTTTAACCAGGAGCGTGCTATTAAGTTTTTGAGCTGCATCTTCAGGGCATCAAAGAGGCCTGGGATTCACCCTGGGGTCACCCTTATTTTCCTTCTATGAGTGCCCTCCTCTTAGACAAGAATTTGTGGCAATACTTGACATTCACAATAGGTAATTTTTAATTTTTTTTGACTAAGTCATAAGAAAATGATTTCTAAGTAAGGAAAAAAATCAAAGTTGTAATAATCAAAGTGACTGAAATACAGTATATATTTCCATTCAAATAGATAAGGTAACAGAAACATTCTTCCAAAACTGAGTGGAGATCATACCATTATAGTTTACTCTTGACAGTGCTTGACTGTTTATCACATCAATTCATGTTTTTTACAAGCTACACTGGACTTCTTTTTATGTGCTTTGCCTGATGCAGTGTATTTAAGAGACAAAGGAAACAGACAAAGGCAGACTGGCATAAGGATGAAATTTCTTCTAGTTCTGTTGGTGAAGAGTACTAAATGTTGGAAGGGAGTGAGAGGAAGGTTTAACTTGCTGTCCAAACTCTAAATCTAGGAGTTTGGAGGCTGTGCCAGACCTCAGCATCTATGGCATATGGTCTACAAAACCATTCTGGGGTAAGGCTGTGCATTTTGTTCTGTGTGCAAATGCATGAGTATATATTTTTATGTATATGTGTATATAATTACACATATACAAATGTATATAAATATGTTTACATGTATATATATGTTGTAGACAAACTGGTAAATATACATGGAACACATACAGAGTCAATAATTTCTCAGCAAATCTTTATAACCTGCTAAACAGCTTCTGTTCTGTGGAGTACTGCAAAAATCAGTGTGTCTAAGGCATCTCTTTTGATAGTGAAGTTAATCATATATGGTAAAAATATGGAAGCGCATTATGACCTAGAGATTTGAATAAAAAATATTTGGCTTTCATTCTATAGATTTTTTTTCTCTCTGCAAATTTAGACTATCTGGATTTGAAAAAAAAAAAAGCTCCTGTGACTGATGTAAGTAACCAAGTGTAATTTAAACAAGCTTTACAACCCACAGGGGGAAAAATAATTAAAGAGCAATTTTTTTCAAAAAGTTAAATTTTTTTATCATCTATTAAATTATGTGGCGTTTTTTTCATGACTATATTATGTCCAGGAAATGTTCCTTTTTTTTTTTTTTTTTTTTTTTGGTTCAGTTAAAACATTTATAAAACTCTCTTTTCAAATCTTCCATATTCCCTTCGGAGTAACAGTCAGGAACTCATGGCTAAGAATCAAGAGCAAAGTGCATACAAATGACTGATACCAGGACTTAAACCAAAGTCTTCATGAACAGATTGTCTAACAGACTGGAGTAATAATCTTCAGAGTCATCAGAGTCACCATGCTGGCTTGCAGATTGCAGTTTTAAGTGGCTTTGATTATTATGGTGATTTGGCAGCTTAAACTGGAATTTGGGCTTCTGCGCCCAGATATATTACCTGAACTTAATTCAATTCTCCTGGATGGAGAGTATACAAGCAACAGAATAAATTCCTCTAGTTAAAGTTGAGGTTAAGACAACAACATGACTAGTTTGGTATCAGAATTTGTTTCACAGAAAAACAACCTTACATGCCTCATCAACCCTCCAAGAGCAAATAACACATCAGCTGGTCAATTTACATGTAATAACGTGAATTATAAAACCACATTGATTGCTATTTATGAATCAAAGGGTGTTAATTTCTACAAAATTTCAGTATTAGAGTATTGAGAAATAGGAAGCTGATTAGTGGAGAAATTAGTATCAGTGAGGCATGAAAACACTAAGTGGTAAACATGGTTTTATGGAGAAACAGAGTGGAGGACATACCACATAAAAAAAAAAAAAGAAAATATAAAACTTTATTAAATGTCTCTGACACTTCAGATTCTCACCTGTGTAAGAATGACATAGTAAATATCAGAATTTTCCCAGTACATGAAATTAGTCCAGTAAGGTGAATAATGTTTATGTTATTGCTGTCTTAAAAATGTGTATGGAGGTTTATGGGCCGTGTGGGCATCATGAAGGTCAGGAGGACTTGAAGACATCCATTTGAGTGCTAAGTGATTTTACACTGAAACAAAAGAGAATTATGTTGATCTGATTAGTTCCCTTCCATTTTTCACAGGAAGTGTTAGCGTGGATAGAATACCTTTGGCACAATCAGTCAAAGCAGACCATGATCTGATTTGCAGATACATGGAAACAGTTTACCATGTAATTGCTAAAAGGAAAGGTTCTGAAAGTATACTTCACTGCCACAATAATAATTGCTAAAAAAAACCCAGAAAATGGGAAACAATAATAAAGACATACAGTGATGTTTTGTGACTTTAAAAATAAGCTGCTGATGTAATTGGAGATTTGAAGAGCAAAAGATAATATTTTCCTTCTGTAACTCTGAAGTGAATAAAAAGGATTTTTTAATGCAAGCAGGTGGCCTACACATTCTAGTTATTATGCATAATCCATTATACAGAAAACAATAATCATCCTGTAAATTGAATATCACAAAAATAGAAAAGTTATAGCTAAAATCAGACAAAAATATCCTCTATTAACAAATACCTTTGGTGGGAAGTATCTACTTAACTGAGAACTACCAATATGAATATCAGACTAAAACCATGATGACAGATCAGTCTGGCTGGCAATTAAGCACAAGGATCTTGCCATTGTATGTAAATGCTATTAGTTTGAGCTGCATGGAAATGCCTGCTGACTAGGTGTGATGTATGGTCAGCTTGGATTGAAATAGCTTTGCTTAACAATTCACTAGCTCTGAACCTGATAAGAGTGTGGCTTTATTGTGGATATGAGCACAAATGTATGTACTTGTTCTTAAACTCTTAGTGTGGTAATGAAGAAAAATGCAAATTCATAGTAGAGAAATTGCTAAGTGAGTTCTTCATCAGGGTGCTATCTTTAAATATGCACCCTGTATCTCACCATACAGGAAGCATGGATCTAGCTATATGGCAATGTTATTAAAAATTAGAAGAATAAGAAGAATTGCATGTACTGAAAGTGATGAATAGACATGACCCAGTATCTCAGAATATGAAGCAATGTGCAATCATCTGCTCTGAAAAAACCCACAACTCCTTTTAAAATAAGTTGTTCACATTTTTTTTTCCTAATAATTTTCCAAAATAAATGAAAAGTGGATGTGAACAAGAAAAGTAATATATGTTGGGATCTGCATTAACAGATATGAATGGGAGGAAATGTTACAGATTTTGCCTAAGGTATGTAAAACATTGTAATAATTTGTGAAGTTGGATTTCAAATACATGGCAAAACGCATACATCTTCAGCTAAAAGAAAAAGATAAAATTTAAGGGCTGAATATCCTTTCTTATACACAGTACAAAATTAATAGTAATTCCATTGCAGATAGGGGAACTTTATCAAGGAAAAAAACGGTACAAATGGGATCAGAATCATGCCTATAGCATAAGCCAGCCTATAAGCTTGTTTAACATATTACAGAGCTAGAGGCAATTTGGAGTCTGCCAGCACTGCTCCCCCTGGAATATGCAAAATAGCTAGATGTTACTGCTCAAAGAACATTTTCCACAGCTTAGCATATGGTTTAATCTTTCCAAAGAGAATATGCAGCATTGCTTTCTTTTTTTCTTTATTTTTGTTTTAACTTTCATTACTCAGAATGTTACCAACGTCTCTAACTAACATAACCAGCTAAATCCTAACTTTTTTTGTGGTCAGTGGGTTATCTTCTGTTTCTATCAATAGCAACAGGATTTGACCATGCAGTGCTTTATACAAACAACATTGTTAGAACTGACAAAGGCAATATCAAGGTAAATATACCTTGATAATATATCTAATATACCATTATTAAAACTAAGAACATGTTTGATTCTGGATGTTTGTTTTTCCTGAAAAATGTCATAGCTAGTCCTTTGCAGGGAAAATATTTTGAGTGTATGTTTGTCAATGTTGTGAATGTAAAATCCTGTCCTTTCATTGGTCTAATCTAAATAGCAGACTGATTATTTAATGAGAAGTTATTTGAATATTTTTAGACTGCAATTTTATTTCAGTTTATTATATTTTAGCTGTTTCTCTTATACCCTTTTCTCTCAATTAGATTATTCAAAGTTTTGGGTATATACACCCATTCTATAAGTGTTTTAGTTAGGGATTTTTAAAATAAATTAAATAAAACCAAACAACCAAAACCAAACCAAACAACAACAAAAAAAATCTCATAAAGTTATCATTTGCAATAAATTATTTTAAAATAATATGATTTTCTTTAAAATATATTTATTGTCCATAAAGGGTCACAGGCATGTTTACAGGAGCAGAATAATACTCTCAAACAAATCTTTAGTCATGACCATCTTCATGACTATTTTCACAGATAAGATGAAAGAGTTTTTTGGAATTGAAAGTGATGCCTTAAGTTTTAGTTTTCGTATTTTTCAGATTCTGTGCTGCATTAGTAAAACTTTGAACTTCATATAAAGTGTTAGCAAGTTCTCTTCACAGTTCAGTGTAACAAAACAATTCTTTTCCAGCCCAAGAACCAATGACACCATTGCAGCATCAGGCCCAAAAAGTATAAACAACAGTGAATTGAGAAGAGCAATCTGGGAGGATGGGACTTGATAGCCTGAGGCTGTAATTGACAGCCCCAGTATGTAAATGGACCAAAACTTATGGAAGTGTGAAAATGTGTGACCCATTGTCCATCTTGGGTGGAGCCTCAGCCAGGCTCTTGTACTGCCCGAGGTGTATCCTTTGAAGGCCTTTTTAAATAAATACTTACTTTATTTCTTTTAACACTGGCTAGCCTCTGTTCTCTGTAGCCTCTCAAGACATCAAAAGAATCCTTCATGCTAGGTCACATAGTTAAAACTGTCTGTATTTTGAACTGTTGATATTAGAGAAAGAAGCAGAATTTAAAGGTAAGGAGTCTCTTGTCTGAAAGTGCTGTTTATTAAAAAAGCTAAACAAAGAATTTCAGTAAGTTAGAGTGATTATACTCATTTCTGTCTATTTTCATTTTCCTCCAAATTATGCCAAAACAGCATTCCCTGAGATGGCATCTCCACTCCTAAAACATCTTATGTACATCCTTTTAGTTACACTTCTCAAAGAGTGTCCTAATAGTTCACTATTAATTCCTTACACAGCTGATGACTGAAAGTACTCCGAGTGACAGATGGTAGTCACCATGTGGGTGTGGTTTGTTTCTGGTTTTGGTGTTTTTTTTGTTTGTGGGGTGTTTTTTTTTTTGTTGTTTTGTTTTGCTTTGTTTTGTTTTGCTTTTAAGATGAGAACTACAGAAAAGAAATTCTAGTCCACTAAAATAAAATCCTGCCTGTTTTGCATGTGCATTGAAATCAGCTTAAGGGCCAATATTGCATTTGTATCAAAACAACAGGAGACATGAGCAAGCAGAAGTTGGACCTAAAAACACTTCTGTTAGCTCTGAATATTCTTCTAAAATTACTTTCTTTTAATTCATTAGAATTTCCATTTCTAGATGCCTTATTCACTGACTAATTCCCTCACTTATTACAAACTGCACTGAGAAGGAAAAAATGTTTCTCAATTATCTTTGGAGTTACTCAAGACATCACCTAACTTTTTCTTCTGCTATCTTCCTCTGATAAGCATGTTTCTTCATACGAATGAAACTCTTCTCTTAAAAATCTCTCTACAGGACAGATTTTTTAACCAATACTTTCTACATGGTTTTGAAACCTATTTTTTCAAGGCAATCAGAATGACCATGAAAGGCTGAGCTTACAGAGTTTCCCTAAAATAATGTCCCCATGCTCTAAAGCTGGGAAATAGGAAAATCTATTTTAAAAGATATTTTTTAAAATAGAAGATCAGTATTAGCTGTGCTCTAGCTAAATAATAAAAAATGGAACAAGTCATGTCACTAAACCCAGTTTTGTTCTCTTTAAGCTATGGGAAATTAGTGGTTAGCAATGACACAATCTATACTGCATGAAAATCTGTTGTCCCTGTGTGGTGTAAAGGTTAGACTGCCAAGATGATGCCTGCAGAAAACAAACAATAAAAAATACTTTACAGCAAAAAATAATGTAGAAGACCTCAAAGGAACTTTTCCCACAAACTCTTAATTCTCAATTTCAGAATTAAGAATGGATATCTCTGTTTCAGAATACTGCTTCTGTTTGCTAACATAATTTCTAGACCTGTATAGTATTCTTCCGTGGTTTGGTTTATTTCATTTTGTTTTGCAAGAAAATAGTATACCTTATGCAAAATGAATTACTTAAATGAAGTAATAATCATAAGCTAAAGAAAAAAACCCAAAACTCCACTTTCCATTCTAGCATGAGCACCATGCATCTCAATTACTACCTGGAGATAGCAGTCAAAACTGCCTGCAGGTCTTCAAGCTCAGTTCTGAGTGTAACTCAATCTGTGGTGTTTCTAGACTGGTGAATTGCACCTTGAGACATTACTTGCACTCTGGGGTTTCCTATTCATACAGATGGTTGTGGTTATCATAATGAAACCACTGAGAAATATCTTTTGAATGTTTTTTATCACTTCTGCAAGGAAGAAATTACAGCAGTGGTATAGGATGATAAACCTGAAAGACTGAGAAAGACTTGTCTTTTCTAATAAAAATATATTTTAAAAAAGCATATAAAACTAGACTGTAACAATAAAAAATGTTTCTAAGTTCAGTGGAGAAAAGCGAGACATATATTCACTGCAATTAAGTAAGAGTAATGTTTGACACTCACTCATTTGATATGTTACAATATTATTTTAATCTAAAACAGTAGTGATTTGTATCCAAGAAGTCCCTAAGATTTTAGGGAATCATTCTAAGAATCTTAATGTGCATTTTGATGACTTTTATAAGTACTACAGTAGGCCTCTTGAGTGCAAATATATGCATTATATTCCAGCAATAAAAATACTGTATTCCAAGACATAATTAAGGAAAGTTTTAAGTACTAAAAGCTGCTTGCACTTTACTGACATAATAATGACAGATATGCCAATAAAAATAGAGCAATAGAAATAAAGCAATAATAGTTTAGTTGTTTATGCAAAAAAAAAAACCCAAACTTTTTCTTTTTCTTTTTTACTTTTTACATTAAAGGTCTTCCTGTCAAATGATTTTCCATCTACATAAGCTTTGTGGATAGAATGTTGTAAAACTTGTTTAATCTTCTAAAACAAAACTGTAGTTCACTATTATCTTTGAATAATATCTTTTATGTCTACAGTAGTTTCTTTACTCTTACCATACACCTTAGCTTTCAATTTAGAAAGCTCTTACTGCAATTACAGGCCTCAGAAAAGAATGGAATTAAAAGAAGGAATCCTGGACTGAGAAGAAATACAGATAGAAAAAAATCATAAGATTTTTGAAATTTCACATTTTTCAGTTCTATTTTGCAAAGAAAATTCAGGGATAAAAATGATGTTTTCCTATCTTTTCATAACTCCATGAAGAACACATAAATCTGATGCAAAAGGAAGAGCAATAAAACCAAATGAAAGTTATCAAACGTTACCATACTGCATTCCACTGAAATGTCATAAACCCTTTTATAAAGATAAATTTCCCCTCAAGTGTGGTAATACAGTCAGAGTGGAAAACAAAATGATCTTTGGTTTATATACTTCTTACCCTCAGAGGAAAAATACCAAAAGGAGTTCTGATGTTGTTCATAAAAGATAAAAACGTTCCAGAGGGGAAATTTCCTCTTTAGTGCTGGAGCAAGGTAGAATTGGAAAGCAATACGAGGAGTAATAGACAAAACAAAATGAAATAGGATTTTAGAAAAGAATACTTTGATGTGAGAGTTTGGGTTTTTTTCCAGTTACAATGTTATCATTTTATTTCTCAAGCCCTGACTTTTACAGGATCCTCCTCTCTCTAGGGCAAGTGAAGTTTTTTGTGTTTTTGTTCCTGTGCTGATTCTGCAAGCTGGTATTGATTAGCTTACTAATGAAAAAAGCCTCAGGTGTAATCTGCAGAGGTTTATTTTGTTCTCTTTATCTTTTGTATAATGGTTATGACCCTGGAGTCATTCCAAATTCTGATACCTCTTTTGAAGATCATATCAATCACGTAATTAAAGTGTGTTGCAACCACCATAATAAGTCTGCTAGACTGAAAGCCATGATCTTTGAGCACTTGCTGAAAATCAGTACCATACTGTTTCTGCCCTGATTTGACTTGTGAATATTTTTTCTAGATTTTTTTCCTTGAGATTTTTCAGTTAGTACATATAGCAGTCTGCAGCTACTACAAACCAAATAACTAGATTACACATTGTACTGAATTATGGTATCCATACTCAGAAAGTTACTCTAGTTTACATGATGCATGCTAAAATAAATTTTTTTTCATGATGACATTAAAGCTGCCATACTATTAATAAATACCCCAACAATTTTGGTAAGTGAAGCTCATGAAAAGTAACAAAGAGAAATATCTACTGAGAATAGTGATGTTTTATTATGTTTTATTAACCTTTTAAGAACAGATTCAAACAAGTAAGATATTTCATTGTCTTACCTGACCAACAGTGACATTACAGGCCGAGACAATCAAAGAGTGATGTGACAAAGGACCAATTAAAAAAACATGTTCTTCCAAAAAGGAAAAAAAAATTAGAGAGACACTAAGGAGCCTCAACTTCTAGATGTCCTCCCACAGACAACTACATCAAATTGTTTGCCACTGGCATATTTTCCATAGTCATAGCTGCCTTAGTAGAGACATTTCTAAAGTAAAAAGTGTTATGGTACTTACTGCTCTTATGCTGACCCAAGCATCAAAATAACAAGAATTACAGCCCTCCTGGTGGACATTTTATTGAGAAAAAAAACAAACGCATGCTTTATTTAGCATTAGTTTCACCCTCTAGGCAATGTAATAGTCATTTTTGATAGGCAAATAATTTCTATAAAGTTTACTCAAAACACTAAGTTGACAAAGTCACTGTGGATACAAAGCAATTAAAATTTCATGATGGTATTAATGAGGTAAACAAAATGGAAAGGGAAAGATCATTTGAGTAAGCAGTACTTTTCCTTCTCTCATTTATTCTCTTTTCTCATATCTGTTTTCTCATGTTTTTCCATATGAACTGATGAATAGAGAACTACTTCTCATACAGAAAACCTAAAAAAATACCCCAAACACAGACATGATCTTGTTTAGATCATAAAACATGTATTCTGTTTGTGAAATACATGACACACCTTATCATCATGTTAGTTCTTGGAGTGTTTGAGGAAATACCTAGATGTCTGGAATCACAAAAGATGCTTTGGGATAGCAAAGACATCCACTACCTAGTAGATATGACAAAGGACATACTGTCTGGGATGAAGGTGGAGATGAGTTGAAATACTCTTTGTCATCTCAAAACCCACAAAGCATCAATGTGTGGGAAACTGAATTGCACTCCTAATCCCTTGGGTAAAATTTTAGATTTTCTTAAAGTTGGACATTCAACACAAGTTAGGCACTGTTAACTATCTTGCTAGTTCTCCATCTGTCTTGAGTCCTAAATCTGTGTGTTTCTGTGGGAGCTAGGTATTTGAGTGCCTACTCAAGTCCCTGGAGTAGATGGCCAAGACAGCTAATGAAAGTGAAAAAGCATGTCAGCTCAGCACCTCAAAACAAGACTTGGCCTGAGAACAGGTATTTACTACCATTTGAAGTGTCTTAGAATACCCAAGAACTCAAATATAGATGAATAAATATGACAGCATCTAAAGTAAGAAAGGTTTATACAATTGATTTATGGTTCCAGAGATTATATTAATACTGATTATATTGAGTGCTACAGAATATTTTTGGGATTGTGCTTTCTCTTCAACTATAGACTATTCTCACCATCCCTTTGCACTATAACAATTTTGCATGTATAGAGAGAAGTTAGTCTGACAAACTAGTTAATCTCTATTTTTAGATGTAAGCTATTTAGAATTTATTCTTTTAATACGGTTTAAATACATATTATAAATATAAAATTTAAAATAATTTCTATTTTTAGAGAATTTTGAACCAAACTTTCATTTCATTTGAACCAAACCAAATTAAAGTGCTAATGCAATATGCCATCAGGCACTGTTCTGAGATAAAGATAGGACTGGAATGTTAAAGTAAGTATATCATACTTGTGACTCAGTCCGCAGCTATCTAACAACAGCTGAAAGAAAATGTTTAAACTATTACATTCAAAAGACTGTGAATATTATTTTGTATTTCTTAACTCTTACTCAGAATCACAGAGGACAATGCTCAGAATCTAAATCTATGACAAAAATATTGAAAGAAAATTCCACATTCCTTTTACCTAAGCACTGGAGAGAGTACATATATATGTAGTCCAAATTAAAACATATTACTTTTTTCTGATTTTTTTTATACTTTTTAAAGTTTAATTTGGTCTATTTTATCTTAGTTACTGAGTGTTTCCTTAGAGACATATAGCACAAAAAAGAAAAACTGGGGAAAACCAGAAGAGATAGAACATATTCATAACTTAGATTTATCTTCTAGAGACAACCCGAAAGCTTGTTTCTTAGAACAATGTTATGAAAGACAAAAAGGTAAAGAAGGAAGAATAGCAGCATGATTCTAATATTGCACCTTTGATTTAAAATCATCCTTTAGAATACTTTCTGGATAATTTGTTAGACAACCCTCAAGAGAAGCTTCCATTGCTATCACATACAAGCTTTTTAGGAACGAGTGTGAATATAATTTCTTTAGTCACTTTGTGATTATAGTAGTGACATTGATAAACTATGTCCTTGGCAGAAAACAGTGATGATCGAGCTGCTTTTTTTCTTGACAATTTATCATATTACAACCCTGTCTGAAAGTGAGAAGTTACTGTTTTTTGGTTGCCTAAACTTAGTAGTGTTTGTTGTGAACATTAACTTTTTTAATAAACAATTTCTTTATACTATTGATTAGTATTGTTCAACAAACATTTATTATACCTCTACCACTGGTTTTCCACTAAAAAGTTACATGCTGCCCATTCATTTTACTTTACTGTGTAGAGATTGCATATAGTATATGGCATATAGAATTCATTAAGCTCGTAGTCTGCAACCAAGAAAAGGACTCCACTTTTTACACAATTTTCTCCCATAGACAAATGAGAACTCAAACTATCATATTAAATGAATAAAAATTAGACAATTCTTAAAATAATTATGAGTCAAAATTATTTTCAGAATATAGGCCTTCATGCAGACAATTCAAAAATCTCTGCGGGCTTCTCAAGTACCCAGAAGATTTTAATATATATTGTGATTAAATAGATATTAATTTTGGATGAAATGTGAAGGAAGATTGAACACCTATTAATGAATGCATCATAGATTTACCATCTTTGACAAGTACAATATTCAGGAGATTTACATAAAAGATCATATTTTTTACTTGGATAAACACAATTTTAAAATTTTTATGCATAACTATTAGATTTAGCAAACTATTTTATTTTTATGCAGTCTCAGAGAAAATTTTCAGTTCATTCTTATAGCAGATGAAGTATATTTGACTTTAAATCTTTAAAATCACAAATAAAATTAATTTAAATAATGTATAGCAAAATACGTCCTCTTTCAATTAAAGTGATTTCTCCTTAACTATGAAGAAAATGTGTCTTTACAGGACTTTTACCTTGACAAATGGCTTCAGCCACTTATCTGTTCAGTCAACCATCATTCAGTGTAGACCTTTCACTTATTGTAGCACAAATAGGGTTTGAGAATTGCTGCATTCACATTTGTTGTCTCATGGTCATGCGTGTTTCATAAACAACTTGTTCTAAACCTTCGGAACTTTCTGAATAATTCATATTTTTCTTTTCCCTGAAGAAATTTCTATAACAAGAAACATATTGTCTTTTTTGGTGTTTTCAGATCATCTCCATTTGCTGGGGGGTAGTTTATGGGCAAGTGCTTCATGACAGCTCTTAAGCTACCAGGAAAAGAAAATATTATTTATCTTTTTTTATTCCTGCCTACAATCTCTCTCTCTCCAACTCAAAAAAAAAAGCAAGCATGTAAGCAAACAAACAGAACAAACAGGCAATGAAGCCCAAAAGATGTCATAATATTTCTTGGGTGATTAGTAACAATCTTTTACTTAGAGAAGTTTACATTCCTTGTGATGGTTTAGCACAGTTTCTTGAGACCATAAACTGTAGGGAATTTTTGTATTTCCAGACTTTCAATATTCTTTTTTGCAGTAAGAGATAAAAGTATAAGAAAGATCTTCAATGCCCAGGGCTAAAAGCTCATGAAAAGTCTTTCCTTTCATGCATTGTCTCATTCAAACAACTTGTATATATTTTGGGGTAAAATTCTCCTCCAGCTGAGGTCCCTGAAAAGAAGTTTTTCTACTACTCATTTTCTCCTTAAGGTCTTCAAGTGCAGCAACATCAATTATAGATACAAGTACCTGAAGAGGGATCATTTTCTCTCTAGATGAGCAATGATTTCTTGTGATAGGAAAGTTTATAGGACTTGGCCCCTATTAGATTATACTCTGTGCTGGAATAGAAATTGTCATTTGCTTAATGCCTTATCAATTTATGCCTTACTGCCTTTATCAATTTATCAATTTATTGCTTATTTCTCTGTGGCTCCTAGCTTTCATGAGCAATTCGTATTCTAGCTACTCTTGTTATCTTTACTGGGTTTAGCATACAGTTATGCAGAAATATCCATTGACCTGATGGTAATTTGATGTGAAGCATTTTTGGGCTCAGTTGTATTTCCTGATTGAAAAATTCAGTTGTCTGAAAATATCACATCAAAATACATACAGATTTATTTGATTTTTTTTTCTATTTTCATTTTTTCTCTTTTTAAAAAATTTTTTCTTTTTTTTTTTTTTTTAAATTTGAGGAATATTGAACTTTGTTTTCTCTGTCAATGGATTCAATAAGTGATTGCTTAAGATAATGGGCATGGTAACTTTCATAAGTAAAATTATTCACCAGATTACTTTTGAAGCAGCACAAAGATGGGGAAAGAACCAGCTCAAAAATCACCTCACATGTATGATTGTGTACAATACTCACAATATTTTTTTTGCTTCTAAATTTAGCTCTTTCTTTGTATGTCACATTTTTTAAAACTTAGCATTCCAAAACTTCACCTTTAACAACGTGTATTTCTTTGCACTGAGATGAGTAGGGAGGATGAGGCAGTGAGGAATTCAAGGCTGAGAACCAGCACCTTAATGACACTACGTTGTACAGTGGCTCATAAGGAAATTAGGGTTTGATTTTGACAGAAAAGCCATGTCATGGAAGGAAAAATCTGAATGCCTGTAAGGAAAAAGTTGTTATTATTTAATGGAATTATGCAAATACTTTTACACTAATAAATCTGAGATAGTATTTGTGCAAGAGAGGGTGTTTTGAGAAGTTGAGCTAGAGGTCAAAAATCAAATCTGCCTTACAAGTCTTTTGAAAGACTTGAAAACTTGAAAGGCCTTGCAGGAAAATTCCTCAACAAGTGCATGGAGAAAGCACTTGAAAGATACACAACTGATTGTAACAAAAAGTGAAGCAGGGGATAACCTGAACCCCATCTAAATTAATGGAGGAAGCTAAATAGTCTGAAATGAACAGATTATAGTCTGAATAATACCAGTTAATGGAGAAAAAACAAAACGGAAAGGAACTCTTGGAGAAAATACAGTTTTTCTGATGGTAAATCCAATTTGGGTTGCGAATTTAAAGGCAGTGCAATCGTCTTACTCTTCTGTATTTCACCAATTCTGTAGCAATAAGAAAACAGTCATATAGCATATGGCTTTGAAAAACCCAACCCAACCCAAAAATGACAACCAAGCCCATAATGTTTCCATTCTGGCATAAATTGCCTGGTTTTGTAGATCTGTTTTGGATTCTGCATGCTATTCTTATAATTCAGTCCTGCAGCGTTTGAATGAAAGAACTACGGAAAATGAAGATTAAGAGGCATGACCTGATTTATTTCAACATCCTTCTCAAAGCAAAAATAGACCAAGTTAGATCAAAATACCTGTGAACTTTTCCAAATGAACTTTTTAAATTTCCAAAAATGATCAATGTATCTGAATATGTTATTGTTCCTCTCACTGTCATTTTTTTCCCCTCTATATGCAATAAGAATTTCTTTTGTAGCAGCCTGTTGCTTTCCAATATGAAAACCTGAATTAAGTCATCTTCTATTTTCTCTGTAATCACTTTGTTAGGTAGGGGAAGGCTGCATTAACATTTTTTCTGAGCTTTACCTTCTCTAAGCTAAACAAACCAAATTTCTTCAGCCTTTCCTTGTACATAATTTGATCTGGAGTTCTCACTGCATTAATGATTTACTTTTAGGTTAACTCAGGTTTGTCAATCTCTACATTGCATGGAGAAGCTGAAACCTGGAGGCAGTGTAACAAATGCAACTTCACCAAGGCTGAGGAGAGGTGATTTATCAGTTCTGTCAACCTGTTTGCACTAAATTTTAAATTGTGGTTTGGCCCTCAGTTCCTTTCTGCAAAAGATTGTTACCAACCTGCACTGATGTGAGGGGATGCTCTGTTTTGAGCAGCAAGATTTCATGTTTGTCTTTGCTGGAATTCAGGATGTTTCTGTTAACCCAATGACCCATCTTTTTGAGTTACGTCTGAACGTCAGCCCTGATACCCAGCACACTAGCCATTCCCCCTAGTTTGATTTGTTCACAGATGTAATGAAGATGTATTTTGTCTCATATTCCAAATTTTTGATGAAGAGATTAAACAGTGTTAGTTCAAGTACTTACCCAGGAATGACATTCATGGCTTACTACCATTTAAGACTTCAAAACTATGATCTGTGCCCTTTGAATCAAAGAGTAATTCTGTGAGGTTTTCATTCACCTTGTACTGCACCCATCCAATCCTTATTTCTTCAGTTTTACTAGGTTACTGTGTCAAAGCCTTACTAAAGTCAAGGTAAATAAAATACACTACTCCCTTAAGGTAGTCATTTCATCACAAAAAAGAAAGAAGTTTTATCAAGAAGGATTTACCATTCCTCACTATTTCTCACTTTTCCTTTGTGAGATATACCTCATGTTTTTCCCTATGGCATAAATATGAATTGTCTGTTAGATCAGATGGTATAAAATGTAAAAAGAAATTTCTTATTAGATAAATTTGCAGACTGTACTCCTGACATGGGTGGAATTATCAAACTGTACAAGATAGACATCACAGAAAACAAGGAAATTTAACACAATAACAACAAATAGCTAGCACTTCATCTGAAGAATCTCATATTGCATTTGACTTTTGCACAGGCCTTAACATTGACATCAAGAGGAACCCTGGCAGCATGTACTCCATTTGGTTTCACAACAGGTATTCAGGTACAATTCCACTTTTTCTTTACTTTTTTTTTAGCATCTTACTCCTCTCTGTACCATAGGAACCTGACCCGTCCTTCTTTGAAGGCAAGAACAACAGGGATCAGTATGTAAAAGTATGCCTGAATAGCGGCAGAACAGGAAGAACATCTTCTTTGCTTCTTTAACTGTGATAATCTCCCAAAAGGACTGGAAACACAACCGTAAACTCTGTTTCAGAAGCTTACTATTTATAAATGTGAGCTGGTATTATGGGTTTTGTTCTGTTTGAGAAGTGTGTCTTTATGTGGTGTTAGATTTTTACAGTAACAGCTTGCAAAATGATTTTTTAGAGTCTATTGGTACAAAAGCACTGGCACTCAATTTACCTGCATGCCTCAGAAAGCAAAGTTGCTTAGCTTGATATAGTTCATATCTCTTCAGGTCACCCATTCTTTATGAAGTTCTCTCATCATGCCATGCATTTAAAGATCTCTATTCATACAGTACTTTGTATTTTGGAAGTAATCATTATGGTGGGTGGCAATATATTTCTAAAAGATGCAAAAGGGAACCTGCTTGCGAAAAAGATAGGAATGTAGGTCAGGACATTTCTTAGAATTCAGCTTTTATTTTTTTTATGACATTAAAAATAGTTCAGACAATCAGATTATGGCTCTTTCTCTTAGGCTGATTTGTCAGTATTTTTGACACAACTTTTCACATGTCAGTGACCTTTCCTACAACATTAATTATTTGGACTTCATGCGTAGAACAATACAAATTTTTAAAAAGAGTGCTAACATTTTAATTCCAGCACAATTGTCCACTCCGTTTGCGTCTAATTGCAAATTCTTCAGGCAGAAATTTGTTACTTGAGCTGTAAATGTTAACTGGTTGTCTGGTTCAAGATAAAACACTTGCACTTAATTTTTGTTACTACTAGAATAGCAAAAAAATAAAAAGATAAACTTTATAGTCGATAGTCAGCTGGGTTTTTTCCCCTTTTTTTTCTGCCAAAGGAAGGATTTTATAAAAGGAATCATACAATCCTAATTAGAATAAATATGTTAAATTCTTTTGAACTAAAGCTATTTGAATGACAAGCAAAACAATATTTCATACAAATCTTCACTTTTAAACCAAGTAGTATAGAAAAAGTTACTGATTTTTGAAAGATACAGTTAACACTACTCTCTGATTGCAAGAATTTAAGGTTTTGAGTCAGAGGAAAATTTTTTGCAAATCCATTGCAAACCTGTTTAAGCACACCCCGTCAGTAATATATTTCTGAAAAAAAAACCCCAAAAACTAACTTTAGTGTGGACAAAGTCAACAGAAATGTCTGCTAAACTCTCCAAATTTTTTTTTTTTTGCATTAAGCATTCTTAAAACTACGGCAAAGGGCAGAAATTCTGTTCACTACTCTGTAGACTGAGGATTGGATTTAAGTGACCATGTAGGAGACTCACTAGGAAAAATGCAGCTTTGCCTAAAAGGTCCTGGGATCCTGGTGGGCAGTATCCCATATATCTGTAGAGTAGCCTTGCATCAAAGAAGGCTGATGACATACTGGACTGCACTCATCAGGTCCAAGGTAATGATTCTTTCACTCTATTTGGCAGTTGTGAGGTCACGTCTAGACTGCTGCGACCCATTTTGGGATTTCCATAGAACAAAGATTTTGGAAGGGGTATGCAGGTGTGAGGAGAGGGTGAGAAAATTTGGTTTGTTTATCTTTGAAAGAATAAGTCTTTTTGTCTGCATCTCATTAGACAATACAAAGATGGAGCCAGATTCCCTCAATATGCACAATGAAGGTGATGGAAACAAGCTGGAAAGTGGGAAGGTCTGAGTCACTATAAGGATAAAATATAAGGTGGTTGGACACTGCAAAAAGTTACTCAGAGAGTTTGTAGAGTGTCCATTCTTGGAGATATTCAAAAGTCGATTAAAACTGTTCTTGAGAAATTTAATAAAATTAGACCATAGACATTAATTTTAGAAGGGATGGACTATGTGTTTTCTGGATATTCTTTTCAACATGTATCTTTCTGTGATTTGGTTGTTAACCTTATGGGGGAGTATAGCAGCCATTTTTCATGGAATCAGAGAATTGTAGAGTAGCCCAGGTTGAAAGGGAGCTCAAGAGTTCATCTGGTTCAGCTTTTTATGTGAAATAGAGTCTAGATGAATATACCTAGCCCACCACGCAACCTCATGCTAAAACTCCCTAGCAATGAGAAAGCTACAATGCCCCTGGGGAGGTGGTTCCTGGAAACTGGTTGTTCTCACTGTAAAAAATTCCTTCCTTATATCAAAATGAAATCTCTCCCAGTACAACCTGAAGCTGCTGTCCCTTGTCTTCTCTATGTGGCTTCTTAGGAAGAGAGAAAATTATCTTCATATTTGTAGCTGCCCTGGAATACTGGAATACTTTGATTAGGTCCTTTCCTGAGCTTTTGATCCTCCAGGGAGAAGAGACCCAACTCTTTCAGGTTTTTCTCACAGAGAATGTTCTCCAGACCTCTAATCACTTATGTGGTCCCATTCTTAAACCTCACAGAAGTAATTGCATACTCCTCATCCAAGCTGACGTGGTATTTGAACTCCCAAATGGCAAAATATTCAGTCTTGAGAAGGTCTGAAGTGTATAGCTACCACTTGGCAAGATAATCAGAGAAAAGGTTATTTAAATTCTTATCCCCTGTGAGTCAGCTTACCTGGTGCTGAATGAACTAAGTGCTTGCTTTTCAGTAAAGGCAGTGTCTAAACCATGTTAGCAAAGGAGATGGTCCAAATACACTTTGTTTTCTATGTCTACAGGAATAATATATACTTTAGTACTAGCAAAAGTACTAGAATCACTGATTCTACATAGATAGAGATCTCACACAGAAAGGGTATCTTAATTTTTTGTCATTTATATTTCATCATTGTAAAATGTTACTGTTATGTCTTCCAAGTCTATTATACAATCCAGGTATTTTCGTACAAGTCACTTCGTACTTACTGTTGACTTTGTCATTGTTAATTTGTTATTTTCTTACAAATAACCAATGACATAGAGTAAGGCAAGACACCAATATATGTTTAAAATATTTTAATAATGGTAGCCTATTTGGAATGACTTTCTGAGATTTGTCTGATGTCTGTTCTTTAATCCATTTAATTTATATTACATGAAATTTTATCAACATTTATTAATTAAATTCATACTTTTTATCAAGTTTAATGCCTTGCAAAAAAAAGTAGTTGTACTACATGAGTGATATTATCTAGATTAACTTTAAATATCAAAGCAAACAGAACCTGTTTGATTCACAATGATTAGGTTTGCTTACTTAGTTCTTTCCTTATTCCAATTTCAGTGATTCTATTATTTAATATCAATAATTTATAGACAGCACTTTTCAACTCAGAATCTCTCCTATAACTTATATATTAATTTTAGTAGTGTATCAAAAGAACAAAAAAAAGGGAACCACCAAGGGAATCATGGAGAATAACAATGGGAGTTTGGAGTCCCAAGTATTATTCTCTTCTACGGCTGATTCTGTGACTGAGAGGTCATTCAAACAGTCTTTCTTATTTATAAATAACACTTAATACTAAAAATAGGAGGTCTTTTGAGCTTGAAAATTTTGTTTTCTTCAATTATGTTTTTATTTAACATACAAACAATTTTTCTGGATATAAATATAAAAACAAAATAAATATTCAAGTAAATTTTTCATGAGTAAATTATTTCTAAAATTGAATAGGTGAAATTAGGAAGAAAAGATTAGTTTTTCCATATTAAAAATATTCCAGCATTTTATGAAACAATAAAAAACCCTCCAAAGTAGATAACCATTTATGTTTGTTACATCTCTGTTTTTCATGAGAAAAGTGTCTTGACATAACAGGAAAGAAAATGCAACTTAGAAGATCTTTACTAGACTCCCAATTATTTAAAAGTAAATTTTCATGATGTTGGTAAGGATTTTTAATGAAGTGGAAACAAAGTGCTTCAAGTGGTTAGTAAAAAAATTAAGTCACATGATGCATGGAAAACTGCATGATTGGTGTTATCAACAAAAGTTGAAAAATATATTGGTGGAGAAAAGATAATGAGTATCAAGGATGTGAAAAATATTGTTCTGAGACACATGGTGAGAAAAATAAAAACATTAAATAAATATTGCTTTTAAAACTTTTCTATACCTTTAATAAGAGATTCAAATGATTGCATAATAATAGTATAAATCCATGAAATATCCTTGAAAAGCCTTAAGCTTTCCAAAATAAATTTGGGAAAAATATCTAAAAAGAAGGAAATGTGATTACTTCTAAATATTAACATCTGTTATGGTGACCCAGATGCACTAATAGTGCCTAAAATTATTTAACTAAAGAGTATCAGGAATGCATGCATTTGAAGTAGCTATTTTTTTGTTGTTGTTTTTTAAGAATAAACATTAGAAATAGCTGAGCATTGAAAAGATTTGATTATCTAATGATTTAAATAGACTTTTGAAATATCAGCTTTTAATTCAGCATTATGACATTATGAGATATAGATATGAGATATAAATATGAGAGACTAGCAGTATTAATTATATCTTGTGTTGTTTTAGAAGCTCCTCTGAGTGGCTTTTTTATCCTATTTTCTCAATTGTTTTATATTTCAAAACAAGCTCAACATTTTAACAATTGAAATTGAATTATTTTCCTACTTGACCAGAGCTAAAAAATGTGAAGAATTTGCTTGGTAGATGTAACATATACACCTTTATCTTTCTTTTTTAGGGATTTCATAAATTGTGTGTCTTTGGGTAGTGAAACCCACAAAATAACGGTCCAAAGAAATCAATCAAATCTTCAGCTCTCATGTGTGTCTTCTGAATGATGGTGCTATGAATTCACATAGATTTGATCAGCCTTCAGTACAATTCACTTAGACCTGTAGTGAATGTCACTTAGTGTTAGATGTTATGTGTGAATAACAGGCATTACAAGAAAAAGAGTTTTTTAGGGTTTCAACAGCTCAAATGTTATTTTCCTTCTATCTGCTGCAGCTCTTCAGCCAAATGTTAGTATTTCTTTTTCTCTGTGCCATGCTCTTCTCTGAGTTGGAGCTGTGAGCTCTCCTTGGCCTCTGCCATAAAGAGTTTGCCATGACGTGTGTGTTAAACTGTGAGATTTTGCACTCATGCCAAGCATGCCCACACTCCTTCAAACCTGCAGACTTACAGGTTTGGGTCTGCTTTGAGAACTGCAGCTGAGGACTGAAAGTGGGGAGTCTGGGAAAGGAAAGGAACAGTAATGTATTGCTGCTCTTGGTAATTTTATACTTATTTCATTAAAGATATACAATTAGGCTGAAAAAGAAAACTGAAATAAAGACCCTTGTGTCTATTAGGTTTAAATCCAAAGTGGTGTGGGGATTTCTTGTTGGGATTTGTTTTTTTTTTTTCCTTTTGTTGTGGAATATCAGTTCAAATTATTGAACTACATAGAAATTTGGGAAGAGGTTAATATTTATGTAGAGAGCCATTTTCTCAATCTGGAAAAGAAAAAAAAATAGAGACACATACCCTTTTGATAATATATTAATATCTTTTTCATGTTATCCCTAGTAAAAGTTACTGGGAAATTCTCTCCTATTGTAAACTAAAATCCCAAATAATAATTTCTGTTGTAGTCTCACTATTGTATTGTAATACAATCATTGTGGACTCTTAAAAAAGAAAATACTCCTACACTCTAGCAGCTACAGCTGCATCATGCCTCAAGGATCCAGCCAAATTCTATTTTTTTCTGTTGTTGTTGGTTAAAATCTTTATAGTGAAAATCTTCCTTCTTGCCATTTCTTTTCTGAAAATAAGCTCTGAGATCAAAATATCAGAGCTTAAATCTACCAGTTTGACTGAGATTTTCTTTCTCTTTGCTTTCATTTTGGTGCCGTGCTCAAATCACAAAACTTTGGAACTTTCTTTGACCTGAATATAAATAACAAAGATCACTGACCTGTAGTCTGCTCTTCTCCCTTTGTCAACATTAATGGAAAGTGGGGGAGGGAAAGGGAACATGCATGCTGTTAGCTATTATCTTTACAAATGACTTGCTAGCCTTTTATTTGTCTTCTTAGGCTTCAAACACTCAAAGGATATTTTCAGAATTTCACTAGATGGAGGTTCAGTCCTGAGATGACTTGACAAGCTGCATCTTCCTTAAGAGGTTTTGACATGATATTAAGCCATAGTTACAAGCCAATACTTGAATGTGGAGCCCTGGGGAAATCTTTCCAAAGTGGAACACAACATTTACAGCAGGAGGCAGGTGTCTGCACCACTGAAGCAAACAACAATATGATATATTTAGTATCGAAAATGGAAGCAAAACTACTGTCTCTTTACCACTGGGGAAAATGGAAGAGGTTGAATGAGAAAAAAAGCATCCTTTTCAGCTCTGGAGAATTTTAATTTACTGACAGAATGAAATATAGTCTCATCACGGCAGGTGCAGCAAGTGCCAGGTGCTGTTCACAATATTGTTGTTGAATTTATGTGTTTTTGAAACATTGAGAGGATGTGAAGCAGCTGCAATGGCCATGTGGAGAGAAAGCAAAGAGCTTTTAATTAGCAATAAGAGGGTTGTTAATTACTTTTAGGAGCCGACTCTGCTTTCCACTCATATCAGAACCTCAGCAGGAACTCTGTGCAACCCCAAACACACAAAGAAAATCAAGCAAGCCATGTGCTACTGCAGATTTAAAGCAGAAATGAAATAAGGCTTTGGCTGTCAGGTAAAGAAATTCTTGGCAATTTTGATTTTCAAATTGAGAAATGAGATCCAAAGATGAGGGACTGCACAAAGATTTTAAAATTTCAGTGCAATCACTAACCCAAGTGTTGCATAATAAAGCACTCAGAGATCACAGTAAAAAAATTTATCAGTCCTGCTATGGGATTCCTGCTGAAACCTAATACAGTAGTTGTTTGAACTGAAGTAATTGCTGGAAACTAAATACTGAGATAAATCAGAATCTGAGAAATGTTACATGAGACTACATCTGAGATACTAAACCACTGGCACAAATACCAATTTTGACTTGGATGAAGAAATTAAGGTTTTTGAAGTCTGACACCCAGTTCTGCCAAGGTCCAGTCTCTCTGGAAAACATACAGATGACTTGCCATTAGAGAAAGCCAGAACTTTCATTGGTTTCAATTCTGTCAAGTTCAAAAAGAACAATGAAATATTAATTTTCACAATATATAATTTATTTTTATGCTAAGAGTACTAGTGTGTGGCAATGATAGTTTTTCATCATTTAAGAGACGTGATCTACTACTCATCCTTAATCTAGAGATTTTCTCAAATGAGATTGAAGGATTTGAAATCTGAAGAGATATTTCTCCTCCTGCTGAGATAAATGTTAAAAATGTGCAATATGTTATTGAATGACAGGGAAAATGTGTTATCAATGTCTAAACAGTCTAAACTCATTGAAGTAAGTTGAGACTTTTCCAGTAAGTTTGGTGGCTTGTAAATCCCAGTATGGTCAATAGTTTCTATTTAATATCCAAGAAAATACAGAACCACTTACTGTATATAGATGTCTACTTAGTGTTTTCTTTGGATCCTATTTTTAAATGCAATTTATTTATATGTTTACTTCTATGTTTCATTAAAGATTATTGAGGCAAAAACGTTAAAACATGTTAGTGAGTCTTTAAAGAGCAGGCAAATATATATTAAATTCATGCAAATAAGAAAGGCATAATACGTCAGGACCACAGTTTTTAATTTAATCTTTCATTATGCATTGTAAATTAGCATGCCTAATTTATGGGGAGACAAAAAAATTAAAAGAAGGACAACTGATAATGTGTCAAAGACAGCCTTTCAAGATAAAACAAGACTCACTCTACTGTGTCAAGTCAAATGTCCACTTATCTTCACATTCTTATCTAGTATATATTAGTAATGTGCTATTTAGACTTCTCTTTTCAATATCAGAAAATAATAAGCAGATTCATGTATTTATTTTACACCTGTATCAAATACATATAAGGATAAATTAATCAGTATCAATTAGCTGGCTTCCTGATGTAACAAATGTGGAGTTTTCATCAGTGAAATGGAACAGCGGAATACAACATGAACTGCTAAGTATTTCTCTGCTGTTATGAGATGGTATAGAAAATATTATATATTTATAAACAGGACAAATAAATTAGAGATTAAACACTGTCTGTGTGGGAAAACTCTGTGTATTATGCCTACTGTTGTCAATTCTCTTCTTGCTTTGGGAAGTGGAATTCCTCTCAAAGCCATGCTTGAGCTCCCTGCTGGCTAGGATGAGCTGAGTCTAACTGAGTCTGTGTGTCCCAATGCTGGGTCCCAGTATTGTCAGTGAGGTAATGAAAGAAATCTACTCTTTTCCTTTTAGCCGGGGTTTGGTTACCTGTGTTTGTCAATTCACACACCTATCCATGTATGGGTTAGACTTGAGAAAACACAGCATACCATCTCCTACTTTTTAAATTTTAACAGTATTTGAGCTAAGGTATGCATAAAACAGTAGGGCTTATTTTTGCAAAAATCAATGTGTTCTATATTTATATTTTTTATCTATTTTTATCTATTTTTATAGCTTTTTCTCATTTCTCAAAATGGCTGAGAAGAATTCAGTCATTTATTCATATCCAAATACATACAGAGATGGAAATTTATGCTAAGTCCTTGTGATTATGTACTTGTTTAGAAATCAGAGAAATAACATTCTCAGTGGCAAGACACTAATTTAAAACTGATTTTCAATGTTACAGACCAATCAGTTCCACAGCAGTGGAACTGATTGGTCTGCTCCATATTAAATTCCCCCCCTTGACTCACTTCTTCAATCTGATCTTGCTAAATGAATCATTAATAGTTTAACATCTGCTGATGCTTTCAACATGTGGTCACATGATTATGATTAATCTTTCAATAACTGCTGTCTGTTTTGAGGAAATCACACTATGACTAGTGAAGAAGTCACATCTTTGCTTCACTAGGTGGACCACCTCCAGTATGAAAGTATAGGTCAACAGTTTTGGTAGGAATAGGAAGTTTGCTAACTAAACAAACATTTTCAGGTACCTCATCCCTCAGCACATCACGACCTGTCCAATTTGTATTCTAAAAAAATGCTTATAACACAGCATCTCAAAACATACCCTGATCACCTCTACTCTCATACACTAAGTGATAAAAGAAAAACTCTATCACTTTACTTTTTTTTTCCGTATATTTTGTGCTCCTTTGTGCAACAAGGACTTGCATTTACCAGAACCCATAAAACAAAACCAACGTGGGATCCTTCAACAATTGTCAGTGTCTCTAAGCCCTTATCAGAAGGTGGAGACTGACAAAATTATCATCTTCAACTATATGAAAAGTTCATTTCTAAGCATACACGCATTAAATAGGAGGAATTCTTAGATATGGAGTATGGGGAGTTATTCAATCAAGCTAGGTCAATCATTAACTCATAATTTTGTATTTGGTTCATGGATTGTTTATTTTTAGCCCAGAAACAATTTACATTATGCAGTGATTGTCTCTGCCTTCCTTCACTGACAGCCAGGCAAGTGCAGGCACCCAGGTTTGCACGCTTTGTTACTCAGCCCGCCTGCAAAGAACACTTGCATTCACCAAGTGACTGCTGCAGTTCTGTTCATTCTACCTCAGAAATGCAACATGGCTGTAGTCACCCGAGGCTCCATTTAATCAGTAGAAGGATGGCCAAGGGAGATGGTGCAAGCATGTGGCAATTACTGCTTCTACCCAGATATGTGGTCACCCACTGATTTAATGGCAACTGTACAAAACCCTAATGCTACAGCTTGTCCTAGTGAAGAGGTTACATAAATATTAATGCGATTTCTAAGCCATAACCCACATACATTTTTAAAAATTAAATGTATATACTTGGTGTGTGCTGATGCTGAAATACATTTATTATATGGTTAGCTGCTGAAATTCTATTGTAATTTTCTGTGGCTCAGTTAATTTCAGACATTTAAGCTCAAGCTGCAGTAATCTAAGGCAGAGGTGAAATTCAGGCCAGAGAATTCTTAGAGAATGCTAAAACATCATGTACTGTTCACTTTGCAATTAACACATCTTTCTTTGAGCTGGAAGAGATAAGTTAGCCATGACTCTGTGGACAGAAATAACTGACCTATTTAATAGTGTGAGATGAACTGGCACAACTTGTTGTCCTTGTTTTGTTTTTTAACTGTGTTCTCCAGGATTTATGCCTATAGAACCATACACTTTTATTTAATTCAGTATTCTGGCAGCTTCATGTGCTGATTTCTGTGTTTAAGCTACACCTTGACAGAATTAATGTTAAGGATTTCCATGGAGGCTGGAAAGGGAAATAAGAAATTAATTCCTTCAGGCTATGGGGAAACCATGCTGCTCTTTCTTATCTTTCTTTGCTTAACATATCCTTAGTCTGCCTTTGAGTGTGAGCTTGTAAGCATTATATTTATCCTGGATCCTAATATGAGATGTGAATTATTTAGATGTAAATACTTCTGTTATGAAGAAAAGTGAAGAGAGTCTGTGGTAAGAGCAATAGTTTCTGGTTTTGGGAATAATAATGCTAATAATTTGTTCTGAAACATGCAAAAATTAATACAAACCTTAGATACAGATGCAGAATGGCTAAAGGATTAAGGACCTTGACCAAAAATGGAAAAAAAAAAGGATTTTCAATAGTATTTAATACTGTTTCCTCTTCATTACACACTTGTATTTCTATCACAGGTCTTGCTGCAGCTTTCACCAAGATTAGCCTAAACCACTCACTAAAGCCCTGTAAAGGTAAATACAGCTCAAGTTGCATCAGTCAAAAGAGACTGCTAGTTGGTAGTTTGTGTAGCTGAGAGAAGGAATAAAAAGACAGTCTACAAACAGCTCTTAATCATGTCATACTCTTCATCAGCTTATACACCAAAGGATTAGATATCTTCTTGTGGGTCACCCAGGAAGAGTTCCTTCTGGAAGTGCAATTTAAATGAACTGAAGTGATAGAATTTAAATTTAATTTGCTTAATAGATACATGATGCTTTGGTCCATGGGTCTTGTGCTGCATGTGGCTTGCAACTGAGTCCTGCTTCTATCTTCTATTATTTTATGGCCAGGAATGGGAGGAGCTTTCCCTTACATGGGGTGCTGGACAAACCAAGTTTCCAGCTTTGGAAGACACTGAAGTGCTTCAAAAGTTATCAAAAGGTGAAACTGAACAGTATTTGCCGTTTTCCCATGTACTAGACATTGCCATCTTTTTAATCATTATCGCTTTCCACTTTTTTTCAGAGGTCGACACAATCTAATTTATTTCATCTCATCATTGACATAGTCTTCCATCAGTCTCTTACAGTTATTCTGGCCTTAAAGTGAATATCTAATTCAAACTAATTTGGAAGAATGAATAAAAGGGCATGAACCTTTCACTTCTAGGTTGGTGAACTGAGGTCAAGCCAACCCAATGGAAAATTATTGTATTTTCTGAAAGAGACCATAAATGTGGCATCTCAGTCCCAAAATAAGCTAATCTTCATTTCTTTGACATTCATTGAAACTGCTGATGTGGGAAAGAAAAGAGGCTAAATTACTGAAATATGGAAGATAGGCTAAGCAGTAGTTAGTTTTAACATTTAATGATGGTAGGAAAATGTAATTCACTAATATTGATGGACATTTATTTTCATACATACAAAAATCTAGGGAAATATGAGAGAATAATTGAAAATATTTTCAAACTACAAAATTTGCTCATGGAACCTAAAGCCCTGCAATCCCCCAAAAGTTGAAATATTAACATGTGCTTACTAGAATTGACTTCTGTGTATGTTTATCTCTTTCTGTAATAGTCTGCTTCATTATCCAAATTGGTATTTCCATACCAGTGTTAATGTTTCAGTATAAAATAAATCTTGAGGCCTAAGGGGATTAAGAGTATGAGAGAAATAACTGTCCTTCTGGATTCCTTGGGTTTTTTTTTTTTTCAGATGGCTTCCTTGGGATTTTGCCTATCTCCAAAGACAAGCCTCTAGTCTGAGAAAAGTAGAAATATCATCAAGGGATGTCTGTGCAGTATTTTTGATTGATACAACAATATCTAAAGTAATAAAACCAACAAAGACTCTGATAAACTTTCCTCAAAGCATAGTCCTGCAATAGGACAATCCTTTCATCTCCTTGCCTTTATCTTGGTCTTTTAATTCCTTATTTGATTTGATAGAGATGGATGGATGGATGGATGGATAGATAGATAAATAGATATTTTCTTAAATCAAACATGTCTCAAAATTATGTACTAGTCCTCTAACTAGCTTTCCAGCTTTCCAAAGAAAAGCCTTTTTATGGCTGCAGAGAAGACCACTAAAGTCATTGGGCATCACCCTAATTTGTAACCAAAAACAGATTGGATGTTTTAGACTTAAGATCTTTTCAAGCAGCATCCTCAGTTTCTAGAAGTTATCTAGGTGCTCAATAATGCTTATTATTAAATAATCTATTCAACTTTTCTAATAATCAGTTCAATCACTGCTCATACTACTTTGACTGCCCTGTTTAGAAATAATCACAGAATGTAAGACTTAAAAAGGGGTATTTTCATCTAAATGCCTCAGTAAGTTTCTGGAGGCTGGATCAAAAAAAATGTCTAAAACAGATGTTGAGTATCACCTAAAATGAGGTATCCAGAAGAACCACATAGGTTGGCAGATATGAAGTCCTGAGTATTTTGAACTTTTATCTGAAGTGTCATCACTCTCAAACTGAAATTCAATTCTCATGAGTGGCAAAACTGTATGGATATTTTTAATAGGTAGTTACATATTTGTCTTCGCTGGCATAAGAAAAAAGCCAGGATGAAATAACAATTAAGATTAAACATTTTTAAAGTTAATGATTTTCCCTGAAAAATACTTTAAAAGCTGCAATGCAGACTAAAGTCTTGATCTTCCTTGTATGTAATAGAGAATTTTTTTAGGAAGTGCAGAGCCAAAAGAGAGTTTAAAGTAGCAGGTGTAGAACTCAAGAAGTAGGCAGTTCTCCAGCAGCAGTATGTATGAAAATTATTCAAATTGCCCAAAGATATTTTGTTAGTGCAATCTGTTTATATATTCCCTCTTTTAATATTTACACTGATAAGAGCTTCAGAGATGTGTATAATTATTCTCCATGGAAATAATCAAGATAATTAATATACTTATTTGAAAACATGCAAAAATGCATTGAAAAATGATTCACTGATGTTTCTATCATGATTTTACATATCACTAATGTATAACAGGCCCTGTTCTGCCTATTTTGAAATCTATGGGAATTTTGCTGTTAAATTCAGTAGAAAGAACATCAGGTCCAATATGAATATTTGAGTATTAAGTTGAAAGTTAAACTTTTTAGAACTAAAATGATACCCTATGGTATTTCTACATGGAAAAAAGGAAGAAAAAAAAGACTATTTAATCTGCTTTCTTATTGTAATATCCCCTTTTTCAATGTTAAAAGTATTTGCCTTGATTTGCTTTTTATATTAAACCTTAAAGCTTTTTTCAGTTTCTGGAAACTTGAAGGTAAATGCACAATAGATTTTTGTCTACTGAATTAATATGATGCATTCTTGGAGCTAGAGGAAATGCACTTGCTGAACATTTGAGGCTCAAAACCTAGGCATTTTCTGACCAAAAAGAGACTTAAAGACAAGTATCTATTAAGTCCCTCTGATTTCTGAATTAACATATAGCAGGTTACCTTTGAATACTTTGAATGTGGTTCCTTGCTAGGCATTTATTTCAACATATTTTCTCTGCCTGTTTGGCTTTTTTCTCCACATTTTCTCTGGGGAGAGGGCATTTATTTTCCCAAATTCAATAGCTGGCTTCTATGGCTCTTTTTCATCTGTCATGCTTGTTTCTTGCTAATTTTTAGTACATCTTTCTCACTATTATGATCTCGTTTCTGGATTTATCACTGATAGCTTTCCACCTATTACAAACTAAGACTGATCATATATTTCTAAGATGTCCTAATGGCCTGGCTGATCTTATTTTTAGCAGTAATTTTTCTAACATTTCTTAGGAAAACTGAATAATAGAGACATTGATGAATATGACTGGATTTTTATTGAAAAAAAGGATTTGTAGATTTGTCCTTCTTTCCAACATTTTATTTTTAAAGGAATACTCAGACCCTGAAAACACCTTTACAGCTCCAAAAGCTCTACTTACATTTGTGTGCATCTACTATGGGAAAAGAAACTCTGCTCTTATTTCAAGGTTTGGGGCGGGGTTTGGTTTTTTGAGTGTTGAGGTATATTTGTTTGGTTACTTGGGGTTTTCCTTAATTTGGCCTGGGGTCTTTTAGTTCTGTTTTTTTGTTTGTTTTTTTTTTTCTTCTGAATAAGAATAAAATTACTTCAGTGTATTAAAACTTACAGAGGATTTCAAGTAGGGTAAGAAAATATTCACTTTTTAAGCAGTGTAATTATCTAGCAGAAGTCAGTACACAGACTGTTCACATGAATAAATCTACTTTATGTGTGCTGGAGTGTTGAGAAATTCCAAGACTTATGTCCTTAGTCTCAGCAGAGACATAGATTTAAAAGCTTGTCTGGTCTTTCTGATCTTTTCTGCTCTCAGAAAGTTATTCACAAAAGTATGTATGAACACACACTTACAAGGCAACCACATGTGCTCTTTTTCGAAGGAGTATAGATTTTTCCCTTATGAAGACAAATACTTCTTGGTATCCTGGTAGCAAAGAGCATTTCTGGGTTTTTTTTGCACATATCATTTAAAATATAATGATAATCTAGATTTTTTTAAATATTTTTTAAAATCAGAAGTATTCTAAGTTATTATAATCAGTGTCTCCATAGTCTGATATGAAACCAAGTCCACAGTTTTATATCAATGGTCACATTTTACAAAACTTGTCAGAAAATTCTTTTTCATTGTTTACATGGACATGAGTTCTTGAAATTACAGCTTTAATTTCCTGTCTTTGTTAATTTCGAAGGTGATTCATAGAACAGTCTGCTGTATTTTCAGGGTGAATTTCAGGGTCAAAGCAATGATGAAAAATATAAAAACAAACCAACAAAGCCCAGCAGAAGATAACATGGCACTTCTGTCTTCCTTTAGATGTTATAGTCCCAGTTATTCAATTCAAATTATGGTTGCTTATAGTACTGTCAGTGTAAAATGTCCTCCCAATTTTCTCTTTATATCAACTAAGTGTTTGAGGCAAATGACTGGTATTTTGTTATATATTCTTGCCACACTGTTTAAATGTTCTCTGTATTTAAAAAAAAATACTAGAGATTTTACTAGAGATTTTACCTATGTTATCTGTATCTATATCTATATTTACTTCATATAGTCAGTGCAACGATTCGGCTCTTGAATTACTCAATCTCATGAGGTTACTTTTATACAGAGTAGTAAGCACACAAATTGAATGCTCACCATTCCTCTTGCAAAATTACAGTTGTGATGTATATTCTTGGGACATCATTGATAATAAGTAAAAAAAAAAAATCAATCCACTGTATATATCTATCTCTAATATGTTGATTTCAGCTCTCCCTGGGTCACAATCTGGAAACAGTATTTTGCATCCCCTTTTTGCTTGTCATCTGTAATAACACCATAGGTAGAATTTTACAAGGAAAACAAACAAAAAAAATAAGCAAAAACAAACAAAAAAGCCTACAACAAAACAAAAACTAGAAAAAGAGAATTGCCATGATTACCTATTCATAACTTCAATACAATCTATAAACTTTATTCTACTTGGTGTCTAAACCCATTTCATGATAGTTTGCTTTTTTATTTGCATGTCATTTCTTATTTCTAGTTTTTCAAAATCTTCTCTGGTTTTCTACCTTTTTTTTTTAAACTTAGTTTTTCCTTAGTTTTTATCGTTCTGCCCTGTTGGTTTCTAGATATTTTTTTTTTGTATTGTTTCTATCATCTGTTGCCCCTCTTATTGCAACCTTGTCTGGAAACAACCCAAAAGCAACAGTATCTAATCTAATGAGATTGGTGTCAGTTATGAAAGGTTTGTGTGTAAAACCATGCTTGGATGTCTGCTTTGCTCCTAGTTCTGTTGTGCACAAGTTATACCATCTGGCAAAGTCCGAGTTTGAATAGCTTCCTCGACTGGCAACAGTAGTTTGGATTAGACAAATGCCCATCTTTTCATCCATTTGAGCCATCATGGTCTGTGACCTTCTAAGCAGATTTAATCTGTTTCACTGTATTCTATACTTCTTGAGAAATGCTTACAAGAATTTGCACATACTTGATTTATTTTCTGTATGAGCGTGGTGTGCATGCACGTGTTCATGTGTGGGCTCTGTGGCATCTATCTATCTTAAAGTAGCTATTCTTGATGTTTATATTCCCTCTTCATGTATCTTGTTGATGTTAAATACTCCAGGTCCAGCTTCTTCATGAAAAAACCCCCGTGAAATTGCTTTCTAATACAGTTAGTGATATTGTCTAGTTGCCTTGAGAGGATGCAGTTTGAACCGTTCCTCAACCTTCAAGTTAATATCAAGTGTAAAGAAAAATTTAGCCACTGGCTGAACTAATCTGCTGTGGAGTCTGCTTCTAAGAAAAGTATTTCAAAATATAAGGTTTTGTTTTCTAATCTTAAATGTAGACGCTTCACAGTATTTGTCAGTGTAGACTGCTTCTTGTTTTCCTCCCTAATGTCCCTTCACAGCATTTGTTATTACTGAGACAACAAAAGAAATGAGGGGAAAAGAAGCAATAAAAAAATTTCCTCCTTCTTCTTAAGTAAGAACAGCTTACATTTCAAAACAGCCTTTTCTTTAATTGTGTATGAAAATATTCTGAATGTACTATCAACATTTGATTTAAATTTCTGACAAATGGAATGATTAAACTGATTTTTGTTGTGTGATTTTTGTGATAGAAATTTTTAGTAAATAGTAGATTTTTATGCAGTTGAATTTTTAATGTCAACATTTCTACTTTTTTTTTTTTTTTTAAAAAAGCTGTTAATATGGGAAAAGCCTTTGGGGACAAACGATATGAAGAACAGATTTGAAATGAATAGACATAGTAATTATAATGTATCTTTATACAGCAATATGGACGCTTTCAATGTTAATTAAAAAAAACCCACAACAACTGAAAGTACTTTTGTAATATGAACAAATATCTAAAGAGCTGTTTCATGCAAATAAAATGGAAAATAAGTTAAAATAGTTTACAAGGCCACAAAATTTCAGCAGGAAAATATATTTACTTTTTTCATCCTTAATGAAGAAACATGCCACCTTAATAATACCAAATTTAAGAAGGAATGGATTAGCAAGAAATAAGCTGTAAAAAGCAAGACAACATATCAGGACAGCTGTAATGTAGTGCTTTATTTAAATGGGGAATTGCACAATCTAATAGTGCAACATAGAGAATGCAACCATGAATACTAAGAGGCTAAATCCTCTCCTGGATTACAATGTCTCAAAGGAGCAAAAAGAAATAAATGAATACTATGTAGAAAAGAGCTACATTTCTCATGGGGCAGAGATGCATATCTCATGATAAAAGATAACATAGCACTCAAATATTCTGGAATCTACCACATTTTTGGGTATTTAAGAAATCTTTTATATTTACAACTGAGAATTACTAAACCATAGGGAAAATAGGAGAAAGGGTGGGAGGGAGATATGTTAACAAACAGGAGTTTTTTTTAAATAAGGTGTTTATATCTCTTCACAGATCTGTGTGATGCAGAAAATGTGTAGGACATGTCTCACCACGTTAACATAACAGTAAAAATAGGTGATCTAATCATAGATGCGAGGTTCCCATTTAATCCATAGAACATATTTCCACACCCGAGACAAAGATCTGCAGATTCTGTGTAGGCCCAAGACTCTTATAGAAGTGGATCAATAAATAGCATTTAAACCAAAAATGTATTTGTGATGAACCTGGCAGAAAGATGCAGATTACCAGATAAATTTCTTCCTAAATTTCAAGAGACCTGACAGCCATTGTCAAATATTATTCTGTTACTGAATGAATGCAAGGATTTATATGTGTGGAAAAATTATCCTACTCAGTGAACTGCTTCATATCAGAGGGCAAAAGATGTAATCAGAGATAAATGGTCTCATCTGATCTTGGGTTAACAAAATCTGGAAGGGAAAATTTGAGGTAGAAGTTACAAAGCCCAAGGAAAGTGATTCTAATATTTTCCTGTGATTACAAAAAAAAACCCCTCTAACCAAAACAAACAAAAAAATCACAAAAACAAACAAAACCCCCAAACCTAAAATAAACATGAAGAGAAACAGGTCAGAGAAGAAAAATGGGACTTCTGCAGTAGAAAGCTAAATTAGGAGTTCCAGGCTATTGCTACATTTTAGTTTGAATGTTTTCATAATCAAGATATTTTTGTAGCCATTATTGTTGCATGTCAAAAATAAGAATGAGAATAAAAAGCTCAATGGGTGTTCTTCCACAGATTTCTGAGAGGCTTGGAGAAAACAGTTCTAAATTGAAACAGTTATTACTCAGGTATGATTGCAAAATTTTAAGGGAAATATAACTCACCCACATCAGACATCTGAATTGGTAAGAATACTGGGACTGAATATGAACATTCTTCTCCATCTAGCAGAAACACTTCAGAGACATGCTCTTCTTTTAGGGAATAACTAATAGAAAAAGTTGCAGACCACCAATAAAAGATCCCAGTATGGATGCATTTTCCCTGTCTTTGGTGAGCACACAAAAAGAAATACTAAGTTCTTCCTGAGACATAATTCTGAATATAGACAGAAAAAATTAAATTGTTTTCAAATGAGAAAAAAATTTTTTTTACTCTGTAAATAAATTTTACTCTTTGAGATTTCTTGCAGGGTGTGACTGAAGATTGCAGAGTAATATTATATAGATTCAGCATACTGGTAATACACATTGAAAAAATTTATTCCTGTATTTTAAAAATAATATAACTATGCATGGATATGGTGGCACAAAAATAAGTTTAAAAATAAACAATAATTTAAAAAAGAGACAGCAGTCAGTTTTGTTAGGTATTTTTAAATTGTAACATAGAAATAAAATTAGTAAATGTATGTCTAGATTTTTCTGTGGAGTGAGCCCAGATGTGCTCAGACTTTTTGTTAGAATGCTCGTATAGATGTTTATTGTTCTGTTAATCACAAAATACTTGCAGCCTCCTCTGTTAATCTCTATGAACACATTTACAACCCCCAACTGTTAGTTGGAAAATTACTCTAATTTACATGGCAAGTAGAAATCTGATAAGTAATTAATCTAGTTGATAGAACTAACAAGTGTAACCAGGATTTGTCACTGGTTTCCATGTTACTGCAGTGTGACCAGGTGTCCTTTCTTGATGAGTTTGGCAAAGAATTGACTGGCATACACTTCACTGAATTGAAACAAGCTGTGAAACTATTAAAAATATTATACCATTTTAATAAGAATGGTGAATGCTTCCTAAGTCCCAATAAGGACAAGAATATATAGCCATGCCGATTTTTTTCCTTTCTCCATCCAAATGGATTGCAGTACAATACATGCAGTTCTGCAAGAGCCATCAATTTTATAGTTTACCTGGTATTAGTCTTTCATGAAGCATTGCCAAGGAGACACAACACTTTCTGCACTTTACCTTTTCTGTTCCCAAAGAGAAAAATTCCTATTTTTTGACCTCCATTGACTTTAGATACCATTCTTGTTTTTTAAGACATTAAACTAGTATTTTATTATTTCATAGTGTAATTAAATAATTCACGAATTCACAATTACTATTTTACCTCATAGTTTAATAAACAATCTAACATTGACAAATTCTCATTTTAGCTAATCTTTCACTCCCAAGAAAAGTCTTGTAAGCTGAAATGATCAAGAGATTTCTCAACATTATTTACCACTGCATCAAGTCTTACTGCTTGTGCTCATAGTCTTGCAATTCTTTCTCTACCTCTGATGTTAGTTCAAACTATATGTTGTGAGCCACACTTTTCTTTTTGTTCTGGGACATTTTTGAAGGGAAACCGCATGATCTCTAAAACACTGCCAAGTTGTTTGGTTTAGGCTTATTTCAGTCATAGTTTCAAGGCTTTGACAAATTTTCATTTAGTGAGAGAAAACAAAAATGAACACATTTTCATTATGGCTCAATATCTAAGTTTTAAAATGGAGAAGTAAATTCACAATGCTAACATTTCTTGGCTTTTCATTTCCTCCAGTTAGAACCTGGTCATATTGGCACAGGTTTTCCTCATAAGTAAAATGTTTTGTACAAAACAATTAATTATGTCAGTGGCCTAGCTGAAATCCATAATTATTTCCAGATGAACCTTGTAAGAAGTTTTCTTCAAAACTGGTTCAACCTGTCTGTTGTAAAGTTCTGTGGAAATCACAGGCCCATTTTAAGTTAGGAATAACTGTATAGTGAGACATATTTACAAGTGCTGAACTGTTGTGTCTTTGCAATAAACATTTAGACTCTTTCACCTAAAGTAGAGATGCTGTGAATTATATATTTTATCCTCTGATTTACATTTTTTTTTCCTCTGGAAAAAAAAAGAAGCATTAAAAATAGTGTCAGTAAAAACTGAATACAAAGCAAGGAAAGACAAAGAGTAGCACAGATGATTATATAGCTAAGAGGAAATTAGAGAATTAACTTATGTTAATATTTATACACAGACATACACATTAATGCATAACTGTATATGCACATGCACTCACTTATGCATGCACATACATAAGCACATGTGTGTGTGTGTGTGTGTGTGTGTGCGCGTGCCTATTAGACAAAATCTTACTGGCACAATGAAGAAATGAAGAAATATGCAATCCTCTCCCTAGTTCATGAAAGAAGCAGGATTGAAACACATTTTCCCAAGAAACCTTTTTGGTGTTTTTTTTTTTTCTTTTATAAAAAAAAAAAAAAAAAAAAAAAAAAAACTTGTCCTCAAGAAAAAAAAAAACCAAACAAAGATATAGGGAGATTTTACACCGACAATGACTCAAACTGCATTCTTATTCCCAGTCACTTCATAGAAATGAGTTTGGACTGTTAAAGGATCAGTATGATAATTTTTTTAAGTCCTATTCTAGAAAACAAATCTTTACATGAACAGTATGGGAGGTTGAGGGTGATGTCCTGTATTTCTGTGACCCAAAACTAATTGCAGATGAATTGGAGTTTCTTGAACTTATGCCATTTGTGCATTTAACTTTGACTACTCAAAGAACACAATGAATCGTGTTAGCTAGTGTAATGAAGAGATAAAGAAAGACTTTCAGCTACATCTGTTCATCTATCTCCTGTCTTCAAAGGCTTTTGAATACATTAGTCAAATGTAACCTAATTTGATAAAGTATGAATGAGAATAATTGAAGCTGCACTCTGGTTAAATGAATGATCAGACTAGTGAAACAGTGGTGTGAAATTAGAAATAATCTGTTCTCTTGCACTCCAACCAGCAACACAACCTTGCCCTTGGCCAGTCCATACCCACACTGGAATCTGTTGATGACACAGACAGTCTGCCGTCTATAGCACACATTAATATATCCTCCTCTTATTGCTGTCTTTTAGGAATGATTGATTGTGGACATGACAGCCTGGTCAGAGAGTGAGAAAACTAGATAAGTTTTCCCAGAATTGGCCTGGGAGACTTTAGGGAGTTGAAGAAAAACAATGATAGCCAATTATTGCAGGTGTTGTTTTCCTAATATCTATTTTCTGGTTTTTCTCATAAGATTATTTATAAATCACTGTCTTGTTAATTAGCCAATCAGGTGAAATATATTGATTAAATAATTAATCAGGTCTACCTGTACTGGAACAGTGTATAAAAGAAGTGGTCTGAAGTAAAGATGCATGCTTTGTGCCACTCAGCCTTCTGACAACTCTGTGTCATTTCTTACTGAACAGTGACAGTTGATGTCCTAATATTCAAATTACAAAATAGGAAGAGTTGCATGGAAGAAATCTGGTAGTTCAGCTTCATTAATTCTTCTCACAAGCAATGTGTTTGGAAATTGAGATGTGCATCTAGGACCAAACCTAAAAAAAACATCCTGGCATTAGATTTTCAGCCATTGGTGTAGGAGGCAGAAGGCTTCCTGTTATAGTTTGCTTATCCTATTACGTAATCTATAACATGATAAAAAGGCTTTCTAAATACAAAAGAAAAACAAAAGAAAAATAATAAAGTGAAGGTTTCAACAACAAATAGATAATTAAACAGACAAATTCAGTATTTCAGTCATTATTACCATCTTTTTCTTATTACCATCTTTTTCCTGCATTTATTTTCTTTCATCCCCTTCTGTTTCTCTTTTAATAACATAGTTTAAGATAAGACATTGTTACATATTTAGGAATTTCTCTTTGTCAGAGAGAAACATGTAATTATATTGTTCTTCAGTAATATTTAACATTTCCTATTAGGTATATCTTTTCTTTGCTGGTATAGCAAGGATTCTAGATGTCCGTTACTGTCCTTTTTCCTATGAGAAAAACAGAATTAAATATACATATATATTTTCAGACTTACTCTGAACATTTAAGGTGATATTAGCTGTTCAGATACATAGACATTAAAAATCTAGACTGTGAAAAATATTTGTAGGCTCCTAAAAAGCCTCTTAAACTAAGATGCAGATATAAAGATAGGAGCATATTAAAACCTTGTAAAGGTTTATGAAGAGGAAATGAGGTTGGTCATAAACTGCGAAACCTTTTCTGACTTACTGCTCATCTTCTTTATGCCTCTGTTCCCAAGAAAAATCTTCAAGACTACTTGAAGAGCAAGCAACAAATAGAGATATGCAAGCAGAATAGGGAAAAAAACCCCAACCTGTTTATGGGCTTTCCTTTGGAATAAATCTAATGAACCCTTGAAATCTGCAAGGGTTGACACAATTCTAACCCTTTAGAAAAAGAGAAAAAATTATTTGTGGTATTTAGATCATGGGCTCTTTTTATGATTCTAGAAGGTTGCTATAGACTTATAAATACTAAATATTTTAGTAAACATGTTTCATGTTCAATAAAAACACATAGTTAAAATATTCTCAGGTTACAGAAACCCATAAACCATTAAAATATCATCTTAAACATTATGTTAGATGAAAATTTACATAAATCATGCCAAATCTAACATTCTGAGAGAGAAGTGAGGCTGCTGTGACTCCATGCTCCTATGTCCAACCAGTAGTGAAACTGAAGTTGCATTTCCAGCAGGTACATGTACACAGAACACATGCACACACATATTTACAGATACTCTCAGGAGGCGGTGGCACAGATCACAGATGGACACACTCATCAGTCACCCAATCCCAATCTGCATGAATGACCTCATCCTGCTCCCCTCTCTATCTGAGCAGGATGAAGATAAAATAGTGAGAGGAAAAAAGTGTGTACACACACACACACACACATGTTAGATCCCTTTGTCTACTGAGTTAAGATGCTCAGTCTGCCCAGTGAATATCCCTGGTTTCCAGTCTACCCAGTTTCTAGCTTCCCAGGTCCCAACAGCCAGACGTGTACTGACCAGAAAAGTATTTGCATTCAACTGGCCTTTTTCTCCCCATAGCTTTTTATTTTCCCTCACTAGTTCTTCCCCAAATCACTTAAGTCCCTCCCTTTTCCTGCTTTTGGTTCTTCCCCTAAACATCCCATAGTAAATTCTCTGGAGCCGTGAACTGCTCTTCCCCTGCATTCCATAATGTATCCCACGCCCTTATACATCCCATACTTAGTCAGAGAGGTGATCTAGAGAGCTGCTCCTGATGACTTATCTTGATGGGTTTCAGACCTGTACAACAGGGCTGGTTACTCTCAAGGGACAGTTCTGGGATGGGTCTGTACAAGGTGTTTGCTCATTCTTTATGAATCCTTAATATGGGATCCAGCCTGCAACTGTGCATTGCTGAGCTCCTTTGTGTTTGTGGACATGGGCCTTTGATGGCCTTCCCATAATAAAAGACTAAAAAAGGTGTGGAGTTAGGTGACAGCATTATTTGGACTCCCACTCCTGTTTATCTGAACCCTGCTGTGGGTGTTAAGATGAGTTTGTGAGCATAACCTAGCACTGTCCCATACCCAGGCCTATCCAGAGAGTACCACACCATCCTCTCTCCTTGCACAGCACTTCCCATGCATCTTTTTCATGTCCTGGCAGGGCTCTGCTGCCAGAGCAGAAATTCTAGTGCTCTCCCACATACATCCCTGACGATTTGTAGGTCTGTGTGGCTGTGGTCAGCCAAATCTTATAGATTGTTTGTGCTTCCCACTTGTGAAAAGAAGGGAATCAGAGACTATAAAGAGAGGTTTATCACTTTCAATGAAACACTGCATAAGAATAGAATCCTGTATTTGTGTGAAGTGAATTAAGTCTCTACAAAGCTGTATTTTTAGTATGGTGAATGGGAATTTGACATCAGGTAATACTAATATATGACAGCTGGTTTCTGTATATGGTGGTGAAAATGTTCCTATCAGTGTCCCTAATGACTGTAAAGATTGTCAGCTCAATCATTAAAGGGTTTCTATTTCCTTTCCTGAGAGATAATGGCCATTTTTGCTTTAATATCACAATAAACCTCTAGTTTTGCTACGGCAAATCATAATGGATTATGTTGTTACAATATCTGTCTGTCCAAGAAAAATGAAGAGTACATTAAATCTTGCTCACAACTGTGTTGTTCATTCTTTTCACTTTTTCCATCAATACAAATCTAAATTCTAGATTATAAGGCAGGTCAAATCAAGGAACAAACATATTTTATGATTTTATATAAGAAGAAGTTTAATCAAATTTTGTCTTTAAGATGCTATTGAAAATTAAACTACAGAAAAAAAATAAGAAGCTAGCACTGCTGTGTAAAATAAAATTCAGTCGTCATCTATGAATGCATAAATAGTATTTTTCTGTTATTTCAGGATGTTTTCCCATTTTTTAATTTTCTTATGATCAAGACCAATTTTAACTTATTTAGCTAGAGATGTTTTTTCCTAAGGCAGTTCTGAGCTCTAACAAATTAGAATTAGTTTTTCATCTATTTATATTTGCTGAAAGAAACTCCTCAAATGTAAATGGCAGATGCCAATATGTCCTCAGAAGACAAATGAAAAATCTTGATTAGGACGTGGTCATATTACACACCCTCCTGATATGCTGAAAAGGAAGAGTTTCTGTATCTCAGCCTCACAGCCTGTGATACCAGAAAGTCAGAAGAAGCAGGAAGATTTTTTTTACTCTCAATAGGCTGCCGAACCAGTCAGGTATCTCAAATGCAACATTTACTGCTAAGCAACCCCCAGGTACAATATTTATCTGAGAAAATAAAATTCTATACTACTTCACAGAAACTGATCAAACCCACAAGATTGCAACTATGTCTAGCTTAACTTTTCAGTGTCTTATATTTCTCCCATTTTGTGATTCTGTAATTCTGTCATAGGCTACAAGAAGTCTGTCAGTTGAGATAGACCTTATGCTGGGAGAGAAAAGATTGTAAGCAGTAGATAGATAGATAGATAGATATAGATACAGATACAGCTTATAAACATTTTACTTTATGCCAGCCCAAACCATAAAGCGTGCCAAAGCTGCTCTAGTGAAAGCTTTGGCTACCTTTTATCCATCTCAATACAGCCAGATAGTCCACTTTTTAATCTTCCTTGACATCTTCTGGTTCTCTGGGCTGCAAATCAAATCTCAAGAAATACCAGTACCTATGGCCATTACAGAGTTTATTCAACTGCTTTGCAAAATTCCTTAAAGATGCAAATACATACGTGGAGAAGTCCAAAATATTTCAGCAAAAACCTTCTTATGAAAGAAAAAGTTGTTTTCGATTATAGTAAGAATTAAAGTGTACAGCATGGCAACTTGTAAAATGTTTAGAAGATGTATTTTTCACAAAAAAAAAAAAGCAGCTTTTAAACAGATAAAATTAAGAGGAGACATTAAAGATGAATTTTACTGTCTTTTTACTAAAGTATTACATTCCAAATCTCCATTGTCATGCTATGTTTAGAATTTTTGTTTGTCTACTTCTGAGTTTTTTTTAATTAACGAACAGTCTGGGCAACGTTAAGGACAACCTGATCATGTATGTAAAATAACCCATTTCTGCATGACACAAAGATGTTTTCTGTTGTCTTGGGCATGGAGACAGGGAAAGTTGACCGTGGAGAGCAACTGCTAGCTTGTCTTTGTCTGGGAAGTCATGTGGTACAGCTTGTGGTACAACCACCTTGTCTTTGTCCCAGGAGCCATGTGGAACTAAGTCAAGGTGGTGAACACCGTAATTGTTTGTTATTAATATTGCTGCTGTTCCATGCATTCTTACTCCATTGCTGTTTGCTTTCATTTAGTTGTTATCTCAGCTCATTGTCTCCACTCTTTGCTCACTCTTGAGCAGGGACCTGGGGGGAGTTGAATGGCTTATTTGGAGTTTAATTCCCAGCTGGTGTTAAAGCACCACCACCACATGCTATAGTGCACTGTGCTCTGGAGACAGTATATATGCAGAGATGCCTTGTGATGTGAGCTGGATTGTACTTGACTTTGAAATGGCTGATACATCACAAATCTGCTGTGTGTTATTGTTGGAGGACCTTGTTTCAAAGGAGAAAGCAAGAAGCTAAGATGGTAAATAACACTTTTAGTGGTGAAAACACTATATTTTTAAATTAAAAGGTCTTTTTTTTACAGTCTACAGAAGCCTACCAAAATATCTCCTCCTGCCAAAGAAGCAGTCAGTGTAATAAAACAGAGATAAGCTGAATATAATGACCTTATTTAGGTTGTGGAGGAAAAGGGTACAAATGCATAAGAAAACAGAATCATTATGTTTAACGCTTTCACATTTTGTCACAATAAATGCTAAGGAAATATAGAACAATTACACTCTAAGAAAGAGAAGAGAACTATATCGTTTGAAGTGCTGAAAGCACAACCGAGTGAAACATTTGCATGTTTATTTAAAAAATACTATAGTAGTTTGGATAACTATAAAATCTAGTAGGATTTCTTAATTTTCTTCTCTATTATGCAGTCATTGGTGCATGTGTTGTACTCTAAACAAGCAAAAAGTTCAACATAGAGAAATGAAAAAAATCCTTTGGAGACAAACATGATTGCTATATTAGATATAAAACTGTATTCCAATATTTATAAAATATCTCTTTCCCTTTTGATCTGCTATTCTAGCTTTTCTTTGAGTTCAGTTAAAATAGATTAAAACTAGAATAAGATATGATGTAAATTGTTCAAAATAGTTAAACATGTTTTCTCTTAGTACTGAGTAGTTTCCAAGTGATAAAAAAAATTGAAGAATGCCATTAAAATATTATTCTGAGAAGTTACATTTTCTTGTCTTTATTTATTCAGATGTGCCTTACTATTCATAGGTAAATTTTGTGTGCAAATTTTGATGCATTCCAAGTCCATTTAAGATTTTGGAATACTCAAGTTTTTTGTGTAATTACAGAACCACATACAATGCCTGTCTGCTGAGCATTAACAAAACTGATTATTTTGACATTGTTTCCCTTCTAAATGTTGACTGTGTGAAATAGGTTCTCCTGGCCATCTGCCAATAGTGTTTATTCTGTAAATTGGAAAAATACTTTACAAATTTACTTTTAGGGAATGTATTAAGTAAGGGATTCCACAACAATTAAGACAAAAATAGTTCTTATTAGGATGCATATTTTACTCTGGTTCATACACTTAGGACAGAAACCGGAGCAGATTTTGAGGAAGAAAGATAGATTTTGTCACAATAAAGAAAAATTATAATACCAATTTTCATAATTCAGCAGTCTTCTCTTTAGAGTCTGAAAATTTTCTACTGCTTATCTTTTCCCTGTTTTTCATTAGGAAGATGATAATGCTCTTTTTTATTATTTCAAGAATATTATTTTATCTTCCATATATTCCTGAAGCTTTATCATAATTTATTTCTATTTTTCTTCCCATAAGACTTAATGACCTATATGGAAACTGACGATTTTAGACTTAAAGGAAAAAGGCATGATACATTTATTCTTTACTTCCACTTCATCTATAAAATTTAGGTAAAAGAGGCAGTGAATAAAGAATACAAATCTTTGTCAGATTATGACACAAAACTGAAAGTAAGTTTGCAATTCATATGCTTGAAAGGAATATTAGACCACCTTTAAAAACTACTGCATACAACATTACCTTTGTGTTACTTACCAGTAGAAATTTCCAAATCTTATTCAGTTTATGTCAAGTTATTCCTATTTTAAGGTAAATGTCTAGTTACACTAAAATGGTTCAACACAAAAGAAAAAAAAATAGGACCTGCACTCCTATTCTTGAAAAAAGTATTCTGTGCTCCCTGATGTACAGTCTTGATGGTATTTGTGCTAGAATAATGAAGACATTTTGTGTAGCTTTTTTTTTTAAACCCCAGTTATCTTTGTCATATAATTACATGTGAAGAAAAATGTAATTCTATTGGTTTGTGCTAACTACGCTCTGACAAGGCAAAAAAATATTATTTCATGTAATTTCTGTTCCCTGCAGAATTTAACAGGATTTAGGATTTAGCAGTTATGTCCAGCCAGACTTTGTACAGGCTTAGTAGTTTAAGACACTTGACTCATGTAGTATTCTCAGACTGTGCCTCTAACAAACAATTATGGTCCATAAAAAACCTTGCATAAAAGTTATTGATTTTCAAAACCAAAAATCAGGAGTGACAACTTTTGGTGGGGTTTTTTTTTACATGTAGTTAGAACATCCCATACATATGTTTATATGTGCAGAAACTTAAAACTATTATAGTATTAAGTTCCTTCCTTTGATCAGAAAGTCCACTTAGAATGCATTGTTTTCCAGGTTGTTTCCTGAGTGTTCTCTTCTTCTTCCCACTCAAATATTTGCAACAATAAACTATGAAATTATTTTTCTGGAAATAGAGAAAATATCCTCTCCAGAAAGAATGGATGTGTTGTCATGGCAACAGATAAGGAGGGATTTCAGGCAAACTATATGCAAGAAGCTCCCACTAAATTTCTCCTTGATGCCAATAACATATTGGACTAAAAGATCATAAAACTGGTCAGTAAAGAGACAACTGAAAGACATAATTCAAAACAGAATAAGGAGGTCTGTATTACCAATTTATTGTTTTGGTTAATTCTTCTTTAGCTGTAGGCTAATTTTATTAATGTACTTATTATATGGTTCTTTTCATAATTTTACTCAGTTTTTCTTAGCTCTAGGCTGACTATGTATTATAAAAATGTCTACCAAATACCTGTACACATTGCTCAACTGACTGATTTAAAATTGCTAATTTTAAACAGCTAGTAATGAAAGATTTTTCTGCCTGTTTGAAATACTCAGTGAAGTAATGAAAAATATTTCTGCATAAAATCTAAAATGGCTTCTGGCATGAATTTACACTTAGGTTTGATGCTGGCAGAGAAAAGAAAGGATAAGGTTTGTTGACTTAATTTCTGTGGATAATTCAGTGTTACTGGCACCAGCAACTCACCAAGAAAGATATTGTCCCAGCAATTCTCTATAAATAATTTATAAAGCCATACTTAGCAGTATGGCTTTTTAAAAATGGTCCTTGCAAAAAAGTTGAATTGCATCATTAAACAGAATCATTGAGAGTGGTCAGGGTGCTTTTTAAGCAGAGTTTTCAGGGAGTGCAGAATAAAGCAGTTAATCTGAAAAACTCTCTTAAATCATTGCCTTAGAAAGGTCATGAGCACATAAGTATGATTTAAACATGCTTTTCTAACACCTAAAGGAATTACTATTCTACAGTAGCCTATGCATTACATCCATGCAAGGAAATTATTTCTGGGTAAATAAAGACATTAAAGAGAGGTCCAATCTGGCTTTACAGCCAAAATTAAAGAGCAGCTGCAACAAAACCCTTTCATTTAAAATACAAATTGGTACAGTAAGAGATTTGATTTAGTTTTACAGCAAGCAGTTTTTACAGTAACTAATAAAACAAATGCTGCTTTTCACAAGGAAAAAAAAAAAAAGAGAAAATCCAGCATTAGTTTTCAGGGATGGACAGTGAGTTCAGAACACAAATTAACAACATAAGGTCCATCCAAAAGCAGCTACCCTCAAATCTGCTGTAGGCAGAACTCACTAGAAGTGCACTCACAAAAGGCTGATAGCATTTTAATTAATGGAGAACACTTGTGGGCCATTTATTGCTGCTAAAAATTAGGCAAGCTAATTGATCCAGTACAGGTGTGTGTAATTGGGCGATATGCCTAAGATGCACAGTTAATTTATTCTGAGAATTTTGCAGATACAGTGTAAATTTAGTTCACAGAAGTCTTTAAAAGGAAATGGGTAAAAGAAAATAACACTAGCTGAAAGAGAAAAAAACCCAGTTTGACTAAGAAGAATAAAACTAGGAAGAATGTATGTAGCAAGTTCAGTTATACAACACCATGCAAGCTAGAAAAAATATTTCTTATTTATTAATTAACACATAATCTAATTTAAGGATACTGTGCTATAAAAATTTTGTAGTGGAACTTTGAGGATTCAGCTAAATATTTACATAATTCAAAGAACACTAGGATATAGATACATAATGTATCATTAGCAATTTTAAAATGCATTTCCAACTTGTACTTCTTGGCAATCAATATTAATTTTTTAGGAAATAAGAAAATGTATGTTCCCTGGTTATTTTTCCTTTGATAACATTTTCTTTTGCTATGAGTTTCACGATCTTTACCATTTAAAATAGATACAAAAGAGTTTCAAAATTAATGATTTGATTTCAGATTTCTAAACAGATATCCACACTTTTAAAATCACAAATCCTGTAGTTGTTGATTTTATTGTTAGGCATTTCCATTGAATTCCTTATCACCAGCAGTTCTTTTCTTCAGTAGTTACTTACAGAGAGAGTCTATGATTAGGAATTCTTTCTCTCCCCCACACAGGACTAAGGTCTAGTGCTCTTATGTAATATCTAAGAAAACTACTTATAGTGTGTTGCAGAGATGAACCTTTATTTATTTTGGCAGATGTTTGTTTTCCAAGTAAAATCTGTAGGCTCCTAAGTGGTAAACCAGAACTTTAAACTGCATGAATGAACCTGTGGTAGTCTGTTATTTTACAGTTTGTTCTTCTGTAGTATGTTTTAATATTCCTTGTTATAAATTCGTAGCGGTACGTTCTCTGTAACCCATTTGGCTCCCCTAATGGTTCAGTACTGAGTTGTTTACCACAGTTTTCCCTGCCAAAATGTATGTCAATCCACATGTCAATCCACCTGTCAATCCACATGTATACCTCCCTTGTTGGCTGGCCTTAGCCCTGTCTGTCAAAGACAGCACACTCCCTTGGTTCTGGAGTGTTCCCTGTCTCTCATCCCTTCCTGGAAGCAGAATTGGATTGTGAGGTTTGCTCCCTGCCCTGTTGGCTTCTCTTGGGGAGCCCTTACCCTGCACCCCTCCCCTAATGCCTCCTGTTGGTCACAGGTTGTGTCCTCCCCGTGTTCCCTTGACCCTTTAAAAGCAGCCCCTTCAGGTTCAGATTCGTCACTTGCTCTGCCCCCTTTAGGATTAAATCTTTGCAGACTCAGACAAGCATCCTTCCCTCATTCCTGTGCCTCAGTTTCTCCGTGCCCTGCTGCGCTCCCCAGGCCGCAGCGATCCCCGGCACTGCACCAGTCTGGGCACAGACTCGGGGCGGCCGCTCGGGGTCTGCCCTGCGGCCACCGCGGGACAGCTCGGGAACCTCCGACCCGTGGCCAAAGAGCCAGGCGCAGAAACCTCACAGTAGTCAGTGCTTAAACTAGGCAACATAAAATGCCCAGGAGAGGTGTACGTTTTAAGCCCCAGCAGTTTGGAGGGCTTAGGCCCAGAATCCCAGAGTTAGTTAAGGCTGTAACTTGAGCAGGCATCAATGCAAGAGAGGGACCTAAATCCCGCAAGGCTTCCAGTGTCAACTCTTCTGAAAGATGACTTTAACGTAAGACCAACAAGACAAGTAATCGGCCCAGCAGTTAAAACCATTCAGCTGCTATCAAGCTCTTTACAAGAAAAATTAACTGAGAGCATGTTCACCTACAAAGATCCCAGAGCTTGATGTTCATATGCAAAGAGAGGTTATAGAATCAGGCTTAAAGGAAAAAAAAACAGGAATGAAACATGACTTTAAAGCATATACTGATGCCTTACATTTGGAGGAGTAAGGAACAACCCTTTTCACATGATAGGAAAGTGGTTTTTGTCTACTGGGAAATAATCTTATAAACTACATTTAAAAACCATGGAAAGTAGGATCCAAGGTCAAGGATTTTCCAGTTCTTACTGAATGGCAACCATTACAATAAATTGATGAGAACAAAAAAGACAATTCTTTACACCAGAGTAGAACAAATGTAGAAGAAAAAGCAGGAAACACCCTCAAACATAACATGTAGTATAGCTCTGAGCGATAGCAGCTAGCTCTCATGTTTTCAAAGAAGACTTCCTCTTTTTCTGCTCATTTTCCTGGAAGTTAATTTACCATCCTTTTGAGAAAATTTTGATCAACATGCACCGTTTTACATTGCTCTTGGAGGATTCTGAAAACAGCTTTAAAACTGTGCCAGAGCTTTCTCCAACTTTTCTTTGTTGCTTAGCTCCAGGCAGCCCTGTGCTGTGAGTGCCTTTAATTAGTTCCCTGCTAAGCAAGCTGTATTTTATTTGATTCTGTTCTGTGACACTGTCTTCTTAATTGAATAACAATGCAAGACACTTAACTAAGGTCATATTAAATCAGTGCTAAATTTTTGTTGTGCTTGTATCATTGCTTCAGTAGCTCAGCTTTTCTCAATACCTGCAACTGTTTGTGCTCTTTGTGCACATTATAATTGTACTGGGATATACTGAGGTAAAACCAAATATACCCTACCCCTTTTTTCTTTCCATACCTACCTTGTTTTTCTCAGAAATTTGAGAAGATAAAATGGAATTGAACCAGTAAAAGGCTCCTTATATGTATAATAGCTTATCTAGGTGCAGGCACAAAAGCTTGGCTGCAAAACAAGGGTTTACATCCTGTCTTGTGCTGTTAAATATATTGTTAGTGTTGTTTCTAAACTTAGGTATAAACTATTGTCTCAATATAATATCTGAGGCCTTTTTATTTACTTTACAAAATAATCAGAACAATATGCATGTTACTAGGTTTTACTCTAATGCATGGTTTTAAGATTGAGATTTTTGTACCATTTTTGGTGGGTAAACTTTGATGAAACTTGCTGTTTCATCCTGCTGACTTTCTCTTGTATAATCTCTATATGAAACCATCTGTTGCTGGGAGAAGCAAGCTATTGATGAAAATTTCAAGAAATCCCTATGCCATTTGCAATGCCTCAAAACCCTTGAAGACATATACACCTCATAGTACATAAAAATAACAAACAGAATTCATTATCTGAAGTATTTCTCCTTGCAGGTTCTTTAAAATAAGACATACATATTGGGTAAAATCTTAATGTAGAAGGTATGTCTCCATGGGCTACCAAGATATATAAGCCAAAAATGTTTAGAAGCATTTTTTCTTTCTTGAACTGCTCTATTTTTGATGTATTGCAAGTGCCTTTCTAACTGTTAATGATAGTTCAGAATTATATAGGGCATTAGCTCTGCTTTTGTTATGATGGAGAACACCTTTCTGTTTAAAGGTAAACCATTCTGAGTTATCTGAAATTTGCATGTTTACTCAAATTCTTCTAAAACTTTAATCACTTGATTTAGCTGCAGGAAAGAGTTGACAATCAGATTTGGAGCCATTGAGGTAAAAGTCCTCATGATATAGCGTTCTGAATAAATTGCTTTCAGTCCTTGTATTCTATCAGTGATTTTCTAATGAATACATTGGGCTCAAAGAAGATCATATGGCAGCTGATCTCAGATACTCAAAGTTCATCTCCAGTAAGCATGCTGCTTAGCATCCCTCAGGCAAAAGTAGTATCACAGTCATTTTTGTTGTAATAGTTATACTTGTCAGATCACTGCATGTCAAACAATCATACCCAAGAATGATGACTATGTATTTAAGAAGACACCCTTCAGAGAATTTCTGGTAATTCAGTTTCCTGTGTTTTAGGCAGTGGAATGGATGTTTTGTTGCTGCCATAAATCCTGAACTCAAGTACTGATCTTGAAAGTCTCTGACTGTATCTATCTGCTCTGACTGTACCTATCTGCATAGTCTATATCTGCTATGGCAGTGGGATCCATCTAACCAATGCTTAAATCTTTCAATCCTGTCATAATTTTGTCAGTGTTTGTGCAGTGGATCAAATCTTTAAAACTAGATGGTTGGTCACTGCCTGGATGTCAGACAGGGGTCTTTAAAATGGTATTGTCATCTGGCTCCGTGAAACTCTCAAAACCACTCTTCTGCTGAACTATGATACCTGGTTGGTCAGTACAATCCAGCACTTGCATGATGTACTGCTATATAGTATTTAAAATCATATTAAAAAATATCTTCTTACTATCTTACCTATCTACCAGACTGTCTGATACAATCATATCTACATCTTTGGGGACAGTTTGTACTTTTCCTGAAGACTATTCTTTTTTTCTGAAAAGATCTAATCTATGGAGGTCAATTTTGCAAGCCTGGGGAGTCTCTGCAATGGCCAGATTAACCTTGCAGAATGCTAATTAACGCATCTAAGCATATAGATTAGCCTGTGCACATCCAGAACTGCCCAGGGAAATATCCTAAACACTGAAGTTCCCAACTGGAAAGTTCCTGTAATAATTAGCCAAACAGAAATTTCTGAAAATGGTTAGGAATTCAATCAATAACCATGTCCCAGGCCCTCCACTATTTCAAACAGATTCATTACCTCAGCTATGCAGATGACTGGATAGGGAGTGGGACCACACAGGGAATAAATGACTGAACATCCTGAGTGTGCATACAGGCAGGCTCAGGTGCAGCCTGGGACAATCTAAAGCTTATACATTAAAGTTTTATAACCACACAGGTTCTCCTTATCACCAGGAAGCATTGATTATGCTATTCTAATACAATTTTCTTTATCTTGATATGTGAACTTGCATTTCATCTGTGGTGTTTAAAAGAACTCTTCACAAAGAATAGCCATTTCTTTCCAATAGCTATAAACATCCACCAGGAAGGATATCTAGCTTGACTATAACCATGAGTCTGAAGAATCCCTTTCATAAACAGAAACAGGCTGAAATTAAAATATGGCAGTACTGACTTCATTTAGAAACAATAAGTTTTGGATTTGCCATTTTTTAGCATCTGTGTTAGTCTTTATTAACAAGATCACCCTTCATTAACAAGATCCCCCTCCCCACCTTTGTTAATAAGAGAGAGACCAGGGAGGAAATCTGGAGCAATAGGCAAACGGGTTAAGGTTTTGATTTAAAAGAGGGTGGAGTCAGATGAGCTATAAATAAAGCATTCCAGGCCTGGAAACATTTAGGTCAGGCTGGGTGTAACTTGATCTGGTTGAAGATTTTCTTGCTTGTTGCAGGTGATTTTGATGAGATGGCCTTTAAAGACCCTTTCCAAAGCAAACCTTTCCATGATTCCATGTTACTAAGATGTATACTTGGTGGAGGAGGATCATGTCAGGGAATACTTAAGCAAAATGTACATATATAAATCTGTGGGCCCTGATGGGATGAATACTTATAAATTGGCAGATGTTCCAAAATATGCCAGGTGACCTCATCTTCGGAGCATAAATCAAGAATGAGTATTTCAAACCAGTGGAAATGTAGCAAAAGTAAAAAGAGATAGAATTAAAAAAAAAATCACATAACATTTCCTCTCTTATATACTCCCACTCCCTCTTTTACATGCTCCTATCTTCCTCATCTCTGATGAAAGAAACAAAGGAATGTAACGGTACTATTTATCAAGAGGATGTAAGTTACCTCTCCAAATAGGCTGAGCCAGCACAAAGAATGTCATAGCTCACACTGAGAGAGTGTTGGAAAATGCTGGAGAAACAGTTAATTCCAGTAGTCTCAGAATTAGAGTGTTTTAAAATAATAATAATTTTTAAAAAATCAATCCAGTGCTACCATTGCTTCCCCATTGTTTAAGATACTTTATGAGTATTCAGAGACATAATTTTTGTAGTCCTGGTCAGGAATGGTAGGTGAAGTAAGATTATGTGATAAATCACTATGAAAATGTGTTACAGGTGACAGCTATCCAGAGCAAAAGAGAAACACATCTCTTTTGCTAGTGAACATCCAGATTTCAAGGTACTAACACAAAAGTTGTAAAATAAGGGATAGTGTTTCAGTACCACATGTATATTCACAGCAAGCCACAAGCTTTCATCTTCTAAGATCTTGCTGCACAATTCATAGTAACCCCTACTGTGTACTGCAAAGTGCTTGTCGTGCAGATAAATATTCTGCTGTTTCTTTTGGAGCTAAGATTTCAGCTGAACTTCAATATGAGACACCCTCATCCCATTATCTAGCTTTTTCTACACTATTCTAAGTTAAACAGAATATGTAATTGTGTAAATTTACTAGGCCAACAAGGCTAGCACATAGTAGTTAAATATGATCCCTACATAGGGTTTCTAAATGCTAAATAAATGGTGTAGAAGGGTTAGGATGAAAGAACAGCATCTAAAAAAAACCCCTAAAATTTAGCAAAGATGTAAGTACAATATTTTATTGATATTTAAGTTTCAGCAATATTTAAATTAATAAATTTACATTAAATATTCGGGCAAAGCTACCTTGAAAGGTATTCCTCTTACTTATCTTTAAACATAATTACTGAGGTGTTTGGTGAAGCTCCTTACTGTGACACCTCCATCATAGTCTCTTCTTGCATGTGATTAATCTGGCCTATCATGGATATATAATTAGCTGTGAGAAGACACATCCTCTGGGTATGTCTACATCTTTCTCCAAGGAGAGCTTTGGCTAGTTAGCTCACATATAAACATTTATCTTTGAGGTGTTTAGGGAAGGGAGAATAAAATCCAGCAGACTGCATTCTGTATATATGATATGTGAAGAGGAACTCATAAGCCATTTTTTTCTGCAATAGTATCTTTCAACACATACTGACCATTTCTTTACTTCCTGTTTCTTCAAAACCATTTTATTTCCTTTTGTCTCCTCATTTCATTTTGAGCAACTTTTCATGTCCCAAAACATTTCATCACTTGGTATTTGTATCAAGAAAATATTCCCAGAGGGGTATTCAGTTTAGGCGTTGTTCTCTTAGCATGTAAAAGCAATCTCAGCATCTTTTCAGTTGTAGTGTGTGTGATTTCTCCTCACCTTTATTTCAACTTCTGTGTCATTTCAGTAGCAAAACCTCAGGAATGTACCTACTGTTCTTGCAGTGGTTTCAAAAGTGCTCATACAGATTATGATATACATTTCCTGTAGGTGCAGCCAAAACTTAAGTGGTCTATTTGTGCCTTCCTATTACACTACAAGCTCAAGATCTAATTTACTGTCTACTATCCATCATCTTTAGATCTTTTTTTTAGCATTACAGTTTCCCAAGGCTTTCCCTCCCTTTGAATTGTATTTGAGAGTATTTTCTCCAAGATGTAGTATTGTATATCTTTCTATTCTGAATCACATTTCATTATTGCTCAGATGTCTCTAGATAATGCAGATGCAGATAATGCATCTGCATTATCTTGTTCCTTTCATTCTTGCAAATCCTAATATGTGACCATACACATTTGAAATCAGGACGTAAATATAAGTAGAAATATAAAAATTTTGTTTTTGATTGCATCTTCCTGTTGTCATGAATACAAAGCACCATATTTCAAGTTCCTGGTGTATCAATATCCATGTCCACAGATTGAGCTGCTGTTTTTTACTTTACTAAGTTACTGCTTTTTACTTTACATAGGTTCAGGTGTTAAGATGCCATTTTCTTCAGAGAAGATTTACAATGGTTAATTTAGGTGTGTGAACAGATACAGAACACTTACAGTTTTGTATCTTAACTCTGATAAATTTGAGAGTGGCCCAAATGACCTTTTTTAAAATAAGTATACTTGGAATAAAAGTCTTCAGAGTTACAGGTCAAAATCTCAAAAGGTATGATTTTTTTTTGTAATTTCCTTGAAGTCTTCAGTCAATGGCATAACTTCAATCCTACAAAGGACAGACAAGAGTCAATTGCAATTTTGGTTTTGTGGAAAAAAAAAAAAAAAACAACAAAATCAGTCTCATGAGGTAGCATCTCTAACAGAACTGCGGAACAAAATTGGGTGATTTCATCAATTCTAAAATATTAGGAGACTGCTCATGTAATGTCTCTTAAAGATCACTTTTCTGACAGAGGGACTAAGCCTTTTCTTACAAACAAAATATCCAGGATTGTTTTATGGTAAGTTACATCAAATATATACTGTCTTTCTATCAATTAAAGAAAAAAAAATACTGAGATTAAGAAAGAAAACAAATGGTCTTAACTATTATGGGATTTACCAGGGTAAAAGTATAATAATCCTTTTCCTTCTCTTCTAGTTCTTATGCATTCCTTGATCCTCAGGTCACATTATTGTTAAGGGCTCCAGGTAAATTTTAGCATTTGAGCAGGTTTGAAGTTTAACATATTTCTGTTGAGATTGGTAAAATGAAGACTGCGTTTTGAAGGCAGTGGAAATACACACCTATTATAACACAGAGAGCACAGAACTTAAATGACCTCTGCTGTAAAAATTGACGACATCACGTCAAGATGAAAGTAACTGGTTTAAAATCAAGCCCTCAAGCCCCCAAACATTTAAGGTTTGCCATGTAGAGTATGTAGAAACATGCATGGTTCACCTTTTTGATGTTTGCAAAATGTTGTGCAGGGATAATATCCAGAGAAAGGATAAAAATCTACATCTCCAAGATGCTTAAAATAGAGCTGTGTATTATATACTTAATAATGAAAAACTGAGACAAAATGCTTCATTGCTGCAGAGGATTGTGCAAACCCACAGATGTAAATTCTGAAACTAAACAGAGAGAGCTCTCTTTACCTTACCTTCTGGCTGCATAGCATAGGGTAAGGATTTGGACCAGCATAGAGAGTATTTGCAATTTGGAATATTTTCCATCAATCTACTTATGTAGGTGAGGGAAAAGAAAAATGCTGCTGAACAGCCAGAACTTTAAACAAGCCAGATGTACTTCATTCCATTTAATTCCTTTCAGCTGATCAGGGTTCTGTCCAGCCCAAGTGACAATGGTAGGCCCCCTACCTTATATCTTGTTTCCAAAAAGGATTAGAAAAAGTCAGTGCATTCATGAGAATCTTCTAATAGAAACAAGCCTCAAAAGATAAATATATATTTGTTTCATTTTAAGAAAACAAGGATAAGTGGAAAAATTAAACTACTTAAATGTACTAATTACATAACTTCTAAGTTCTTAAATCCTCTGCTATATTTAGTGTCAAAGCAAGAAAGGGTGTCATTATGGCTCATAAGCTGTTTCAGCTGTTTGAAAAACCTAATATTTTCTCTTTCTATCTGGCTTAACATTTGCATCTGCCACTGACACTTCAGCATCAGTGAAATATAACTCCTTCTGCCCTTCCAGATGGCCTGGCATACGTTTGGATTTTCTTACTCTGACCATCAATGGCAGTACCCCAAGTTAAAGTTGGTGAGCACTTACCATAAAAAACCCAGAAGGAGTTGTGACTAGCATCAGCATGCCAGCATTAAAATTCTCAACATGCATCACTCAGTAACAGTAAACTATCAAACAGAAAAAACAGCAACCCTTAATCCTATGGGATATGCACTGAGAAATACCCCTTGGAGGTTTCACATCTATTCAGGGAAGGGATTACCCATATCATGGTTAACAGAGAGCACTGATCCAGCATACATCTGTAGCAGCAAGTGGGTGGCAACAGCTACCACTAAACTACTGCAATTCCATATATGCATGGATGAAGAAACCAGTTAGCATTCATAATGCCTAGTGACAGAAGCTTCCTCTACAAGATGTTTTATATGCTTATGTGGCCAAAGTACATAGAGAGAGCCACCCACAGTGTATATTCATCAATTAAGCAGAACTGTTTTGTAAGTTTAAAATAAAAATCTGAAGAGGTAAAAGAAGAGAGAAAAAATAGAAGCAAAGAATAAAATGTCAAGTACCCTTGTGTGCTGGAAAGATAAAACAATGGCATTGAAATTGGAGAATCAATTCTGCTATTTTAAAGCACATTGATTCAGTCAGGGAAGTTATGGCAAAGATCCAAGCAGACAAGAAAAGTGACTGAGGCGCTGTTGTTCTCTTCTGGCTGGAGCCTAGAGGGAAATAATTTTTCAGGAGGGGAATTCTAAGACTTTGGCAATACTGCAGCATCAATAAAGACTGAGTGGTCTGAAGTAAGACATTAAGAGTGCAACCTTGCAGCTAATTCAGTGCATTTTAATCAATTATCAGGCTATAATTAGCCTGGAAGGTAGTGATGATTAAAACTGCAGCACCAACTCCTAAACCATGAACTGATCCTTTTCAACATATTTTCCTTGCATAACAGTCCTTGTAGGGGATTTGCACAATGCATGAATTTAAGTAATTTGTTTTTACTGATTGCTCAAATATTTACAGCATGATCTGCCAGCTCCTTCCCTTCAGATACAGTCATGGAGTTTTCACTGCTTTGTGTCCTATTTGGATATACAACAACAGAGTGCATGTGTTAACAGCTGTTAGAGGCATATGGTATTTTCAAAGCTGGTGCAAATATTTACACGCATGTGGATGGATATATGCAGCTCTTCAGTTGACAGCAGTCATTGCTATAGTCTACAGTTTTTGTTGTGCAGAGCTTGTGGAAAAAGACAGTTGACAATACACTTAAGTCAACAGAAGGAAATGAAAACATTTTTGTCTTTCCTTTATAGATTTTTGTACATTACTTAGAAATGTAGTAAGAATGCTGCTATATTGATGTCCTAGAAAGTACATTCAAGACTGCAGGTTTGAAGGATACAAAATATCAGAAAAATATTAATGCAAAAATAAACTGAAGCAGTGCTTATGAATATACAGAACAAATAAATTAGATCAGTAAATAAATTTTAAAGCAAGCCCATAGTAACAATGCTATTAATAGTGACAACTGTATTTACATTGAAATTCTTACTAATGTCTATTTCAATCACTTTTCCAACTTGATACCATTTAAAGAAAAATTGGATTACTTGTTCATCTTCCTTTTGATGTACCACTGGGATAATGAGTCATGCATGAAGTTTAATAAGCCTTGCTAATTTTCTGTCAATTCAAGGGGCTATCGGTTTTACACATTTTACATATTTGGCTCAAATTTTAAACAGCTTCATTTGTGAAACTGAAAAGTATATAATTCATTAAAATGGAATGCTAGGCTTTACTGTAAATAAAATAAAACTTGCCATAAATTAACAACTGTTTCATGACCCAAGTGCAACTAGTCTTCAGATTATACTGTAGAGTTATTCTGAGGCTTATTAAAAATTATATCCATTATCTGTGGGAGGATAGATTGTAGGAGAATAGAGATAGTGCTGAAGGCAATCTCATCCCTGAGGAGTTGCAGCTGTACTAATTACCAAAGAGTAGGAACAGCCTTGCCCTTAACAGGTCACACTGTGTCCAATAAGGATGGGTGATAGAAAAGAGTGGGTCAGCTGGTGGAGAGGAGAGTTGTGGTCAATTGCCTGTGCTGTGAGGAGTAAGGGTCAGGCATTTGTGTTAGGGATAGTAAGGGTTTATCTGTACTACTAGGGTCAGAAAGGGTTAGGCAGTGATGTTAGGGACAGTAAGAAGTCAGCCAGCTTTGTGGAAGGAAGAGAAAAGGAGTCAGTGCTGTGAGGAGCTGCCTGTGAGAACTCACAGAGAGAGGGTATGAAAGTCTTACAGTAAGATAATAAACGAATGGTGACAGCCAGTTCCCACCTACCATCAATTGGTATCAAGCCCTGGTGCCAACAATTGGTGGCCTGTACGGTGATGAGTTCTGACAATTGTCCATGTCTCTAAAGCAAAATACCTCTGTTAAAAAAAAAATAGCATTTTCATAGTCAGAAAGATAATGCTATAAACTCAGTTTATTTGGACTTTGGCATTATCCATGATACCAGCTGTGATATGATTAGAGGTGTTTATCAGTTGTTGGATGTATTTGCAGGTCCCAGTGCAGACCTGATTTGCTCTATTGCTGTTTTGATAGCATTTCAGTCGTAAGTGGGATTGTCAGTATAGGGCCCATAGGTGCAAATGGCCCAGCAAAAGGGGAGTCTTAATCATAAATACAATATTGGTCTTTTCAACACAGAGAGCAGTCCAGAAACTATATTCTAGTATAGCTTTCTCTTAACTATGCCACGAAACAAAGTCCTGGATATTTCATCTCCATGATGGGGAAGTAAAAACAGGAGGAGACCTATTTTCCACTGAAATTTTAAAAGGCAGCTCCTTGAGCAAAAGCTTTCATATTGGCTCTTTCTTTCAAAAAAAAAAAAAAGATTCATTTTCTACAAGAAAAATGCATGCTTACATTTTGTTAGATGATTTGACTGTAAATGACAAATGTATGCATGTAAATTGGTATTTGCAAAGTAAGGTTGCAGTGAAAGTTTTCCCGAGTGCTCATTTCAAATTGCTTTTATTGGCTTTAAATGGAATTTAATTATGTCAGCTTATGTCTACTGTTTTACTATTGTTTTTAATTTTGCTTTGACAAATTGTAGCCAACTGGATATTTATAATATCCACGACCTCAAAATGATCCAAATTTTGCCTTCTTTTAATTGTTGAATGTTTTACTGGATTTTAGAAATCAGTGAAAATGTCATCATGTGGGTTTGTTTGTTGTTTTTTTTTTTTTGGGTGATTTTTTTTTAGGCTTCTCATTACAGAAGATTTTCCCAGATGTGCTACTTTCAAATATTCCAGCAAAGAAAAAAATATTTTTCAGTTACATTACTGCTCATTCATGTGGAAAGACTAGAACTCATGAGTTTAGTTCTAACAACTTTCTCCACAAAAAGTCAACACTTTTCCAGTGTACTTTATCTGTGATAATGATTACTTATCTGACTCCAGAAAAACAAAATAGCACTTAAATTCAAACTCTTTTCATTAATTTGCTGCATTTATCTACTTGTGGGCTATACAGATGAAGGTTGTATATTGCAGTCCTGAATTTCATTTGTGTCTAAATAGCTCTTTTGGGTTTTTGGTCTTGGGAGAGGTTTTCTCTGATTCTTTTTGCCTTTGTTTTTTCTCATATGGCAGTGATATTTGCTCTCAAGTACACCCTCTGCTACAATACTATTCTCACAAAGACATAGGTAGAACAGATCAACAATTAGAAACAAGAATTAGAATTGCAGTTTTCTTTTAAAAAACAATCTACCTCACTAATAATTTCCTCATCTATTATCATAACTTCTGTGAAGAAAACATTTTCCTTCTTTCTTGCTCTTTGCTTAACATTAAGTGTATTTTTGATCTTTTCTGTCCATGTGTTTCCATTTTCTGGCATTTTTATATTTTGAAGGTAGAGAAACATTCCTAGAGCCAATTAAAAGTCTTGCTTTTTTGACATATGTTGTTATACTGCATGTCTTCTATGAAGAGTTTTCTAGATTTCTTGTTTTAAGTGCAAGTAGAGGAAGACCTCTGAACAGAACCAGTTTCATACAAAGCTTCTTTTAATGATATATTTGACAATATGAAGGACAGATAGTTTTTTTTTCCTTGCTTCTTTTTTCCCAGATAACAAAACTAGTTCAGATGGATACATCAATTACAAGGTCCCTTAACACCATAGAGCTCCATTATTGTTTTTCAGCAATGAATAAACATGGTGTCTGCAGTTTCTGATGTCATACAAACAGTTGCACAATATGAATACAGAATATGAATTCCTGCCAATGGTTTAATGAAAAAGTTTTTTGCCTTTACTGTGAAAGGATGAAAAATAAAGTCATCTGGAGGCATATCCTCACCAACTGGATATAGCTAGTGATGATATTTATTGCAGTAAGAGCAGAACTAGGTCTTTAATATTCACCACTGATATGTTTAGATAATGATTGCCACCGTGAAATGCTTTGCTTCATGTCAGAGATCTGCAGTTACTTTTTATTACTTATTTGTAAATAATTTATAGCCAGATCATAATTTCATAAACTCATACATAATAATATCCTATTTTGAAACAAGTGTTCTAAGAAACCAAATTCACTGTTCTTTTCTGGTTCCTAAGATGATGAGAAATAACACATGGAATACATTCTAAGAAAAACTTTTGAAAGAATACTATATTTTGTGTAGTCTATCAGTTCCTAAAAATGTTAAGATACTTCATCCAACATAAATAGCCTCTATTATACTTTCCAGCCTGCTTAAATTCCAAAGAACAAAATCCTCATACTTTTGGAATATCAAGAACTCTTAATCAAAATGTCTGTATGCCTCAAAGAAAGGAATTAAAGTACCTGGAATCTGCTGTGTGATATAGCTACATAAACATGGATAGGCTAAATAGTCATCCCAGCCATGGGCCCTTGCTTCTCCAAGAGTTCTTTCACAGGTATGACTATTTTCCTTTTCCTTGTTCTCTGCTTTTGACAAAAGCTCATCTGTGCCCATGAAATGTCAGGGACAAAAAAGGAGCTGTCCATGCATATTACGGCTGAATTGCTTTAAGGTGAAATATTAGTAATTCTAGGTATTACAGGGCCTCTGTGGAACAGCGCTATTTCTTAGGAGTCATAGATTCCAGAAAGAGAGATATTGACTTAAATGCAAATTTATTCCTGTGAAAAGACATAGAACACTCTTTAAAACTGTGTATTGGGAGAAAAGGGTATTTTTTTAGTCAAGAAAATAGCTCACTAAGAAACAATCTAGAATTCATTTTATGAAGCCTCAAATAATGGTCCTTTTGTAGCTTTCCTTGTCTTTGTTTTGAGTTTCACCCAAAGAAAAATTAATAAAAAGTTTTTTGACTATTTCATCAAATATGTATGTATATCTACAACTATATAATTATTGAAATCCTGCAGGAAAGATTGATGAGAGAAACACAGTAAACATTTTGAAGTCATTTGTGGGTACTGAAGAATATATTTTTTCTCTCCTTGGGTGTCCCTAAGCATCACCTTCACTATAAAGAGAATAGTTATTATCTGAATTGCTAACAATAAAGCAGACAGGATGTTTTATGATTATTTTTAGACATTATCTCACTAATTTCTTGCTTAAATCTGTTATTTTGGTTTTCACCTCTACCTATGTATTAACATACCTGATTTTGCATATGCTATTGTGAATAATAGAATACTTTAAAAATTATACAGGAAAGATATTTTTCTTATTTGACTAGTTTTGAAAGTATAAACTTACAAACAAACCATTGGAACATGCCCTTCTTCTTTGTGTCTCTTTTGTCAGATTTTCAGAGGTCTTTCATGTCTGCTTTTGAAGGAAAATCTGCCAGTAAGCCAGGTAGAGATCCATGGACACTTTCCAAAATTTTGCTTCCTCTAAAGATGGCAGTAATTGAAGGAAACTTGTGTGATGTCTTGAATATGTAAAGAACTGTGCCCAAAGTAAGACCAAATTACTTCCTATGAATTATAAGCAAGTCTGCCACTTGCTTATAGCACTTGTCCAGTCTGCAAGTGTTCTGCCTTCCCTAGTCACGCTGCTCTTCCAACAGCTATGGTCTCATCAGACGACTCATTATGTCGTTCTCATTACTGAATCTTGTGATAAGTGAGAAGGATGGGGAAATCTGTTTTTCCAAACTACATTTGCCTGATAACCACCCACCTTAAAGATTAATAGTTACTATATATTTCTGCCTCAGCATGAATCTAAAGAGTTGTCTTCTGCCTGACATGATAACCGTTAACTGGATTCAGAGTAAAAGAAAAGGTTTAAACAATTGCATCTCAACGGCTTAATTCAGATTGTCAAAGCCTCAAGTTTCCACTTATTCTTGGAAATATGTAGTAGCTGAAGTTTCCCCTATGGCATTTCACTGGAATTTCATGTTTCTCTTCTTTACATGGCCAGGGGCACACCTGCTTGGCAGTGCTGATCCCTTCAGCACCTACAGGTTTCTTTTAACATATGGTTGGCTTTGTAAGAAAACCCCATCTTGTTGTCACAAAAACAACCTACTTTTTGGAGTAATCTCTGCACAAAATGTGTCTGACAGGTGTCACACCTTTTGCTCAAAGCTCAGGAGCTCTCCAGTTCCATGTTAGGTCTCTGCATATCTGGATTGTGGGATGAAGATTAGTATTTTTCATGGGACAGCTCCATGTGCACTTTGTCAAAGCAAATGAATCATGGGTTTCGGTGAGGAAGGAGAGTGATGTGATAGATTCCCTGATTCAATGAATAGTTAGAATAAAGCAGTACAATGTCACCATTTTACAAAGAGATGAACAAGTAATATCTGAGTTTAAGGATCTTAAATGAGATAATATTTATATATTTAGGATTATATTTCTTTATAGAAATCCATCTGTCTGCTGAATGAAAAGAAAGATACAGAAAATGACACAAAATCTGATAACCTGTAACAGTTTTAATTCAAGTTTATTTAGCAAAGAAAAGAGTAGCAAAAAATTCAGGGTTCAAGACAAATTCAGATACTGTGTTTAATCCCTTATCATTACAATTAAGAAAAGTAAAAAAATATAAAACTACAGAGTACTTAGTTATTCTTAGATGATTCTGAAATGTCTCTGAATTAAAAGGTTCACCATTTTTCTTCTGTGCTGAAGCAGCTTTTCATTTTATTGCATTATGACTTTTTTTCTATTTCCTCAAATTTTTAAATAAGACATTTTATTTGTAGGAAAGTAGGAAAACAAAATGCTCAATTGCAGACTTCCCAAGTAAAATGCAATTAAAAGCAAAAAAAAAAAAGAAGAAAAACCTAACACAAAACACCAAACAAATCTCAAAAAACACTAGTATTGGTAAATTATTTCAGAAGAATAAAAAGAAAAAAGAAGAACAAGAGAGAAAAAAAAGAAACCTTAAGACAATCAGCAGGTTAGTCTGAATTATTTATGTGTTCTGAAAAATGAACTTACTGCAGAATTTGTTATCTATAGCACAGAAGTATGCTGTATGGTGAATGTAGGAAATTCTAATATTAAAAATCATGTTGAGGCATTAGATTTGAAAGTAAAACAAAATACACAAAAATAATTATCTTAAGCTCTCTGTTGAAAAATTGTTTGAGCAGTATGTCTTTGAGATTATTATCTTCTAATAATACAAATTTACGTTCATATCACGATCATTTAAGAATGGAAAGCTCCACCTATGCAGGGCTTTGTTTCCACTCTTTCATACGAAATCTCTGTGCTGTCAGATCAGCCAAAAATACATAGTTAATCTCCATGTGACATCAGGACATAATCTTTTTGTTCAATCAGCACAGCATACTATCCATTACAGATGTAATATTTATGTACTATTATGTGTAATGTAGGAAGATGAAAAAAATGACACTGAATCCAGCCTGGCCAAAGATATATTGTCCAAAATTAATCAATTAATCCAGCCATTCATACTCTGTACTAAGCTGCACTGTCTGTGTACCTGACTTCTGTCTCTTCTCTCTACTGACCAGACCTCCACACACTCTCCTGGACTTGGTCCTGTTGACTCCCCTTGCATTTTTGAGGGTTTTGGATGGACCCTGTGACCAGCCCGTGGCTCTGCCTCATGTGCTGAGACCCTAAATGACCCTACATAGCCCTGCCCTTTTGGAACACTGCTGAGATCACAACTTTGAAACTTGATGTTAGTACAAATTCAGCTTAGTTGAGTCCACCTTGATTAAACCAAGCAAGATCCTGGTTAAATATTTTGCTGAGGTATGCTGTAATACCAGCCATACCCTTTTCAGTTTCATAAAGATGAAATTAATATTGAGTCTTCTGTTTCTTCCAGATTTAAGATGAGTATTTGGGGGAAAAAGTCAACACTGAATGATGGTGACAACTCTTAAATTTTTTTCTGTCTGATCCAGGACATTTGAAAGGAATAAAAAAAGATGCCTGGAAAGAAACTCATAAATATTATAATCCAATCCTTTGTTATTGAAAGTAACCAAGTTGCTTTCAGGTTTGATTGATTTCAAATAGCTTAGAATGACAAAAGACCATGGGCACAACAGAAGGTAAAAGGATAGAATTAAAAACATGAAATGTGCCAAAACCTTTTTTACTAGCATTAGATAATCAAAGAATAGTATTAGGAATATACTGAAATGAACTACAGATAAGCAGCAGACACTGAAGTGCAGTTTGATTTTTCTTTGGTAAATCAAAGTCAGGTAAATCAAATTTTTCTTTGGTAAATCAAAATTACTTTCCCTTTCTACATTATAATTCTTCTAACTTATCTCAGTGATGAAGGTGAGAAAAGAAGCATTCACTACATTATTAAGCCTGTTTTGACCATTTTCTAAATTTAGTTATCTTGATGTGCTTTAATCCAGAAATCATATAAAATGTATATACACTAATTTTATTTCACACAGTTCTAGACTGAAGTTTTTAGCTCGGTAAAACAGCAAAACCGCTCTTCTATCTTAAAATTCCAATTAAAAACTTTGTTTTTTTTAACTCCAAAAGTATAAGACAGATGAGAAATGGGAATTAATCAGAGGACAGCATTTGAAGAGGAGCATATATTTTGTTTTAGTCACATGGGGAAGGATCTAGAGAGTATTAAGAAAGTGTGTAAGAATAATATTGGAAATATAATCATGCTAAATCATACATGTAGAAGATTACAAGTAAAGTAAAATAAAGTTAAAAGAAATGGTGTAGCTGAGCATCTGTAAAAGTATTTCACTTCTTGCTGATGTGTCTAGAACTGACTACAGAATTATATTAAATTAGTTTCATCAATCACAGGATATAAATATTCGGCTAAGGTTAGTTCTGTTCACCTTAGAAGTAGTTAACAAATTAACTGAATCCAGTTACCCTATTTATAGTAATGCAACTGGATTTTAGATATAATAAAAGATGTGTTTTACCCTGGAGGAGTGTTCTTCTGGCATTCTCCTGAACTTGCTGAGATTCTTATTTGCAAGAGTAAAAAGGCTATCACTTTGAACACAACATCTGAAGTTAGGTTGAATTTTATTTATACTACTGGCTATCTATTTAACATTTAGTTAATTACTTTAAAAAGTGTTAACACATTAACACTTCAAGGTTATTAAACCTTGAAGTTTTATTTAAAAAAACCCAAATTTAATTACAAAAATTATTTTTTTAAATTAGCTTTTCTCTCTGATATCCAGTATCTGGCATATTTTATGATTCAGATTTTCAGACATGTTCTTTAAAAGCAAGCTGTACACTCCTTTTTAAATACTTTCTCTTTTTCTCCTCATAAACTCATTCATTTAACTCCTTTGTTTCTCTGTCCTTCTGGGGAGCAGTGGCTTCCTTCTTTCCTCCCCACACACATAGGAAGCAAAAACCAAATGCAGTCTTGAAAAGACAAAATGGGAATGACTCCTTTTATGCAGCTTTATTTACTGAAACACAAAGACAAGCACAAATGCCACTTGTAAAATCATATTCATGTGTCTTTTTCATTATTTAAAAAAGCATAGAAAGATTGAGATAGCAGTGGTCTATTTCTTTGTATTTTTTTCTATACATATTAAAAATATCAGAGGAAATAATTTTCATATGAAAATATGGCAACAAACAATTTATATGCTATCTTCTTTTTCTTGATCAAAACAAGAAAATGGTAACATCCCCTTTATTTCTGGATGTTTCTTTTATTTTGTCAAACCTGCTGAATGTGACTGAGGAGTTTTGGATAGAAAAATTGGCAGCCCTTTTGTTGATAATTTTTCTTGTGCTGTTAGACGAAAAAAAGAGGGAAATTCTCAGAATAGTTACATGGCTCCTGGAATTTCATGTGTACTTTGTGAGTTTATAAAGTTTTGAAGAGTAGAAAGAGGAAACAGCCTATCAATTTTATTGAATTAAATTAGACATAAGTGGAATAGTAGACATAAGTGAAATAGTATAGTATTATCCCAGATTCCAGTTATCACCATGATCACAGAGCTGCATAAAGATCTAATATATTTCCCAAATAAGCTTACACAGACTTTTGAAGTGAAATTCCTGCTGCAAACCAATTTCTTATTTCTTGTACTTTTCAGTCCTCACTGTTGATCTAAATCAATGCATAAGGTTTATATTTCAGTCTTATCTATGGAGGTTGTACCATTCAGATTCAACAGGTGGAATGTGAATACCCCTCCTATTATGACCATTTACATAATTTTTTCCATTATATGTGTTGGAAACAAAAGTGTTATGAAATCCAGTAGAAGTTTTAGACCTATGTTTTAGTGACTGAAAAATTCAGAAGCAAAAATATAGTTATGTATATACAGGCAACTGTCCTGTTGCCTCCTTCTGTTCTACTCTCCCTGGTCACAGTATTACCTTTAAAAATCCCTTCCTATACAAATCATTCTATGACTTTATTGTTTCAGATGCCAATCTTAGAATAAATCCTGTCCTTAAAAGCCTTGTTTCCATTTAAAGCATTGGAAACCCATAATGAGTATCTCAGCTGAAGAGATATATGTATATATTTAGATTAGATGAGTTCTGTCCATGATGTTATAAATCATTAGCTACCTCTTAATGACTTGAATGCTTTATAAGAGCTTGACAATTTTGCCTCAATGTGTTATAAAGGACCTTATAGTATATACATATATGCAAAACTTAAATGGTTGTGACTGCTTTGTTTGCCTTTTTTTTAATTTAAAACCAAGTTGTGCAGTGTCATCTAATTAATTTCACATGAGATACAATTAAAATAAATATGCTCTGATGTTTCTTTTTAATTTGCTTCAAATATACATATGATCTTTCCCCATGTAACAAAATATCACTCATTAACCCTTAATTAGCTTCTTTAAAACATTAATGAAGATGAGAAAAAATATTACACTTTGACTAGATGAGTAAAATTTTATTTCACTGGGGAATGAAGCAGGGGAAAAAAATCATCATTTTATTCAGAAAGAAATAATTTGTCTAATGGTTTGGAAACAATTACAAATTCACATAAATAGATGGTCTGACAAATTTCATCAAAATGGTAAATGTGGGGAAAATTGAGTATAATGAAACCATAGCTTCCAAACCACTATAAAGCATCACTTGTCAAACAATTTTAAATGTTGAAATTTGAGTCAATTGAGTAACTTGCCTTTGTCTTTTCAAGAGATTGTGGAATGCAAGTTATCCAGGCAAGGCATCAATGCACAACATTATCTCAGTATATTAACTACAGGGTACATGTCACTGGTAATACTGGTAGTTTCTGTACAATGTCTTTGTGTTCAAAGGGTGGATAGAAAGACTGCTGTAAGGCATGAAACTATTAACAAGATCTTATTTTCATAAGCCTGACTTCAATTACAAGTAATCATTATAATATGTTTTTCTTGAATAATTCTTTAAGTAAGAAAGACTCAAAAATAATTGAGCATTTTATCCAGAAGCCTACAATGAAACAAAGTGGTGCATATTGGTTCCTGAGCTTCTCACACCAAATGATGAATAGCAGCAATTATAGAAAAGAACAATATTAGTTTTACAGTTATTGTTATTATCTTAAAGTACCAAGAATAAAATCCCATATTTCCCTAGACAGCCCAATCACCACCAAAATATGTGACAGAGGAACATTTTATAATCTCTGTATTTCACACTGGCTGCACAACTAGATATTGGCAGAGCGAAGTCATTTATATCTCCTTATTACCATCTTGCAGAAGGCTTTGAGAATATGGGGCTAGTGATGGATATTTCTATAGCAGATGTTGTTTTATTCTATTTTACTGTAGTATGTCTACTTCAGATTAGTTCCACTACAGTTTATTAAAGTAGCAGAAAGAGGTCAACACTAGGAGAACATGGCACACAACTTGCTTACCCTTTTGTTTTGTAGAAGGAAACATATTTATATACAAATGGAGAATATTTAGGCAGAGTTCCTTCATTTACAAATTTAGATCTTGTGCTGTGTAATTAATTTAAACTGATGCAAAACTTGCTTAAATATGAAACAATTATCTAAATGGAATATTTCTCTTGCAAATTAGATTTCTACTAAGTATATTGCAATATATTTTCTCAGATGGTAAAATGTACCTAAATACAGAAAGTCTGATTGCCTTAGGGGATTAAACAAAACTAAAATACCATAAAGTACTTTCAATAGTTGTTTCAGCAGGGTGAATTGCACTCAAAGCAAGCAGGTTTAACTGAATTGACCTTGTACACTTCTGTGTTGTTTTTCAGGGTAGTTGAACTATAATAATAATATTCATTGTACTGAACTTCTAGATTCAAAATCACCCACATACTTACAAACATGTTCTTATGAGCAAAGGTTTTTTAGAATATTAATTCAGCCTAAATCACAGTCTGCAGCACATCTGTCAACACAGAAACAGCCAATAGAAAAAAAAAGATAAGATTTTATTGGGGGAGGAATAAAATTTAATTTGTTAACATTTCCACATATTTGTCAGCTCAGAATGAACATGGATTTTTTAGACTATGCACTGTTACAGCACAGAAGATCAATAGCCTGTGAGAGATTGATGTGGTCAATAGCATAAGCATTATCTTGGGTGGGGCTTTTGTCCGCTGTAGTAAACTGCAAAGCAACTGGTCCTCTGCAACAACCAAGTCCACCCCTTCCCAAATATACCGAACTGGGATTGTGACAAGGACTTGAGATAAGAAAAAGGTGGTACTATTGTTCTCCCAGTTATCCCAGGTCTGGAGAGAAGAATGTATCCACAGTTGATACTGGAAGAGAGACTGGAATGGTAATGCTCAAATTGAGGACAAGCACCCCTAACACTTCAGGCTCCTGCTGGGGTTGAACGTGACAGGGAAGGAGGCAAATCATTTAAGGAAGTGGGTACCATCTCTTTATCCTTAGTGGTGGTAGGTCTCCTTTGGGGAGAGTTACACCTGGTAACCTCAAAGTATCCATCCGTGCTCATGGGCCAGGATGGGGCATATCTGACTCACCTGTCCTGACTTAATAGGTAGCTGCAATGTCTTGGAAGGTGTCAAAGACTCCTGAAATGTACCATGATCCACAGCATTGTATCATTCAGTGTGAAACTCCTGGTCCCATGCAAGCTACCTGAGATTTTTCACTTGAACCTGAACATATGTAACTTCTGGAATTTTTCTGTTTCATAGGCTTCCCTCACTCATGATGGATCAAGACAGTGACCATCCCTTTGACCAAGAGAAATCAAAATTGAAAATCCCTTGTTGAGGGATCCAAAGGGTGGTGACTATCTGCTGTTATTTAAAAATATGTATTATTGACTTTGACCTATGGTATTGTTTGCATCTTAATTCAGGCAGAGTCATCTCTCTAAGAATTTTAATAATGGGATCTTAAGAAAGTCTCAGATGCATATAATCTATATAAATACCTGATTGGAGGTAGTAAAGAACATACACTAGATACTCCACACCCCACAGCTGTGCCCACTAAGAGGGAAAGTGACAAATGGGCCCAATTTGTAATACAGGAAAATCCACTTAATTCAAACAAAACATTTTTTTTCTTTTCTTTTTTTTTTTTTTGTTTAACTCTGAAAGTGGTCAAGTAAGAGTCCCAGATCTTGAAGATATCTGAAACCTGACAGGACATTGTAATTTTCCTGAGTGATCTCTTCTAGCTGACTCTCCTCTGAGCAGGGCCATTGAATTAGTTGATTCCCAGAGATTCCTTCCAACAACAACTATTAAGTGAGATTCTGTGATTTCTGCAATGACTTTAACAGTGGCAATATAGGGGAGCTGAAACCTAAATGGCATGAGGCCCTGTCTGCAGCATCCATTGCTAAGAGGTTCCTCCAAGTCCTTAATTCTACATTTATATATTTGAACAAATTGAAGCACTTGAAACATATACTAACTGCTGCTTAATATAATTCAAGCTAATGACATAAGAATATGTTGGAAAAGCTCTATAGGTTCTCTCAGATTATTTAGCATTCACATGATTTTAGTAGATTATATCAGAACATTGTAAATCTAGCATATACTGCCTACTTAATTAATGTTGGTTAGTATCAGTTTACACACAGCCTGAAAAATAAATTTGGTAGTAAGATAGAAAGAGTATTTTCACTTTGTTTTTTTTTTTTCTTTTGTGAAATGTTTCTGTAACCAAAGTTCTTGCATTTGAAATAAAAATAAAGAACTATAACTGCTTGGTTTCTTTTACAAAAATTGCATTATGTGTAGTAACTATTCTAAACAAATAGTAGTTTCAGTCAAGTAATTTTCTGATTTTGTTATTAAATTGGTTACAGAGGTGTTATTTGAGCAGACTTCATGTTTTTCAGCAACTTTGGTAAAAATGGTGGCTAGAAACCTAGAGACTGGATACTCTGCAAGATTCTCTTTCTGGCCCATGGAGTAATAATGAGCTCATAGTTACATTCTCCCTGTGCCTCCCACCTCCCTACTCACAACACATTTTGGTCAAGGCTTGCTAAAGCATTGATTTTTTTTTAAATAAACTTATTGTGCAGTAAAAGAGATTCACAGGGTAATCTCTTTTCTGTAGAGTGGCAATTAAACAAAACACAAAAGTCTTCAAATATTTTACCTTGAATGCAATGGCTTTTGTCTTTTCTGAAGGTGATAAATATATTGACTTTTTTTTTTGTCTTCTCGTTCTCTATTGTCTTTAAATCACATTGTATGTTGCATATAATAAGCCTCACTTTATCTGGAAAGCTTTAGTCCTGTTATAACTGCTTTCTTCTTGTAGTAATTCCATTTTGAAGATATGTACATTCATATGGCAACATGTCTTAGCAGCAAATACATGTCTTGTATTTTTACTTGGTCTAATAGATTAAACTTGTCAGTTTACCCACAGTGTTTACTACTAAATTGCACTATAAATTTATGTTGCAGCTAAGATAACTTAGGTCCTATTTTTAGAACTTACATAACTTTAGGTATTTTTTTTTACTTGTTTTCTTGTGTGTCTAATATATTATCATTAAAAGATTCAAAGTCTGATTTAAGAAGAATTTAAAGTAATGGTGTTAGCATTTTTCTTAGTTGTGAGGGATTTTTTAAACTCATATCTTCACACCTGATCCCTAAAGAGCACTGTTCAAAATCATTAACAGCAAATATGTGTTTACAGCTAGTTTAAATCAATTGCTAATTAAATCCACAAGGCAAAAATGGATTTCTGTTTAGCACTGAGTTTGCGCTTTTCCTTTATTCTTGATAGTCACAGGTGTAAGGTTCAAACTACATTAGCATCTGCTCTGTAACTGCCTGATCCAAACCTCAGAGAAATCAAGATAAATTTAGTGGGAAAATTTGATGGGTAAATCTTCACAAAAATCCTAAGGTTTATGAAAAATTTAATCTACTAAATTTCTAGTACTTCTGGAAATCTGCCATTGCATTCAAATCAGGGTCAGCTTTGAGGTTAGATCAGATTTCAAAAGGTCCAGTCACATTTTAGTACCTCTGCAGCTTTGATGCACCTCTTCCAGGGCTTCGCAGCCCTCATCGATTTTTCCCCCCATTTTTCTCGGTCTTAAACATCCTTCCTGTAAGTTGTGCCAAATGTCTCTTCTTTCATTGTATAATACAATCAAGAGTCCAGCTGCATTTTCTTTAAAAATTCACCACAGATAATGGAAGAAAGAAATTAGAGTCTGTCTTTGCCTTTTTTTCTTCTGGGTGAACAGACTCTGTTCTCCCAATACACCATATATATTCCATAGCATATGTATTACAGCAGCCCTAAAAATTGATATTTATCTCAATAAATATTTTTCTTTTCTTTCTAATAGTTAAAAATAAGAACACAAAACAATCTATTGCTGATTAACTTATTATTGCTTAGCTTGAATGTAGTTAGTATTAGCACAGAGTAATGTTTCCTATTAGAAGTTCATAGCTGATTACTGTGCACAGGTTTGCCACCATTTTTTATGCAAAGCTTTCATTACTTCCAGCAGGAGTTTTGTAAGCAAATATAATCTATGGTCTAATGAAATGGTTGAATGTATTCAGGTTATGCATTCCCTAGTTTTTGTTGGTGTTATGAACCGGTTTAAACACAGAAGAGCAAACAAAACCAAGTCTCTGTGAATAAAATGGTTTGAACACAGCAAGGTTGAAATATATCCCAAAACTTGACTAAAACAAAACAAGGTTAGATGTTGATATATTTTATTTAATATTTGATATATTTCATTTAATATTAAAAGAGGCAATGGGAAAGAAAGAGAAAAGAAAGACAGAAAGAAATGGAAAAAGAAGTGTGTGTGATGATGGGGGGGGACAGGAGGAGAGTAACAGGGATAAGGTGGAAGCATATCACCCATCTGAGGGTCCCAACGATGTCTTGTTGTTCTCCATCTGGTCTTGGTGGTGAGAATCCCCCAGTGCTGCTGCCACACCGAAGAGTGTAGAATTGTGTAGATTAATATACAATTGGTCCAGGTGGGAATGCCCACGTGTCTCCCTTGCAGGGGCTAGTTTGACACTATCCCTTGGAACACTGAGAGGGTCTGTTGCATCATCTCTGGTGCTCTGGTGAAGGGTCTGGGAATCCCTTTGGGGGGCCCTTTGATGAGCCGTGTCACCCTCTCTGCTGTGGATAAGCTTTCCCCTGAGCTTGGGCTCCTTTGCACTGCAGAGGATGGGCATTCACTACCTCGGACCAGAGGATTTTTTACCACATACCCAAAAAACCTCTTCCTTCTCCCACTCTTTGGTGTGAGGGTCTGTGCAACCCTGGAGCTGTGGTCACCACCCTGAAGGTGCTAAGCGTGATCCCTCTGTGAATGGATTCTTCCCTCAGCGCAGACCTCAGTCCTTTTATCTCCATCAATGAGCAGTGTAGGGCTTTGGTCAGGACCCAATTCAGGGTGTGGTGGTCTTTAGCTTTTGTTACACAGTTTCTCTATAACAGGCAAACTCCTTCATGAAGATGTTTAAGCCATAAATTATAACATTTCTGTCTCTGACAGTTGGGCTGTTTGGAGATTTTTTTCTTTTTATTTTGTTTTTTGTTTTTTTGAAATGAATGAATAAGACTCAAAACATATATAATAAAATAAACACAGGCTGAAACAGTTTTGGGGTGATGATTTTTAACAAAAAATAGAAAGCATCAATCACTGTTTGGATTTATGATGGACAAACACAAAGAATATTCACTGTATAAAAATAATTGTCAAATACAGGTATTGTATATAAATGCTTATTCTATAGGCCAAATACTTATGATATGTAGGTCTAAAGACCTGTACCTTTTGATTAAACATATAAGTCTAAAAAAAAATCACATTATTTGATTACCACTGTAATTTTAAATGATTTAAAAAAAATAGTATATTGTGGTAATCAGTAACTCATAGCCGAAATTTTTCTATTGCAGAAAAATGGGATTTCAAGACGTTTTTTGTAGATGCACTTTTGTATGCAGGAGGGCATCAAAGGAACCTGTAAGAAAGGTGAATTTAAGGCTTGCTGAATTGGATTTGTGTGTAGTAAAACCCTAAACACAATGATTCCAGTGTAAATATCAAGTACATTAATCTTTCTTAGGGATTGCAGGAGACATTAGCAAAACTCGGGGGAAAAAAGTCAGAATTTGCTTTAAAAACGATTTCAAAGGAGTCCATTTCTAGCCTTTCAAAACACTTTTTTATTGTATAGCCTATAGATGGCAGTCTTGTACCAGCCATGAAATTTTAAGTATTAGCTCTGTAAATACATAAGCATACAGAAAGAAATATAAAATATTAGTAAGGTGAAAAGGAGACAGAATTTGTGGGGTTTTTCATATTATTTTCCACATAATGAGATGGTAATTGTATAAAGCTTCTTTAAATCTGATTTAAATATTTTTATGGTTCTGCATGTTGTATATTTACAGAAACAAATTTCACTGTCACAATGACAATAACACAAATAATTATCTCTAAAATATAGCTGGTATCTGGTAGGAAATAAGTACCTCTACAAGTGATGGATTACTGTCATGCTTTACTAGTCTGGATGAGTGTAGACAATTTCAGAATTGGATATCATGCTTACAAGTAATGGGGAATATACCTTAATATGTATTTCTAAAATTATGGTGGTAAGAAACCTTCCACTTAGAAATATAAAAGCCCTAAAAATCAAGAAAATTTTATTTGAATTAGTGTGTAGCACTTGGTTTTAATCTGTGAAAAAGTGACAAATTTCTGCATCAGAAAATAAAAAAAAAAAACCACATACAGACACACACTCATATACACAGACACACATAAAACCCTGACTGCAATAACAAGTCACCAAACCAAAAAACCTCCAAAAGATTCAAAAGTCTTCTGACAGCAATATCAGGAAAGCAGAATTACAGGAATGTATTTTCCCATCTTACAGAATAGAGAACCACACAACACTTTCACATAGGTTTTGATAAGTAGTTATGCCATGACAGATATCATAGAATCACAAACCATAGAATATGCTCAATAGAAAGAACCCACAAAACTTATTGAGTCCAGCTCCTGGCCTTTTCACAGGACACCCCAAGAATCACACCATATGCCCAAGAGCATTGTCCAAATGCTTCTTGAGCTCTGTCAGGCTGGTGCTGTGACTACTTCCCTGGGGAGCCTGATCCAGTGCCTAACCACTCTCTGGATGAAGAAACTTCTCCTAATATGCAACCTGAACCTCCCCTAACACAGTTTCAGGCCCTTCCCTTGGGTCCTGTCAAGGTGATACAGTGTCTACCTCTCCTCTTCCCCTTGTGAGGAAGATGTCACTCTGAGGAGGTTTCACCTCAGTTTCCTCCTCTCCAGGCTGAATAAACCTAGTGACCTCAGATGCTCCTCATATGCTTTTCCCTCAAGGCCCTTGAGGCTGAAGTGTTCTGCATTTAACCAACATGTCCACATTCTGCCCTTTGCTGATGCACCACATTTGAATCTTTACCTTTCACTGCCAAGATACAAACAGGGTGGTAACTGATGAATAAAAACTAATTTGCCTCTGCAAAACACAGACATACCTGATACTCCTTAGCTTTCTATTTGAAGAAGGTAAATCTTACTTTCACTTTTTCATGAAGTTGCCATGGGAATATATATTGACTGATATAAACAACTTGTTAAAGGAGTTATTAAATAACGATATTGTATTGCTCACTTGGACTCTACTTTCTGTTACCTTTCCTTATTCTAAGCTGAAAGTATTCCTTAATTAAAAAATCACTGTCTGTGGCATCAGGTTTCATTACAGAGTCCTCTCTAGATTTCCTTCTTTATCACAGAAGTTAATTTTAGTCAAATTATGCCAATGTCCTTATTTGTCTTTATTTTGTCCTTATTTGGTCCTTATTTGTTGCATGTTGTCTTTTATGTTGTAACCTTATGGTTACAACACAAAATATTCAAAATATCTTGCAAATGAGGTTACCTGGTTTTGAAAGCTTTCTTCTATTCCACTATGTCAAGATTTGCTGGCAGAATTTATTTCTATTTTTTTGTCAAATCTAGATACATAAACTCCTTCCCTTTCTAACTTACGTGCCCTAGGATGTGGTAAGAAATCCCAATATACAATGATATTTAAAATGCTTTGTACCTCCCCGCCTTACTCAGTGTGACCATTTGGCTTGATTATGTTTTGAACTTGAACCAGTGGAAAAGGTACAGCATAGGAAATAGGGAACTGAGGCTGTAATATTATGAATTTAGTACTTTTATATACAGAAGAGGAATTAAATGGTGAATTTTAAAGCACAATTTGACTGAGAGAAATTTTGCACAGCATGCAGCATAAAAAGCAATATTCCTGGATTAGAGCAAAAATAAAACCCAACAAAAAGGTACTAAAGGTAAAAGAAGGAAGTAATAGGAGGGGAAAACCTGTAACTTTAGTCACAGCAACTTATTACTGAATTTTGAGTTTTGGTATAATCTTTCCATATCTCAAAATATATTATTACTCTCACTTCACTTATCATTACAGAAATTCTCTTTTCTGTATGGCTGATGCCATAACTGTGCTTCCACATTACTAATGGAATCAAAGTAGAATAAAAGCAATATTGATTTATTAAAAAAAATATTTTCACAAGATTTAAAATATCCTCAAAACTTGGATTTTAGCCAGTACAACAGTTTGCTTGTTCAACACAAATATAAAGAAACAAAAGTGAAACCCTAAGTTATATGAATTAGAGGAAGATCTAAATTTTCTCTTGTGCTTAATGTAAAACATGCATTTTGCATGAAGTGACAGTTCATGTCTCAGATTTCTTTCTGAGATCTTAAAACTCTTTCTTTTCCACTGTACATTCCATGAGAAAGTACATGCAATTAGAAATGTTACAACTGAGAAGTTAAGCAATCTCAATCATTCATAGTAGGAATGGTGTATTTCTTCCCATCAATCCCACAAATACTGAAATCGCCATCTAGTCTGTCTGAAGTGACAGGGTACAATTTGAATTCTGGGTGTAGCTATTATATGCAGCAAAAATGAATTTGACCTGAAGGCTTTCTTTTTCATCAGTGACATAGATTTGCTCACTGCTATTCAAAATGAAAGATAAGCACTAAATCAAATACAATCTGTGTCAGCTTATGAAATGACTGTCTTATAAATTAGATGGTGCTGGGCTAAGCTACCAAAAATATCTGAGTAACGAGAATAAAAAGAAGGGTTGCTAAATCTGCTTATCTGTAATATGAACAACTTGGAGTTCAGCTCATTTCCTTCATTTAGGAAGAAGGTGTATTCATTAGAGTCAGTAACACCATAAACACAGAACAGCTCTGATAAGGGACTCCTAAGTCTGAAGGACAAAGTATTAAGTCAATTCAATAATTAATATCTGGAATGGAGAAATTGAGACAATTCAGATTAAAAGAGAGGTACAGTGCTTTGTGAGGACTGTCAGCAAACTAATAATTTATCTTTCTTTGTTTGTTTGTTTGATTTGCTTATATGGCAGTGAAATAACATGGCAGCGAATTTGATTCACACCAAATAAGTTTTACTAACAATTTTATTATAGGAGCATGTAAGAAAGTTATTTTACCACATCCAGCGCCTGGAAGCAATTTCTGACTAAATAAAATAAGAAAATTTTGTGCTAAGACAAAAAAAGTTTCATGTTGTTATTTTTAGTAAATTAAACAAGGAGTAGAGAGGACATGCTTTGGTGCTCGGTGAGACTACCAAATAAACAATCAAAAGACACCATAGACAAGAGTTGCACTTGAAAAAGTATTATTGAAACCAGTTTTGGTTTTTATTGTTTATTTGTTGGATTTCTTTTAAGAAACTATATTTTTGAATGTCATCAGGACTGTGGTACAGAGAGCATACCACTGATCGGTAAGAGACAAAGTGGTTATCATTCAGTGATTTGTTTACTGTGCTCCTATTGAATTTTTGCTGGATCTTAATAGAAAATAGTTTTTCATAACTTACACAATTTGTGTGTCTGCAAAACTCCTAATGTGTGAGTTTCCTCGGCTTTCAGGGATTCCTTTTATTCTTGTTTATACAGAGAGTTTTGTAAAGTAAAATCTATCATGATATATATAGGTATATTGTATAAGTCTGTAATTTTAACAAATACATAGACAAGTTAATAGAAGTACATCATGTAAGGTCATTTCAAAATTAGAGACTTGCTTGTACTGCTTGATCTAGGAAATCTTTTAAATTGAATAGGCAGTGATTCATCATGAACCACAATTTTATCTTAATGTAGTTCTATTATAAGAATAAAAGAAATATTTAATTTTACCAAAATGTTTAGCATTACTTTCTTTTTTCATTATTTCAGTTAGAGTATTATAAAAGTTTCTGACAAATATCTTGCTTATAATTAATTTGAGGACTTACATTCTTTTCCAGAAAAAAATTAATTTCTTGCAACAATTACATCTTCTAAAAAATGACAGAGAAAAATCATTCAATGGAATTAGACAGGATTTAAGAGAAACTGTTGTAATTCCTTATTTCTACCACAAAAACTGGTTAAACGTTAATCTCAGAGGCAGTTATTGCTTCTGAGCACAGCCATACCCCAGCTCCGTGTAGGATGTTCTGTTGTCTGCAAAGCCCATTTTCTGGAGGCAAAAAATACTTCCACAGTGAAAGGGCCCAGAGCTGGATGGCCTTGATCTGCATCTGACCTGGACAAATCAAGGCCTAGGATTTTGGGACACACTGCTGCATATTCTCACTTCCCAAATGGGAAGCATTGTTACTGACTTAATTTTCTATAAATAAAATAAATAATACTAGCTAGTACTTTATCAAAAGATTGTAAGAACAATGATTGTACAGACAAATATACTGATCTTTCATGTAATTTTCTATTGGAAATACCAGCTATGTAAGTTGTAACAGGTAGATGCAAGTTCACTGTATGGAGTTTATTATCTCCAGGTTAGCACTGTGACTAATAAGACTTGTAGTAAAGACCTGACTTGTGGTAGTGGGATTTTGAAGTTTATTTGTTTAAGAAATTGTTTAAAATGTTGTAATGGTTTGTTCCTGTTCACCCCTGTTCAGTTTTCTTAATAGTCTCCCCCAAAGTTGCTTACCACCTTTTTTCCTGCCTCTCCCCATGTCATTCTTATGCCTCCCTTATTTCTAGATCCTTCCCTGTCCATCCTCCAAATCCTGCTCCAGCAGCTTCTCTGTCATAATTTGCTACACCCATTTATCTAGAAGCTTCCTTGTCAGTTATGGTATTGTCTTTCACTCATTGGTATATTAAATATGAGCTCTTCCCTTCTCCTTCCCTATTGGCTTTATGTTTAAATATATCCACTCCATACTCCTCCTATCTAGCCCTTGATTTGTTGGTAGGCTACCTCCTCCCTGGAGGTATAAATCCTGACAAAGCTGAGCTGCTCAGCACTAAAACCAAGTAATAAATGTAACTCAGCTAACATAGCAAATATGGCCAGGCCACATTAACTTATGCATGAAGAGGTTCACAGTACTCACATCAACTGTGGGAAGTTCAAAGTAAAAGACAACTCGAAAAATACCCTAGACAGAGGAATGAAATGAGTTTTGCTTTAATGAACATCAAAGTCTTTGTCTTAGGTTACAATGTAAAATGTACCCAAAAGTATGTATTCTATCACCATTTCCATTAGCTGTTAAAACCAGGTGGGGCCCTGTTCCTTATCTCCATGACTCATCCCTGACAGCTGCAGGGGATGTCTTCTGTTTAATGGGCCATTGAGTGTCACTGCATGACTAAAAAAATTACATCATCCCATTGTGAGATGCTCTGCCCAGGGGAAGGAAGGAAGCATTCCTAACTGGATATAATCTGAGATAATTTGGAACACCACAGTGTGATTTATCCACTGAATTCCCAGAGGAAAAGAGCTCCCTAACCACCACTGGACCTTCAAAGGAATACCACACCCTGTTACAGGATCACTGCTTCAACAGAACCACATCTGTCACTTCAAAGAGGACTGCATTTACCATTTAGTCAGACCGCTACCAATACCCTGACCAACGGGATATCAGGCAGTATTCTCACTGAGTGTTTCTGTATTATAGCATTTAATTTAATTTTCCTATTAAACCGTACTTTTGACGTGGGATGTCTCACTTGTTTGCTTTCAAACTAGTACAACCTTCCTGTTGGAAGTACATTCAGTTTAATACTAAAAAGGGTCACACAAAAAAATCTCAACAAAAAATTGGAATAATATTTCTGATTCCTACCAAAATATGTATTGTCTAAATTTTGGCTAAGATGTACATTCAGGTATTACAGAATATAGTTATGATGGCTAACATTTCATCAGGAAGAGGAAGACTCAGGTTCCCTCTGAATACCTGAGTGAACATAAATAGGACGTCTCTTCCACAGCTGGAAACAGAATGCTGAAAGAAGGCCTAAAGGCCTAAATCAAGCAAAAAGTTTACAGCTCTGGATTTCAGCCTGAAAGAAGGTCTTAAAATTCTGGTATGCAGGGTCTGTGTCTCCATCCATTTCATATTACTTATTTCTTAGACAACTACCCAGGTCTGAGATCTTGTTCACAGGTTTTGCAATGGTCAATAGTTTATTATTAATAATTCAACATGATAGTCAGGGAAGAAGGTGTAAGGGATGAAGTGGAGCTTCCCTGTCAGTGCTTGATCTTGCTCTCTGTATTATTTTAGCTAAAGTCTGGGGCCATGCTTGCTGGCGGGTGCCCTAAACACTTTCACTCTCTGCGCATTTAGTACTAGCACCCCAACTCTTGACTAATCCCCTTCACAAATTGTACAGGATTGTTCAGCCTCTCTGACAGAGTGTAGAGCATTTTTCCCGGATTTTGTCAGCAGAAGAAGACCTGAGTGGTTTGGACATATGAACACAGAAGCGCTTGAGTCAGACTTGACACAGCTTAAAATCTCCCTCACTGATGAAGACAAAAAATTTGCACCTCTAGTGGGCCATCTGACCCAACGAAATCCTGACTTACAATGCAAAGGTCTGAGATCACCTTTCACTGGCCATTAGAAGAATCCCAAAGAGACTGTGTTGCTAACTGGAGTATATCATTTAAGTGTCTAAAATGGTTGGACTCTAGTCCAAAAACTGAGTAGAGCTGGGAGTCAAAAGTATCTCTGTTGCAAAACACCTCTGTAACGACAACACCTTTCTCAAATAAGATGTGTCTGCTCAGGTGGCTATATTTACATAGCAGTTAAATTGATAGTAAGTATACCTGTGCTGTGATGAAAATTAAATGTTTACTATTAATTTACCAAATAAAACTGGGGTTTGTCCATGTAAATTAGGAGAAAGAAAGAGCCAGGAATGTTGAAAATTGCATCTTTTATTATAAAAATATCTTATTTCATAAATTCTGTTTATCTTAAAGCATTTGCATTTAGTTTATTGAACTTCCAAAATAAAGATTCAATTTTTTCCTGCACTGACTGAAATAATTTATGTTTGGTATTTTTTGCTGCATTTATTTTCCGCACAACAACTGGGCTTATGACAACTCACTTGTCACACTGCTGAATGATTATAATCAGCTGATAATTGAGGCTTTGTGCTAGTTAGCCTTTGCAAATTCAATTTCTTTAGTTGGAATGGTATAATTAAAGCCAGATTTATAAATCAGTATTACATGCTAATTACCAATATAAAAAAATAATAGCCAAAATACTATCCTTAATAAACTGAATGTTAAACATTCACAGAATGCATAAATAAATTGCTCTGGTTTTCCTCTCATCTCAATTTTTGAGAAAATATCTCTCTGCTATTTAATCACATAATTCCTACATTTGACCAAGTTGCATGTTTTGGTTTTAATTAGCTATTACAAATGTTGAGGTGCTTCTAGCATATTAAAAGGAGACATATGCTAAAGGAACAGCCAACAGTGCTGTTTAAAGACAAGAAAATTCTCAGGTTGGTTGTTTCTGCTTTCTCACAGAAGATAAACACTGATACCTAATCTTGATTGCAATCACATTTTAATGACATTCCTTATCCTTCCCAATCTTTCAGTTTATAATTCTCTAACCTTCAAGTGAGTTTAAAGACAGAGAGAGAAGGAAAGACACTCAGTTTTGATATGTGGTAATTGGCAAAAGGAAGAGCCAATTATCACAGATTATTAACACAGACATGCTACGTCCGGTAGTGACTGAGTCTGTTTGTCTAGAAGTACCTATCACATAAATAATTAAACTCAGTTGTTGGCAGATGTGAATCTTGCCTCTCATGATTGCTTTTTCCTGATGTACAGGATTTGATAAAGTCCTCCAGTTTAATTTCTAGGTTGTTGGGTTTTTTAAACAATATCTAAGATGTTCAAAAGAATGTAGGCACAGTACATGGAAACACAACCTAGGAAAATTAGACATCTGTCTGTGTTTGTCTTTATTTTCCCAATTGCACTGGCTTAAGCTCTGTTAAAAGAATCTGGAAAGTAGAAACAATCTGTATTCTAATTGTGCACTTTCAGCCCTATAGGAAAACCTGCTGGGATTGGCTGCAGATGGCTTCATCTCAGAAGAAGAATGTGCTTCCCAAAAGTTCCTTGTTCTGTATGCATGATCAAGCAACAGTCAATGGTTCCTTGTGCCTCATTAGTTGTAGTGACAGGAAGAAGTATGATTCTCCAAAAATACCTGCCCTTCCTCCAAACTAAGGTAACTCTGCACAGAAGAAATACCAAGAAACTTGAATCTTGTGTTTGGGTTTCTTTTAATAGACCAAATAAAGAAACAACAAGAATTGTAAAAATTCTGTTAAAATTCTTGACAAGAATTTCACATTAAGTAAGTAAGCTTAAGCTTTTGGTATGTATATCAAAATCTTCTCATTAAATTAAAGGAAGGAATTATTTTGGTTTGGCAGAAGGTCTTTTCAGTTACAAATGTACAAGTCAAGTTTCTAAAAAATTTTGCTGCTGCTGAAGATTCTCAAATCTTGGCATATAACTCAGTGTGCATATTGACCAGGATTCCTTAAATACCTATTTTAATGTTTTCTGTTTTAAACTGCAGGGACAAAGACAGGGATTTCTTGGATTTCTGTTACAGCAGTGAGACCTCTGGAAGTTAAAAAGGGAATCAGCGGGAAAATTTAAAATTCACAATTTTTTTCCTGTGTTGTTTATGTAGATGTAATCAAGTCATTCTTTCTCCCTGTAGGTTTGCTACCGTTTCAACCATTTTTCTATTTTTGCTATACCTGCTAAGATTCATATCCTGAAGAATGTATTTAAAACCAGCAAGCTGGTGTGTACCTTGAGTGATCTTCTCTATTGACTATAAAGGAAATCTTTTGATTCAGATGTGACAGCTATGCTAAATTCTGCTCAGACAGCTTCAGTCCTTGTCCCTAAACTAATATTTCCCAGTTTAAACACTTCTTTCTCCTACACCTCCCAAAATGAAATATGAAAGTATGGTAATAAAATGACCATAAAAGTTACTGCAGTCTAATGCAGCACATTTTTTCATATTTGTGAAAGATACACCTATTTCTAACCTTGAAAGTTTCTGAGATTAAAGGCTTAAAGTACTGACAAGCTCAGTACTGCTTATCTAAGCTGTGATAGTTCCCCCTAGAAAACATACAGCTGGTGACTAATGTATTTAGTTCACTGGGGATTATCACAACAAATTAGTTCCGCTAAATTCTTCTTATAAAAACTATAGGATGTATTTGAAGGCATGGCCAGCAGGTCAAGGAAGGTGATCCTGCTCCTCTACTCTGCTCTTGTGTGACCCCACCTGCAAGTGCTGCATCCTGCTCTGGAGTCTTCAGCAAAGGAAAGATGTGGATCTGTTGGAGCAAGTCCAAAAAGTGCCAGAAAGCTGATCAAAGGGCTGAAGCAACTCCTCTCTGGAGACAAGCCGAGAGAGCCAGGCTTGCTTGGCCCTGGGAGCATACCTTCAACCTTCCAGTACGTAAAGGGAGCTTCTAGAAAAGATGGAGAGTGACTTTTCATATGAACAAACAGTGTTATGACAGCTAAAAGAGATGTATATTAGATGTTAGGAGGAAATTCTTTATGAGGGTTGTAAGGCACTGGAACAGGTTGCGCAGAGAAGTTATGAATGCCTCAACCCTGGAAGTGTTCAAGGCCGGGCTGGATGGGGCTCTGGGCAACCTGAACGAATTAGTGGTATCTGTGCTCATGGTGGGATCCAGATGATCTTTAAAATCCCTTCCAACTCAAACCATTCTGTGATCCTATGACTCTACTTACGCTTATTTTTAAAATGGGAAATGTGTCCTATGCATAAGAGGTGATGATATGGTATTCTGTAGAGATTTTGTTGGTATTTACTCAAACCATGTAAAACATGCAATTTCTATTCACTTACTCATTTTATCATTTGAATTTTGTGTTGCATTCTAATGTTACTTTTAATTATTATTCCTATAATCATATTTACTTTTCTTAATTTTTATGGTGATGTGTTTTCTCTCACATGCATATAAAAGTACACATTTATACAAAACTATTAATGATTTTGGCAAGGCAGATTAAGCCCTTGTGTCAAATATATGTACCAAACTTAAACCTCACAAAATAGATGTACACACATTTTTAAGACATGGACAAGCTAGAATTTCTCATTCATTGTGGTTGTAGCCAATGTTTTGGTCTTTGGAATGTCAATTAGATTCCCCAGTTAAGAGTCTTAATGGAAGCCCAGAAGCCAACTATTAAGAACCAATCAAAAAAAAATCTTGGCTCTGCATGTAAAAAACATTTAAATTTTAACTTGGGTTACATCATATATACCAGGGTCTATTTGCTTCATGCACTTGGTCTGTAAATACTCAATAAATGCATATGTTAGATATTTTTTTTAATGAGAAATAATATGCATCTTGTATTACGAATACTAGACTAATTTTATTTTTTTAAGGGGCTGCCATCTGCCACACATGCTATATTGGAAACAGTTCTAGCCATTAGAGTTATTTTTTGACCTTTACATATTTCTCCACTGGAAAAACAATTCAATGCTCAATTAGAGTAGACTGAACAAAAATCAATAGCCTAAATTTTTTAACCTTCTAATTCTTAGAGATATCTTACATTAAATGAAGCAGAGTAAGTTTACTTGTAAATTAGTAAAAAGCACAAACAGGTAATGGATTTTTTTTTTTAGGAAAAGTAAGTAGGAAGGGTGGGTTTGCTGATAACACTCTTTTTAACTACCTAAACCATGTCTAGCTGTAAAGTTGTATTTAGCTGCATAAACCATGGATGATATAGCTTCATTTTTTTCTCAATCCAGTGAACATATATGACAGTAACTAGTGGGACAGAAATCAATTCAGCTTCCAATTCTCAGAAGCTTTTATTGTTTTCCGAGGCATTACATAATTTTTGAAGTAAATTATTTACTTACGGTATAATATAACAAACAATTACAGTTTTGAAGGAAGAATTTTCTTTTTAAATATCTAGCTGGTAAAAAAGTAAAATAATTAAGTAAGAAATAGGTACCTATATTATTATGTCACAATAGAAGCAGAAAATAGAGTTTTTTGAAAAATAATTTGGGTTTTATTAAGGAAGGAATTTTTATTGAAATCCTTCCCATATACACTGCCCTCCCCAGATGTCTCGCTCTCTCTCTCCTTAACTTTAAATTTGTCTGCAAGAGTCATCAGTTACTTTGAACAAGAAGTCACACTGGGTGGCTTTGCTTTTCTCTGGCTCTTCAGCAGCAGAAGGCAAGATGTGGATCTGGATAGTCAAGAGTGCAGAACGTTGTAGAAAGGCAGGCTCATTTCTAGTTCTGTTAGAGGCCTGGAGGGTGCTGCTGGGCCAGCAAGCCTGAGAGCTAGTCAAGGAGAAAAAGTGGATAATAGTGAAAGAGAAGGAATAGCTTCAGGAGCATGCACCATCCTCTTCAGCCTTTTCTCTGACAAGAGAGGTAGCAGCAAGAGCTGGCAGGGCCAAAGTTTTTTTGTCTTTCTGACTTGTTTGGCTTCAAACACCATTTCCTTTTCCTGCTACATTTCCTGAAGGAAATGAGGGTACTACTGTCAAATATATTGGTAACTTTCTTACAGACATAGATAAAAGTAGTAGTGTTTCTTCTGTTGTAACCTAATGATATGAGAGAGCAGCGAGGATTGTAAGCAACAATAAAATTCTTTATAACACCACTGATGTAGCAGGAAGACAAGAGGATTTTTTATTCAGCATGCCTTAAAAGACTCATCTGACCTTTCCTGTTACACAGTGGTAAGGGTAATGGGAATTGTTAAGGGCACTCCTCTCTCTTTGTTCTGCAGAGATTAACTGCTGGTCACCTCCTTCTGCTGTCACCTTTTTACTCTACAGGTGCTGACTATTCTCTCTTAATGGTCTGGTAGATCACCATAATTGTTCCCAAAGCAACTGCAAGTGGTGCTTAGTCTGTATATGTTGCTTCTTGTTAGACCTGATGAAAGGTTTCTGTTTATGTATGTAATTATGCAAGCATATGTGTAAGCCTTGTCAAAATGTGACATCTAGAAAGTACCAATGGCTAATAGAGATTGGTTTAATTATACTACCTTCTGTTTGCAGTGTTTGCACATTGTCTGTCTACATATCCTTCTTTCTTCTTCTCTGATCTCCTATCTGCCATGATAGCATACAATAACCTCCAACATTTATATGCTTTACAGTGTTGTTTGTGACAAATTGTGAAGTGCTGTAAGTTACTTTTTTCCTTTATACCTTACATAAAACAGTTGTCTTTGATTCTTTGTCTTGTATAGTTTTCCCCTTTGATTTCCTCCAGCCACAGAAGCAGCACTGGAAATTCTCTGTTTCAAAGGAATGTTTATTGTATAATAAATATCCATGTGTGTTGGAGTATGGCATATCAGCACAGCGGAGGGCTTTTTTTCTTGAAAATATTGCTAGAATGGTACAGCAGGACACAAGAGACATAAATTATCAATTAGTTACATAAACAATTGACAGTTATAACAAGTCATTTTGAAAATACATCTCCTGCTTTTTATATACCTCAAAAGAATAATAAAATAATATATGCAAGCTATGTTATGAGATGATTACAGATGAGGTCATACTTCCATGTAAAACAGAAATAAGACTGGATGAAGCATCATTCTTTTCTCCCCAAGACAGATAGGAATTACTTCTATGAAAATAACTTGTTGTTCAATGAGAAACCAAACTGAAGAAAATATAGGCATGAAAACCGATCTAGGCAAGTACACTCCAGAATGTACATACCTGGTTCTTTGCCAGAATAGAAAATTTGAAATCATGACTACATAATACTTGCAAGCACTGTAAAGATATCCCCAAGCCAAGACTCAAGAGTACTACTAACACGGTTGAGTTCTTGCTGTATGCCCAGGCTAATTTGCCAGGCTGAAAGGCAGGCCATGCAGTCTAAGGCCAGTGGGGTGTGGATGCCACCATACAGCTCCCGGGATCAGAAAACTGTATCTACATATTGCTATCCCAGCCATGCTGTACTGTGGTTCCGTGTTTAAATGAGAAAGAATAAGGAAATGAAAAAACAAAAAAAATCCAATAAAACAAAAGAGTAAACAGAGGCAGCAGGCAAGTTCAGCATTGAACTAGTGATCAATTGCATTGTTTAACTACTCTTTATGTCATGGCCTTAGCTACTGTGTGCCACCACTTTAAGGAAATATCCAGACATAATTCAGAAGAGACCTGTGTCTGCAGTTAAGGTTGATGTCTGTATGTGAATACTTAAAAAGTATTTTCCAACCTTGACAATTCTATAGGGTTGTGCCAGGCCTTAAATATTCTTCCAACAAAACAAGCTTTGTTTCATCAGACATCCATTCTTGTCTCAAAGCAAAGTCAAAAATCTCTGTGATTTCATATTATACAAGCACAGAACCATTTGCAACCACTTTGGTTGCAAAAGATCTCTAAGATCCTCAAGTCCAGCCTTTGACCAATCACTATCATCACAATGAAACCAGACCCATAAGTGTCACATATAGTCATTTCTTAAACACCACCTTAAAGATGTTTAAGATGTAAAAATGTTTACTTGTTTCTATAAATATATATTCATTATATAAATACTCATTAAAAATGCGTGTTATTAAGAATAATGACTCCTTCACTTCCCTGGACAGCCCATTCTAATCTTTTCTGTGAAGAAATTCTTTCTAACTTCCATTGGTGCAGCCTGTAGCTATGATCTCTCATCCTGTCAGTTATTGCCTGACAGAAAAGGCTGAACCCCACCTGACTGCAGTCTCCTTTCAGGTAATTGTAGAAAGTGATAAGGTCTCCGAGTCTCCTTTTCTCCAAGCTAAACAACCTAAGCTCCATCAGCTGCTTCTCACGGGACTCACTAGACCCTTTGCCAGCTTTGTGTCCCTTCTCTGAACGTGCTCCAGCAGCTCAATGTCTTCATTGTAGTGAGGGGCCCAGAACCGAGCACAGGACTTGAGCCTCAACAGTGCTAAGTACAGAGGGCCAACCACTGCCCTGGTCCTCCTGGCCACAGTATTTCTGGTACAGGTCAGGATGCCATTGTCCTTCTTGGCCACCTGGGCACAGGTGGCTCCTCTTCAGCCATCTGTCAACAAGCACCCCCAGGTCTTTTTCTGCTGGGCCACCCTCTAGCCATTCTGCTCCATCTTGTAGTGCTGCATGAGATTGTTGTGATCAATGTGTAGGATCCTGGCCTTGTTGAACCTCGTACTGTTGGCCTTGGTCCATTGAGCCAGCCTGTCCAGATGATCCCCCTGCAGATTCTTCCTGCCCTCCTGCAGATGAACAGTCACACCCAACTTAGTGTCATTTGCTAACTTAGAGATTGCATTCAACCCCTTTGTCCAGATCATCAGTAAGGATGTTAAACAGTACTGGTCCTCATACTGAGTGAGCCCTGGGGAACAACACTCGCAACTGTCCACCAATGGGATGTGGCACCATTCTCCATCTCTTTCTGGGCATAGACATCCAGCCAGTTTTTAGCCCAGCAAAAAGTCCACAGATCAAAGCAGGGGCTGCTCCATTGTTTCCAGCACAATGTAGTGAAAGTATCAAAGGCTTTGCTGAAGTCCAGCATCCATCTTTAGTCATTGTGACTAATGACATCTTTAGTCATTGTGTCTTTAAGCCACATGTTGATTATATTGGTTCTCTTGTCACATTTTGGCATTCTTCCCTGCTACCAAAGGAATTGAAGAAAACATCACCTGTGGTCCTGACCCTTGACCCAGTTTCCCCAGTGCCCTGAAGTTCTTTTTGATTCCCCTAGGACTTGTCTCATCAACCTCCTTGTTGCCAACCTAGACACCCAGCAGCAAGTAATAATCAGAGGGCTGAATTTGTCCAGGGAGTCTCTTACCTGGGCCCCAGGGAAGCCAAAGATATCAGTGTGGGACAGGTCCAGTTGGCATACAGAAACCTCAGTTCCCCTCATAATGGAGTTTCCTGCTACAATTATCCTTTATTTCTTAACACCTGTAGTTGTGATCCATCTGGTTGACTGATTTGTTCTGGTCAATGCCCCAGCTACACCTGAATCTACACTGTCATTTGCTTAACCCTCGATTTCCAAAGCATCATACACACATTGTAAGGGCACTTGGGAAGATCCAGAAGGCCAGAAGAGCATAGAGAGTTTCATATCATGATACAAGCCAAATAAGTTGCAGTGGTGGAAGGCTTCTCTTTATCCTTTAATATATGGATTCAATGAGTTTAAAAGCAATTACTGCAGACAAACTAGTTCTCACACTCTAGAAAAGTAGCTTTGATCTGGAATATACATTATCCTTCCTGTAATAGCAAAAGTTTAACAATGTTCTAATATATTTTTAAATGAACAATTTAGATTTAGTTTGCGACCTCAATATTGCTGTCGGGGAAAGAGAGTAGTATCCTAATAGGAGATTTTTTTTTTATACTGAGAGGATCTCATAAATTTCTATTCTTATTCATAAACTGTTCAAGAAAATGCATCTCCTAGAAACTTTATAGAAAATACTTTTGAGTTATAAAAACAACGGTAGAAAATAGGTATTATAGGATCCCCTCTCCACTGATCCACAGAGAATGGGTTCTTAAAATCCTGAACTGCAAAGTCATGGATTTTCACTTCAATGTTTCAACACAGGAGGTCTCCAGTTTGATCCTTATGTGTCATCCTAGCCTAAGGCTGTCGTGAAGGCACATTTGTAAAAGTGTACAAAGCAATGCAGAGAAAAATGCAGTGTGAAGAAAAAACAAGTCAATTGTTTCAGAGAAAAAGACAACTGTAATAAGTAATGAAGAATTAATATTAATTTACAACTGTGTGGAAACAAAACAGAGAAATCATGCCAGAGGCAATGACCCTCCAGATGCACTGTTTATTTTCAAAGCTGTTTTTCTTCCTGAGCTCTGTCAAGATATTAAAAAGAAAAAATATTTATTTATTTTGGTTTTTATACAGGAGATATTTCTAGTGATTTCAGGGAAAATTATTGGTATTGTTTTATTCCTTGAGTTAGGTTTATGGACAGTGTTTTTTTTCCCCTGTTCTCTAGGATTTTGTAATTGCTGAAGCACTGAGAGTCCTCAGAGTACTAGATAGTTATCTTTTTTCTTTGAAAAGGTACGCACACATAAGCAGAACAGTTTCAGCAAAGAGAATAATTTCTATTTTATGTTTTGTGGTTCTTTATGGATCTGATTCTGAAGTAATTCTGTTTAGCCTGGCTCTTCTGCTTCTCTTTGGCAATTTCCTGTGTTGACATATAGCTACATCAGTTTATTAATTTGAATAGTATCTCTCCTATTTGGAGATGCATAGTCATCATTTGCTTCTTGCAGCCACAATGATGTCTGAGATTTTATTGCATCGTCTGTTTGAAACTTAGATCTTCCTTGAAGACTGGAGGAAAAAAATATACTATCATCAGAGCTGAAATATTTTTCTGGTCAAATGAGTATTATTAAGATGTATGAGTCAGAACCTGAGAGATCATCCAGAATCCATTCTTGAGCAGTAGAAGCTAATTGCACTTATCCTTCAAGTAAGCCTCAAGATTCCTAGAGAGAGTACATTTGATTGTTTTTCACTGGACAGCTCTCTGTAAGAAACCCTTAAACCTGATATTAAAGTAATGCTTCTTAAGATCCATTGTACTGGATAATGAATAAGAGGAAAATTCTGGTGGTCCTAGGAGGTGGGATTTTATTAGGATAATTATTTGGAGAGATACTGCAGCTGTAGTGAGAATTGCAGCTTTGGGCATAGTGACTAGCTGCTGCTGCTGCTTATTCTATACTTTTGCCTTTGCTACCTGTTCCCCATTTTTTGAGTGCCATTAAATTTGGCTTGTAGAAGAGGAGACCAGCTTAGTTAAATGGAGTCTGTTGTTCCAATTTCAGGAGCAGTTTTTCATACATTATAATTTTGTGAAATTTAAAATGTGGAACAAAATTTTTCCAAGTGATTTCTCAGATTTTTTACTTACAGATAACAGTTTTATTTTCACTTAAAACCCTATTAGAAGAATTTTTGGCACTCACTTGATTTTCCATGCCTTTCAATACAAAATTTGATAAAAAAGGTGGATAACATTTACATTGAGATTATTTCTGTATTTTCTTCTGCAGTAAATAACCCTTGTACTGATTGCAAGATCCGTTCTGTACTCTGTGTGAAGCACAAAGTCTCTGAAAAAAATGAGTTATAAATAAGTGTTGAATGCCTTTGTGCACAAAAGAGTTGCACAATAAAGTTACAGAAACAGCTTCAAATCTGTTATTACTTATCATCTCAATAACTGGTTTTGTGCCATCTTTGTTTTGGTGTTATGGGGAAGCCTGCACATACTTTTAATATGCTACAAATATTTATATAATATCTATAATGGGAAATTAGTATAGTTCTCATTTATTTTGAAACCTGGCTATCACTTACCCAGACCCTAGAGAAGGAATTCATATCACCTACTTTCAAACTTTTACAGTGTAAACATTTCTATTTAAAAGTCACTATATAGTCCTTTTGTAGTTGTTACTCAGTAGGGACAAAGAGTCACTTATGGGTATGTTTTATCTCCTTTAGATGCCTATTTTGACATGAAAATAATTTTATTTGGGAAGCACATACTTTTTCTTTATTAACTTGAAATGGAGTTTAGGATGACTAACTCAGGCATATACGTCTGCAGTTTGTACAGTTACACTCGATACAAAGTCTGCCAAAGGAAATCACTAAAGGAAACTTCTGCAGTGTTTTTGCACTTAAGAATCTCATTGCACAAACCTGCCTTGGAACAAGTTCTGTCTTTCTTGCTTCTGTGATTTAATCCAGAATGATGCAGTTATTTATGCATCCAATTCTATTATTAGCTTCAATGTTTCTCCCTTTTTTATGTTTGCTGCTGATTGTGAAAGGAGGTAGTAAGCATTCATTTACTAATTGTCTCTTATTAATAGCCAATCCTATTAGTGAAGGAAAACAAGCATTTCACTTCCTCAGTTTTTTCATTTTCATTTCCTCCTCATTAATGCATTGCTCTTGTCACTCAAGGAAGACCTCCAGATAAGAGTTAAAACCAGAGAACTCCACGACTGTTTTTCTTGTTTTGTAGAAATCTCTTCACATTGCCATATGCACTCCTAGATGTAAAAGGCTTGGCAAGGATGAGAGGGTTTTTTTTCTTTCCCTGAGGTTTACTGTAAGAAAGCAAAATTTGGAGTAAACCGCAGCCACAAATTCTGTTCTCATTTGAAAACTGAGAGAGCTTAGTACTTCTGAATTGTTTAGGGTCTGTTATATTTCAAATTTAGCTGCACTCCCTTCTGTATACAGTAGCTAACATAGTAAATTATTTTAGAATCTGTATCTTTAAGATCTTGAAATCTGCTCTGGCATCTGAATCTAATTACAGTAAAAGAGACAATGCAGTACTTTGAAACAGTAGTTAAGTTTCTTTGAAATCCCAAGATATTCTTATTTTAAATCTGGAGCTGGGACTGGATAGGGGAAGATATATCTAAAAAACACAAAAATTACTTTAGCCTTCCATTTGAAAAGTCTATATTAGCCCACAGAACTATAATTGGGTCACTGATAACCAGTCATAGAGTAATTGTCATGCAGGTAGAGTTTCAGTCTGAGCAGGATTTTTGCACCTGAGAAGGCATGGCAACCACAGTCTTCTTGGAAAGGCCATCTGGGGCTTAATTGCAATCACATAACAAGCTTTTTCATAGCTGTCACATTTTGCTGCACCCTCTTGGAAGTAGGTAGCAAAACTGTTTTTTCTCACATTTTACACAATGCTGCTGCAACAGACACCATTTCTGCCTTGAGACAAGATAATCTGTGCAAACAGAAGAGAATTTCTAAGAAGAAGAATTTAGAAAGTTCAGAGGCAGGGAGGGAAAGACAATTTTGCAGTTTCGGATAGATTTCTGTAGAAAGGAAATATATATAGTGAAGTGCTGGGTGGGATCAGCTGGGTTTGCTTGCTAGATGGTCACTAAAGCTTGGTTCAGAAAATGTGTTGCCAAAGATTATTTTCACTAGAGATTTCTTGCCTCTGGGAAATATTTCAGTTTGAACACAAAAACTTTTGCAATGAAGGACATTTTATTTACAGTGTTTAGATCCATTCCACATTTTAGTGGATTTTCAGTGGCAAGCTAATAAATTTGCAAGTGATAACACAAACGAAAGCTATAATGGATTTTTTTTTGTTGTTGTTGTTAAATGATAGACATATACCTAGATATTGAGGAGATTTTAGTATATATTCCAGCAAGGAATAATCTCTGAGAATAAAGGGACTAGTCAGGTTAAAAGGGTTGATGTAATGCTACATTATAAATCAATAAGGTGAAGTCATGAGATTCACACAGATTATATTCATAAAGATTTTTTTGAGACTTTTAGATCCCACACACTCCCTTTGCATCTGCAAAAACATAATTGGAATGGAGATTTATTTAACATTATTTTAATAGGGCTGATTACTATTTCAGCATAAGAGTTGTTCATCACAGTAGGAAGGTCTAACATAGCATGAACTGAGACCATTAAGGTTCCATGATTATGATTTTTGGCCTTCTATAATATTTTAATGCAATATTTATCAAAACCTACAGTGAAGGCAAAAATTTTTCACCTGAGGAGTTTATTTACTATTTTTTTCATATTGTCTGAGTAATAAAATAAAGAAAGGAATAATTTATTTATCTTTTTATTTCAATGGAGGATGTCTAGAGGAGTTTTTATTACTTTATGAGAAACGTCAAGTATGCATATAAATCTGCTACACAGGAAACCTACTAGAGACACATTCCTAATATATAGGCTCAGATCACAGGTGGCAAAACAAGAAGAAACAGTAAAAATGCAATTCCCCCTATTCTTAACTCCATTGTCTTTCACAGAAAACAAATGGATTCTGATTTTGACTGCACATTAGGTCTTTCCTGGTTCTTGATCTGAGTTTCATTCTGTGGGACTGACACAAATCTTCTTTGGTCCTCATTCTGCTGGAAATACATACTGAATACATGGAAAATTATGCTCCTTTAAAGCCCTAGAAGGGACTCCAACAACTTCAGTGCTGTTGAGGCAGTTGGGGCTGATTGGCTGACTGAAAGTTATAATGTTTCATACTGTTAGGGGAACTTAAGGGGATTAATTTCTTTAGATGCCAACAGATTTTAGCTCTATCATCGAAACTTTTTGGAAAACAGAAGGGAGTCACAATACATTTTAATTAAATCCTGAGATAAACTCTCCTGTGCTTCAATTTCTGATATGAATAGAAAGCCTGTAAATAAAATGCAATAAAGTGAATGTAATCTAATAATAACAATGCATTCCCATCAAAAATATTCCATAATATAAGCAGCAAGATTCTCCTGGAAGTGGATTGAGAAATGCATTCCATTTGAGTTATCTGCACAGCTTTCATTAACCTCCATTAAAAAAGCAGCAAGAACTGCACAAATACCATAAACATCACAATGAGGCACGGATGCTCTTTACTAATTCTATGAACTTATTTCAACCTCCTATATTGATTGAAAAAAATATTTATAGAGCAGCGCAGCAGCAATTTGTCACTATGCCTTCTGAAAAAAAAATCACAGTGGTGCAATTTACCAATAAAAGAATATCCTATTTTTCTGTGTCCAGTGGTACAATTTTTCAATTATTACTGAAACTTGCTTGTAGAATTTTGTTTCTGTTGTCATTGCTTTCTATAAAATGCGTTTCAGCTAACTACATGAAATTATATTTCTCCAGTGAGTGGTTTCAGAAATCTTTAATTCATTTAGATGTTTGATCCCTTCCCTTCCCTTCCCTTCCCTTCCCTTCCCTTCCCTTCCCTTCCCTCCTCTTTCCGCCCCCTATGAAATATGTTACATTATGGGTGGAGATTGTTGCTTTTATTGAATTTTAAAAGCCTTCCTTGGTAAATAATACATAAAATTGTTTTTCAAGCTTCTTTTTCATATTTTTTCGTATTCTTTGACACAAAAATACTTGACCTATGACCTAGGTGCTACCCTTGACTCCTAGGACAATCCATCTCCTTGTGGTTTTGGTCCCATGTTCAATGTTAGAGCTGGTAGGTGTTTGGGCACAGAGTGACAGAGGGTGGGGTGGGACATCCACAATGCCAGTCATATTTTTTCCTTATGAACTTCCTTAGTATTTGCTTTTCTGCTTCAGGAATTTTATCCAACACACAGAAGAAGCTAAGAAAACTAGAATGTGTATAAAAGTTGGATGCTGAATACCTTGTAGTTTTGTAGAGTGGGAGAGCAGAACTCAGACTCTTGCTGAAGGAAATAGATATCAGGTGGTGAGGGGACATGACATACCACAGACCCTATTTTAATTCCTTTCTGTTTTTAAATAGCATTTAGCTATTTTCTAAAGCTGTGTCATCATTTTTCACTTGCAACCTGCTTGTTTTATTATTTGCTGTATAAGGAAAGACTGAGAAAAGAAAACAAATGTTCAAAAACAGAATGGAAAGTGATAGGCAGATTTTTTATTGTCTTACATCACATGACTGTAAGTGATTCTGTCTGGTCTCAGCTATTTCTGAATGTGTGTAATATGTATATCTCCCTTTCTAGATGTATTCCAATCAATGTTTTTAGAGTTGCTTCACTTCTGCTTTCTGAATGCTCCTAGTGCATACCATTTTGACTGCCTTTCCTGCAATAATTCTAAAATTAGAATGTTTTCTTCAAATTCTACTGGCCTCACTATGTAAGTTTTTAATCATGCCATTATTGTCTGCTCTTTTCACAGTTTCTTCTTTATTCCTTGCATTTTTTACTTCAGTCTATTGTAATCCATCAGTACTGCTGTCTTTCCCTACTATTTCATTACTTTGAGCCATTTTTCCTTCTCTCTCACAAACTAAGTGTATAAAACATAATTTGTCTTATCTATCTCTTATCAAAAAATATTTGCAGTTTTTCACTGGAAAAAGATTCCCCGTGTCAGGACATTTTCTTTTCTAATTTTTTTTTTTTCTCACTCAAGAAAGCCTCACTACATGCATCCAAGGACTACATGAGGGAAAATTTATGTGAGCAAGGTCAGTCAGTCAATGCTTTGTGATATTCTTGGAATTCACATATTTCTGTCGGTTTTAAAATGTCTCTTGCACGTAATTTAAGTTTTATATTAATACACTGAAGAAAACATGCCTGGTACTCATGTATTAACAAATCTTATTAGGTGTCCTTATGGCAATTTATAACAGGGATAGGGTGGGAAAGGAAAAAGGAAAGGAAAAGGGAAAGAGAAAAGGAAAAGAAAATTAATTTTGCAGCAGTGAAGACACCAAATAAGAATCCAATACAATCTGCAGCAGTTGTGAAAGGGAGAGTGTTATTATTACCCCTCTTTTACTACTGATATATTTTGTGAAAAGTGACTTGATTTGCAAGAGGTCACACAGCAGTCTGGTTGACATGCAACCTTGTCTTTCTGACTGCTGTTAACACCAAAAAAGTTACTTTGATAATGAAAGCTCATTTCTAGTGTGCTTAAAATTTGTGAATAATAAATTGTAAAATCATTGCTCAGTCAACCATTGCCAGAAATGCCTGCTAGTAAGTATTTCGCACCATTGTCAGATACATTAGTTTTTCACTTTGTAGTAAAAAGAGATGGCATACCACTGTTCTTTTCCATTCAGTCTTCAACAGATGACAGATATTAAAATGAAGGAAAATATATAGAATTTATTATTAATATTTTAAATAAAAACTGTAAGATCAATGTGTTTAACCTGATCTAAAGTCAAAGGACTGAAAATTAATTCTGAAAGTCCAACATTTGAACCTTTCCTCTGATGTTCTATGTCAGTCTTTATCAGTTTTTTTTTAAGTCCAGTAAGAATTCCACAACACTTACATAGGAGAATGTTGTCAAAAACTGCTGTTTCTTTCCTGTTTATTTCTCATATGATTGTTTCTAAATACTGAACTAATAGTTCTGAACTAAGATCTAAGTAGAAGAAGACTAATAACCTGATTGTGAAGGACTATCAATAAACCAGCATTTACCCAATAACTGATTTGTTGTAATTTATTTTCTTAACTATTCAATGTCTTTTAAGTGATAGGTTGGCATTCAAAAACACTATATATGAATTCCTGAGGATTGTTTGTGGGACGATTCTAGTTTTTGAACATGAAAGCAACTACAAATAATCTTCATCACTTAATAATTTCCAATGTAAAAATTAGATTATTGAATTTCCTAATCAGGCCATTTGATAGCAAAAGGAAAATTTGGAAGGGTTGAGCCCTAAAAATAGCTTTGCATGTTGAACTAATTTTATAAACCCAAATGCTTTGTTACTGAATTTTAAAAAGTATTTGCAAGTCATATATTATGCTACTTAAAATCTTTTCAAGATTAAGAGATTAAGTAATAAACTTTTCTTTAGATATCCTACCTTCCATGTGGATATTTTTCTTTTGAAATTTTATTTGTATTCAAATTTGAAAACAAATGCCTGAAATGCATCTTATCTCTTTGCCATACTCCACAACTCTTCTTGGATTTCAAACAGATTCAAAAGACAGGTGGCAAAATATTACATAGCTACATAACCTTTCAGTAAAGCTCTTGTAATGTAAATTTGACCTTGGATTTATCTGGAATCCACATAATGAAAGCTAGAGGTTCTGTGCAAGAGAATAATGAAAAGTAAAGAAAGTTAATATAATCCAGATATAGTTCATAATGTAATTGTATCAAGGCAAATGTCTTGCCATGGTGTGAGTTTAAAACCTCAAGTCAAGTGAAGGTCATTTAATAGTTCTAGACATCACCTAAAAATATTGCAACTTCTATGAATGATCAAGTGAAATATACTAAATTCTGTGATTTCTTCTCTTTAAAGATATTTTTAGTTCTAGTTAAATGCTACTTGAAATACTCCCTACTAAAATTTTTATTAAATTTATATGACTTTTAGCAAACTGTAAGACTATGAAAAATGTGCTTAAACTTGTTCTGGAAGCAGCTATGCAAAATCAATTTTTATTATGTTTATGCCTTCCCTTTTGCATCATTGTACTTTGCAGAAAAACTATAAAATATGTTATTCATGCTGTTTTCATATATTCCTGTACTCTCTGTACGTATATTTTTTTACACATGTGAGTGCTTCTCTAAAAGTTTAAATGTTTTGGTTTTGATTAGAAAGAATCAATCCTCATATATGTGCTAGCCATATTAATATAACCTATAACCATTTATTAAAAAATTGCTTTGAAATGTTTTGTAAAATAAATTGGGTGACTAACATATATTCATTATTGATATTATTTTTTTCAAAATGCAAATGATACCATTCAAGGAAAGACAAAGTTTTATGAAACTGACTAAGATGGAATTTGCACAGGTCACATTGGGTTTTAAGAGAAATCCTACTTATTTCATGAATACACAAAAATACATGGGGAAGCTCCGAGTATGCATTAAGTAAAGAGGACTTTGAAATATGAGGAAATTGCTTGAAATAAAAAGTGTGATTTACAAAGAGATGTCACTTATATTGTATTCTTGGAGAAATGCAGCTATATTCTGTGCTATCCCTCCTTGTGACTACATGACAGAAAAAACGTTTAATACTGAAGTAAGGCAGCTTCACAGCAGGTAACTTTGGATATGCTGGTATATCAGATATACTAGAGTCTAAGTCAAGTAATAAAAAGAAACAAGAGGACATAATAATTGATGGAGCTCAAGAATTTCAATCCATAAAGTTATATCTGATAATTGTAACTTCATTAGCAAAATAAGACAAACAATGTCAATTTAATTAGAAAGTTTAGTGACAAAAATAATAGATATGTTTTAATTCAATAGTCCTGGAATTAAAAAAAAAAAGAGAGAGAAACAAAACCAACTAAAGCCATATAATAGCACGTTGTTTTCAGATTTTTGAAAATAAATTAACAATGACCAGGTTGGATGGGGCTTTGAGTCACCTGGTCTGAAGGAAGGTATCCCTGCCCATTGCAGAGGGGTTGAAACCAGATGATCTTTAAGATCCCTTCCGAGCCAAATCACTGAGTCATTCTATGAAATAATTTAAATTAATTTAATTTAACTTTATTTCTCAAAATTCATTGAAGCCCAGAAAGCAAACTGTATCCTGGGCTGCATCAAAAGCAACAGGATCAGTAGATCAAGGAAGGTGATGGTCCCCTTCTACTTTACCCTTATATGAGATCCCACTTGGAAAACTATATCCAGGTCTGGGGCCTTCATCAAAAGAAGGACATGGACATGCCAGAGCAGGTCCAGAGGAGGGCTATGAAGATGGTCAGAGGGCTGGAGAAACCTTACACAGAAGGCTGCATCAGTGCTCAGTTCCAACAATGGTGTACTGGCAGTTCCATTAGCAGTTGTTGAATCACCCGAGGATTGAAACAGCAAACGTGAGAAGTCCTAGCAGTGTTCATGCTTTAATTTTTCCAGAAAAAATGTTTTCCTTTTCCATGTAACATACATTATGATGCAGTGGGAATGTTCATAATCTGGAATGGATGCTCTTGAGATGTGCATACAGTTGCTGTACCAATTGTCACCTGACAATTAGGTTTTATATAAGACTTTTTATAATGGACTGTCTTTTGATATAGATTCTCTTGTGTATTTTTTTGATTGAAGGGAGGATAAGATTGTGTTTAAACATGACAGCTATCCCAAAAGAAACAAGAAACTGTAAATGAATAAACCCTTGAAAATAACATGTGACCTGTTAGGAAAGTACAGACATTTGTCTTGTGAAACCTTTCAGCTTTTTTAGAGTAAAACAAGGTTAGCACGTATATGAGACTTTATATAAATTTGGAAAAATATAAATCCATATGCTTTCTAAGAAGAGACACTTTATTACAGCAAAGAAAAATGTGTTGATCTACACTGTAGTGATTAAACCATTTGTCAAATACTGTTACTGTTTGTGATAACATTTACAGGTCACACAAAAAAGTTTTCGTCTCCCAACAGAATCAGTTATGTGAAATGGAATTTATCCCCTTGAATTCAGGAGACTGATTGAAATGATTAAATTTTTCAAATTGTATTAAACTTTTCCAAATTCCTTCCCTTTGTTCAACCTTCCAAAAACACAATATTATTGCCACCCTTACCCCCCCTCCAAAAAAAAAAAAATACAACAGAATAATCATAGACTTATGGACTATCCTGAGTTGGAAGGGACCCATAAGGATCATCATCTTGCCCTGCACAGCACTATCCCTCAGAGTCAGGACCATACCATATGCCTGAGAGCATTGTTCAAATGCTTCTTGTGTCTGGCAGGCTGGTGCTGGGACCACTTCCCTGGGGAGCCTGTTCCAGTGCCCAGCCACCCTCTGAGTTAAAAACCTTGTCCTGATGTCCATCCTTAAACACCCTGCCTCCCCCACCACTTCCCAGTTTCAGGCCATTCCCCTGAGTACAATCTCTGGTCAGAAGAGAATAGTGCTGCCTCCTCCTCTTCCCCTTCAGGAAAGCCACTAAACAAGGTGTCTGTTCAGTAGAGCTGATTGTATTGTATTTTTCAGGGCAACATGAATGTTGCTCATACTCTCACTTCCTCTTTGCTTTCTGAGTCAGAGGACAAGCAGGTGTGTTAGAAATAGGGACCACTTACCTAAAGTGGGGACCACTTACCTAAACCACTAAATTAGCTGCATCACAACCACCTTGAACCTCTATAGCTACTTTCAGCAGAAGGAATTAGAAAGTCAGGGTGATGAATCCTGGTGCTTAACTTCGTGGCACTGCAGTATCAAGTGTCACAAAATCTGAAATTCATTGCTAGATTTAAACTGTGACCTTTAGAAAGTCTAATGTTCTTATAGTTGCTGCTGCTGAGTGCATGAGTGTAAGCTCTCTGATGAAAATGTGGTTGCCTGTAGTTCAGGATAAAACTTGACCTCTAGTTTTACAGTGACAAGCTTGATGCTCAGTTCCAAAATTCCCCTGTGCAACTGATTTTATTGATTATCTTGTTCGCCTTAGCAACAGGCAAATTGACTGCTTCAGAAAAATCAAAAATAGGTTTTTTTTTCTGACATACTAGAGTAGGAAAATACCAGGTATTTTATAAGACTAAGAAGAGTAATTCATATTGAAGCAAATCAAAACAAAGTGTTCTACTAATGTGCAAAATACATTCTTGATGAAAGTAATTAAGAGATTTGAAATAATATTACAGAATACAAAATACTGAAGTATTAAAACCTATTGTGATGCATGCTCCCCTATTTATTACTATTCCTCAAAAAAACCCAAAAGTGTGTTCCCTTTCTGTTACACCTGTGCTCTATGTTACCTTAGATTGAAGACTGAATCTGGAACAAGTTATAACTATGGAAAATTACCTAGCACATTTGCTAATTATGAGGAGTATAAACATGAACACTTGTCATTTTAGGCAACAGACAGTGCATGACTGTCCAGAACCAGTAAGGCACTAAGGCTTTTAAGATTAAGAACAATCAGTACACAATTTCAGTAGGATACCTCTTATCTGTCTGTCAACATTTCAGTGTGGATGTGCTTGTTTGATGGATATGCATTTTTTTCCCCCATAGTCAGGATTAAGTTTTAATCCTGTTTTGGGATTTCTTGTTGTTGCTTTATTGGGGGGGAGGTTGTCTGTTGGCTTGTTTTTGTGGTTTTTTTTTTTTTTTCCCTGGTTCAATTCAACCAGTGTATTTTAGATATCTGCTTTAAAACAATACATTTTGTGCTTTAGCAGTGCGTATTTTCCCTAATAGCTGTAAAAGTAACCTGGGGTACTACCTCAGATGTCAAAATCAGCAATAATCAATGAGTTCCTAACATAATCTTAGGTAAACAGATACATGGACTTATTTAAGGAAATTTGTTTCCCTTTCCTTCCTCTCTTTTACTCCGTGAAAGACCAGAAGTCCTAGACAGTTTAGTATAGTGTATGTACTGACCAGTTCTTTATTCTATTTACAAACTCTGATTAATAACAGTCAAACCATACTTAACATGGTGATCATTCTGTACATTCACAGTGAAATCAGTGCATCTCAGACATTCTAGAATTTTGTCTTTTCACAGATGAATTGTCCATGCACAGTAGATCTCCCTGAAGTATCAGGTTTCTACAGCTTTTGTAACTACATAATATGGTCAGTTTGGATTGCATGAAGGAGATCTGTGGAATTTGCTACCTTGTGGACAAAAGACAATGTCTTTTCTTTGCCTTTTGGAATTAATGTTTTATTATATCCTTTACTTTAGATGCTAAGACACCCATAAGAATACACTTTTCTTCCAAGTTTTTTCAGTATGAGTCAGAGTTTAATGATGAAAAAGATAAGAACCAGTCTGCAAAGAAAAAAAAATGTTACAGCAAGCAAAATTTATGCTTTAATCAGCATCTCCTTCATCTGCTGTGATTCACACATTTTGTTTCTGCAAAGTGCAAAGCAGTTTTACAGTAAAATAAAACAATATTTTTCACTAACTGAAAAACAAGTGTAGACGCATTTCTGAAAAGTGTTCCTCCCTTTCCCCAGCTATTTCATTACACCAGACAAACAAAACAAAATAAAAGGTGAAAGAAATGCTTATAAACTTCCTTTATTTCCTTCAGATAACAATAATTCTGTGTAGGTCTAGCTCTGCTTCATGGCTGATTCCCCGTGACTTGAAATGCTCTGCTATCATAAAACATGTTCAAGAAGTTAACAGGAACCCAGGCCTTCTGTTTGACATATGAGTTAAAGCAAAATCACAAGACTGAGACAATCAAGTTTTCCACATATTCATAGTTGAAAAATTAATATGATATCAAATGAGACTATGTGTTTATTCATAGAGAGTTATTTGGGTTTTTTTTCCCCAGGATCTGCATAAAAGCAGCATTTCCAGCAGAAGCGAGTTAGAAGTTTTCTGCCTCTCTGTTTTCTACTGCCTGCATACTGGTAAAATGCTTTCTGTGACAAGTAATACCCTGTTAGCATTAATACACTCTATCCATCTTGCTTTAGTAGATCTGGGCCCATTGCAGACAAAGGTAAATTGAGCATACAAGGAAAGAAGGAATATAATCTCAGTGAGAAACGATGCCCTTTCTTTCAACAACCTGAAAACTGTTTTGAAAAAAATTAGCTAAAAATCATGTTTATTTCAGATTGATTGAGGAAGATTGACAATATGATGGATTAGTATGTAGAAGATAATTAGGCTTTCTGCAATGCTATTTTAAGTGCTAAAGTCCTGGTTTATTAATCCAGAATTGTATGTAGGTTCACTCTTGCCTTTAGAGTGTTGCAGTTAAGGGAGGAAGGGAGGGAGGGAGGAGTCAATAAAGCTTTATAGGTATAAATCCATAAAAATGACAAGATAGTAAAATAATGGTAGTATCTAGTGGCTACAGTTAATAATAATGACACTAATAATAACCCTTATATCTCTTAAAGTGAAAAAAGCTAGCTTGAAGCTTATCTTTGTAATTGTCAGTTAAGTAGGTCAAGACAGGTATTGAGCCAAATCTTTCTCATTTTCCTTCCAAATGGATAATTATACAACCAGGAGAAATATATAGAAACTAGGGCTAAGATTTAAAGAGAATTTTAAAATCAGATTGTGAATGATTTTTTTTTTTAATCTAACTGTGGAATAATGGTCTTTCCTATGACAATTGCCATGAGGATTCCTTGTTAATATGAAAGATATTATCAAGTGGTAGGTAATTAAGAGAGTCAATCTTTTACTAAAATGGACTAAAGTTGAGTTATTATCCAACTGGAATATAACTCCTTCAAAGGTAGAATTCAGAGTATGTTATCTATAATGGGACAGTCCAACTTTTATTCTCAAATACTGGATTTCAGTTTTTATGTATATTTCATCCTTAGGAACATGGGAAGCACCCTACTGCGCACTGATCTCTCACAGAGCTGGTTGAGGTCTTCAGCAATACTGGTGCATCCAAGAAAGGCAAAATTCCAAGATACATACAAGCAATTGTATTGGTTGCAGGGGAGGGTTGAGAGATTAATATATAAGAAGTGAAGGGAAAAAGTTGTTTAAGTTGTCTTCAAACAGTTGCTTTAACTTGAGACTTTAAACCATGAGGCAGGATGCCAGATATTAACACTGGCAAAATTTAAATCAGCTCAAAGAAATTTTGATAAGCTCCTAAAATTGCACCTGTCTCACTTGTATTTTATCTCAATCATAGCACCTCAAACAAATCAACGCAAGCACCTTTTAGCTTTTCCAAGCAACAGCATTTATGTGAAGGTCACAAACACAATTTTAAACTATCTTAACTACAGGTATTACCAAAGTGCAGAAATATTAAGAAAGTTCTCTCTGTTTACTTCTGTGTTATACAGACCCATGGGGACACAGAAAAAACTTTAATTTAAACAGTTTTCAGTCTAATTTACTTTTAATCAGAACCAGGGAATGGAAAGGAAAGGAAAGCTATTATTTTCCTTTTCTGTGCACAGGTGGTACATTTTGTGATACAGTGATTTGGAAAGGATGGAAAAAACACTTCAAAACTTAGCTTAGTGATGAAGGATTTTCTCAGTAGGTGGGATGTAGGAGACATATAAACAGCACTTCCTCACAAGCAAAGAATGTCTTGGGATACAAAGCATTATTGAGATTCAGTACAGCCTTCTGATCCATAGGAAAATTCAGGAAAGGCATTGCAATGCTAATTGTCCTTTACAGCAGTTTGTTTTTGGTGGTCTCAAAGGTACCTTTGAGCTAATCAACCCCTTCACACTTCTGCTGCATCTGCTGGTTCATTCATGCCTGTTAGAGGTGCAGCACTGAATTTCACGTTTATGCTTACAAGGTCAACAGAGTTGTTATCATGCAGCCAGTTTATTAGACACTTGTAAAATCTATTTCAGAATACAATCCAAGGTAAATTCACTAAATACAAAAGACTGGGGGGAGAGAGGGAGGCATATAGGCACAAGAAAGATGGCATTATGAAAAATTATGCACTGTCATGCTGGGGGGCAAAGCTGCTTGCAAGTGCATCTGGCCATCAGCTACGGGTGATAGCCTCTAAAAATGGAGAGGCCAAATTAAGAATAAGAATACATTTACATAAATTCATTACTAGCCAAGAAATATATTGCAAATATTTTAAATGAAGTTTGGTGAAGTAAGAAAAAGCAGCTTATGATTTTCAGTATTTTTATCTATATTTATTTGGCAACCCTGAAATATTTTCTTGTATAACAAAACACAAGTAGAGTTGTAAAACATTTTCAGACTCTTTTCTTTTCAAAATCTTTCTCATAAAAAAATATCTGTTCCTAATAATTCCAAAATTACTAATTTTAGGAAGTATGCAAAGTTAATTTTTGGGGTAACTTGAAATAAATTGCTCACAATGAAATTTTAGCTTAATATTAATAAACTGTGGGGGGAAAAAAGGCTTTTGAAAGGATCACATTGCCTTTACTCAGTTTTGAACAGATTCCTGAATAGATTGCAGGAAGTTAAATGTCTCATTTCTGAACAAAACCTTTCAATTGAGTTGGCTTACTGAGAAGACAAAATTACTTTCACTCATGATAATACTTGATCTTAGAATTTTTCTAAAGGACTAGTAATTTTACATTCTCTAAGAAGTGTATTTATAACAGAGTACTGTTTTAGGAATATTTTTTGCTACTTACAGACTCAAGCAGCTTACTAGAATTATCTTATCAAAAGCTCTCAATTTCCTTGTGAGAGGTAAGCATTAGGTTCTAATTTTACAGATGTAGATAGTGAGCAAAAAAACCTTTGCTTTTGCCCAGAGCCACTGCACTGATGCAGTTAAAGAGTAAGAGAAATATTCAGGAGTTTCTGGTCTCTGACCATGAGTTTTTCTTTCTTCTAATAACATGCTGACCCAGATGGAAAAAAAAAAAAGTACTTTTTAAAAAATAAAATTGGTGATTTTCTTTCACTTTAGTGATGGTAGGAGTTAGTTAATCTCATAGGAAACTTATAGGAAACTCATCACTTATAAGACTAATGTACTTATTTCCTCACAGTTTGTAATTTCACTGAATTGTGAATCTTCTTTGTCTTCAATAGGGAGGGAAAGACATTGAAACAGATTAAATACTCTGAATTGTACATTATCAGTAATCCACTCAGTCTGTCATATCACTTATTGTTCTCTATGACATTTATACCTCACACCTATGCCTGAAATTCTGTATGAAAGAGAGGTCAGGGAAAAAGAAAATACAAGAAACAGAGTAACCGTAGCAAATACATGCTTCTAGGGTTTGCTACTAGCTCCACTTGAATATAAGAGAACGTGACAGATCATGAGGAAAGCACTCCTGACTCTATTCACAAACTTGCTGGAACCCCAAGAATATTAGGAAGCTGGAAAGATATCATTTTAACAGGTTTTAAAGTTCCATTTTACAGGTTGAATATCTTTGAGCAGCTTGAATAAGTCTAAAACAACCCTCCATTCAATCTTTTGTATATGTAAGTAATATACAGATCAAAGCCGAAGTATTTTTATCTAGTTGCTGTCTGGCAAAATATACTTGCACAATTTTGGCCATCTTTAACTTCAGTCGAGGAAAAAATAGCCTAATCTAAGGCAGGAAAACAAAAAATGGAAAGAAAGTGTGTCTCCAGATCAGGAGTTATACCTGCAGATGGCATTGTTGATCTTCCACAATTTTGCAAATTCCTGTAACCCAAAATGAAAATGCACATCCACACACTCAGAGGCAGCTGGGCAGAGGTACCAATACATAGATTAAAATAAAGATCTACAAAAACAGTGATAATGGCTAGGAAAAAAAGTGCACTAAAAATCTGATTGGCATGTTAGTTAATTAAAATTAACAAGAAGGAAGAGCTTAAGGTCACATTAGGGATTACTTTCTGTGACAACTTTTCCAGAGTATTTCACTGTGGGAGGAGGTTAACACCCAATATATTCATAGTCAAATAACTGTATTTAATCTATTGATGACACGAGGTAATGAAGGACAGGGTGACACAGCAAACTGATGAATGGATAAATTAGGTAAATGCATGAAGCTCAAATTTAGAGGCATATAGGTCTTGTATGACCCTGTATACCTGCTTTGTGAGTACAGCAGTTAACAGATTCCTCTCACCTACTAGTAGTCTGACAAGGTCAAACCTTGATTGCTCTGCTTTTACAAGTTTATGCTGAGGGAGATGTTAGCTAGCAGGAAGTTTAAAACGAATATTGGACATTTAACAGTAATCTTAAAAACCCTGACTGAATCCATCTGTTCACTATTTTACAGCTTGGCTCACTATTTTACTATTTTACTGGGCAGTTCTAAACTGCAAACAAATCAAGGCTGCATCATCATAAATGACTGCCTATCAGGAAACAAGATGTGCTGTAAAACATCTCTCATCCTCAAAGCATCTCTTCAAAAACATCAAAGCTAATAAATTGACTTATTTTTCTTTTTTTTTAAATTATTTTCTTTTTTTAATACTATCCCCAGATTTAAGTATTAGTATTTTTTCTTGTTGCAGATGATAAAAGAGATTTTTTTCCCCTATCTGACAGGAGGAAGAAGTCTCCAGTTTGGATTTACTTTGAGAATTGCTGGTATCTTATGTTTCAGGATTTCTTATTTTTCTTATTTTTCAATATTTTATCCTGGAGCAACTCTCACTAGTCTCTAGAAGGCAGGCAATTTCGTGCCTCAAAAACGTTTTTGCAGTGTATGTTCCAGTAATTAGTATTCTACCCATACTGGAATTGAGAAGGAGTTCTTTAAACAATACTGCTAACCACACATAAGACTAAACCCAAAAATAAATAGAATTTTATTAGACAGTTCGCTACATGAATATCATTTAGAAAATTAAGAAAGAATAATAGCTGCCTTTGAAGAGTTAGTTTTGAAGAGTGATTTGAAGAGCAAATTTAGAAGGGTTTTCTGCCACTGAAAGTCTTTGAAAGCCCCTTAATTCTTACAACTGCTGGCATAAACTACAGAACTTGCAACATTTTACTTTTTAGGTAAATAGGAGAAAATTACCATTCTACAGAGAAAAAACTTTACCTGAATTAACTTATCATTTGAAGATAACTTTTCTCATGATCTAGTCATTTTCATAGATATGTAGAGGCTGAAGATATTGACTAGTACTATTCAAACTCCCTGTATTAGATACATTTCTGAATGTACAAATGGATTGCATAAAGGTGCCTTGAATTTTCAGAGAAGTGTGGAGATACTTGCATCTTTCATTGTCTTTAGCTTATTTCCTTTCTCCTTAGCAAGAATTCTTCATGAGAAGAGAGGCAGAGCTGTTGTGCTGGAATGTCACTGGTACACATGGGGTATTTTTGTTGGGAAGGCTCTCAAAGAACCTTATTGATAGACTCCGCTGTAAAACTATAATGGAGAAACTCACCAGATTGTTCAGTCTTTGCTAGTTGCCAAGTAATGATATTCATTTGCAGATTTATGCAGAGTCACTAGTGAAAGGGTGATTACATACAATCTGTCTTTTTACCTGAAATCAATTAGGCTAATGAAGAGAATCATGTTTCAGTTAGATTTTGAGAGGCTTTAGGCATTTAAATTAACACCTTTGTTGATTCTTAGGTGAAATCTTAGAGCACGTGTTTTAATTGCAAGGTGAAAATGAAAGAATACTGGTTTGGTAATCCCCACTGCACAAATTATAGAAGATGTCATTGAGAGAAAATGTTAGATGCCCACATACACCTTGAGACACAATCTCTCTTAAAAGAATTTGGAAAGGTTTTAGTTTTTTTGGGTTTTTTTGTCATTACAGTTAAAACAACAGCATATATGCTGTGCTTTGGACATGAAATAAACCTAAATTCTATAATGCTCAGCCATGTGGGGAAGAAGCAGAGCTCTAATTTGAGAAGCAGATACTGTAATTTAAGAATGTATGATGTCATTACCAAGGAAAGTAAGCAAAAAACAGCATAGCACAGAAATTGCTGCTGTATCATGCATTGCTAGATTGTTACTCTAAACATAAGGTCCGAAAATAAACAGAAATTCTAAACGTTTCTTCAGTGCTGGTTTAGGTTTCTAATCAGTCATTTTTGCAATAAAATAGAATCAACATACATAGCACTTTTCAATTAAATGTATGGGCACATTTTACTGATTGTACAGCTCTGCAACTGCACCACTCTGTACTGCCAAGTACTGATTCCACTGTAACACTCATTTAAGACACATGTCCAAATGGGAAATTTCTGCTGTTTCCCTTTATGCTGTATCCCTTTAGTATTAGCAGAACATTACTTTGTCCTAAAAACTTGATAGATTGTCTTACAAATAAGCAGCAGAACAGAAGAGGTCTTGCAATGAGGAAATAGAAATCCAGGTTCAGAGATATATGCAAGTCTGCTTCAGCAGTGTAATTCTGAATGCCCTATTCACAATTTACATTTCTGTGTAAATCTTTCCAAGTGTCTTAGGTTTTCTCCAGTGCTTGACCACACAGTCTCAAAACCCCCTGCTTTTCCTCAGGGATGTAAACTGTTTATGGCTGATTTCAAATACTTTCTTGAATGGATTATGTCTTTTGGAGAAATCAGGTACAGAACTTGTTTTTCTTATGTCATCACATTTGTGACATATGGCACTTAATAACCTGACTGTGGTTCAGCCTATGAAAGGTGCAGCAAACCATGACATAGCATCAAAACATAATGCTAAAATTTTAAATATGTTCTTTGTTGGTTACAAGCTGGACACAAGTATTGAATTCCAAACAGAGTTGAAAGTAATACTTCTCTGTAGTCACTGCAGTACTTTAAAAATTATTTATTTGGATTATTTAGGAAATGTGTATATGTTTTTGTAGAATTGATATCTCTTGTTTCCCAAGGCAGCAGACAACAGCAGTGTCAATATTTGCTAAGATTTCTTTTTAATACCCTGAATTTTATTGAACTGATGAAATTCAGATTATGAGTTTTGAAATGAAAATAATCTGCTGGCCAGTGCATGTGAAACAGTGACAGCCTTTTCAATGATTTTTTTGCAATACTCCTTATTGTAAGTAAAATATTGCCAGGAAAATTCAACCCAAAAGAAATCAGCCAAACAACTAAACAAATTCACACAAAATCCGTGCCCAAAACAAATGAAAAAAAATAGCTGAAAAAAAATCCTCTTATACCTATGGAGAACCTTACTCATATTCTAAACATCACAGCTGGCTAATATATTTTTTGTTTTATCATGATACATGGTGGCAAAAAAAAAATGTTCAGGACTGAAAAAACTATTGCTCTGTACTGAAAGAAAGATTCTTGCATTCAGAACATTCTGAAGGTAAACATTTGGAAATTGCAATCCTCCTTTGCCCTACTTCCTAGTGTACAGAAAATGATCTTGTAAAGCTTAATCTTCCCTTTTTACTTCCTTTGCTTCCTCCTGTTCCTTAAGTGTTTTCCAGAGTTTTTGGTTTAAATCTATCTTTAATAAATAGTACAGAGTATTCTTTTTACCTAGTGGTTATGATCCTGTGGAAATTAAGTCAGGATACTTCAAAGATACGATATATGAATTTAAACACCAATACATCATAGATTTACTTTTCATGTGAGAAAAACCAAATGCTGTTTGCAAAATCCTTTTTAAGCTCTACTTCCCATAAAGTAGTATTTTATCTAGTCAAAATATCTCCATCTCATCCAAATTACTTAACACTGCCCCACTTCTCTAATGAAAGTGAATAATGTTTTTGAAAATATTTATCCCATCTCTGCTCATGCCTGATATGAATATTCACTGATATTTTCTCCTAAAATGAGCTTGGCCCACATTAATTGTCAAAATTTTATATTTACAAACTAGCTACAATATTCTTTTCTCTTTTCTCTCTTTTCAAGGTTAGTCTCTTTTTTCCCTTGCACGCTATTTTCTCAGTGCTGGCACCATATCCCAATGCTTATTTAATTTGCCATAAATTCACAGACGTTAAGGAAAGAAAAGACCTATCAGGTTATTTTGTCTGCCTCTGTGTCCATTTGGGACTGATTCTTATTGTTCACTCAAAATGTTTTTATCAGTTTAAGATCAGTTAAAATGTTCCATGTGCTGGTGTTTCTGGCATTTATTACCTCTGGGGCAGTTTTTTTGTTGTTTTTTGTTGGTTTTTTTTTCTGCAGTCTGATAGATTTTCTTTCAGGAAGTTTTATTAAATGTTCTTGGTTTCAAATTGGCATATTCCCTTTCACTGAAATGTGGTCTTATTTTTCTCTCTAGCTTTAGTAGACCAAGTTAAATCAAGTCAAAGACTGTGAGTCACCTCATTTCCATTTAAACACTCTGTTTCCTTTGAACACTTAATAGTCTGAATTACAAAGCCTAGATCCATGGGTTTCATTTTTTATTTTGTAACAGAACAGTCTCCTATACTTTCTTGTATTGTCAGTTGCTCCAGTTATATTCTTTACAAATGTACTGTCCTTTATTTTCATTGATTTTACAACCACTTTATCTCATATACCCTCTGCAACTATTTGAGTTACTCAGATTCACAACTCCCAACTGGACTTGGAGAGTATGCACTTTTGCAGTCATTCTTAAAAGATAAAAATGGAGTTCAAAATTTCAGAAGGTTTTAATAGGACTTTCCAAAGGTCTTGCACTGAACATTGTTCAAAGGCTCTAAGTAGTTAGTAGAGAAAGCTAAAAACCTGTGGAAATTTTAACAGCAGAATACAAAATATATTTATCTTTTGAAAATTAGTCCTTAGTTAAATCCCTAAAGATGTTTCAGCTGTGTAGTTAAACTGAAAAACTTCCTTATCTTCTCTGCTTGGTCTGTGGTCCTTTAACTGGGTATAATTTAAAAGGGACAATACAGTTACTCCTCAAGAAAAATTGATTGACCTCTATAAACATAAGGACCAGGATGAAAGAAACTTCAGACAGTTTGAAAAGGGAATATGCAGGAGTTTTTGCATCATACTTCAGAATATGAATCAATAGGCTGAGTACTGCTATTGGTGTTGGTATTCAGGGGAGGTTTTTGTGGATGCCAGACTGAAAATGAGGCAACATTGTGCTCTCATGGCCTACAACATAAACCACAGGCTGCATTGCTCTGGTAGGGCTGTAGATTGCACAGTAGGACTGCAATGAGAACAGCAGTAGGACATCAGCTGAAGAGAAACAGAAACTGGAAGGAACCACGTGGAAGAATAGCAAGATATTTAAGAACCTACAATACATGTCTGATGGAGACGCCATAAGAGGGCTGGTCTACTTTAGTCTGACAGAGAGGTGAGAGGCTACAGGGTGAGCTAACAGTGGCTTACACTTACCTTAAAAGTTGTCACAGTAATGATGGATCAAAACTTTTCCCAATAGTATCAGGCAAGAGACAGTAACCACCCATTATTGCTTGGGAGTTACAAAGTGGACATTAGGAAAAATCTCACCACAAGAGGGTAATGTAATAGAAATTGTTGTCCTGACAGATGGGTCAATCAGCCCCTGGAGTTTTTCAAGGCTCATCTAAACAAAGTTGTAGTTCACCTAGTCAGTTATTTGCAATAGGTCTCTTTCAAGTAAAAGAGGACATCCTCATTTCATTTTTCATCTAACATTTTTGTGATTCTGAGAAATTCTGAATTCTGCAATTCTGAGAAACCTAGAAATCAGAAGGCAGACAGAAACAAGCTCATGTTTCCTGACCTTTTTGTTGGGGAGTATTTATGGTGTATTGTCAGCACGCTTCTGTCCTGACTTATGTCTATCTACCTTCTACCCAAAAGTAATGCCCTGAAGTCTCTCTATTGCTAAAGTGAAGTGATGGTCTGTCTTAGGCATCAATGGATTTGAATCTATTTGTGCTTGTTTTGTGCACAGGGTTTGACTTAAAACAACTCAGCAAAACATTTCTGCCAGTGTGGACCTTAACCTGAATATAACCTTCTTGTTCCTATTGGTATCTTTAGCTTTCCACATAATTTTACAAGAAAAGGTCATAATTGTGGATCCTAGCAAATATTGTTAGTCAAAAGCAAACTGATTTTAGAGACTACCTGGCTCACCAAAACATTTTAAAGAAGAACTCTCTTTGCTCTCTCAGACTTATTATCCATTTCTACTATAGCCATCAAAGGTAATATTCCCATTAACTTGAATAGTTCGGGATCAATCCCTTGTAGAGATTCATTAAAAAGTAATAATAACTGATGAAGAATGGGTCGACAAAATTTTGCCCCTTAAATTGCTTATCCTCTGTCTCTTTTCTAGCAGTAAATGTTATCAAATTTCCTAAACACAACCCCAAATGCCAGTGCTATCTTCAAGAAGAGATATTTGCATTTTTTAAATCAGGGAGGAATGTAACAAAAGTATAGATGTTTTTCTTATTTGAGTTAGGTATGAACTTGCATTGAGCACTACAAAACCAGGGGCAAGATGGTCTCACTGATCAGCAGAGAAGTCATATGCTTAATTAATTAGGCCTGACACATATTTAGAACTCAGAGTCTGGAGAAGATTCTGTGATGAGTTTCACAGAGCTGAAGCATATGAAAGCTGTAAACATGTTTGCTCTAGACCAGAACCGATATTTCTCTAGTGAGTTTTCAGATTTTTAATATAATTTGTAGAGATTAATAGATTAGCTAAACTCCTAATTTCACTGTTTAGTGGAAATTTCATATTCCTTCTTCATGTCTGGAAATGTAAGTTACAAATCTGGTGATCATACTATACAATGAAAAGGTGAATTTACCAGGTAGCAGAAATATGGCATATTCTGTAGTCTCAAAATATTCTATAGGAGTTGGATAATTAATATGCAGAAGAAACTTGTAAGGTAATAGCAAAATATAAATCTATCAAGGCAGTGACTCTAAGTGACTTTCCACAAACTGTGGAGAAAGTAACTTTAAGAGCCAAGATTAAAAATGTTAGAAATTTGGCTTTTTGCCCTTTACTCAGTGTACAGCCTACATAAGATTTGAAATTCAACTAGTATTTTATAAAGAAATGGTATCTTAAAGGTTTATTGTAGCAACAGTTTGAAATTACATTGATTTAAAATATAATACAAAATAAGATCCCCATCACATATTTATTTTGAGGAAGGTTTTAGTAACTATCACAGAAGTTTTAATGTCATAAGACATCCGGTAAGAAAACACTGAATACAGGCAAAATTTTAGCTTATTTCTTTCCTTTCACTTGTCTCCATCGAGCTCTAAAATAACCCCTTCCTTCCAAGGAACTTTTTCTTTTGGGTGGCATTGAGAGCCCTCAAGAATTAGAAGAGAATCTTTGAATTCTTTAAATTTATTAGACATTTAACATGTAAAAATATGTCCTGTTTGACACTATTAATATCAATTTTTCTCTTCATGCATGCTGTGGAAAAGAAGTGGAAGAAATTACACAAAACTGCTCCAGCATGATTCCTTTCCATGGGCTGGTCACAACAAGCCTGTACACAATGTGGGCCAACTATGTCTAGGTGTCCCTATTTGAGGAGGAAACTTGGAACAGCTGACCTCCAGGGGTTCCTTTCAACTTCAATCATTCCGTGATTCTGTAAAAGTGCCATTTTCTATTCAAAACTTAAATACCACCAAAATACCTTTGGCTTTTAGGGGGTGGCTGGGGTGGGATTTGTCGAGGAATGAACTCTGGTAATTCAGAAAAGACCACTATCATCTGTATTTTAAGACTAATTGCAATGCAGTGATTAAGTTGATTTTGTTTGCAAAAAAATTATTTTATATATGTATAAAGGAGTAAATATTTGGGTTGCTTGGTTGGTTGTTTTTTCCCCAGGTGGAGTAGATGTTTAGAGTACACCATTTACGTAGGTTTAATAAGATGAGGTCTTCTAAGGAAAAAGGTATGTGGTGAAGTTCAAAAGAGAACATAGGAATAATTCCATTCTGGAATGAGTAATGCACAGATCACAGATCCTTGTGAAAGAAAACAGTCACTAATTTGGTACTCTGAGTGTCCTAATGTCCTGGGAGAAGAGGTGCATGAAACAGAAATCAATCCACATCTTTTGGTATAAAGCTCCAGTTAAAAAGAGGAACATTACAAAGTACCATTCATCTTTACTTAAAAACATATGGTAGTAGATTTCCATTGCCACAGAATCAAAATTTAATTGAGAAAATTATTAATCAGGTGTAGTATCCCACGAAGTCTCCTGCCTCGGACAATTCCCAAGTCCTTGGCCCTGGAAATGGCAGTAGCTGCTAACCATGGAGTCGATCATCCTTGGGGGAAGAACAGACTCCCAAATGGACTTCTGCGTCACAACTTCCCCTGGTTTCTCCTTTCCCTGTCCCCTCACTGGATTGGTATCCCTGGCAGCCACCCCCCTTCCCCTGGAGACCAAACCCTTCTGCCCCAGCCTTAGCTCCGCTCCCACCCCTTCTGTGCTTCAGCTGCCTTCTGCACGTGTTTGGCCTCTTTTCTTCAGCCACATGTGAGGTACTTCGCTGGAATAAAACCTTGCAAAAAGAGCCTTTCTTGCCTCTATCGCTGAGCCAGCTGCGGTGAGTGTTGAGTGAGGGTTTGACTGCCTTGCCTGAAGGTTAACTCAACTTGCTTTTCTACAGGAGAGTTTGTCTGGGGACCAGAAATAGGCAGCAGCACCCACCACTCTAACACCCAAATTTTTAATCAGGTTTTCAAAATTCACCTTTCTAAAGGGAATCCATAAATATGATTAAAATATTTACAAGTTTTGCCTTTCTTTATGACTTTCATTCCTGTTTATCTGGTTTAATTTAAAGAAACAATTACAATTTGTTTGTCTATGGTTACAGATTAAAGTTTATGTTCCGAAATTTGAAATGATAATCTTTCCTTTAGAACAACTTGTCATTGTGGAAGTTCCATTACTTATTAGTTTATGTTGCATATTCATGGGTTTTATATAAACAAAAATATTTCCTTATCAGACACTGTTCTTTTTTTTGTCACTTTATTGGCCTCAATGTGAAGTCAAGGACAGTACTTAAAACTGCAATTAGCACTTCTAATTATTTTGATTTTTTTAAATCACTTTCCAATTTTGTCAGATAAATTTCTTTCTATACTCCTATTCATGAAGCTACCTGCACCAAAAGTCTGCAAGCTCTTCATATGATAAAGTTTCCTGTAAATGAGCTTTTGAGACACTGTTCCCAGCAAAAGTTACATGTTGCCTACATGTCATTTGTAGTTTAAATTCTCAGTGTGAAAAGTACCTTCCACTAGCTTTTAAATCAAAATTACCACCAGTGTCAGATTGCTGGCAATCACAGCAATTAAATTATTTCCTGATAGCAGAATGACATATTCTCCTGAATATATTTTCATTAAATACCTAAAAGCCATAAATCCCAGCAATTTGTCGTTCTTCTGAGTAATAATCTATAGTGTGTCAGAAAGCTTTTAGTCTTTTGTTATAATAATAACTATATTTATTTTTCAGTACTTCATAGTAATGATCTATATACAATGCCCTCCAATACAAAGATTGAAACTCAGTACAGCGTAATTGTAGCTGTCTTGCATTACTTAGGAACGGTCATAATTTATTATCAGTTTCTATTCTAACATCTATGTGTAATAATGTGCCTCAAAGACTCTGTTGGTGAACTTCCCAGACTGACGAGACCCCCAGCAAGTGCTGGCTTGACAGCAAAAGCCTAAGAATTCTGCTTGCATGCATGGTGCCTTCTCTTGCTAGCACTGAACCTAAATACAAACTATAAACACGCCCCTGTTTGGTCCTTTCACACATGTGCTTTGCAGATGTGACATTATCCTATCTGCCACCTGCTTTTTTATTATGGAAAATGAGATATATTGACAAAATCCTGATTGTAGCCCATACTACACATTTGAGAATATATAAAAAATGCTATTTTATTTGAGTATTAATTTTTGATACCCCTAGGAATTTGGCCTGTCACTTTTTTTTTTCTTTGTTGATTGGTTTAGATGACAGTTGTAAAAGGACAAATAATGTTCTTATCTATAGGCAATTTCTTCTCCAGAAGGTTCTCTTATTACATGTCTTTTTGTATTTATACATAAACATTTCATTTAGCAGTGAATTATTCTCTGTATTTTCTCTAGACTTTTCATATTGTAGCTGTGCAGGAAAGTATTGCTTTTTAAATTTCTTAGATTAATATTCAATAACAACCTACTTACTTTTTATTATTTATTTATTTCTAAAACACTCACACTTGTATTTGACAGTGAAGTAATCTTAATTTGTTCATTTGTTCTACTACTCCCACACTGTTGTAATTCAGCTCCCATGGAGTGTCAGCAGAAATCTATTTATCAGCTGCATCTTGTTCAGCATACCATTGCAGGGTTCCTTAACAGCAACAACAAAAATCACATTCCATTGCAATCTATCAGACATTCATTGGCTCCCAGATTACAACAAAAATTGTTTTTGTGGCCCTGTCTGTGGCTTTCTCTTCTCTCACTTTAACTACCATATGTTTTTTCTTCACTTTTAATCAACCTCAGCATATTCTGAACAATCAAAATACAAATTCTGTTGACCCCCTACAGAATATTAATGAAAGTCTCATTTCTATGTAGTTTTTATCTATAGCTTGTCTGTAAAGAAGTAGTGTGTCTATATATATATATATATATATAATGCTATTGGCTTATGAAGGTAGATGATGCAGGAAAGAGGGGAAGAAAAGCTTCAAATGCAGAAAAAAACCTTAAGTATGAAATTCAAAGACAGGAAATATAACAAAGAGGATACCCTTTTTAAGGCATTGCATATGAGTCCTAAACACACTCGTATGATCTGTGCTACCATTACTTCTGTCCCCAAAAACTCCTCAGTAAAGAAAGTTTCAAGCAACAAACCAAAGAACAATTTCAAGAAGATCAAAAAGTTATAATCAGCATATTTAATCACTGCTTCTGAGTATATTTGCAATAGAGGACACTGACTAATAGAGGACACTAACTGTCTGATTGGCACAGACAGGGAGAATACTTTATCCTAGATGACTGCAGAGTCTGTGTGGCAAAAGGATTAAGTTAATTGGGGAGATTCAGAAGAAGCAAATCTCCAGGATCAGGCAGAATTCAAGCCAAGTTATTTACAGGACAACAGAACTAATGTCATTCACAATGGAGGGAGATAAAAAATTAAGGTCTCTAAAGACAAAGAAGGTGAAATAAAGAAGCAAAAGGAATACTATCGCTCACAGCCACTGATGGCTTGCAAATACAAGTCTGATGAGCAAAAACCAGGACTGCAACTTTTATAATATAACTTTTATAATGGAAAACCAAAAACATTGAGGTTGGAGTTATGTTGATTTCCAAGTAATGCATTTACCAAAAATAAAAATAAAAGGTTATTATTATCCTTATTTTATTTTATTATTTATTCTACATGCTTATTACTGTAAGTGAGATGACTTGTCTTCTTGTGGAGACAATATTAGTGTGCACACACATTGCCACTAAAATTCTCTGCATGAGACCTCCCCATTCACCAAACCGAGCAGTACCTGAAGACCAGCCCTTAACACCATTTTGATATGATGGATCTCTCAAGCATTATATTATGTAGGATCAAGATCTATTGTTTTCAGGCTATCAGTAGTGTTTCACAATAAGCAACATATAAGGTATTACTTTTAAATTTCAAACCATTCAATGGATTTATTCCTCAAGGAAATCAGCTGCTGCTACTATGCATCACCATTTTATTTCAAATTCATAAATCTGTATTGATTTTCTGTGGCATATAATATTTGGGTAATAGCTCAAACAAAACCCATCTGGCATATTCAGCTGGGGATGCTGAATTTGGTGAATCAGACTGAAAAGTTACAATATGCTGTGTCAGAAACAACATGTCAGCTATTCAAGAGGTTATAATTAAGGCCACAAAAGGAAAGAGAAATAAAATAATAATTTAAATAGAAAAAGATGAAGCAACAAAACAAAGAGTTTATTGCACAAACATATGTACACAATAAAGGTCTAGGTTTGAGGAAGAAGATAGATTAATAATTAATAAATATATGAGCTGGCACTTGATTTATACAGTCAAGGAAGACATTTATTACATATAGAAAACAGGGAGATATTGCTTGGATTTCCTGACCTGTATTCTAAGTAGCAAAGTCAATGCTGCAGATATGTGATATTCATGAAGTTCCTGCAGTGGAAGGAATATTACCACATTTGCTTATAATTTAGTGTTTAGTTCAATGCTAAAAGCAGCAAAATAAAAATATATCTAGAGTAGTTAAAGAACCTTCTATTAGAACTCAGAAAAATGCATTTGTCAAGTATCACCCTCTGGCTTCATTTTAGGCATGAGTGAATACGTAATCTTTAATTCCTAGGCAGTTTTTGGGAAAATAAAGTTCAGCAAAATTAATCTCTTAGTAAATAATGAGTAAGGAAATCTAAAGTACTTCTAATTTTTTCCTCTTTTAAAGCAAGTGGCACACGCCCAGTTAATCACATAGTAAGGCTGCTGTCACAACAAAAGTTGTAAATTATGGTTTGTAATGGTGTAGTTAGAGGTATGAAACAATGGCAAACATTTGATCAGTCTCTTAAACTAGGCTGGAATATGTTTTGTAGTATGGAGCACACCTCCAGATAACAGCATCTTATGACAACACAGAGGGAAATTAAGTACTAAATGTGAGATATCTTATAGTTTTCTTTGTATTAGATGAGACCTACTCTGTCACAAACATGGTTCTAATACATCCATACCCAACAAGTTTGGGTATTTTTTTGTTGAGATTTTTGTTTGTTTGGTAGATTTTTTTCTTTTTTTCCTAAATAGACAATGAAATATAGGAGAAACTTGGAGATGATGGGAGCTTTTTGAGAGCAATTATTTAAGTTGTCTTAAATAGAGCATAGGAGATAGGCTATATGCCTGAGCTATATGGCAGTTGAATACAATGGGAATTTATATTACTGATTAAAGATAGATTTAAATTTGGGAAAAAATGAACCATACTTCTGCAGCTGACAAGAGTACATATGTTACCATGACTTCACTGAAGTTAGTAATTCAATGGTTAGGTTAGATAAGATGTTCAAACTAAGAAAAGAATACAAGTGCCTTCCAACCACAACTTCTAATCTTAACACTATAACAACTTGATGTATTGGTGAATGAAGATCTCTATTGGCACAGTTTTCCTGTGCTTTTATCCTAGCTCTCAATTTATAATATTTTTTTAGATTACCCATATGGTAAAAGATAAATTTGTCAACTTGGTAGCCCAATTAATTTCTCTTCTTTTTAACAGACATTCTCAAATTTTTATTAAAATATTTTATACAAAAAGAGTAAACCCAATACTACTGCACTGCAACATTTAAATCAGAAAATCATATTTATTAGTATTAATTTCAGCAAATTAATTAATGGCAATGGCACTCTCCAACTATGATTAATACTAATTAATTAATTAGTATTAATCATAGTTGGAGATTGCCATCAGTCCTCTGTTTCATGGTGTTATCAGGAGCTTTTATGGAAATACGAAGACAAGATGGAAACATTAAAGCACTTTCATTCTGAATTAATTTTGCAAGTAAAGAGCCATACAGTTTATGATTTCTGAAAATTCAGTTTGGTTCATAATAATTGAAAACCAAATAACTGAACAGCAAGGTAACAGTGAATAAAAATTCTGTTTATGTCAAGAGAGAGCTTTATTACTGACTGTAACACACATAAGATTTAACCTAGTAGAAATTGGGTTTCTCACACTGAAAGTTTTCGTGAGATTTTTTGATGTCCTGATTTTTTTATTATAAAATAGTTATACAAAATATAAACCAGAGCCTCAACCTTTGAGTATGCACACTTAGGAAGAAAATTCTGTCAGTTCAAAGATCTGCTTATTTTTACTGCTGGAATGTTTCAATTGAAACAAAACTTATATGGGAAAGTACAGAAATTTTGTTTTTCAATTTAAATTGAAAAACAGCTGGAATCTTGATTACACATATAGAGAAATATATATCACTTATAAAAACCAGTGTGCTAGTTCTCAATTATTGCATTTTAAATATACATATTTGCTTCAGAACTTTAGTTCAGAACCGAATGTTAACTCAAGGACCTGTCTCCCCCATATAGTTTAGTCATATGTTTGAAGTGCATAATTTCTGAGCAAGCCGGTATACCCACATTGACTAGCAGTGAAATAGCATTCAGAGGCAAAGACAATTCACAACTCTGCAGCACTGGTTTGCTTGCAGCTTTTTAGTACTTCTTTATGATGCTTCATTGGACGGACACCAAATACACTCTAAAAAGGTAGATTTTGGAAAATAGGGTTCTAAATAATTTTTGTATTCTTAAGCTAAATCTAAATGCATTGTTTGAACACATAATTAATTTACAGTCATATATAGAACTCATCTCTTTTACTTTTGCACTTTATATTTCCTTTATTTTGGAACACATTTTCATGTACAGAATTGGTGTCAGAGTTACAGCGTAAAAAATGAAGCATCAAAAGCACAGTCTAATGAGCTTCCAAATGAGCTTTCCCTCTGCTGAAGCCCAGACAAATTCAGGTGATGGTATGTGTTTATCATATCCTCATGACTGGGTCAGGATTTAACCTAGATATGGATCCAACTAGAGGGGCTGAGAAACTCTTCTGGACTCATCATTGCCAGTTTGGTAGAGGGCTGCTGAACCAAGAGAGCAATGTTAGCTCTTTAACCTAAAATTCTGAGAAATCAGAACACTAGTTTCTGTTAATGTGCCCCTGTCTAGTCACGGCTCTGACTTAGGTACCTGATTTTTTAATGGGAAAACTTGTAACTTTGGCTTTTGCTCTATTAATTATTTTGCTATTAGTTGTTTTATTATTCTTTCTCTCTATCTCTTATCTATTATCTATCTACCTACCTATCTACCTACCTTGCTTATTATTAGTATCACATGGTTTGAAGTGTTAATGGCACCATGCCCGTAAGGCTCCAATTTATAAATAATTTTTATTTTTTAAAATGTAGAAGGAATCTATAACATATTTAAAAAAACAAGGATAAAAATATCAAAACTAAGACTATATATGTATATTAAAAGACAGATAATTTTATGTGCCAAGGTTAGACCTTGAGAAGGGCTACTATTTTCTGAAATCCATGACCATGATGAGCTGAAAGGACTTTTTTTTTTTTTTTTAAACTTTCCTTTTCTGGAGTGCATGTAAAATTGCCTCAATAGATCATGGTCAATGAAATCTGAGGTTGAAATAGGGAATTCATAACATTAGCAAAGGGAAATACATATGTCATGTACTAGGCATAATATTAGAACTGTTACATAAAGAATTTGAGGCTAGGCTAATGTATTTATGTATTTCTCTACTCTTCCATGAATACAGACAAGGATTTGGTATTTTGAAAAGATTTCTCTTTTTAACCTCACTTAAAATTTTCTTTAAGAGAAGAGCAATGGGAAACTACCAAATTGAGCTACTAAATGTGTTTGAAAATATATTTTTGTATCAGAGATATATTATTCAATTCCATTTCTGTTGAAGTGAGTGAGTAATGGGTTATGGCAATAGGGTAAGGTGCAAAATTCTACAGCTTCATATAGTTATTTTAGGTTTGAAATCTAAGTCAGATTTTTGTAGAGAATTATTTTTTTAAGAGTTTTCTTTCTTCCTCTTTGCCTCACTCTTTTAGAATATTCAGGATCTTGTGACAGAAAAAGAGATTTTAACTTTTTGTCTGCAGGCTAAGCTAATTAAATAGAACAGAATACAGATTTCAACCATAATAAATCTTACTGACTGTGTCACTTTTGTCACTCTTTCAATAAAGCCAGAAGGGATTGATCCCAAAGACTTTAATCACTGTGCATGACATTAGAAATATTCTTTCAATCCTGCATTATCAAATTGATTGCTTAAACATGAAAATCTATGTAGCCTGTATTAACCAGTGTGAATTGGTTTGTTAGTGCAAAGGACAACTGATGGACTGTCACATAAGCAGTTTCAAATTAGAGACTGATTTGCACTGTTGCAATATTCAAAATATTATGAAATACAGTCACAGTATGCAGCAAAGAAAATAGTGCATCTAAATATCCTAAGGATTTTTTGATACGACAATGTTAAATGTATTCATCAACAATATTTTCAGATCTAGGGACTATTTATATGCAACTTTCTTATTATATTCTTTATAAGCTTTGTAATGTCAACATTGTATTTAGAACAAAGCAATGACTACAATTCCATGTTCATTTTGTTTCTTATTAATGCAGCCTATTTGAACATGGCAGGTGCTCCTAGATACAGATCTTCTGAAGATTTTAGTCCTTTAAAGTCTAGATCCTGTATCTGAAGAACTGAAGACAGAGTTATAATTTTGCATCAGGTAAAGTTATCTTTCAAGTCTGACAGCTGGAGTACTGAGTATTCTTTTTTTTTTCCCTTTCCCAAGTGTTTATTAAGTGTTGCTCCATGTGTTTGGAAGCTATAGTAGCAAGGATGTTAGAATTATATTCACACTGCTGAATCGATACTAGTAATAGTCCTTACATTATCCTGCAGGTCACTTACTATAGAGGACAAAGTTGTAAATCTAGTGAGGATCCGTTAGACACCAAGTCAAAGGTTAAAACAGGCTATAGAGAGCAAACAGCTAAACTGTTCCCATGGGAGCTTTCTATGCACAGTATGCTGGTGGGATATGAGTTTCCACAGCAACCACAGGATCAGTATCAGAGCATAATCCTCCTAAATTATGCAATATACTTATGATTCCATAAGCCTTGCTAGTGTATTTGTATGGCCTCCTCACCTATTACAGAGTGAATATATTTTTCAGCTCTCCTTGCTTTACTTTAAGACTAGTTTCCTAAGGAACCTCATAAATCATAAGAGCTGAAATTATGTAAGTGACTGGCATGTACACATCAGATAAACCAATACACTCATGATTTTGGCAATTTCAGGAATTAATCTTTACACAGGAATTAACATATTGTCACTAATTTTTACTAGGTGGTGTTTTATAAATGAAGGTGAGAAAAACTGGGAAAGGCTTCATTTTCTTTCCTTTGTTCTTATTTATTTTTTAATTAATAAGAATTTTTATGTGTAGTACTATAAAGATGGGTTGTTCTGCTAATATATCCCCACCTATTTCTCCATCAACATATTGAAGAGTAGACATACATAAGCAACTTTAAAAGACAGATTTATAAAAATGCCATTATAAATTACAGTTTTATAATGCATCGGTAATAAGTCTAATGACTTATTATTGTGGCACACTATCACCTAAAGTCCTATTGTCAAAGCTGCTTTGACAAAGCTGAAGAGTTGAACTTATAACCAGAGAGAGATCATTTTAAATAAAGTAAAAAAGAAAGGGGAATAAATAGGTGTGATTATTCCTGGAGCAGATCTAAGTGAAGGAAATTAAAAGAAAATGGTTATGGTCTGTCTTGCTTCAGTTAGCAAAACAAGTATCTCTGAACTTAAACAAAATAGATTTCTTATTAAAATGCATTTCTTAAGATATGGCCTTGGGTCTGAAGCTTACTTCAGTTGCACAACTCAGCTTGATGCTCCTTGTATAACATAAATTCTCATGTCAGGTTGTTGTGTACACTATATGGTTTGAACCATACAAATCTCAACAGTCTATAGGAGTTTGGCATTGAAAGCCTTACTGAGATCTGTAGATCTTGTACCAGAGCTTTCCTTCAATGCTTCAGTTTTGAGGGACAAAGAGAGAAATAAGCCCCATTTGGCTGAAAAGCTACAAAGATGACTAGAAAAAAAAAATAAAATTACATGCTAAATAGAAATAAGGATTCATGCATCAAAATCTTTCTCTAAGCATATTTTCTTAGAAATCTAACTAGTAGGCAATGGGGATATTTCTTTGCAAAGTTATACAACAGTTCATATGGGCAAATTAAATGGATATACATATTACAAAAATCAGATGCTTTGCTTTTGACCTGTTTTTTTTTCCAAAAATACTTGTGTTCTACAGTTCACCAAATCTAGATCATACTTCATGTATGATTTTCCACCAAATCCTAAAAGTTGATTGGAGATCAATGAAAGTCCTCAGCTGTAATCAGGGTATCAGAGCATTAACTGACAAAAAAACCACAACAAAACAAAACAAAACACAACAAAAACAATAATGATAATAAAAATAAAATAAAATTAAATACTTTTGGCATGATTATTGGAAAAATCCAAGTAAATAGAAGTAGAGGTTTTTGGTGTACTCAGTGTTTTTTCTGACAATGTACTAAAAGTAAAAGCAAATTATGATGAATAAGAAAACCCAAACCATCAAAGCCAAAAATCTGTTCTATGCTTCAAGACATGATTTAAAAGTCATATGTCAATAAAATAAATCAGATAAAAAAACTTGGAGGTAAGAATCAAGGAGATTCAGTTTATGATTTCTTCCAGAACTAAGGAACTTTTTCGTTTGGGAAGTTTAAATGATACATAATTTAGTTGCAGCTGGTGTGACTTCTGAAAACCAAAGCACTGAACTTTGGTGTGTTCAATTAAGTTTGTGGAAAACCCAAAACCCATACAAATGATGCAATAAAAAAGAGTTAATCTGTCAATTCTTTGTCTTTTGTAAATCCCATGCTATATTCTGTGTTTTAGAAAGATAAATATAACACCTAGTATTGAAAGCATGAATTTATTAAATACTGCACAAGAACTGCATTAAGTCTAATTTGCAGATGATACTGAAGAGTCCATCACTAATTGAGCCCATCATTACAATCCAATATATGTCTTCGGCTTTAAAGCCAGTTTTCAAAATGTCAGGCTTGCAAGCACATTTGTGCATATTTATTAATTCAAATAAGTTCTTTGCATTTCCCAAAATATTGAAATATCTGTTTATTTTTTGGGGGTTGGTGAAAGTTCTGCTGTCCTTGGTTTTTAGGAAGGAAGGGAGGAAGGAAGGGATATGAGAGAAAAAAAAGGAAAGGAGAAAGAAAACTTCCTTGCTTTTTACATATTCTAAATTGAGCTAGAATAAACTTGTATCAGTCACAAATGATAGTAATACATTTACTGGCCATGGTAATCACTGTTAAGAGTTCCAATCTTCCAAGCAATGTGCTAAATCCATTTCATATTATTGGACTCTTTAGCTTTCACTTGAATCTCTGATGTAGCTGACTATGATATACCAACATTGTGGAAATGCATAAACCAATTCTGAAAAAATAAAATTTTAAACCATATGCCTGTGTGGTGCTCATTTCCTGATACAATATTTAAAGAACTTTTTCTTTTGTGATCGCATTTGAGTAAGAGATAATCTTTGTGTTCATATCAAGGGGGTGATCAGCTGATGATGTCCACCCACTTTTGTACAGTTCTGTATGCACTGCAAAGTCTGAGCCAGTGTGCAGCGCATATAAGCTGAGTAAGATAAGCCAAGTGAAACAAAACTTCTATTTTTCAAAGTCTTTTAGAACCGGTAAAGATTTAATCAGCTCACATTGATTTTATGGCACTGTGTCCTGCTTCTTAATGACTAAGTCTGGTAGATGTTCACGTTTTATCAATCCAGACAAAAGTGACATTAAAAAATAAAGAGAAAACTTGTTTTCATTCTTCATTACATGGATTTTTTGTTTAGAAAATACTGCAAAAATATTACTTTGGAGTCAGAAGAGCAGAAAAATCACTTAAATTTATGATATCCATTAACAATCAAATTAAAACTACCATCACTATAAGGTACCATACAGAATCCCAAATGTATTGAAAAGTTCTAACAATTACTGAACTTTTAACTTCTGCCTAGAATTTCCTTTATTTCTCTGGGAACAGTAGCTACTGAACAGGCAAATAAAACTTGCTAGGATTTATCTCATAAGATTTATTTATTCACTTTTAACAAATCAGCAGGAATATAGGCACGGTTATTGCCGAAAGGATTTTAGACTACAGTCTCCTGTGACAGAATTGAATTGCAAACTTTAATTATCTGTTCTGAAGTGCTGTACTTTCAACAAAAATAACGGTAGAGAGTAAATCAGTAAGTTTTCTTAGTCAAAGTTATTTTTCTCCAACTTCTGACTATTGGGACTACTGACACATTTTTCCATGTCTGACAAAACCAAAATTCAGTCAGTAAGGCACAGCTGTTTTCATATTTGGCTTCCAGGTGCTCCAAATTATTAAGCTATAGATAATAGTTGCTCTCTCAGATGTTCTTGCAATCTCAAATGAAAACTATGATGCTGATGTCCAGGAGGATTGACATTTATATTCTATTTTTACATGTTCGTCTGGAAAATTTTATTTTGCTCCTTGATTTCCTCACCCAGTTCCCTTCACACTGATTAATTTTGAAGGTCAGCCTTGGAATAGGCATTTAAAACTCTGCAGATGAGATAGATAAAATCTTGAGAGGGCTTCTTTACACATGTCAGAATAATTTATGCTGTTAAGAGTACAGGATGTCCAAAGCTCTTTTGTGTGGAATAATTCTTAGCTGGGAAAATCTCGAGGAACAGTAAAGATATCTGAACTCGATCCTACTTCATGCTCCATAGCATCTAATGCAGCTGAAATACAGTGTTTTCCAGTCTTCATTTTCCTGTTGGTGTGGAGTGTTCTATATTCCACTGACACATACCAGATAACTTTCAAAGATCAGCAAAGAACTATCTCTTCCCCTGCTCAGTTTTCTGGATCTCTGTGTATTTTGTGGAGAGCTTGCAGGGTTATAGGAGGCTGAGCAGACAGGATGGGGCAGAGCAGGGAAAGTGATGCTGCTGACTCCTGTGCACCACAGAATGGCACCAAGGAACGGTAACGTAGGTGAAAACGTGGCATGAACATGGAGATGACACGTGGTACATTCTTTAAACAAATTCAGACAAACAAAAGGAAACCGGCTGTTGCTACATCATCTGTGAAGCGTTTCTTTGGAGAGCAGCCTCCCTCTACACATGTACTAAATTCTGAGTGCCTCCCAGTGGAGGCACTCTGATTGCATGTTTGGCCTTTAAATGAATTTTTTAGTAGAAACCTGCTCAGTACATGTTGCTTGCAACATGTATTGTTTCATTTGTTCATGCCACATATGTTTAATGGGATTTACTTTCAGTTAAGACATTGTTTAGGTAGACTATGACTAGCAAAACTGTCAATATAGCAGCAGCTGTTCTAGTCAAGGAACAAATATATCTTAATACAATTACACTAAACACTGAAAAAAATTCAGGAGTGATATACTGGGCATTTTGCATTAAGTTGGTAAAAGTCTCATGGAGGACATAAAGGATTGTTGTTTTGTTATTTTTTTATTTTGGAAACGAGTGTTGCATGTGACTGTGTTAATTCAACTGTTGTGAGTTAAAATTTTACAGTAATAACGATGGAGCCCCCAGCTTTCCTAATCCTGTGCTGATATATACGCTTGCCTCCCAAGAGATTTTTTTTTTTTAAGCAGTGAACATATAAAGAAGAGAAATTGTAAAGAGAGTTACTATAACTAGATACAAAAAGGTGTTTGTGTTTATATGTGGCTGTAATAGAAACGGAGGGATTCTATCCTCTCAATCCCTGAGTGGCCAAATTTTGACAGTATCAAGCAGCCTGATGCCAATGTTGAGGAGCATTCTCCCTCTGGATATGTAGAGGCTTGATGATCTCTGTATTCATATCTCCCTGTAGAAAACTGAAACTATATTTAATTCAACAGATGAAACATTCCATCTGAAACTGAGAACAGCCCTCTGGATGAAAGCAAAAATTAATCTGCATCTTCAAGGTGGAAGATCTAGCCAGTACAAAACAGGAAAACAACAAACAGGAAAGTAACAAAATTCTCTCAATCTATTCTACGAGAATGGTAATTAAGTAGTCTCTTGACGTGGTAAGAAGGGTTGTCACATAGACTTTAGATGAAAACATTTCCATTTCCATGTTTAATCAATGCGTACATATTTTTTAGTAGGAAATCACTGTCAGAAAAAACAATTTAACCACCACACTTCAGAATATCTCTTCCACAAATCAAGCATATATAATTGTTTTATGCAAATTAGTAGAACTATAATTATTGTAATTATGTCTCACACAGCTGGCATTAATTATGGGTGGAAACTCCCTACAAGCTTTCCAGGAACTGTTGTTTGTACAGAATGACAGAAGATTCCATTGAAAATTTCAGCAGAACCTCATGTTAAGGAGTCCAGTTATGTGACCAAAAGTAAGACATATATGTCCTGAGTAAATCAAGTTTAAAATCCTTTCTGTAGCATTGAACCACCATAGAAATTACTGAATCACCAGAAAATCCAAAGAAATTGCTAAATGTTAACAGAAAATAAATATTGTTTGTAAGGTTTAATGAAGCATTAGTGAGTGAAAAAGCTAGAAGATATTAAAAAAAGTGCATAACTTGCTGTTTCTGAGGGCTTATAAGGTGGAGTGGGTGTGGAACAACATTCAAGTGAAAAAGTAAAGTGTCAAGAAACATAGCCCTACAAGAGGGCTCCCTCTCCCTCACCTTCTCCCCCTTGCTTCCTTTTCCCTACACATTTAAAATGACAAAATAAAGCCTGCATTGTTAAACTGGAATTTGGTTTCATTTGCACTTTGGTTCTGGCAGAGGACTTTAACACTGGATCACAATGCTTGCCTTGCATTCCTTGTCATCTTCATTCATTACTTAAAATAAATTAGTTGTAGGACTCAATCATTTATGGTTGATTGCTGCCTGATCTTCGATTCCTAACAATTGTGCTGCACCCTTTGAAATTGTGTCTGTCTTGAAATTGAGATATCTGATAACCCTTTTGCTGTGTCAGCCTCGTGTATTCACACATATGAAGGGTAATGAATGTTTCACCCTTGCCTCCTACTCTAGCTTTCCTTTATGGCTGATCACCTTATTTAGCTATTACATAGTTACCTTTTGGTTCAATGACATTCTTTTGTAAAATTGTCCTTACTGTTTCAAGTTAAATTTGATAAAATAGAAAACTTAATTTTATTTTTTAACTTGTATTTTAAATATTTTCAAAAAATGATGGTTAAATACAAGCCAAAAAATGAAATGTTATATTAGTACTTCTCATATTTGTACAGTTATTACTTGCCTTCCCATTTTCAGGTATTTTCAAAAAAGATTTTAGCCTTTCTGAAATTTAAATTTTAGTTGCCTAGTTTCATCTTCATTGTATTACTTGTTTATTTTTTGGCTCTTTTATCTTAAAATGAGAACAATTTATTGTGTTCATTACGTGCCACATTGATGAAAACAAGTAATTATTCCATACATAGTGATACATACATAGCTGCATGCATTTTAATGACATTTATAGGAAAGGTAGCAATTTATAGTAAGTTAGTATCTTGAAAATTCTATTTAGAATAGGGACTCATTTTCTGCCATCAAGTGTGGGAAGGTACTAATAAATGGAAATATCTTTTGATATGCCCAAGAATATCAATGCCACAGCATGAATGTGGGTGTACTTGATTTACTTCATCTCTTTTGTTATGTTTACATATTTAGTAACTTGCAATTCCAGAATTTGTACAGAGAAATTCTCTGAGGAAAAAAGAGTTAGCCCAATTTATACTAAATTTATCTTCTTGTTAGTTACTTCCAGAAGCAAGTATCAAAATATAGGCAGGATAAGAAAAAAATAAATGTTCTCTCAGTTTTTATTGGTAGCCTTCTCCCAGCACAGTGGGTTCATGTCCAAGAACGTGCATGTTTAACAGATTGCTTCAGACTCTAAGTCATTAATCACTTCCTAGGAAACCAATATGCTACGTAGAATTTAACAGTTTAATACTATAACTGAATTACATTCAATTTCTTTAACATAAGATGACAGAACTATCAGCACTGTGTTCCAGTTACTCTTATTCCTATTGATCCCTTCACCAGACTCTTTAGTGGATGCTTAATTTCTTAAGGCAACATGCATTACAATCAGTGAAAAGGTGTGCTTTCAATGCAGTCAGAAGTAGGCAAGGCCTGAATTTGAGGATCTGATCCTAAAATTGTCCAAAAAGAATATAGTGTTTTCTAATCATCGTGTGTTTCTGCATATAATACTATCTAACATGAATATTGGTAGATAAGGAGGATGATAAACAGACCATTCTTCATTTTCTAATTTTGGTATTTTTGTGGGGTTTATGACAAATTTGCTTACACTTTATTTTTCTATCGGCAGCATATAAAATCAAAAATCACCCTTGGCTGCAGACACATTGTCAAGGAAAACTTCTGTAACATGGACTATTTTGAAAAATCTCTAGTTATCTCTACACTCCACAGTTTTTAGAAATAAATGAGACCAAGCTGGCAGGGAGTAATAATTGCTAACAATTTAATTTTTATTTTAACATGCTGTAGTTAAAAAAAAAATAAAAAAATTAGTGAGGTACTCTGGGAGTTGCAAGAAGAAAGTAACCCCAAAATCAAGGGTCCTTTTCATGACTTCACTTCTTGAGCTTATGCAGTTATACACCTAATCTTTAATACACCACAGTGGAATGTTGCTGTGAAAAGTCTCAGTTTTGATTATGCCTCAGCGAGGTCAGAGCTGAAACTTTGTTTCTTTTTGCAGCTTATGCATGGATACCTGTGGTGTTTTCTCCAACTTTCACCGAGAACATGTTGAGACATAATGCTGCAAATGTTATTAGTCTTTCCTTACAGTAAGGCATTTATTTTATGAGCCTTCTTTTGAGAAGTTAGTCACCCTAAAACAATCAACCTTTAAGGATAATAACAGTAGCTTTATTAGACAAAATACCCATTTCATTCATTAACAGGCAAAAAAACCCCAACAGCCTTTATTATTGTGTTGGCCCAGTCATTGAAGGCAACACATGCATCTCAGTTATCACAAGTTTTTTTTTCTTTAAATATTTGAGAACTCTGAAAATCTGAAATTTCTGATCAAATGATCTTTTGGATCACTAAACATTCTTTATAAGTAAAGGGATCCATCCATCAGAGGATCCCACATCTCGGTTGGTTGTACACTTCTCACTGACTGAAGCTGTTGCCAAATAGCTGAAGAAAGATTATGCATCTCTTGTAAATAAAGAGAAATATTCAGCAACAGTTCTTCCATGAAAGCAAGACACGCAATTTAAGCTTGCTTTTTTTTTTTTTTGACATTACTGGTTTCTGATTGTACTTGGATGAGTGTGAAGATAAGATGTGATAAGATGAGTGTGGATGGAGTGTGAAGATAAGATGTGACAGAAAGCTTTTCTTTGCTTGTCTATTTCCCTATTCTAGCAAGAACTCACTTGTGCTTTGCTTTGGCAACTTAGGTCCCAAGCACTAATAGGAAGGCAGAGACAGACCATAGGAATTGCAGTCTGCTAACTGACAGAGGAAGAGCCAGAAAGACATTCAGCATTAAGGAAAAAAAAGAAAAAAAATCTCTAGTGTGAGGAGCTTGGGCACTGGGGTCAGCTGCAACCATAAATTTAGCTTCTGCAGAGGCTTGCTAAAAACTACAAAGACAAAAACATTCAGGGGATGAACTCAACCTATTTCAAGCTTTGGCAGATGGTTGTTTCTCTAGGTATACCACGTTTATGACCACCAGCTGAAGTATTGTCACTCACCTTGAAACAGCCATCCGAGTTTGTTCCATTAAAGACCTTGATGATGCCCTTTTATGCTCTTTTCCAGCTTCTCTTATTTTTTTTTTCTTTTCTCACATACGCAGGTGGGTATTGAATGAGTTATTTGAGAGTATTGTAGAGAAAGAATTTCAGATGATTGGGAAGTAAGAAAAAGAACTTGCCCCCAGGATGTATCCTGCCTAACTTCTTCTATTTTAACTTGATATTAGGTTCAATGTCACATCAAATAACACTTCAAAACTGCTACTAACAAAGTTCACTTCTATCATTTTTCTTTGGACTGCTGTTGCAGTGTTGTATGAGGTGCTGAGAGTACATCATATAGTCTATGTTTTCTATTACTTTTGAAAACCGAAAAGTAACATGAATTTCTATTCTTTTTTTTCTTTTTCCTTTGCAGTGGTTAAACAGATGAAGAAAATGAGTGTAGAACTCATCTTCTGCCCTATATATTACAAAATTTCTGCTACAATTTTGGTTGTTAATATTTTCACAGATATGACAGATTACTGTAATTAGAACATACCATGGTTTGTTTACTTTTCTTTTTTCTTACTAGTCTCACATTTTTATTTCTGCCTTGGAATGATACTACATGTGTAATATCCATTTTACTTACTCCATATTTTACTTCTGGTTTAATGTTTTGTTTTTTTCTTTTATTTTTTTCCAATAGCTTCTAAACTTTTGGAAAGAGTTGCAGTGACAGAACAAGTTTTCTTTTCATCACATGGCTACATTTAGAAAAGTTATTAGCCCACATGTCTACATTACAGAACGGGGGAAGGAAAGATGGGAGGCAGGCAGATATGCATATGGCAAAGATGAGGAAAAGACTAAAATTAAAAAAAATTACACTGTAAAACAGATACTCTAGTCAATCTCAAGGATTTTTTTTTGAAATATTTTTAAATAATGGGAAGTGAAAAGGAGAAAATCACCAGAGAAAATGGAAATTAACAAACAAAAAGAAAACATCTCTCCTTCTGCTTCCGAGAAAAAGGCTTATTCCAGCATTATCTATTGTATGTTACTTTTAACAACCCTTGATTTGGCAACTGGTCAAAAGCATTCGTCCTGCAAGGTAAGCACCTGAGAATGCAGAGCTTATAAAACAGAACAGAACTGGTTGAAATTAAGTTTCAGAATGTCAATGCTTTAAAAAATATTGTTTTAAATTCCTCCTTTAATATGATTGCATTATAGGACAATATGGAAAAGTGATTCTTTTATGGGTCATTAGTATTTTTGCCTGACAAAGATTATCTATCAGCAGTTTTGAAGATGTCAGAATGCAATTAATGATACATTACTATGACTTCTCCCACTACTTTTCTAATAACTGCAAGATACTTACATTCATGAGATAGATACCATTTCTGGTCAGACCTTGAAAGAAACTTGTCTCAGACATGTAAAGGTAATAATCAAGCATGCAGACAGCAAAAAAAGACTCCTCAGTCACCTCCCATTAGCAAATACCTATACAACTCTTCTGATTTATTTTTCCAGACTCATCTCCCAACACATCTAAGCAACCTCACTCCAATTTAATTTCAACCTGGTAGCAAGTGCTAGTCTGAAAGATATGGGAAAGCTATTTGTAACCCTGCCAACATGAACAATGAACATAAGTTTCTTTTTCCTCTTGCTACATAAAGACATGTCTAATCTTTCTGGCCTTCCTAAAGGGACCATCAACCCCACTTTAACATTGTGGCCCCTCTGAATAAAACAATTTTTCACATTTTCAAAATGCAATGAGATTTCTTCCACTAATTATAGTACATGTTTCATAACCAGATAGTATTGACTGATTGGACAGCTACTGGTATACAGTGGAACACAGAGGCTCAGAAGACACTCCTGATGCCTCTCCCCTTATGAATGTTTGAAACATTAGTTTGCTTTCTCAGGGAAGTTTCAACATTTTCTACAAATTAAGTTCCCCATGTCATATCCCAGCAGACAGGACAGTTCCTGGGAAAATAAAGCAAGAAAGGTAGGTCAAGGGAAAAAAAAACAAAGGGAAAAAAAAGGTTTTTTACACTTCATATATTAAAATGTAGAGATGAAAAATAAAATTTAAAAAAAATCAGGTTTTACAGTATATTGAGTGTTCCAGCTCCTACTGGCCTGATCATTTTTCCAGTGAGCCAGACAGAGTAGCCTGGTAAAGCACCTGGTTCTTGTTGCCAGGCTCTCCCCAGACTCCTCAAATGCAGCAGCTCTTTGAGCTGCTCCCAGCTGCTGCAGTGGCAGTCTTTATTGGAGTAACCATTCAAAGCAGTTGTGGGATTTCTGCTGGGAGATTTTTAGTCAGCCCAAACGTTCTAGATGGAAGGATTTCAAATGTCATGTCTATTCACCCAGAAGTTTGTGTAGCAACTGCTGCTGCAGGCTTGTGTCCTGAGGGCTGTTATGCCATGAAACTGCCAGCACAACTGGAAGATGAAATCTTAACATAAGACCACTTGAACATTTCATAATCTTGGAAGCTTCCTCCTGAGAGCTGGTAGCTCCAGGCATTTGCACACCCTAGAATTAAAACCAAAACAAACCTAGAACATTCAATAATCCTAGACAAAACAAACAAGGAAGGAAGAGAGAGAGGGAGGGAGGGAGGGAGGGAGTGGTGCTTGGAGCATAGTTTCTAGGAACGTATTTCAATTGGCTTATTGTCCCATGAACAGGTTAGAAGAAATCATGGAAAAGCAATGAAGGATTTCACAGTTCATAGCTATTGGAGAAATGTATGCAATAGCAGTATGACTTCCTGTAACAGTGACATATATCATCCTGGTTTTCTTCTGGAAGTGTGAAGATAAATGAAAAAGAAAGTAGTTAATGTTTGTTACACAGCTGATTTTATCTATGAATAATTTGCAACAGCTTTGCCAGAGATCTGGGAGCTGAGACTGCCCTTCTTTTTCAGGGAGCCCTTCTGTTTTTAATGGGTTATTGCCCATTAAAATACCTCATATGCAGTATGAACCTTAACACTTGCTTCACCTTTAGTCTCTTTGCAGGTGGCTTCACTGATTCCCTGATATGTCAGAATCTCTTGGTCAAATTCTCTTTTAGTGTCTCTCCAGAACCAAACTTCTGGACGGAATTGAACTCTCTGCAGTGTATGGCTGGTAATAATTTCCCAATTCCCTTAGCTTTGACAAAAACAAATGCTAATATGGTATTTTAAAGGAGCTGTATGGGTATAAGACAAAGATGCCATATTTTACCATCCTAACAGATGGTAAAATAAGTAGTAATTAACTGGTATCTGACATACCAGTCCATTCTTTGAGCAGATATGACCCTGTACAATTTTGAGGATGCCATCAGTACCACAGGACAGGATCATTTGGATATCTTCATGTACCACAATCTTTGGACTGCAGCAAAGGTAGGACTGAAGTTCAGTGAGCTTTAGGTGTGGCAGTGAAGGCAGAAAGATAGCTGCTAGCTTCACTCACCCTTGAAAGAACTCACAGTCCTCTTCCTTTCTAACCTGTCAGATGAGAAGGGAAAAGTCCAATCCTTATAGTGACACCTGGGAGTTTGTGGTAAATCATGCTGGAAAGGTAGAAGGAACAAAAGAATTCATTTTGTCATCTGACAAAGTCATGTGCTAACCCTGAAATGTGCCAAAACTGGCTTTGATCTTCTTCTATTGTGTTGATGTACACATTGCAAAGTTGTTTGTCACTGTTGTCTAACTTAATTAACCTGGCATACAGTGCTTTCTGCTGCCTTTCCCTGTATTTTTTGGGATTTTCTTTTTTTTTTTTTTCAATTCTCTTTGATCTATGTAATCAAGTGGAATCCCTGAAGCAGTTGAAGAATACAAATGTATATACATACTTCTTCCTGCAATACCATGAGATCTGTTCCCAGTGGTCTTTTATCTCTTCCTGCTTTTTCCTCAACATAGGAATTGCTCTCTTACAGCCACTATACATTTGTTTCAGTAAGTAAAATTTGTGGCTGTGCTATCTGGCAGGTGAACAGTGGTTGTATTTGCAGAACACCACTTTTATCCTGAATGACATGTAGGTATGATTACTGTGCAATTCCCTGAAAATTAGGAATTTTTGCCTCTGTTTCTACAGAGGACTCATCTAACAAAAGCGTGAACAGCTTGTGGGTACTTGAGAGTCTCAAGAACTATGTTAGCTGTTAGAGTTTGAATGCTGCAGTAAGCAAGGTTATCTAATATCAAAAATGGGGTAAGACCATGGCAATGTAAAAGTAAATGATTAGATGAAAATTTTCAGTATGCCTAATTAGGAATTTAACATTTATATGCACATATCCAAGATGAAAATCCAAGGTATCTTGGAAATATGAATCCTCCACTCCAGATTCTGTGTACCAGAATGCCATCTAAAATATTCCAAATTCCACTCTTACTATTTAGAGGTTGATAATCACTGATATTTATACTATCTGACTCACTCCTCACCTAAGACTTTCCACTTGTAAATGCTAAGCATGCATATCATAATTTTTTGTTGTTCATTGTGTGGTAATTTATACTTATCAAAACACACTATTTACAAGTGGTAGTTAAAATTCACACAATGCCCCTTCTGTTTACAGAAAGAAAATGTGGTTACATCTCAACATACTCTGTTAATGGAATCAGAAAGCAAGTTCTATTTGCTCATAGTCTTTATGTTTACACCGAATACTCAAATGATTAAACCACCCTTTTTAAGTGCAAATCCGTTCTCTTTGTTCCCTTGTAAAGACAGTGATATTAATATAATGAAAGGTGAGAGGATAGCTTGTGTTTGTTGACTACTAATTCAGCAGTATAGCTTCTGGAAAATTTTGTCATTTATTGCTGCTCAGGAATTTATAACCTGGAGAAACTGGTGATAATGGCCTTTAAGCTTTACAAACTCCCCAAACCAATGGATTAAAGAATCTGCTGTATTCTGTGTAGTCCCTGAAGCACACTTTAATGGTTCTGCTGAAAGGGTATCAATCATACAGGAACCGTTCCACAAAGTTACACTGAGGCACTCCAATATAGTTAAATGTAATTTTCTGTAATGCAATACATTTGTAGAACTCTATCTAGGAAGCCTAGCAATTAGAATCTTGGCAGCAAAAATCATGCAATCAGTTTTGCTTTGGTTTTAATTTCTGTAACTTTGAACTCATAAGTTTCATGGAGCTCTCCTTCTTCTTCAGATATTTTTTTTCAACATTTTTTTCCCCTATGCTTTTCTATTCATAGGTGAGAATTGAAAATCAGGTGTGATTTTCTTTTCATTTATAGGTGTGATATTTTGTTTGGTCTTTTTTTTTTCCAGACATGATCATTCATGCTGGTTATTCCTGCATGCCGTAAATTTTTCTGCTTTTGGTTACCCATCAGAAAATTTGTATGTTTTTACAGAAAGCACTATATAGGAAGGTATTCTCTTTAAGGAACTTACCTGACAAGGAAAGTTAGTATTTTTTATATATCATTACCAGTAATAAAACATTGCAAAAGAATGAAGTCTAGAAAAATTTAATCAGTCAGTTGAGTCCAATTTCAATTAAAAAAGGAATGCTGTTTATGTCTTCAGCCCTTCCAGAAGCTTTTCCTGCAGTTATATTCATAGGCTACTCAATTCAAAACTGCCTAATTAATGACTGTCAATTGATATCACAATCATGACAGTGAGACTATAGTCAGCTATAATATGTGAGGCAAAGAAATCAACTGTAAATATTTAAAGTGATGTATTTTGGAAAAAAAAGTTCGAAGATACCTAATTTTTCTTCTCAAAAGCTTTGCACAATGTGTTTAAATAATATAAGCATATAAAATAGTTTACTTAGAAAAGCTCAGAATTGATATAGCAGTTTGCAATCACTAACAAGGTATTTTCAGGCAGGTTAGCCTTCTACTTTGTTTCACAGTCTTAAGGAAGTTTATCCTTTAAATTCTGCAGATTTTTAGAACATGCAACTGTCTACTACAGGTTCTTTCTTCTCTGACTCTGACATTTCAAATTATAAATGCAACAGTAATAAGAATTACAGCCAGTGTAATACTATAAATTGACATGTCAGATAAATTCTAATCCATAAAGCTATTACACCAAACCTTCTGTTGTTTCTGAGGCCATGAAGTAAATGAGAAAGAGACAAGTTCTCTTATGCTGTATAAAACTGGGAAAAATTATAAATGCTGGTAACAATGGTTGAGGTTAAGGTGTCTGGAAAATATTTGAATTATACAAGTTTCAGTGAAAAGTTTATGTCATTAAGATAACGCCACTGTGCTATGAAGCAACATACTAATGTTTTAGTATAGCTTCAGTTGCTCCAAGTTGTTTGGTCTTTTTCTATTCACATACACAGTCTTGAAGACATTAGAAAGTTTTGTTAAAGAATTTTGCAGCAGGATTTTAAAACAACTTAGTAGCACAGGGTGGACATTCATACTGGAACTCCTCCCTCTACAAGATTTTTGGAGGTTGAGTGAATTTTTGCTTGGTTTATTTTGGTTTTGTTGGGCTTTTTTCTTCTAATGAAGATTTGTCTATCTTATTTCTCTGCTATAGTAAACTTTAGAGTATAAATCTGAGATAGCTGTAACATTGTTAAAAATTGACATAATTCCAGTAACTATTTTTATTATTATTATATACTATTAGTTCAATACAGATTTTCTGATTATTTGAAATCTGCAGCTTTCTTCACAACATAATAAAATATTGATTTATCATTATATCAAGATTTTTAAATAATTTTGTAAGAATTTATTTGAGCATATTTGAAATTGTTGCTTTCTTTTTTAATATTTTGAAAGTACACCCTGGTTAATTTATTTTTCTAAGATATAAAGTGCCTTCATCATCTTAGCTCTCTCAGCTCTAACATTTCTGTTCCTCTCTCTTTTTGATTTGTTTACTTCCTGAGGCTTCAACACTATCATGTAGGAAATGGAAAAATGAGGCAGATATTTGTCAGTTCTTTCTATTTTGAGATCAAGGAAAAATTCTATAATCCAGTGCTCTTAGAAGACATTTTGGACTAAAACCAAAATTCACTAAATTTTTTTTTCTAAATGTATTTTATGGACATTTCCTTCATATTTTAAAAAATTACTTATTTGTTGACATTATAAGACACTATTATAATTGCTTACTTGTACAATTCCCAGTAATTAAAATATAACCTTGAGAACAATGAACATGAACTTAATTGATTTCAATTGAAGTTGAGAACTGTGCATTCCAAGTGCTGGGTAAATGTCATGATCATTTTTAGATAAGATGCTCACCTTCATCCCTGCCTGTGTGCCTAACATGGTGTCTTTGTTTCCTTATCAAATCTGCAAGACCCTGGGACTTAGAGGGTACAGGCACAAGTCTCAGCCATTTTTAGGTTCCCTGTTAGAACAAGGCTTGAGTTCAGTGGACACTCTCTGTTACCTGATTTGCATGGAAAAGAAGCAAATAAACGTGTTGGAGATTGCCATGTGCATGCCGTGCTCCAACATATATTTCTTGTGGACAGAGGGAGGATCAGGAGCTCAGAGTGCACTGTAGTCACTTCCATTCACTAGGTGAAATGTAAGAATCCAAACCCAGACATAGTAGAATTCTTCTAAAAGCAAACTTGTAGAAATTGTACACAGGAAAGTAGGAATAGTCCACCTTCAGATAGGAAACCCCACATTAAGACTTAAAAAAAAGTTTCTTCATTTAGTTAACATTGTAAAACAAACAAAAAAATATAAACAAAATAAATTAAGATTATGTGGTTTTTACTCATGTTATGGACAGTAATTTTACTTGTATTCACTTCCCTTATCTGACAGATGGGAGTCAGAGGTAAACTATTTTATATCTGACTGAAAAGCAGGTACATTGGGAAGGCCTGAGTTTGTGTTTCTTCAATTCATAACTATATTCATAATTTCAACAAAATTAGCAATCTAATTGCCTGTATTGAGTGTAGATGTGAAAACACTTGTGCATGTGAATTGTACTTCAGTTGATACCCCAAGAAAAATTGCTTCTTCATTTACATATGTTGTGACATTTCTATCTGATCTTAGGTGCTTTTGCCTTGTGAATAATGTTTCCATTTCAATTGACTTTTTTAAATTGGGAAAGCTTTCCCTGGTATAAAGTAGGAAGTATATTAAAGAAGGTAATGCATTTCTTAATCTCCAACATATTCCTTCAAACTAACGAACAAACAAAAAACCCCAAACAACCCCTCTCATATTATTAACAACAGGAACAGACATCTTATACAACATGGCTGTGACATTAAACATAGCTTGCTACTCGATTACCAGCAGTTACTGCAGGAGATTGCACTGACCTGGCAGGATACGAAGCTGATTAACCTCTCTCCATGTTGAAAAAGAACCACACCTTCTGCAATACTTGTCTTATCTCTTTTATTTTTTTAATTAACCATTGATATTACCTCTTACCATAGTCACTAACAGTTTTTAGTGAAAGTACTTCCTAAGGACTTCTTGGAAGTGTAAATACAATATTTTTGCTGGTTTTTTTTTTTTTTCTAATACAGGATTACATAGGTCTATTCAGACATTTCAAGAGGACCAGAAATGTGGTTTGTGCTTTGTTTTGTCCCTATTCTCATCTTGCTTTTTACCTATGTATTTTTTTTTTGCTTCAGTTAGCTTTATAAATATTGAATAAGGACTCATTGGTTTGTAATTCCCCGAATCATGCCAAATATCTTGGTAATAAAATAGCTACATTGTTTGAACTCACAGTTTCTTTCTCTACTGTCATAACTCTGTGAGTGATTGCACATCTTTTTTAGTAACTAAGCCATTTCATTTTAAGTTCCCCCAAAGAACTCTCAGGTGAGAACCATCTGCTTCTTTGAATGTTTGTTCCTAAATATATCACTTTGAGTTCCATCTAACTTCTCATTATCTGACAACTCATCTTCATTACATGAAGAGAGCAGTTCCAAATCACATATCTTCCCAACTTCCCCATGCTGGAAGTTGACACAAATCAATAATTTCACATCCTTGCAAGATGCTTCTCCTTAATTTCTCCTTTTTTTTTTTCATCCAAGGGATTCAGAAATGTATTTTTTTCCCTAAAATGATACAGTCAAATTATTCTAATTTGGGGTTTATTATAATATTCATTTTCCCTTTGAATTCTTTTCATTCATTCCTCTATATTCCAATCTTTAAAGACATTTTCTTTTTTCCTTTTTTTTTTTTTTGGTAATATTAATTTCAAGTCAATATGCATGACAAAACACTCAGAGACTGAACTCAATCAGAAGAGAAATATCTACTCTCTGATGGTTATTTTACTTTCTACAAAAATCCCACTGAGGAGCTTTGGTAGAGTATCTCTCCAAAGCAATTACAAATCTTTATGTGGTACATATAATACGGTGACAGTTCTCTATTAATAAAGAGAAAAAAAGGAATAATTTTACTTCTTTGTCCTTTGGGCTCCAGGAACAACACCATAAACAACAAAATTGAACTAGCAAACTGTAAAGGTTGTTTTTTAACATCCATAACTACATTGTGGAAAATCAAACTTGCCACATATGTGTTATTTCTCACTTAAAATAAATACTCTTCTTGTTAATACATATCTAACAAAATTTACACTTTTGGCTAAAGCCTCTGATCGATCAAACATTTTCATTGCATGAGTCACAAATAACAGAATGTCAACCTCTTAGCTGAAGAAAAAATATTTCATATAGTGAATTCCATTAATTTGAGTCTCCAGGTCCTTTAGCATGCTGAACTCTCTTACCAGGTGTTCTGAGAATAAATACAACAAGAATATATTCTAGAAATTTCTTGGGTTTAAATTGTTGGCATTTGGAAGAAAGAACAGGATGCTGAATATAATAGTCTGAAAGGAAAAAATCTTTTTAAACGTGGAGTTATTTTTAAGTAGATTCCTGCCTTCAAAGACTTTATTTAATAGTTTGAAATATTCATTGATTGATGGTATTTGTGTGTTTGCATGTTTATTCCAGACTTTCCACTCTACATTTTTTCTTCTGAGTTATTCCAATTACCTGTTTGTAATTCCTAAGTTTTTTTCTGCTACTTTCATGTTCAAGATTTTATTTGACAAATTGTCTGTACCAGGAACATGAGGACATATCCCTAATTGTATGGAATGCCTTTTTTGTGTTGTAAAACACATGCATTGTGACTTTTTTTTCCATTAACTAATGATGCATTTTTAAAAATGAGAACATAGGCAATGTTTGGGTTGTTTGCTGGTTTCATTTGTTCCCCTCCCATTCCTTTTCCCCTCAAGGTCAGCTGTTTAGTTGTTAATCCTGAGTGATAAATCATTCAGAAGTTTTCCAGCCACTAGGGAGAGCCTTTCAGGTTGGCTGTTACATCTAAGAAGGACATTTTTGGATAAAAATGAATGAAAGTCAGTGCAAGCCATTTTTTCCAATAAAACCAGCCAACTTTTATGAACAATCTTCCTTGCGTTACTACTATGAAACATTTAGGATTTAGCAACTGAAGCTAAATACTGAGGTATTGCACAGCTATTTGAAATATAATTGAGTATCATAGGGCTTGCAAGATAAAGGCAATTAGCAGATGTCTAAGCCACTGAGGAAAGCTGTGAGAGCAAAGAGTGGAAACTGTCTGCAAAGCCTTGTAGAAGTTACCTCATAACTCTGTAGTGATTCAGGTAAGTATTTTCCATATATTGAAAATATTTTTTAACTCTGATGTACAATGAACTATTGGATACTAAGATTGCTTATCCAAATTAAATTTTGATCACACCTGATCTAAGGCAGTCCTGATGTAAGTGTGAAGAAAGTGGTATCAGTTGACCTTCATAGGTCTGTTCCAAACTCAATTACTTTATAGCTTCGTAATATGGCTTTACATCAACTAAAGGGTGCATGAGAATTCAACAGAATAGTAAAACAGATAAAATAGCTGCAGGTCTGTACACAAAACAAGGCTACTTTATGCAGTATTTTTAAAAGCAAATAAATAAATTAAGGCAGAAATGCTAAGATATCTAATTTCCAAGTGTCATGAAAACATTATCCAGGAAAGACATGATTGTCAAGGGCTTCAAGTCCATGCATGAACACATGATTAATCCCATTCCAGTAATTACCTTAAATCAGGTAGACCTTATGTGATCAAATTCATTAATTTTGCAAGTGTGATATACCTTTTCAGCTACACTTTTTGTCAATTTGATGCATAGAAATGGCCTGGATAACTCTCTTCTTTTCACTTTCAGGTAACAGATTCACTTTGTAAAAGCTGTAAAGCTGATGTAATATATTCAATGGAGAATTAACATGCTTGGGAGGGGAATAATTAATATGCTATGTTTCCTGCAACAGCCTATATATGTTGGAAAATAGAACATACCATTTCTGTATTGCTTTGCATCTTCTAGACTCCGATACAAATGGATAATTTTTCTCCTTTCTTCCATTCTTCACTGTGCCATATGTGACAGTTCTCCAATTTCTGCAGTACCCTTGCAGTGCAGGAATTGGAAAAGCAGTACTGGTACTCACTCTGAGAAGTTTATGCTGCTTCAATTGCTCTGGTGTATTGTGAGCCTCATTTTGCAGCACATAAGCAAATGTCTTATTGCCTTTGCTAATTTCAAATGACCTGACCCAAACTCAAAATGCTATCTGAACATTAGGTTCAATCCATTATTTTCATGCTTATGTTGTGTTGAAATCACTTGTGGTTGCTCTCATTCTAACAGTATTGCTTCAGTGAGCATCAGCACACTTACTGTTCAGTATTTTCTCCCTTTCTAAGCAGAAGTAATTAAATACTGTCTCAGGGTCAGCAAAGATAAAATACTTTCAGTTAAAAAAATTATTACATAACATCATATTTTCTCACTATTATATGATATGCTGCAGTCAAAGCCATGCAAGACTAACTGCTAAACAAGCTTGAACAGTGCATTTTACTTTATGTGAAAGTAATCTTCCAATTATAGTAATATCTTTCGCATTTCTCTCTTGTCTTAGAAAACATTTCAAAGGAAGTGTCATATGTAAAATTCAAAAGGATGTAGAAATTTTTTGTGACTGATTATTAAATAGCAATAAGACAGGAGGACACAGTCTTAAGCTGCCCTGAGGGAGGTTTAGGGTGGGCATTAGGAAGAATTTCTCCAGAGAAAGGGTGTTTAAATATTGGAATGGGCTGCCCAGGGAGATACTGGAGTTACCATCCATGGCAGTGTTCAAGGAAAGACTGGATGTGGTACTCAGCTGGCCATGTGCCTTGGTCAAGCTGACATTGTGATGTTAAGCCACAGGTTGAACTCAATGCTCAGAGATCTTTTTCAACCTAAATGGTCTGTCATAATTAAAATAAATATTATGCTACTAAGCATATATTGCGCAGGGTAAGTATTTAGATGTAAGGACTTCACAAGTTATAATTCAGGGAAGTAGTTCTAATATATATAAAAAATGTATACAACTATTGCTACTGTTAAATTACAGTTGCAGAGACAACACTATAAAACAATATATGCTGCACAAGTTTTTTTCCCTTCTTTTTCTTTTTTTCTTTGCAGAATATCAGGCTTATTATCCATGTGACTTCCCTATTCCCTCATAGCCAAAGACTTCATGTCCCTAGCTCCCTTTCCACACAAATCTCTTTCTTCTTCCTTATAATCTTAAATCTTCTATTGCACTCAAATGCAACTTTTGTCTCCATGAGGGCAACAGATAGAAGCAGTAATGACATGTACCCAGAAGCAATCAAGTATACAGCTTCCTAACTGAGTCATGCCAACATGTCAAATCTACTTTCTCTCTTTCTAACACAAAAGGCTCTTCAATTAATTTGCTTGTTACAGAGATTTGGAGTTGGATATTGCTATTCCTTGATGTGAATCAGGAGCCAGTCAAATCTCATCTGCACATTTGAGTGATACTTAGCTAAACCATCTCATTACTGTGGGCTTTTAAACCATGCATTTTTCTTTCAAACTTTTGCTTCAAAGCAATGGCTTAATTCAGAAGGGGACATAGGTAGTATATCTGTCTGGGGCTAATTCTAAGGAAGGTACTTGCTTAAATCCTAAAAATTCAGTTTCAGTTGCTGCCTAAACCTGCAAATGCTTAAATATCTAAATTCATGAGTTCTGTTTCCCTTGTGATTATAGTGGGTTTTTTCCCCCCGTCATAATCTTCCATATTTCTGCTCCAGGACAAAGCTTATTACTAGCTGACCAGTTTCCAAAACCCATCAGGACTTAGAAATTCACTGTTTTTATTCTAAATCAGTCTCCAATGTAAGTTTTCAATGTCTAACTCACAGAAAGGACAAAGACAAGACTTAATAGCCTAGTAAGTAGATGCTGAGAACAGGTATAAAAAAAAATCTCAAAACAACAGATTAGAATCCACATGCTCTAGCTATATACATCCAGTACTTACTAGAATCTAGTCACTGGGAGATAATCTCCTTTCATAACCAGTAAAGTTCTTTTCATTTTTAGAAAGCAATTAATCTGATTCAGTTTAGATGATCACATTTAAATTAATGTAAATTGCTCTTTTGAAATAAATATGAGGCTCACTCTCTAACAACCCTGCGAACAGCAGTCCATAGAAAGATCCTTTTGAGCCCTCAGTTCCCAGAAGATAAGGGATTACTGAATATATCTCAAACACTCATAACCAGATGGCTGAGAAGCCGGCCAAGAGCTGTCAGTAATAGCAGACAAAAATTGTTGGTAATAGTCAAGGATTTTTGGTATTAACGTGCTGTGAGAAAGAAGTAGTTTTGGCTGGAGAAGGGGGGGAGGGGCAGGTGGAGATAGAGCAGCATTTTCCATGAGAAAGAAAAACAACACAGACCAGCCCAAGCTCAGGAATGATTAGCGGAAGTAGTCATAGACTATACCGTGCGACTGGGATCACCAAAGATCCCCAAAGCCCTCTGACCCCTTTCCAGAAAGAACAGAGCACACATGAGAACTAATTACCATATAAAGCAGGAAACCTGTCTTTGGAGTGGAGAAATATGTCCATAAAAAGGTACTCCTCACGGCCCAGGCAGTGGCCCTGGACCCTGAACATCTCATGGATCAAATTAACTGGATTGCAGCTTATCAACAGAATCAATGCTGAAATCAGAAAAGTATCCCTTCAGCTGGGTCAGCTCTGAGACCATCAGTGGGTCATCACACTATGATGTGTGATGTTTCTATAGAGAGGTGTAGAAGACAAGTCTGTGTTTATATATCCAAGTGCTTAATAAGGACTAATGTATTTCACCTCTAGGTTTTCTTTCTTCTCTGCCTAATTTGAAACAACTAAGGACAACTAACCCATGGTGCAGATGATCTATTTATCGTAAGACTCTAATATGAGCTAAGTGTCTTAACAATTGAGTTGTATAACATTTCTCTAAATAAGGAAATACATAGTAGGTAAAGTTGGAGTGGTATTGCTGGGGAAAGAACAAGTTGTCCTACAGTCTGATAGGTTAGATAACAACTGGTCGAACACCTGGACTAATTTCCTTGTTTTGCTACTCTGCATATATTCCAGTGGAACAGCTTCAAGAAAAAACCACAGCTTAAAAAATATTTGGTTGGCCCATCTGTTCCAAACATGGCAATGAAAATATACTCTCCTATATCTGCTATTCCACAAGACTAGATGTTGTTCTAATCTACAGGTTAAGCCTCAGCCCTATGTTTTCAAGGGTCTAGGAAAGAAGTCTGACCCAAGAAAACAGAGAGATGAATCCCTAGTGCTGCCCACAATTAGATGCCTACTGCTGTAACGAGGTAGAGAATGTCCTTTCCTTCTCTTTGGCACTTTGTTTCTTCCAACTTCCCATTCTATTATTTCATAATTTCTGTGAAATAGACAGGAAGGTTTTTGAGAATATGAGTTGGTATTGTGCAGAAGCATTAAGTACCCTACTAGAGAACTGCGTTAAGTCATGAAGAGACATGAAATTTGTTTATGTTTTTCCCACCAGGCCCAGTTATCAGTGTACATAGAAAGTGTTAGGAGCTTAATTTCTCCTTCTATAGATAGGCATCAATTCTTGACAGTTTACTGCTTGAGCAGAGTGCAACTCGGGCAATAGATTTCATAAGGTGAAATAGATTTCATAAAGGGAATAGATTTCATAAAGTGAAAATAGGCCCAAAACTTAGGCTCTGCCATGTCTAAAATTATTCATGGAATTAACCTAAGCAATTTGAAACTGCTTTGGTTAATTCTTCGTATGAGGAGAAACACCTTACAGCTTCATGAGGTATCAGGGGATGTAGGAAGACTAATTAATTTTTTTCAAAAAAGACCAAGTGGAATTGAGAAAAGCGTGGAAGGTCTTTAAACCATATTTTATTTATGGCTTTCATCTAAAACCAACTTTTTACATCAAAGAGTCATGCCTTAAAGCACAAGTAAACATTTCATTAATGGGGCTTATGCAATGTCTATTAAGATCTGCATCATGCAGAAGAGAAGGAAACAAAAGGTTCGTATGAGGAGAAAGAAAAAAACATCTCTAAAATTTCACAAAGAAACTATTTTGTTATGTTTTTGAAACTTGATTTGATAAATTTATTTTAAGTAAACACACCAATAAAGTCTGAACAGTTTATTTTATGATTGCTCAAATAAAACATTCTAATATACCAGCCTGCCCTTGCAAGTTTCAAGGTTACCTACAACAGATTAGAGCTGTCAAGCCTCATGATGCTTATTACGTATTGTTGCTCTTAAGGTTTCCTATGAAACTGTTAGCCTTTTCCTTTGACATTTCTTGTTCTGCATGGCTGAATGTACTTATAAGCCACATATTGCTTTGAAGGTAGTCTAAATAGTGTTCAGGTTAACTTAATTGCTAACAAGTTACACTTATTCAATTGCTTTTGTTTACACCACAAAAGAATGTTGTTATCCTTGGTGGTTTCAATAGTTTCCTTTGAAGTAGCTCATGTATAAGCATATTAATTTTCTTCTTATTAGGAACATTGAGAAATTGTGTTCTGGATGCTAATAATGGAGTTAATTAATTCTTTTTTGCACATTAAAAATAATGAAAAAGAAATGGAATAAAAGTGGTTTAAATATTTGTTTCATTGTACAGGGAAAATATATTTCAAGGTACATTTTGCCTGACCATTCCGTAAGATATCTATAGAGAGATTAATAAAATTCTACAAATTATTTTGCGAAAAAATGGATTAAAGTAAGCAATCAGGAAAAGAAATGGGGGAAAATAGCTAAGCCTAAACAAAATAATATGACAATTAATGCATACTGCAGATTTATAAATTTATATCCGCTATTATTTTTAAGCACATATTTACAGTTGTCTCATTTTTACTATTTGCTTGGCTAAATATTTTGATAACTTTTCCCCTTTATAGCTAATGAAAACTTTAAAGCCAGCAGACTTGTGTAACTGACGAATTAATTTTTTTTAAAAAATAAAGTTACATAAGAATTTTCCATAGAATACTAAAACTGTAACAGTTAAATTGAATAGTATGCAAACTACATCTACAGAATTTATGCTCCTAAGACAAGAGTATCACAGTGCAGATACTCATCTGCTAAACTGAACTGTATACTGAATTTCTGTAGTTGATAGTTGGATAGCAATTTACTTGAATTAGGCATCAGACCCCTCTTTGGCTAATTCTCCTGATATGAAAGCATGGGATTTGTCTTGCAGTATAATGAAAATATGGAGCTATTTCTGTTAAGCATATACATTGGTTGGTATCAGTGGCAACAGTGCACAAAATGGGTTGTTAATATAGTAAATGAAAAAATGTATATTTGTTGCTTTCATAAAGCTTTATAGTATATGCTTTTGTATAACTTTTATAACCCTCCACATGCCTGCAAGAGGCCAGTTGGCTGATGTTAATGCATAAATTTTCTACATTGCTTCTCTTAGAATGTATGGCAAGAGTTCAATATTTGCTGCTGACTCTATTTAGTAGACAATAGTTCAGAATGGAAAATTACACAATACATACAGGTTGACACAGTTTAACATAATTGACAGCTTGCTGAGGGACATCCTGGCTGGATTAGGTGGCACAGGGAATAGCTGTCTATCTGAAGGTGAGACCGAGGACACCTATGAAACCACGATATGCAAAGATACAGCAGCTTTGCAGAGAGATTGCCTCTCTCTTGACCTCACTGCAATAAATACAGAGCGTCCTATATTCACTCTCTGGGCACTTAAGCAGCATAAAAAACCAAACAACAAAATGTAAATGCTCCTTTTATTGGGATATAAAACTATCTTGTGGGATATTAAAGCACTCATAACACATTTGTAATGTTTCTAAAATGCTAGAGTATTATTTAGATTTTGACAGCTGGATAGTGCAGCAACAGCAAGAACTGAAAAACACATAGCACCTCTTGTTCTATGTTTATCTTAAAAATATATGTACAGTGTTCATATATGAGCCTTACTGCAGTAATATTTTTGTGCCTTTTGACATTGCATAAAAACAGTGAAAATAAATGTAAAAATCTGAGAAACATAGCAAGTGCGATCATTTTGAAATATGTTGCTGTATTTTATCTAAGGAAAGAGTATAGAGAAGAACCTTAGGCCAAGGTTTAACAGCAGTTTACAAAGAAACCAGCTGTTACAACAAATATGTCAGGAATTATTTAGACTATGTTTTTACAGAAATTCTTAGCCTGAGATGTTTGATAACTACATAAATAGTAGATCTGGGTGGATGAAAAGCTAAGTTGTTGTTGCTGCTGTTTTAATTCTTTTAACAATATTCTCAATTTCAGAATGTTCAGTATGGAATTCCAAATGTTTATTAAAAAAAAGAATTCACTTAATAGTTCCAGTTATGAACTGAATCAAGCCCCTTATTTCATAGTCCCTTTATTTCAAAGAAAGAAATATATCTTAAGGTCTGTCTGCTCTGAATAGAACAGCAGTTCCAGAAAGGTGAGAGATATTGTTGAAATAGTCTTACTGTCACTTACTTTGAAATCCAGAGTTATCTGAAATGTTTGCACATAACTTGTCTAAATACAGCCATGTAAAAAAAAAAAAAAAAAGAAAAGAAAAGAAAAGCGCCTTGATAAAGGGAGTGAAAACAAATTCAGGGGAACTAGGTAATTTCTCACTAATTAAATATTTAGTAGATTGAAAGGAGTGTTTTCCTGAATTATGATTTAGGATCTTTTTTTTTTATCACTGTTCTATATATCATATAGTGTCAGAGATCAGATCCATAATTAAAATTCTTAAACAGGAAAAAAAAAATAAACCCACAGTGTTTAAATGGAAGATGGAAATTTTTAAAATTAAAAAAAAATTAAAATTTTAAAAATTAGGTGTTCAGTCTCCTGAAGCAAATAGTACAACTTCCAAAGATATAAATAAGACAAGAACTTCACTGGTTTCACTATACTGAACAGTCAGTTTAGCAGAACTTAAGCTTTGATGCAATTACCAGGATGACTCAGTGTAATTGGCACATTAAAAAGAAAAGAAGTCCTTGTATTTTCACTATAACATAGTATTTAATTCAGTTCTCCTACATGTTTTCCAAATGCATTTTCATAAAGTAGCAAGAAATGTTTTCTTACCACATTAATAGAAATTTATTTCATACCTCAAAATCTATTTTCTAATAGAAAAACTATTTCCTTATGCACAAAAAAGGATATGTGTAATCACCACCAGCAGGCAAAACTTCAAAACTCAAAAAAATCATGAATAAAAATATTTATATGTACATGTCATTTTTATGTTTCTAGTGGAGAGCATAGAAATAGTATATGCTTTAAATATGTGTAAATGTGTTATGTAGAAAGTTTTACTTCGACCAAATAAAAGGCAGAATTTCAGAGGTTTAAATTTCCAGTACATAGAATAAGCAAATCATTTAAGAAGTGCTCTTAGGAAATGAGTTTTGTCTGTGTACAGAGAAAATTAACAAGATTTTATTTCCAAATTCTTTCAGTGACTGAAAAAAAAAAACAAAAAAAAAAAAACAAAAAAAAAACCAAATTGAGGATTGCATATCATCCAAAAGATTCTTCTAAGTTATTTTTTTTAAATTTTGGTTCTGTGAAAAGAATTCAGTCAAGTAAAATAAATATTTAATAGGCCTTGCATTACTCAGTTTCATAGGGGTCTTAGTGACTTGTTTCGGAATGTGTGACTTTAATCAGGCCACAAGAAAAACATATTTATGTGAGGCAGTCCTTCTTAGTTATCAGCCATCTGACTAGGAACTATCTTGGAGCCAGGCCCTTGTGAACTGTTAGGACAAAATCAATAGCTCAGGAATACGTATTCTGTATTGCAAGCTTACTCAAAGATGTCTTGAGATATCCAGAGACTAATTCATTCACCCTCTGCTGTGGGAATATAATCAGCTACTCATAATTGCCAGTCTTATGAAATTTTCCTCTCATACTGAATTCCTGACTCAGCTGTAGTATTTATTCAACAGAAAGATAAGTAGTAAGTTAATCATCTCTCTCCAAAAATCTCTAAAGCAATTACATAATTGTTTGGCATATTTGATATCTCATGCAAACAGAGGTGCTTAGTTCTAGACACGCAAGGCAAACTTTGATATTTCTGCAGGTTATAGGTGCTTTTTCTACACATCAACATATTTCCAGTAGAAGAGGATAATTAGGAAGAATTAAGGAAAATCCAGAGCAATCAAAAGCAGCTGAGTAATTGCAGAGGCATCTGCTAAAGAAGAATTTTCTGTTAGATTGCCTACTTTTCCATTTATTTACCTCTCCTTTTCAATATTAATAGTATAATATCAGTCATAGAGATTCTGCAAACAAATGCATTCTCCACCTACATTGCTCCCATTTCTCATAGAATTGCACCTGGATATCTTTAAAAAAGAGCACTATTTGGTGGAAATATCCTTTACTTGGAAAAATAGCTGAACAACACCCCTTTCCAAATATTAAAGCATGGGGAAAATAAATGTTGATAAAGAATAAGACTGGGGCAGCAAAAGAACAACAATTATTTTTACCTGTAATATGAAGTTAATTGGAGACTCTGACACTGACATGTAAATCAGAGTAGAGCATTCCAAGAACCAAGGTTCTTCAGAATAAAGTAAGAACCTATACTGGGAAAAGAATTTCACAGAAATTTTTCAAATGTCATTTAGGCCTGCATGCTTGACTGCTTTTTGTGTCTTCAAAATCTTTTATACGATTACTAAATTAAGCAGGTAAAACTCTGAATATACTCATAAGGAATCAGAACAATTAAATTATTTTATAAGATCAATTAATCTCTTTTCAAATGTAGTTTCAGTACAAATTTCCTGAGCACCAAAAAGGAAGCCTCTAAAGAATTTCTTTAGTCTTTCAGCTTTTCCCCACTGGTCTCCACTCTTCAGATTTTAAGATTAGGCAGTTTTTTCTTTTCTTGTCTTGAACAAAAGGTTAGGAATTTGTTTCCTCATCTGCAATCTTATCTAAACAATTTGTTGCATTTTTTAAGGAAAGAAAGAAATGCCAAATAAAAGAAATAATAAGCATTATTGTTGGGTTCAGTGAATCTGTGACATAGAGATGTTGCATTGATGTATTGCAAGCTCTTTCCAAAATGACCAGCATGATAACTGTTCCTGAGTACATGCAGCAAAATATTCCCTGATTTTGACAGGTCTGTTTATGAAATCCTATCCAATAACTTTAACTATATGTTTGAGTACATGTTAACATGGCCTCCAAACATATTTTTTAACAATGAAGTCAGAAGCAAAGTCACAACCCTTGACCATGTCTGCACAGGAGAACTTATATCTTTGAGTAGAATTTTCTATTTATTTATTACTTTTTAAAGTTAATTTCTCAATGAAGAAAAAGTACTGAAAAACATAAGGATTTCTATTGTAGTCAGTATTTCTATTTATTTTATTTGTAGCAGCTTTATATATATTTGAGAGAAAGTGTGAATGAATTATTTAATTACAACAAATATTAAAAAGGAATTAGTGTAGGAGTACTAACATTACAGAGTCAAACTTTGAAAAAACATAGAGAGTACATGAATAGGTGCTTATCTATCTAATAACCTCCCAACTCCTGTCCTAATATATACATTATGATGCATATTTTCTTTGCATGCACATTTTTCTCCCCTAGGAACCCAGTTCCATAAGTATTCAGGATAGTCAGTGCTCACTGAGTATGTACAAATGATTCTTTAAATCCTCCTCTACAGCTTCTGTCTACAGAGACAGTTTCTGTCTATACAGTCTCTGTTTACAGAAAGCTATCTCAAAAGATTCTCAATTGTTTTACTACCAAATGTTTAAGCTCTTCTCTAAATACAGCTTTTCATTTGGTTGCTGTTATTTTCTGCACTGCTCTTTGTACAAGTATGCTGGTGTAGAGTTACTTTGCTTCACAGTGGCTGGTGGGCTGAGTTTGGATTTGTACCGAACACAGGGTTGACAGAAAATAGGTGGGGTTTTGTTATTGCTGAGCAGGGCTTACACGGTGCCAAGACCTTTTCTGCTGTTCATACTGCCACGCTGGCGAGGGGTTGGGGCTGCCTGGGAATTTGGGAGGAGATGTGGCTAACCCCAACTCACCAAAGTGACATCAAGCCATATGAAGGGGAGAAAGAAGGAAAAAGGGGTGGACACTCAGAATGATGGTGTTTGTCTTTGCAAGTCACCACTGCATGTAATGGGACCCTGCTTTCCTAGAGATGGCTGAACACTTGCCTGCCCATGGGAAGTAGTGAATGTACTCCATGCTTTCCTTTGCTTGCATGCGCAGCTTTTTCTTTCCCTGTTAAACTGTCTTGAACTCAACTCACAAATGCTCTTACTTTTCCAGTTCTCTCCCCAGTCCTGCTGGTGGGGGAGTGAATGAATGGCTGTGGGAGCTTGCTTGCTGGCTGGGTTCAAACCAAAACAAGAGGGTAATTCCATTTTTTGTTAAGAATCAGCTCTCTGGCAAAAGTCAGGGAAGATAGGGACTGGTTAACTTTAGGTTGTAAGATAAAACATAGCAGGAGGTTTTCTTCTCATTACTGAGTAGCAATTAAGACTGCAAAACAAAACTGGCAATACCTAAAATGGCAATTCCTTCTAAGACACTTTTGAGGCAGTTCATCAAGATTCTTTCAGCTCTTCTCAACTGCTTTTTCTTGCCTCTTGATTCACTTCTGAGCTGGGCTATGTTAGAACTAGAATCTGGGGAAGAAGCAATTGAAAAAAAAAAACCACCACATTTGAGAGTAGGAAACTTGTTAGGAATCATAAATTCTCTTCCTGCAGGAGGATAACTCCTCTAGGACCAAGAACTGATTTTTGCTAGAGGGATGATGACTCTAGTCTTGGTAATGGCTTTAGAACTTGGAAGTGGCTCTTCCCATGATGACTTTAGAACTTGGAAGTTCTCGTGCATTCTGTTAGGACCAGGGAACTAGTTTTTGTTTCACAATCCAGCACCTTAATTATAGTTTCTGTATGCAACATGATGTGTATATGTGTGTGCGGCAGCAGCTCTCTGGCCACAGAAAGCAATGCGCAACTTTCCCAGGCATTGTCCTGGGAAAGACTTTGAGAAGATCAGAGAAAAGAATGATAAAATATTCTTATCTTCACGTGCTGCACCTGTTGTTGCGAACATGTGGAATGTGTTATGGAGATTTGTTTACCAAAGGGTAATTTCTTGATTGGGCAATGCTGATGGTTTTCAGACGGGAGGACCAGTTAGGTCCCCCTGTATCATAACTGTCTATAAAAGCAATGGGTTTCTTAATAAGTATAGTATAATAAAGTGATTGATCAGCCTCCTCTTCTGTGAATCATGGAGTCAATGCTAATTATTACCCAGCTGGGGGCCTGCAACAACCTATGTGCATGCAAGCACACATATAAATATAGGTATATGTGCATGCATAATGGTGTCATTAAATGAAAAAAAAATTAACAATCCTAAACATCTGTAGAGATTAATCTATCTCAGTGTACAGTTATATAAAATCAAAAGGTGTAGGGATAAATGAAATAAAGCCATATTAAAAATCTCTACTTCTTTCTTTAAGAATATCAACATACTTGAAGTGCAATTATATGCTATAGTGAATTGCTTCCCAAAGGGTGAGGAATTGTTTAAATACATGACAACACTGCCACAAGGATGTGGCTAAAATGCTGTTCTTCCCATAACTCTGGAAAAAGCACTGCTGGAGCTGTGAAGAATGTGCCTCTGCCACCACATACATCAGAACTTGAGGCCCTCTGGCTGAAAGAAATAGTCAGCATCATATTGTGACATTGTACTCTTTTTATATTTACAACTTTGTGAGGAAGCTTTTGATTTTATTTTCCAAAATTGCCTGTGGCAGTAAACTTGGAAAACATAGTTGTATCCAACAGCCAAATAGCTGCAGACCGCAAGAAATTTCAAAGTCAGTTATGTAAACCATATCCCAGAGCATTCCTTGCTTTTAAATAATAGTCTCCTAGCTGAATATTTTACCTTATTTATTGTAGTTATATTCTGGTGGCCACATTATTCCCATTTTAATTTATTTTATGTGCCCAGACTCATGATAATAAATCAAAGACTCAGCTAACAACCCTTAGGAAAAACATGGCAAACATGGCAGTTTGATGTACATATACACATTGAGCTATCCATTCTAGGCAGTGTGGCTGGATGGCAGCAATATCCTCTTGAGCTGGGATACCTCTCAAGGTTGCTCTTTGAATCAAAGAGAACTTCCATTAATGGCAGATCTTTGGATGAGCCCAGTTTGAGCTCTTCTTCAATTGCTGCTGCATTGCACACCAGGTAACTGTGTTCTTGAGCGGAAACACTAAATGTTTGGGTTTCTATAACTAACGATTAAAAACCCTTATCCAAAGAAGAGATATCCCTTGTCTCCATTTCTTCCATTACATATAAACCATTGTCCATGTCTGAGACTAAGATAGAACCAGCCACACCTCAATTCCATTGGAGTTTAGAACCTGACAGAGTCTACTCTGAAACTCACAACTCAATAGGAGTATGCCCTTTGCACTTTGTTGTCTACAGTCTCTACATCTATCATTCTAGCTCAATTGTAATCCAATTTCCTGTGTATGTTTCTTCCATGCACTAACAAAGTGAACCTTTGCCAAACTGCCCTTTGACATTATATTAAAATGGCTTTTGCTAATACCTTCAATGGTGATCCTTTAAGCAATCTAAATCATTAATTCCCAACAAACTGGCGTAGTCAGCAGGATCCTAAATCAGAATTAACGACAAGAGCTAGGGGAGCAATCACAGGTATGTAAATCTGAATTTCAATGGATTGTATTTGCACATGATGCATCTTCTTTTAAAACTCGGAGTCAGATGCCGCGGAGTCAGTCCCTTTGAACCAGCTAGCCCAGCTTTGGTTGACCCCACAAGCAGCAGTGGCCACCTTCCCGGTCCTCGGAAGGTAGGGACAGCGGCTTGTGGGTCTGGATGCCCCAGCCCCAGAGAGACGTGGGCGGCGGAGACAAAAGCAGAGGAGTCGTCCTTTCGCAGGGGTTTATAATCCAACTTTATTATTAGATGACTCCGAGAAGCCACCTAAGCTGAAAGGAAACTCCCTGCAGAAAGGCCCCGAACGGGCTTCTGCAAGAGCTTATAAACAGGGGTGGTAACAAGGGGATGGCCTCAGAGTGGGCCAATGGGGTAACAAAAGGGTGTTGAGGCAAGGGTGATATACAAGTGGGAGATCCAATGAGGAGGGTAGGTAGGAGGGGACTCTGGAGACCATCCTATCACTTGGTGCCCTTGGCAGAACTTTCTAGATGTAGGGGAGAGGCTTCCAAGTGATAGACAGGTCCCAGGGTGGGGTTATGGGAGTGACCCAGTAGGTTTTACATTCAAGGAGTGGAGGGAGGAGAGGATTGACAGCAGGATGGGAGGAGGCAGGAGAGGGCAGAACCATTTTAACAAAGAGGGGGAATGGGAACTAACTATTTGGGGAAACCAGTCTATCTTGACTTAAAACACAACCCAACAGTCAAAACCCATTACCTACCTCATAACACTTGTGCAGTCCACATAAACTCCTCCATGTTTCCCCAACAGGGCTATAAAATTGACTTTCATTCACCATCATTTTGGTTAAGTGGAAATATTTTAACTGAATGTCTTTCTGTAGAACTTAAGAGTCACTATGCTCTCATCTTCAAAAATGATCCATGTTTAACAAATACAGACTCACAAATACAAATTACCACTTTAAAAATTTAAAAAGAAATTGTTCTTAGAAAAGAAAAGCTAAAGTAATAGATAATATCTTTATTTTAATTAAGAACTTCAGTTGCATAGATCCTGAAAAAGATGAAGCACTGAATGAAACAGGAGTACAGCATCAAACTTCAGCCTCAGGTCTGAAGTATGTGAAGTTTATTAGGATGTTATAGTTGTACAAGAGCCTGGAAAAAGAAATCTTTTAATACTCACTGATGTGGCCTGAGGACACACCTGTGTAATAGATGAAGTTTATGGATTATTAACTGAATAGAAGGTGAAAATAAATCAGAAGTCCAGCACCTGTGCACTTTGGGCCTTTTATTACAGAGCAATGCACATGCCATACCAAAAATGTCAGCTTAAACTTTACAGTGGTGGTTTTATTTGTTGCTAGATTGAAAATATTTTTCACTTCTGTTCTGTTAATCCTAGGTTATTACTCTTGTAAACTAATATGACTGGAATATTTTCCAACTGTATGTATAGGTTGAACTCAAATTGGAAAAGGTATGAGGTAGATAGTACTATAATAATACTATAGTACCATTACTAGCATCATAGTACTATTACATAGTACTATAATAACACAGCTGATGTTGATATTAATATTGCTTCAAGATTTACCAAGGTAGCTGAGTATGAAGAATAAAAGAAGGACTTTGTATATATTTATCAGCTAACTATCTAAAGGGTTTTACTTTCTGCCATAATGTATTTTTCAATTTTAAAATTCTGATGCAAAGCTTTCCATATTTGCATAAAATTTGGATGAATAATTGATATTTTATAATCTGTTAATTAATTTACTCTTTCCTGAGGTTTATCCATTAATCAGCTCTTTATATAAGTAACATGCTTTGTCTTTGTGTCATGACTGACACTGCAATACAAGAAAACCAGAAGTACAAAAAAGTAATTACAGTTAAAGCAAAAGCGGTTATTGTAAATAACCTTGAATTTTAACCAAACTCTGATATAGAAAAAGAAATATGAAAAGAAATCTTAGACCAAAATTACTTAATATTTATGTTTTTACTTCCAATTTTCTTTTCAAATTAGTACAAACTAATGTGAACCCCAAAGTTTAATGTCATTTAAACACTTCAGTACATCAGACAATTCAGTATTTGAATATAGCATCTTATCTATTACATCATCACCACTCAGCTCTCAAAAGCACACATGGATTTAACATATATGTGGATGTTTACATCCTCTAAATATGTTCACCTCATGAGACAAAAATGGTTCTTTTGCCAGGGAAAGGGGGACAGGTGGTGGATGTTAGGGATTTTTATCTATGTAATTTATTTATGTAATTTTTTATGCAAATATCAAGAAAATAGCATTTCAACTAAAAAAAATCCTCTTTATGTATTATTCCTTTAAAGTGCAGGAAAACAGGGAATATTGAATAAACATTTTTTGCACCGTAGTTGTAGTAATTATTCACAATGCCCTCTGAAGTTCTATTTACTTCATTCCTATGCTGTGAATTTAAAATAATATACTATGTAATATTTTATGGGTTATTGAATTGAACTTTGGAAAATTTTTCAGCAAATTGGCAAATATATGCTGTGAAACACCTCCTGACCTAACCTGTCAGGAACCTGCTCTGGTGGTGTTTCACATTCTGATAAGGTGCTGAAGACTTCAGATGACATAAAATAAATACGGGAAGTCTGAAGATAAACAGGTTGATAACTTCTGCCTAGGAAAAATACATATAGCAACATGTTCTGGTGTTACTTAAGACAACAAACAAGCAAAAAGCCACAAACCAACCAAACAAGAATCACAAACCCAGACCTGACTTTCTTTTTCTGGATTAATTATGCTTTTCTTTCTGAAACTTTCATCATGTCTTGTAATATGATTAACTTTTCCAGTCTTCACAAAGTTATGTTATGTATGATGGAGTGCTACTGGAAAACACTTTATCAAAACTTCTATGGGCATCAAGGAAATACTTTGAAAAATTATCTCACTCACAGGTGTTGCATGTAGTTGGTTTGAGTAGTCGTTTTTGCTGAGTGTAGACAGAATATGAATCAATTACTGTTTTGTCAGTATTCATGGGAACAGTGGTCACATCAACCAAGATGCATTGAGGCATACGCACAAGGCACCTATTATAAAACCTATGAATTTACCTTTATAATTTCATAATCTCCACTTCTCCCTTGCCTCTACTCTTCTTGTAACCACCTCTCCCTGGACCTCACCTCTCCACTGCTGCTCTGCCTCTGAAGCTCAACAAGGATGGCTGTGACCTTTAACTCCCCAAAACGGGATTTACCATGTACCTCTAAGTCTTCCATACAATATCCCTTTCCCAGGCAGCTGTACTTGAGCTGCTTCTGTGTGGCCTGAGACAGCCCACTGATGGTCCACAACTACTACTTGAATTCACAGCAGATTCCTCCTGAGACTAGATCTTTCTAAGCTGCAAGTATACTGCGTTGGGAAGAAAGGTTTGGACATGGATCTACACCATGTAAATGCATTTGCATGCACTAGTTTGAAGTTTGTCTGCTTCAAGTACTGTTGCCATCCTGATTGTTTTTTTTTAAATTCTTGGTGCCAGTCCATGTTCTCAAGGGGAAAAAATCTTGATGTCTGCAGAAAGAAACTTCTGTTTTATAAGTTACCATGGTGTGCTTTTCAGACAAGAAATGAAAAAAAACCCAAAAAAAACCATACAAAACACTGCTAACACAAAGTTATTTTCTTTATTGATAGCAAGTAGCTGAAGGTAAATCTCCCTATGATTATGCAAAACACAGTCTGAATTAACACCTTATTGATTCTTTTCTTTTCTTTTCT
>QUSF01000006.1:17882688-17895554 GCA_003676055.1 Chloebia gouldiae
TTCTCTTTCTCTCTTTTTCTCTTCCTCATCCTCTTTCCTTCTTCATGTCTTCTTCTCCTCAAATAATATTGTAAGTCAGGCCAAGGAAAAATCCAGTCATTGTCTTGTCAAGTGCCTTTTTGTTCCTGAAGACAAGTTAAAGTTTGCTAAGGCGAACTTTGAAAAGTGATTTATTCCCTTGAGTTCTAAACTTTGCATAAATGTTGGGTTTGAACCTCTAGAGAATTTTGTAGTTTCTTCTGCTCACTGCGCAGGGTAAATCCAGCTACCATTCCCAAAGTTCGCTGGGTAGAATAGGCATTGCAACTCCAGGATAATCCTCTCTAGTTATATGCATATTGGTCCAAACGCAACATTTTCCCCCTTTATTTTAAATGCTATGATAGCAAATAAACAGAAATTACTTACACAATACTATACTAACAAACAAATACACTGCAATGTACTAGTAATCGAAAAGGGAAAAAACCATACACACTTTCTATACTTTTCAATTGCTGCACACACTCTAATAGGTTTTGGTATGGCCACAAATTCCTAAGCAACACACACAGGTTTAGTTTGGATGTCCTTGCACTCAAGCTCAGATGTTACTGTCTTTGGGCTGACACTGAGGTAATCTTCAGCAAACTTAACCAGTCATTGAATATAGTTTACTACTTCAATGTCTGGTTATGATTCCATTTTATAGAAATAAATTTGAAACAGCAATTTCATTTTTACAAAAACACATATGAAGGTGAATTAAATAGTCTAAAGAAACTTGGTCAACCTAGCACTAAAAAATCTCAATATATATAATCAGTCTTGAGATGGAGATAATACAGATAAAGCAATAGGTTAAAAGGAAGTGTGGTGCATACTACCATCCAGTAAGTAGACAAATTTCTCTCTGGAAGACTATGATGTAACAGAACTATGAGTAATGATTCAGTTTCTTGAATTGCAAAAGTTATTTTCTTAATACAGAAGAAAGGAGTACTTTCATTACCTAAATAACAAAACAAATGCTTATTAAAGGATAGGGAATTGAAAGGTTGAAATTTGTATAATGCTGAGCATTTACCTCCATGAATACAGCGTGTTTGTCTGCATTGCCAGTAACTGCAAATCACACATTTCTATAACTTCATTTTAGATTGGATTGGAGGAAACACATTAACTAACAGATAATGAAAATGTCACACCAAATTCTTATGTGCTCAAGTTCATTTCTCTATAATGCCATTAATTTGTAGTGAGATATATTTCAGGAAATTCATTATCAGTTTATTTCTAGTATCGAAATTAGGATTACTCTAGTAAATTTTTATTTGAAATTCTAATTGTTATCTAATCTTAAGAATACTAATGAACATATAGCAAGGCTCTAGTAGTAATATGGCCAACTTGATAATGCATAATTCAGTTGGGAAAATAGATGTTTCCACAGGCAACATAATCATCCATGAACTTCTGTTAATTGATGAAGCATTCCCAAAGGAATTTCCCCATATATGAAAAATAAATATTTCTGAGTTAGTGCAATCAGGGGGATGCATCCTCCTCACTCTCTTTCTAACAGAGATACATAATTGCATTTATTGCAACAGACAAGAAAGTGTTAAACAAAATAAGAGGCATATAGCTAATATCTTAAAATGGTTATTATTCCACAGGAAAAAAAAAAACAAAAACAAAACCTTTTTGCAGATTATGAAAAAACAACGCTAGATTTAGATTTCTTGTTTTGATAAGAAAATACATACTATTTTTATTATGCTTTTAGAGTACTCACTTTAAAAACAGCGGGAAATTAATTTGGATTAATTTTCAAATTACTTTCTATTTTACTGCTAACCATTCAACTACTAAATGACTTCACTGCTGCAAAAAAAATCAAAAAACATTGCAGCTGAAAAAAATATTAATAACCCAAAAATTAAGGAAAATATTGATTAAATATAAAGCATAGTATAAATTCAGGTCTAGGAATGTAGTACCTCTAGTCTAGAACTAGACACCAAACGTTTCTGATAAAGGGGGATTTCTGATACAAGGAATTGCTTGCATCAGAAATAGCAGGGCCAACAGGACTAAGGTAATGATCATTCCCCTGTACTTGGCACTGTTGAAGATGCACCTCAAGTCCTGTGTTCAGTTTTGGACCCCTCATTGCATGAAAAACTTTGAAACATTGAAACATGTCTAGAGAAGGGCAATGAAGCTGGTGAAGGGTCTGGAACACAAGTCATATAAGTAATGGTGGGGGAGTTGGGGATGTTCAGCCTGAAGAAGAGAAGGCCCAGGGGAAACCTTATTCCTCCCTAAAAGGAAGTCATAGTGAGAAGATGGTTGGTATCTTCACCCAAGTAACAAATAATCAGACAAGAGAAAATGGCCTCAAGCTGTGCCAGGGCAGGTTTAAACTAGATATCATGAAAACTTTCTTCACCAAATGGGATGTCAAGCATTAGAACAGGCTGTCCATGGAAGTAATGGACCCCAAGCCAAGAGGTACTTAAAAGCTTGTAGATGTGATGCTTAGAGACATGGTTTAGTGATGGACTTGGCAGCATTTTCCCGCTGAAATTGACCTTAAGGGTATTTTCCAACTCAAATGATGCTATTCTTTGTTTTATATAGAGTGGATGCAAGAACAGAACCACATCAACTAGTGACATAGTCTAAAATTTGTTTAATATGCAGGATGTGTATAGTTGGTGGATAGTGATTCCAAAACCCAGATTTCTGTTCTACAAAACATGTACTTCACACATACCAGTCAGGCTCATAGTGTCTCCAAAAGTGTCGGAATCCAGGACTGCCCTCTGGCTCCCCTGGCTGTCTCAAGACCTGGCAGGGGTTTCGGAGACCTTGGCATGAAGTCAAAAACACCTGTGGCTTTGATTTTAGCCTGTGGAAAACTGCCAACTCTCTATGAGGAATTACAAGCCACAAGGGTTTGAGTAGTGTGATAGTTGGATAAACAGGGGTAGAAAAGTAGAAATTTGGGGTTTTTCAGAATGTAGTTCAGGGGGCCAAGATAGAGGAATTTGGGTCTGTCCTAACCTTCTTTTCTTTCTTCTTGTCCTCCATGTCTTGGTGTGATGGTGACACTTTTCTATTGTTTTAAGGTAAAGACACACTGTCTAACATAGACAATAGGTATTGGCACAGTATTGTAAATATTGTACACGTAATTTTGAGTATATAATATAAACTCCACCTGAGACGAGAAGCAGATTGCCATGGTTTCCTTTCTAGATGGACCTTGGCAGGTCAGAAAAAGAATGTTATAGATAAGGAAAAATAAACAACCTTGAGAACTCAATCCTATGCATTCCAGACTTCTTTGCCTGCATAGGCTAGGAAACAAGGACTTTTACACTCTTGGGGTCCCAGAACAGGCTGACCACGAGACAAATCCAGTATAGACCAGCATCATGGAGCCAGGTAAGCAGGATTCTCATTGACTGGTCTTTGGGTTAACCTTGGCTGGATGCCAGGCACCCAACAAATCCTGTCCATCCCTCCTCTTCATAGCTGGACAGGGGAGAGAAAATACAACAAAGAGTTCATGAGTTGAGATAAGGACAGAGAGAGATCACTCAACAAATACCATAATGGGAAAAACAGATTCAAGTTGGAGATATTAATTGAATTTATTGCTAAAAAAATCAGGGTTGGATAATGATAAGTAGAATAGTACCTTAAAAATACATTTTCCCCCCTCCCTCCTTCCCAGTTCTGCCTCTTTGTACCCCAGCAGCACAGGGAGACAGCGAAGGGCAGTTTTGGTCAGTTCATCACACACTGCTCCTGCTGCTGCTCAGGGAGAGGAGTCCTCCCCCTGCTCCAGCATGGGGTCCCTCCCACAGGAGACAGCTCTCCATGAACTTCTCCAGTGTGAGTCCATCTCATAGACAACAGTTCTCCATAAACTGCTGCAACAGGGGCCACTCTTGCACAGGGGGCAGTCCTTCAGGAGCAGCCTGCTCCAGTGTGGGTCCCCCTCAGGGTCACAAGTCCTACCAGGAAACCTGCTCCAATGTGGACTTCTCTCTTCATAGGTCCACAGGTCCCTGACAGGAGTTTGCTCCAGCACAGGCCTCCCATGGGTTCACAGCCTCCTCTCAAACATCCACCTGCTCCATTGTGGGTCTCCTCCATGGATGTCGGCATCCCTATGGTCCTTCATTACTCCAGATTACTTTCTTAGTCACAAAGAGTTAAAAATACTGTCTTTCAGCTATATATGCTAATTTTCGATTAACTGAATTTTCTAGACCTGAACTGCCTTTTAAAATTATTAACACTATCCAGTTTGGCTTTCGCCATTTCTTAGGATTTATTCTGGGGACGGTGGGCAGATAAGATACAGTAAAGCATGATTTAATTTTATTCTGATCAATGCAGAAGCAAAATAATGCTGACATAATTTTGAAAGCGAGTGTCATAAGCTTAACCACTCAGAAATATTCAATAACAAAACAAAAAAAATCAAACTAAATCATACCAAGCAAATAACTAAATAAGACACAAAAAGCTGTTGTTGAATCTTAATATTGACTTAAGAGAATATTCTGGTAGAAATATCCTCCCTGTTCTCCCTATTGCAAGATAAGACTACTCATACTCAATCTTGCTTGCTCAGAAACTTTAGGTTGTGATAAGGTTCTTTAAAAGTTGCATTTATGATACAGAGTATAAGAGAAAAAATAAGTCATTAACCCCACTTGGTATAGCATCTTGGTGGTATTCCCAGATCTGAGCTGTTACTTCTAGTTGCGGCTATACATTTTTTAATGCACAATACCATGAATAAGGATATCATCAGGAATATATAATGTGTATACTGTATGCACTAAGTCTTCTGAAGAAAGTTTTCCGACAGTATGAACTATAGTTTGACATTTGATACAGTTAAGCAAATTACACTGTGTGATATTTTATCCTCAGGAATGACCTTGCTTGCAGGAAGGTTATATTAGCTTTTTGAAATCTGGATATCTATCCTATTGCCTTGCTGGAAATAGAAATGACAGTAAAAGAATCCAAGGGCAAAATACATAAAGAGGGGACAAACACATAAAGGTAGCCCAAACATCCATTTCTGAAAAGCAATAACTCTAAAATGCAAAATCCTAAAGACAAATTGAATATTTATAATTATTTATAAACACATCACAGGTAATGAGACTGATTCTGTATAGAACACTCCCAGAAAGCTCAATAAAGTAAGCTGAGTTATTTATGCCTGTTATGTCATAATATTTAAGTTCCTGGCTTTTGAATATATACACAATGAGCTCCTAACAAGCAAGCTGAAGCAAGGTTTTCATTAGCAAACCATTGTACGCTTTCATGTTGTACACATGCTATATTATACATGATGAGGTACTGAAGAATTCAGAAAACACTTTAGATGTTCTTTTTCTTGGAAAAAGTAGAAGAATGTAATCTACCCGAATTCTCCTGATGGCAAAAACATCAAAGGTATGAAATAAAATTATGATAGCCGTGACCCTGATTTTGGTGGTGTAGATTTTTCAGTCAGAATTTAAAGCACTGGGGTCAGATAGCAAATACCCTACAGGTTTGCTACTGTAGATGAAATTGTAAACATCATTATCTTTTCAAAGGAGTTCAAATATGACAATCATTAGCTTTGTGCACTCAGCACTGCATGTTAATCTGACAAGATCAATATGTTGTGTCAAAATTGCAGTGCTTTTACTGCTTATTTTGAGGAAAATAAATCTCACAAATATATTAACACTTCTAGAGTGTGAAATGAATACATGTAATTAAAGTTAACAGTAAATATTTCCTACATCTTATTAATTTGATACAGAAACTTAGTCCCTTTTATATTCACAATGCAGTATACCTGTCTAGAGTTGATGGAAATTAAAATAAAGGTGTAATCTAAAGGGGTGCAATTAGGTATACCATAGAGTGACACAATAAAATTTTTGGACATTTATATTCCAAAGTCCTTGCATAGTGTAGAGTTGTCTCCCAGCAGAATCCTGACACAAATTTCACAACAGTACAGGTGAGTTTACAAGTTATGCAGAGACTTAGGAATTTCCTCAAGGACTTCAGTATGCCTTGTAATCTTTTATTCATTCATGTAAAGCAAGGAAAAAAGTAGACATCTGAGTTGTACACATAAGCCATTTGAATATTTACTATTGTTGAAAATTAATCTATTTCTAAAAACCAAATGGATTTTGGTAGGTTATTATTAAAATACCACACATTCTACTAAAATTCTATATGTGTATCACATTTATTCTCAATTCTTTATCAAAATTTCAGTAATGAAAATGTAATTTCTTAACTGAAACCAGGGTCTTTTTCAGAAAATTCAAAACAATATTGCAGTAAATTAGTACAGAAATAGAGAGATTTTTTTCTAATTTAAACAAAGTAGAAAACAATGTTAAACAATAAAAAAATATTTTTGTTATTTCTGGCAGTTTTTCTGATCATTTATCTTTGTATTTCCATTCTTAAATAGCTTGATGCTTGACTCATTAGAGCTGAATTAGTCCTCTCCTGCTTTGTTTTTCACTCATGACTATTTATACCAAGATCAATAAATTCCATTTACTGAGATTCTCAGTATCAGAGTATCAAGGTTATAAAAGACATATTTTGAAATTGCAACTCATATTTCTTTTCATCCAACCTTATTCACATATAAGAGCTAATTCCTGATCTGCTATTGACCTTGAGATAGATATGATTAATGCTTGTACAAACAGTTCTCCTACACAAATAGTAAAAATTAGACAAAGATGTATATTGTTTATTATATTTTTTCAGTTAAAAATGTGAGCAAAATTACAGGGGAAGATAACTCATTCTTACTGCTTTCCAGCCACTTTACTGTCACAGTAAAATCAAAAGCTGTTAGAATACACAAAGTCCATTTTTATGAGGGTGCAGCAACAATTAATTAGATGAAGAAATATATACTACTTAGAAACATTCAAAACTACTTTGACATAATATTTTGATCTCTTAGTCTCAGCTGAAGGCCAGAATTCCAGCTGAAGTGACAGGCTGATTATGTTTATTATCCTCATATCCAAATACTTTAAAGAAAATAAAACAAATGTCACACTAATTCTAGAAAACTTAAAAATTAATTTCCTTTCTTTGACACTTCATTATTTGATTCTATACAGTTAAATAATAAGGAATATTGGCGGTTCCAGGGGAAACCTGGAAATCTGTACCATAGAATTGTAGAACAGTTTGAGTTGGAAGGGTCTTGTAAAGGAGATCTAGTCCAACTGCTGCTTCAGTGAGCAAGGATAACTTTAGCAAGGTCAGGTTGCTCAGAGTCTTCACTGTCTAATCTTGAATGTTTCCAGGGATGGAGGAAGAATGGCTGGAAAATGGCCGTGCAGAAAAGGACCTGGGATTGATGGTTGGCTGAACATGACGCAGTGTGTGCCCAGATGGCCAAAAGGGCCAAATGGCACCCTGGCCTGTATCAACAATAGCGTGGCCAGCAGGACCAAGGCAGGGATTGTCCCTCTGTACTCAGTGCTGGTCAGGCCACGCCTTGAATCCTGTGTCCAATCTGAGCCCCTTACTGCAAGAAAGACATTAAGATACTGAAGTGTATCCAGAGAAGGGCAATCAAACCAATGAAGGGGCTGGAGCAAACATCCTATGAGGAGTGGCTGAGGGAGCTGGTGTTGTTTAACCTGGAGAAAAGAGTCTCAAGGGAGATGTCATTGCTCTCTACAACTATCTAGAAAGGAGACAGTAGTGAGGTGGAGGTCAGCTTCTTCTCCCAGGCAAGCAGCAACAGGACAAGAGGAAATGGCCTTGAATTGTGCCAGAGGAGATTCAGGTTGGATAACAGAAATAATTTCTTCACAGAAAGGGTTTTCAAGCATTGGAACAGGCTGCTCAATGAAGTGGTGGAATGAGCATCCTGGAAGTGTTCAAGAAACATATGGATGTGGCACTTAGTGCTATGTTTTAGCTAACAAGGTGATCTTCAGTCATAGATTGAACTCAATGATCTTGGAGGTCTTTTCCAACCTTAATGATTACATAATTCTATCTGCCACCTCCCTGGGAAACTTGTTCCAATGTTTCATCACCCTCAAAATATTTCTTCTTATATCTAGTGTAAACCTGGTCTCCTGAAGTTTAAAACCATTACCCCTTGTCCTGTCACTACAGGCTGTACTAAAATCTTTTTCCCCATATTTCTTACAAACTCACTTTTAAGTAGGAAAGGCTGCAGTAAGACGCCCCCAGAGTCTTCTCTTCTCCAGGCTGAACAAGTGCAACCTTCTCAGCCTTTCCTCAGAGAAGTGTTCCAGCCCTCTAACTCTTTTCATAGTCCTGGTCTGGACCTACTCCCACAAGTCAATGTCCTTCCTGTGCTGAGGACTAAAGGGCAGGATGCAGTGTTCCAAATGAGGTCTCTCCAGTGTGGAGCAGAGGATGGTTGGTTCATTAGTTTGGAGGCTTTTTAAAAAAAAAAATTACATGCAGTAAAACGGTGATGAACTTTCATGCTTCACAATCTGGAATCACAGGGAATGTTTATTAAAGATGAACAGCATCACCTATGTCTTAAGAAAAAAAAAACAAAAAAACAAGTGGTATCTTTGTAGGGAACAGATTGCTTTTATGGGATGTAACATAATTAGGTACAAATCAAAAACATGTGACTAAGCATCTCAAAATATATAAGAAGTCTTTCAGATGTAGTGGGGTTCATTTTGATCCAGGTTTTATAATTTATCTTTAGTATCTTGTCTAAGTTAATTTGCTCTCTACAGTTTGTGAAGAAAAGTCAGAACCTGGAAATAAAGTTCATCCTGATTATGTCTGACATCTTACTTAGGAAGAGACAAATCACTATTGACAACAAGCTTAAATTAGATACTATCTGTTGGATGACCAATGTTAAATTAGATTCATCTCTCCTTTAGTCTGTGATGGTTCAATGAGGAAGAGACAAGAGTAAAACACTGATTTACTGCTTCTAATTAAACAACACATTTCTATATATGAGTCAGAATAGATCTTCCATTTGCCTAAGAACAATAAGATTAAAAAAAAAAAAGAAGAAAAAAGAAAATAACAAAAACCGTCTGCTCTAAGTCACCTATTGAAATAGCAGATGAATGTGTTTTCAGCATCAAAATTAGAGTGTCTACATTCTTTTTTCCTTCTGGTTCTGATAACAAATTTATTAATCAATTACTGAATTCCACCCTTTTCCTTAAAACATTTATCAGATGAAGCTATTTAAGCTATTGTTCATTAGTTTCAAACTAACTTAAATCCCATTATCATCCTTTGGGCATCAATTTCTTCTTAGAGTTCAGACAAGAGTTTTATAACACAGCAATGGCTAAGTGCTTCCAATTTACTTTTATGTCTTAATGCATTTCAAAACCTTCTAGTATTAACATTACAAAGAGAAAGTTGAACATGGAAAGCCAGAAAGGGAAAAAATAAAATTTGTCAAATAACAGGCAGGATCTTTTATGTTGAAAAGTTCAAGTATATTTACAAAAGTGATTTTGCCTGTGTCCATTTCTTCCCTAATGTCAGGCTGGCAATTTGGCTTCTGATGTGTCATTGTCATTTTTCAGCACAGGAAGTCTAACAGAGGAAGGACAATAAAAAGGCAAAAGAAAAAGAGAGATCAAGAAAGTTCAAGAAAACTAGATTTTTTTTGTATCTTGGGCAAGTCTTAAACATGCTTTTATAATAGGTGATAGGTAGAGGTCCATTAAATGGACATGCCCTTTTAATAATTGAATCTCAATGAACAAAATGCACATCTCATTTTTATTCTAAAGTGATATTTTCAGAGAAGTAATAAATAATTTCTGCTCATTCATAAAGAGAAAATATCATGGCAATAAAAGCCTTCAAAGTGTCACAGATAATGCACATATATTTTACATATCTTGCTTTATGGAGTTTCAAATAAATTGGCAACTTTTCTTTGGTATAGTGGTGGTTCTTAAACATGGAATAACAAATTCTAGAATACTTTCATTCAACTCTTACTTTCGGGTAAATATAGGGAAACACAGTGAAGATGTGATGTTCTGGGGGTTTTATCTAGACTTTGCACCAGCATTATAGGGAATCCGAATTTGTTTGTTACTCCCAATACTTCAAAGATATCTAAAAGTATCTATTAGCAGCTGAGCTAATTATGACATCCATAATTAACAGAAATGAATGTGACCTAGATGAGATCCATGTTTTTCTGGAGCACTGACTGTAAAGAATGTGGGATACCTTAAGGAATCTTACCTGGCATTAGGCAACTAAGTTTAGGCAAATTAAATGCTCATTTTCAGTGTCACATATTTTCATACAGGGAGATGGGCATCTCAGGGGCTTTAATTAAAACAATTATTTTCCTTCATGATCAAATAAAAGGTCTTTCAAGGACAGTTAAACTCACAAGTTCAGCATCCAGTCTAGGAATGAAGCAAATAAAAAAAAAATTGCATTTCATGTGTTCACAGAGAACCAAGGTTAAGGGCTTGATAATGGAAATTGTCAGCTGTTAACAGAGATTTGTAAGCCTTGAAAAGTGTATTCTGACTAAACTTACCTATCATAAAATGTACTAGAAAAGACAAGCACAACAGAACAGTAGATGAAAATCACTTATTTATGGCATCGTACTTATATTTCTCAATCCCAGTGTGCTTGCTGGTTAAATGACTGAGACTACAGATCCACCTCAGCTTGCCCGGTCATCAAAAAAGCTCTCTAAAAAATGTTAATGTCATAGGTGTTCAGCAATACATGTCTGAACATACTTTATATTAGATTCTGTTAAAAATGCAATTAAATCCTACTTCATTCTCAAAATATTATTAATCAGAAATGAAGATTAAGGTTTCAGAGTAGAAGATTTCATACGCAGAAAAATCTGTTTCATTTCATTTTAAGGCCTCTTCTAGCTATGTAAAGTGCATAAAATTCAGCTTTTACTTTTCTGTCAAGGAGAAATTTATTAATATCTAAAACTTTTTTACAAGGAAAAAATCATGCAAAACCAAATAAACATTGAAGAAAAATGCTGATAAAGCAGCATAACTTAATTTTTAATTGAGAAAATCTAATAACTTCATCTCAGTGATGTGAACGTAGTTTGAGAATGTCTTGCATCAGTTTTACTAAGGACATTTTTCAAAAAAACCCTATTTTATTTCATTAATGCTGTACTAGTATAGGTTATATTAATTAGGTATGTAAATAGAAAAAATAGATAAAACTAGTATAATGCATCATGGACTATGAGAGATCACAAGTGGTTTATCAATTGTGGAGTAGATAGTCCTTCCCGTAGTATCAAGGTCTCTACTGGAAATAAGTACATGTACATATACATATATATATATATATATTTATTGCTATACTCTCAAAGTAAATACATGCTGTCTCAGTTGTTATAAATTTGCAGAAAATATAATCAAATTTCATTTAAAATTCTGGATATTACATTTTAATATTCCTTCTTCAGAGATATAATATAGTAAGCTGTATTTATAGCCCTGGTTCCAGAAACATTTTTAAACTGAGAATTTCTCAATATATCTCTAAACTGATAATTCCATTTATTTCTTATCATGCATTTTATTATAGATATTCTATTTTAAAAGGTTTTAAACATAAGATAAATCTTTACTGAGTTCAAACCTAACGCATTATTTTATCCTGTAAATATTTTGTTAATATAAGTGATTTTAGTTTTTGGACAAAGAGTCAAAAAACACATGCAATGTAATAATATAGAATGGAATATTTTGAAATATAAACTTTATTATTTAATTTGAATGTGGTATAATATTGCCTAAGTCATGTTTTGTGCTGTAGATATATCTGCTTAGAAAGTAAACCCTATATAATTTCACAAAACTAGTATGAGGGACACAAATATCTAAGGAACTCTGTTCAGCGAAGGCCACTAGACACAAAATGAAATTAGTAAGACTGAGAAAAGTAAGAAAGAACACTGAAAGAGGAAACCAGAAAGTGATATTGGAGCTCACTGACGTCAGGTTTGGGTGAGATTTGTCTAATTTATCTGTTAATATGTTCTACACAGGCATCTACATCTAGGCTCTCTACCTCATTATGCTGGTTTTGCATTGTTTGGTTTTGGTAGCAGGGGTGTCTTCTGTGAGAAGCTGCTGGAAGCTTCCACCATGTCCAGCAGAGCCAATCCCTAGTGGCTCTGAAGATGGATGTGCTGCTGCCCAAGGCTGCACCAATTCAAGATTGTGACAATGCTTCTGTAATAACATATTAAGAAGAAAATCAAAACAAGAGTTGTTGAACAGTTTTCATTCCAGCTAGAGGCGGAGGTGAGAACATGAGAGGGGAACATAGAGAACCCAATGTCAGTGGAGAAATAGGAGGTGAACTAGGCATTGGAACCAAGATTCCTCTGCAGGCTGTGGTGAGGACCATGGTGAAGCATCTGTGCCCCTGCAGCCCATGAGGATCCACAGGAGATGCAGAGATCCACCCGCAGCCCGTGGGGGAGTGCCCAATCCAGAGAGGATGGATGCCTGGAGGAGGCTGTGGTCCTGTGGGGACCTGGTGGAGAGAGGGCCTCTGCTTCTAAGCTGGAGCAGCCTGGCCTTGGAGGAGTGCACCTGGTGGAAGCGTGACCCACACTGCAGCAGTTTTGGGAGGACTGTCTGCCCGTGGGAGGGACTCGCATCGCAGAAGTTTTGGGAAGACTGCTTCTGGGAGTGAACCCGTGCTGGGGAGGGCAGGGCAGGGTGGAGAAGACAGGAGGGAGGGAGGGGAAGGAAGGAAGGAAGGAAGGAAGGAAGGAAGGAAGGAAGGAAGGA
>QUSF01000006.1:17895564-17942313 GCA_003676055.1 Chloebia gouldiae
GGAAGGAAGGAAGGAAGGAAGGAAGGAAGGAAGGAAGGAAGGAAGGACTAAGTCATGTCAGTAAAAATGTAACAAAACTGTAATTTAATGATTATCATATTAATTTGAAGTCAAGAAGATAAGAAAACAAGAAAACCTTTGCCAACAGGAAAGGAATCTGACAATTAAGAAAGTAACATAGCTATAAAAAGAAATGAAAGACAACTCTGAAGAAATCAGTACAATAATAATTAATTTAAATACAATTTGAGAAATATAACATGCTACCTATTCTATATTTCTCTATTGGCAAATATAGAACAGCTACCTAAAGATATAAATGACAAGAATTATAAATCCCTAAGTGTTAAGATAGTTTATTTTGATATTTTTTATGTCAGTAAAACTTCACTGCTGTGAAATGTATTGAAACCAATGAATGGTGATAAGCAACAAAGCTGAAACCTTGCTTTAAGCCCACCTTCACAGGGAAAAGAAAGCCTTTCAGAAAGATGAGTACTAATCAGAGTGAATCACTGACATCTATTTATTGCTTACAAAGATCAAGGTTTGTTTTAGAAATCTGCACAGTATTTGAACTGGAGAGCTACGGTGACCAATGGCACTTTAATTAGTTCAGGCTCGGGATCAATCAGTTATTTGATGGTGCCTGACAGTTCTCATGCTTTTGACATTATTGATCTTTGTCCATTCATTCATCTTCTTTCCTTCTAAGTTGTTTGGATTCCTTAATTCTTTGTATTTTCTCTGTCATCTTTCTAATCACGTGCATGCGAGTCATTGCAATAGATCTTTATCTGTTTCATTTGTTTTTTTCCATGACATTCAGTACATTCTCTTACTAAAATTTTATTTTAAAGATTATTTATGTGTGACATTGAGTTATCTTTGTTGATCAGAGATAAAATCTTTGGTCGAACATTCACCATAACTGCAACATTTCTGAAGGGAAGCAAAAAATACTTTTCTAACAGCTGGTGCTGGAGAACACTATTAAATGCTGCCCTAGTTTAGGAAAAATATCACTTTCTGAGGGATTGCTAGATATTCAGTTTGAAATACAGCTCAAAAATAAAATTTGTTCAGCAAATCCTGATTCTTCTTTGCTATTTTTAAATTTTAATTGAGTGACCAAAAACTATCCACCTGTTCTACACATTAGTATTTGGCCACCTCTTGTCTCTCATTAGAGAGTGTTCAGTACACATAGGCACTGTTATGAAGGAAGTTGTATGTGAATATAATAAAACTGTGGAAACAATTAGTTGAGTATTATTGGAAAAAGACCAGCTAATACTTATTGCTGAAGTCAGAATACCTATTATCTATGCTCAAAAAGAAGTAAAAAATCTAATGCCTATTAAAAAACTTCGTAAACTAGTTAAAAACCCGAACTACAATCCTTGAATAGTGTACATAATTCTCACAGTGTACGTAATGATCTGAGATGACAATGGCAATTTATTTTTATGAAGGAGGAAAATTATCATTATTGATGATGGAAGAAGAGTATCATCTATGACAGCAGGTCCCTTTCTGTTCCTGATACAAAAGAGTGTTGCCTTAATGTTGCCTTAAGGTTTTTCTGATATCACACTTTTTTTTCTTGCTGCTTGTACTTTTCCTGTCTGTTCTCTTCTGCTATAAATTATTACATGCTCAACCTATAAAAATAATAATCCAAAGATGGGGAAAACTTTCTTTTGTATCAGAATCAGACAGTACTATTAATAATAAGCCTCATTAGGCTACACTCAAGCTTTCCTTAGCTACAAAGTACTACAATATAAGTCACTGAAAAAGCAAAGAAAATAATTATGACCTTATCAGTTCCTTCCAGCATGACTCTCATATCTGCTTTTATTTTTAGAAGAGATGGGAAAGGATTCATGACATTTTAAACAAATATTGAAGTAAATTTTAAAGAGTTGAACAAACTATTCTATAGTTTGGATGGTGGAGGAAAGACAGGCAAAAATACAAATATAGATATCTGTTTCCAGTGTTAATTTGAAAGGATTTTCAGGCAACATCATCAGTCTTTTTACTTGTTTATCATCGTAGACCTTGTGTGTGTGTATATAGATATATATATATACACACACATATTTGAAATATTATAAATACTAATGCTTACCCTGATAAGCTTGAAAGCAGGGGGAAAGGCAAATCAGATTATTTTGACTCTTTTTACAACTACTATGTCAATCTCAATAACAGTGTTAGGTTTCTAATATTCCAGTGAAAAACTTAAATATTTATTGTTAGTTCTTTATGTAAGCCATGTTTGCGTTTGTCTTTATTTAAGACACAGAGAAAGAAAGAGAAAAAAATCAACACATACACAACACACATCTGTTGCTTTATTATACAAATTTAGTGGGCTAGATTTCATGCACAAAACAATAGACACCACATTGTAATAAAGTTTAAACTTTGTTTGCATATGTACTGAACTGTTTTTCTTTCAAAGGTAACAAATTTAGTTTGCTAAATTATCTATTGCACTGGAGAGAATAAAATTTCACAGATCTTAAATGACAGCATAATTCTCAAAATAATCTACATATCTTCTGAGAATATACATTGTCCTGGTGGGCCAAGGTAATATATGCTATCTTTTCTCTGAAGTCAAAAAGATTGGATGTATTCTAACCATCCTCCATTTTAAAGAATACAAATATCTTTAAAGCTGAACAGTTTCTTAACCAAGCAGAATATTTTCTCAACACAGAATAAACCTGGATCCTTTTCTGCTTTTAATAATATCAGCATGTCCTCAAAATGTCTTTTTGGAAAAACCTGTTAGTGCAGCAAGAATAATTTACCAGTCCATTTTTATAAAGACATGACAAAGTATTATGGCACCTGACCACTGTGAATAAAAACACAATTAGACATTAAATTAATGAGACTGGCATTAGATCTACTTCCTACTCACCATTTTCAAAATTTACTTTGTAGTGTCCTTTAAGATGGTGCAGGATTGTATCTATTAAAGCAGCATGCCACAAATTTTGAGAGGAAATTTTGAGAGGTAAAAGAGTTCTATGCTATTGGGTAATATGAATAATCTAATTGGTTCAAGTGTTTTTTGCTGCAAACCCACAAACAAAATTTTCTCCTTTTAATTATCTTCATCTTCTTATGAGAACTTTGGATCTACAATGATGTCTATTTTAACAAATGGAACACTGGTTTACCGTAAACCTGCTTGAAGCATTACAAATAAAGCAACCCTAAGATGTGGAAAATAATGAATCAAACTGAATTTCTTTTTCAGAGATGCCATATTATTCACTTTTGTCATGCAGAAGAGAACTCCACTCTTATATCCTGATATAAGACTAATTTATATTTAGCAATGTGGACAAATTGGGCTGCACAAAAAACCACAAAAAATGTTTATAGCACAATCACATCTCCTAAGGTATTTCCATCTTTGTAATTATGAATGTTTATTTTTATGTCCAGCCTTCAGTAAGTAATTTGTCAAATATTGTATGAATGAATAATAAAAAAAAATATTCTGCATCATTATGCCAACAACATCCTGTTCAAATTTAGCATTATGAGATATATAATTGTCAACAAATAGAGGAAAATATGATCTATTTTAAATCTAACACTATCAATCTGTATAGGAGCATTAGAAGAAAAATCCAAGAGGGACATACAGTACTGTAACTCTCCAGAGTTAACAGTAAAATCATCTAGCTTTGTTTTTGGACAATGTTAAAGAAACTAATGGCTAAGGTTAAAGAAACTGATGTCTTTGAGGGTTGGAGTATTTGTGGTTTTTTTCCCATCATCATCCAATCATAAGTTTATATAAAATATATCCAATCCATCTCAAACAAATACATTTTTAAATTAATATTATTTTATACATTAATATAAATTAATATAATTTATATATTATTTTAATTCATGGCTAGATATTGAAAAAAGTATTTCAAGACAAAGAGATAATGAATGGATTTTGCAGTTTTCATGTTTTTACAGACTTCATTTAATGAATGTCCATTAACAAAATAGCTTCTTAAAAGATCAGTAGTGAAAGGAATTTTTCTCAATTAGTATGTTTCTTATTGATGCAATAAGTCAGTACTGGGTCATGTCGAGCCCATATCCACCAGCAGCCCCAAGTTGTCCTTGGCAGGGCTGCTCTCAATTTGTTAATCTCCCAGACCATATAGTTACATATTGCTGCAGTATTTTGCACCTGGACTTAGTAAATTTGGATTCCCATGGGGCTACCTGTTCAGCCTAAGTATCTTTAGATGCTTTGTTTTGTAAGAGAATGAAATAACAGAGATCTTGCAGCCATGTCACCACTGCACATAGGTGCTGCTCTTACTTCTCAAAAAAAAAAAAATAGCCTGTTTCTCTGACCACTAAGACAAGCTCTTAGGACATTTTAAAATTTGTTGGGTTTATTTTTATTTTTGGTGGAGACAAATAAATGTTTTAGCCCATATCCATCTTGGAGCACAAAAGATATTAGGTGGTCTCCCTTCAAATTTCACTAAATTTGTCCCATGGAAAGAAATCTGGGGACGCTGATCAATGGCAAGTTGAACATGAGTCAGCAGTGCCCTGAAGCCAGGAGGGCCAACCCTGTCCTGGGGGGCATCAGGCACAACATCACCAGTCTGGCAAGGAAGGGGATTGTCCTGCTCTGCTCTGAGCTGGGGCTGCCTCACCTCAAGGGCTGGGGGCAGTTTTGGATAAGAACGTAAGAAAGATGTAAAGCTATTAGAGGGTGTTCGAAGGAGAGCAGCAACGATAGTGAAGGACTTTGAGGGGAAGTTGTACGAGGAGCAGCTGAGGTCACTTGGTCTGTTCAGCCTGGAGAAGAGGAGCTGAGAGGCAACCTCATTGCTGTCTGCAATTTCCTCAGGAGGGGAAGAGGAGGCAAAGGCATTGATGTCTTCTCTGTGGTGACCAGTGACAGAACCCATGGGAATGACCTGAAGCTGTGTAGGAAAGGTTTAGTCTGGAATTTGGAAAACTATTCTTCATCCAGGTGGTGATCAGGAACTGGAACAGGAATTGTGTGGAAGTGGTCACAGCACCTGATGGAGCTCAGGAAGAGCTAGATGAGATCCATGTTTTGGACAGTGCTCTCAAACACAGGGTTTGGTTCTTGGGGATGGTTCTGTGCAGGGCCAAGAGCTGGGCTTGGTAGTCTTTATGGGTTCCTTCCAACTCAGGATGTTTTATGATTCTATGAAGGATATCTCTTGTGTATTCCTGAGAGAAAAAAACACTGGCAGGTGAGGAGGAATTGTTGTTTTGGTTTGTGGTTTTTTTTGGGTTTTTTGTTTGGTTGGTTTTTTTTCAAGAAAAGAAGGAGCAGAGAAGAAATATATTTCAATATTTAAGATCTCTTTGTAAGTAAACATAAAGTAATACACCAGAAAAAAATTCCGTATTTTTAAGTTTTACTCTGTCTTTGTTACTCTTTCAATTGAATTTCAAATGGTAAGGATGCGTTCAAAAAACTATTTTTTTCTTCTTTTTCTGCTTAACAGTTCTCAATGATGATATATTAGTTCAAATATAACCTCTATTGTGATATCAAAGCCATTTACTTCTCATCCACTTGTACTGTTGTAAATAGATGATTATGACTAGCTGGGGATATAATAATCCAAGAAGGAAATCTCTTTAGAAATGAACTTTATGTTTATTCAAATATCTCTTGTATAAAAAGCCAATGATAGAAATAAATATTCAAAATTTATTCTTATCAAAGTCTTTTGTGAAGCTGTAGGTAGTCTCTAGCAAGATTGTATACTGTTCTTTATGCATAGTTCTCCCTTTGTATTCTTTTTAAAAATAGGAATTCAAATAAATAAACATGTTATTTCTATTGACAGTTTCAGAGGAAAAACAAACAAACAAAGAAATAAAGTACTTTTGATTAAAAAAAGGGGGAGGGAAGCAACCTCATAGCAACCTCCTTGTAAGAAATACAAAATAAATTTGAAAAATAATTCATGTATTTCAAAATTACTACATTTTCCCTAAACACATGATTATTTTCAGAAACCTTTTCAGGAAATTTAAATGAAATAGTGGGCTTTATTTCTTTAAGGGTAAATTTTGGCAGTGTTAGATGAAAAAAAAATGTGTTTTCTTTGTTTACAGTAGTTTCCTTCATTTCATTTTAAATCAGTGTATTTTATCTATCATGCCAAGAAATTGTAACATTTAAGTGAACACGGTATTTTAGTTCCCTGTAGGAAAAGTATGCAGATTACAAAGGGCTAATGGTGATGATGGGTTATTTCAGTGACTGATGTTTTGGAAACCCTGAATCACACTGGTATAGAAAGAATTGTGTAATTTATCAGTGTTTCCACAATGTAAAACGCTGTATGCAGAAATATGTCAAAGAATGAAAATGGGGACATTTTTCAGATTGGAATATATTTTTTACACTTTAAACTATTTCCCAGAAAAATGTGTAAGCTTTTGTGAAAACAAAACAAAAAATAAACCCCACTCAAAAAAAAAAAAAACCATAATATTTTTTTTCCGTATTTATTTTGAACTGCTGGGAAATCTTTCAAGTATTCACAGAACTGTACTTTCTGTATTCACTTTCTGTACTTTTCAAGTATGGTATTTGTACACTTATCCTGTCAGGCTGTATATGGATCACAAGTCTTGGACTAAACAAATAACAAATGCATTAAACTTTTATGTAGCTATATATTTACTAATATTCTATATTAGAGGGGGAACCTGTGGGAGATCAGACAGCTACAAAAGCTGAGCTGGGTAGTGCCACTGACCTTTCGGCCCTAGTGAAAAGCCATGGGAGAAATAAACTCAAGACAAGAACAGATGAAGACATCATGTCTGGTCACTCTGACCCTCTGACAATGACCACTCTGGCAAGGGAAAATGCAACAAAACTTTGCTGGAAAAAGAGATAACAAGGACATTAGTAGTGTAAGAAGGATAATCAGAAGATTACTAAGATTACTACTACTACTACTACTACTACTACTACTACTACTACTACTACTACTACTACTACTACTACTACTACTACTACTCTTATTAAACCAGAACACCCACTTCAATCACATTTTCACTAATTTAGTTTTTTTCTATGTTTAAAATGTATATTTCCAAAAAGCTTTGTAGAGGTATAGTATTGCACATTAATAACTATTGAGGCAACAGACAGATAAAACAACTTTTATATGAGTACTGAATTGCTAAAATTGTGAGCAATAAATAAAATATCTTGTTAATAGCTTTAATACTACACTTGTCATTTCTTTTCCATCCAGTTCTCATTTTTATTTCTACTTTTAAAATATTAAAAATTCATAGAATTTTGAATTTTTAAATGGGAGAAGTAAGAAGCAAATTTGCTTCAATTTTCTCATTATTAAAACAAATATATGAAAATAATTACTGAAGATTAATTCCTATTTTCAGTCAGAAAAACAGAATTTATCAAGGCTTGTACTTTGAATTGAAATAGTTTGGCATAAATCTGCATTTGAAAAACTATTTAACTTTGATAAAGTAAATATTGTTTTTCTTGACTGAATTCCTTTTAATTTACAATAAAAGAAGCCATACAATTCCCAATTATGTTTTTGAAATGTAGACAAACTAATAGCTTAATTTAAACATATACGATAGTGCTTAAAAATAATAGCCTCATTGCCCTATACAAAGAATAGGGAAAGAACATTCCAACCAATTTTAAATTAAGAAGTATTGTTTGTTCCAATCCAACTGAGAGTACTGACATATGCAAAACTGTTTAGTGATCACAAAATATTTTATGTCTGACCAGCAAGGTACAGTCTTAAAACCTAATATTTTGATTTTGCTACAAGGACGGAAGTGTTCTACACAATGCAATTTCTAATAGGAGGAAAATAGGGCTACCATCTGTTAGGTTTAATCTTATCATCCACATTTCACTGGGTCACTGGGTATTTATTTAGCGATCAGAGTTCTAAAGAGCTGTAACTATGCTTGACCAGCATGTTGAGACATTTGAATATGTTGTTTCATATCCCTTTTTTGGGTCTAGATCTCCTCTCTATCCCCCAGTGTCACCTTAGCTGACTCATTTTAGAGAGGCAATTAAAATGTAAGTCAGAAAGTAACTGGTATTTGGGTGACATATCAGGTATTTACACAAGCCTATAATTCATTGTGTTCTAATGACGAGCACCACAACATTTCTCTTTAATCTGCTCTTAGCAAGCAATATTCCATCAATCAATATTGAAAGCAATGGATAAAAGCATTGCTATTAGCAGCTGTACATGCAATTCTTGGAAGAGAAATGAATGTTATGTATAAAGGTTCTTGGAAAAAGTTACACATAAGCCAACAGGATTTCTATAATTACATCAGAGAGTTTGAAAAAAAGCACTCTGAAAAAATCATCCCTTTTGTCATCATTTTCATTCTTGGTCATGTTTTATTAGATATTTGAAATGAAAATTCAGATCCAGAGTTGTGAGTTTCAAAATTCAGTTCTGATATACTTCTGACTCAAAGATATGACAGAATAATTAATTGAAAGTAAAAGGGTGCCTATGCATTTTCATTTTTTCAGTCAGAATAGAGGAATTTCTGGTTAGAAGTACTCTAATTAATGTGGTCAATATTGACACTGAGTAGCAAGTTCCTAAAAAGCCAATAGGTCAAACTTCCTTCACTGCACTTTAAGCTTGCCATATAACAAGAGTAAGAAAGATTTTTTTATTCTTTTATTCTTTTTTTATTCTTTTTCTTTTTTTATTCTTTTTCTCTAATTCAAGCTATTAATGTTTTCAGAACACTGTTTTTATTTAAGAGTTTGATAAATACAGTAAGGAAGTGTTAATTCTCAGTGTAACTGGGAATCTGAAGGTTAATAATCATGATCTGTATATAGGCTGAAAATTCCTTATAAAAGGACTATGCTGTATGGCCAAAAAGACAGCACACTTCCCATACGGTAAAATCAGACAGAATTAAGCAAAAGATGGATTCCAATTCTGACACTGAAATTCCAGCACCAGGAATAAAAAATGTTGTCCCATGTTTTTTCTATTCCCATTTGCTTTAGATCACTTTCCAATAGTAGCCTTAGATCACTTTCAAATATTAGCCCAAAGAAATTCACTGGTTTTTTTTGCTAATGGTTCTGATAGGATGTCAGCACTTTGAACTGACAATATCTAACGTGTTATATTTATGCTTTATTTTCATTATTGAAGGGGAAAGGGGAACAACATAAGCATGGAAAGGATAAAAGCACAAACATCTCAAATTGAACAAACAGTGGTTACATTTCTTGTTTTTATGGAATTTATGTTCACCTTCAGGAGCAATAGAACAATTTAATGAAGTCATATTTCTTCTTAAGGGACACATCAGCTGCAGAAGCTTTGATTTGGTGTCAACACTTGGAGATATAATGAAGACTAATGATGACTAAATGTCAAACAGAAAGCATTTAGAAAAATGAAAAGTGATCAAAAAAAAATTCTTCCATTGGTCTGTGAGATACTTGAGAGTTTTACAGGTTCTCTTGTGGATGTTTAGTGCTGAGCAGATTGCTCATATTGTATAAGACAAGTTCTGCTCTGAAATACACACATGGATGTCTTAAATACCATAGACTATCTCAAATAACAACAGATATGGTTAGGCAGCTGAATTGAGTAGCTATCAGTTATACTTTCAGAGCTCAAGCACTTATGTGATGATACCTGTGTTTTGACACCCACATTTTGTTGTTTGAATTTTAGGTTTAAATCTGACCTATAAGACTTCATCAGATATATTTTTATTTCTTACTGTCTTCTTAATTAATTTTTATTAGTTACACTGTAATAAAAGGACTTCATAAGTTTTTGTTGACTAATATCTTTCTTAGAATAAATGCTCAATCGTTTCTCTTTTCTATTTGATCTTAAGGCTTCTAAACTAAGTTTTAAAGTGCAATACAAAAAAAAAACCTGAAATTTAGAGATATAAGAGAAGGTTATAGAATAATAGAATTCTAAAATATAATCACACAATCATCATAAAGTCACCCCAGGACAAATTGTTTGGGTTTGGGGGACATTAAGATCATTTAGTTGCAACCCCTGTGCCAAGGGTAGGGACACCTTCCACTGACACTGTTTGCTGAGAGCCTCTTCAAACCTGACTTTGAAAACTTCCAATGGTGGGACATCCCCAGCTTTTCTGGGAAACCTGTTTCAGTGTCTCACCAATCCCAGTGTAAAGAAATTCTTCCTTGGGTCCAATGTAAACCTACACTTTCTCAATTTAAAACTGTTACCCCTTGTTCTGTCGCTACAAAATTTGGTAAAGAAATGTCCTTTTCTGATCATTTTTGTCGTACTTTTCTGGACTCACTCCAACGGGCCCATGTTCTTATGCTGGGGCTTCATATAACTGGACGCAGCACTCCAGGTGACTTCTCATGAGACCACAACAGAGAGGCAGAATCTCCTTCCTCAACCTGCTGGCCAGACTGCTTTTGATGCAGCCAAGGATTTGGCAGGCTGCAAGCACATATTACCAGCTGATGTCCAATTTTCATCTACTAGCTTTCCCAAGTCCTTCTAACAAGGTTCTTCTCAATCCGTTCATCCCCCAGCTTGTATTGATTCTGGGGGTTGCCCCAGCTCTGGTGCAACACTTTGCACATGGCCTTGTTGGACTTTAAGAAGATGTGGAGGTTTCAGTTTGAAACCAGGAGAGGTTCACCTGGGCATTAATGCAATATACAAACCAAGGCTGCTCTTGAGAAACCTTTCCAGATTTTTAGTCTGCTAATAAATTTAAACACCTTTTCAGTAACACATTTCTTCATTTTGGCCAAATGAGACTGAATAAAAGCACAGCTGTGGGCAGGAAAGGTGCTCAAGAAAAGCTGCTACTTTCCAGTGACAATTATCTCAAAGTTAGATTGACAAAAAGTATTCTCATATTCTCACCACCATTACCTTTCATGGTGAGTGAGTGAGTTCTGTGCTATCTGGGTAATTTTCTTAAGTAAGACACTAATGATTTTTAGATGTATTTGTTTCAATTTTTAAGCATTTTCTGTGAGCTCTTAGAAGTTCCATAAAGAACTTAGTGTTCTTAGTTTTCATTCTGTTTTGTGTGCCTGCAGATTTTACCATTATTATATGTCAGTTTCTCTCTGCGCAATAAAAAATGCCTTGATTAAGATCAGATAACTCTTAGATGCCTATTTCCTTTACTAATTGGAGCATTTTATTCAACTTCCCAGGTAAAATTTGAGCTCTAAATTTCGTTGTATGTTTGGTCTATGCTTCAGTATGCTTCATACTTTTGCTGTGTGTTTGGTCTATGCTTCAGTCGATGTTTCTATAGTTCCCTAGTGGTGTCGTTTTATTTAAAATGTAATCCTCTGCCAGTACATACAATATTATTGTCCCAAGAGACAGTCTGTTCTTTTCTCATTCTTAGAGTCTTTCTGGATCTCAGATCAAATCCTCTCCAATGTCCTGACTTCAGAAAGAAGATAATATTTTTTTTTCTTTTCAGAGTAAATTTGTTTTAGATGTACAAGGTCAATTCGATTGCTTTGAACTTTCAGTTAATGAAATACATTAGAAAAATCAGAAGAAAGATTAATTCTTCATATCAAGATATAGAATCTTTCCATCACTTTAAACAGCTGAAGAAACATGTCATTATCACCCACCATCGAATGTGCCACTGATGATAGATATATCTGTCATATTTGTGTTGATTTCCTATAATCTTTTTGAGATATATAAAGAAAGGAACAGAAAGATCTTTTTTATCAACTTTGACTGAAAAATCAAATTTAAAAAAAAACCTCCAACTCACATCACTCAAAAACTGAAAAAGAGAGAAAACCCCAAAATCTAAAGTGCAGGACTGTAGTGATTAGAAAATTATCATTAGTATAATCTGGACAGATATGGCTAATCTATTCAGTTCAAAGGTAAAACAAGGGATACTTACAAGATTTCAGAGTTATGTACACTAAGCAGTCATCAAACACTCCTGGTTTTTGTCATGGAATAAATAAATCCCAGTCACAGCAAAGAGGAAACATTCCTAGCTTTAACAGCTGACTGAATCACAAGTGTCTACTTTTCTCTCACTATGCCTAACATCCACCTGAGACTTTGCAGTAATAGTTCCCAGCTCCTTGTCATCCGATTCAGCTTTCTGTTTCTTCCGTGCTGTAGGCAAGTTTAATAAAACAAGAATTTAGGGATTTGAATTAACTATATTTTAAATATTTAAATATTTGGTTCTATATTAGGTCCATTTAGTATTCCCTACTGTTGTATAAAGAGTTCCCTTGTCTCTTTCATTAAACTTAAAAAAAAAAACCAACAAATTAATACATACACAAAAAACCAAATCAAACCAAAGGAAAAAAAAATAAGCAAATAAAAAAACCCCACCCTAACACAAAACAAACAAACAAACAAAACCCTTAAACTCCAACTTTCCTTTTCATTTATTGCGAAGTCTCAAACAATCCCACATGGATTAGAGGACTGTCTTAGTTAAGAAAAAAATGCATAGGCTTTTTTCCAATGTCACATCAATTATACAGTAATCAGTTTTTTCACAGTAGAATACAAAAGCTAGTGATAGGATTGCTTTCCCTAAGGTTCATTTTTCAAGTACAGGGTTGACACGGATACATCTAAAAGTTATTGGACTAAGATGCCAGTTTCCTTATGGGAAGAGGGTAAAAAATTTGCAATTACGAAGCATGACCTCGGTTATCAACTCTCAGTCGTAAGTACAGAGAATCAAATTTTTGAGTACATACTTTCCTTATCATGTGCATTTAAAAAATATTCCAAACTAAAAATTCCACTTCACCATGATATTCCAGTATATGTTTTTATCACAACTTATTTTCTAAATTATCCTGAGAGAAACAATACTCGCAATGTGGATGTGGGGGGAAAGTGGTATTTAATTTCTTCCAAGTCTCAGGAAAAGAATGAATTTACTTCTCATTGTCCTCTGAATTAAATGTATACAGTATACGGGATGTATAGGTCTTCTGGAAAAGAAGAGGAAAGAATAATATCCTACCCTAACCAACAGTCCAGTCTGGGAAAAGCATTAAAACACTTTCCTCTCTTTCTAAGACTGTTTATCTGCAACTCTAGCTTTGAAAAGTCATAGAAAATAGCTCAGATCCTTTAGGTTCCAAAATGTAACTTCTGGAAGATTTCAGCACAGGAATTTAGTATGTAGATAGGACTAAATTCTGTTACCTAAACAGAGAAAACTTTATACATAATCTTGTCTGTGATATGGTAGAATATACAAACATACATATGCACATATAGATATTTATTATCCCTTGGAAAATGTAATACTGAACCCATAGATGCTTTATATCCTTTAGACCTAAAACTGGAAGCAAAACAGAATGCATAAATACTGAGACATTTTATAGAATCAGAGAATGATTTGAGTTGGAAAGGACATGTAAAAATCATCTAGTCAGCCACTCTACCTTCAGCAGGAACATTGTCCCTTAGATTAGGTTGCTCAGAGCTGTGTCAAACATGACTTTGAAGACTTCTAATGGTGGGGCACTCACAACTTCCCTAGGAAACCTGAGCCAGGGGTTCACCCACCTTACTGTAAAAATTTTCTTCCTTATGCACAATTCAAAACTCTCTTTTGAGAGCATAAGAGAAGGGGAAAATTACTCGTATTTTGATGCAGTCCAGAATATCGGTTGGCTTTCTGGGTTCCATGTGCACATTGCCAGCTCACGTTCAATTTTTGTCCATCCAAGTTTCCCAAGTCCTTCTCCCCAGGGCTGCATTCAATCCATCCACCCCTCAGTTTGTATTGGTACTTGGAATTACCTAGACCCAGGTGCATAACCTTAAAATTTACCTTGCTGAACTTCATGAGGTTCATAAGGACCACTCCTCTAGACTGCCAGGATTCCCTTGGATGGAATCCCATCTCTCTAGTCTGGCAACTGAACCACTCAGCTTGGTATTATCTTGCAGACTTGCTGAGGGTGCTCTCAGTCCCACCTTGTATTGCCATTGATGAAGATACTAAACAGTATTGGACCCTGTATGGACCCTTGAGGAGCACCATTTTTTACTGCCTTCTACTTGGTCATTGAGCAATTAACTGCAACTCTGGGCGGGACCATCCGACAACTTCCTTATCCATTGACAGTCCATCCTTCAAATCCATTACTCTCTAATTCAGTGGCAAGAATGTTGTGTGGGATCATGTCAAAAGCCTTACTGAAGACCAAGTATACTACTGGACTATTGCAAATGGCATGGGAGTTTTCTAGGTTTCAGGTAATTAAACTGATAGTCTATATGTTTGTTTAACTAGTCTCAATGAATTTCCATATATGTGGAGAAAATATTTCACTGTTTTGCAAATATTTGGCTTGCCATTGTAACAAGAAAAAGGTAGTGGACTTATAATTAATTTTTTATCTTAAATGCTAAGAAGTGAGTAAGCTAAAACCCAGAATAAAAGAGGTTTTGTTGGAACTGGTAAGCAAACCTCCAAAGAACATTAATGGATTTTTTTTATGTAATTTTACACTCTAAGGATATGCTAAAGCCCCAGATTATATTTCAGATTTTATTTCTCCCTCCATTCTGCTATTCCTTTTAGAGCGATTCTAATATGCAGCTCTCTTTATTCTGCTTTATTTAATAACTATGAGAAGAAGTAATAATGAGACTGTTTTTTTTTCTTTTTAAAGAATTAGATCAATTAATGTTAAAAAAATGAAGGAATGAAACCTCTGGGAACTTGCAGCAAGTTCAGAAGCTTCAGCTTTTTTTCTAGTGAAACTATTATTATTTAATGTATTTATTTAATTTATTTATTTTTTCAGCTGTTTTACTGGAGGGCCCACAGGGCTACATTCAACCATTCATGATCTATTTCATTACAGTTTTTATTTCAAAATTTTCAAGAAACTTTGATTTTTTTTTAATTGGAAAAGACTACAAACCAGTAGAATAAGATAAATTACTGTATATTAGCTTTCTATCACTGTTCATCTTCTCATTGCTCTAACCTTGAGCTTTACAAGCTGAGAAGATGAACTAAATGTGACTTGGGGCTGTGGGAAAACAAAAGAATAAACTGTCAGAAAATAGATAACTTTTGAAGTTATCCATTTCCCTTAATCTTCCAGGTATATTCAATGTCACATTGCTTGACCTGTTACAAATTAGAAACATAGTAACCATACATGTTTACAGAGAGAAAAGGAACCAAGAATGATCTACTAATTTTGGAAGAAGCTATAAGTAAGGAAAAAAAATTTGAAAATAAATTATTACTTTAGAAGCCAAACCTCTTTCAAGATAAAGAGATAACAAGTGATCTTTATGCAGGCAGACCACCCACAGGACATTTAGAACTATGTGCTAAATACCTAACCTATTACAACATAAATCATCATAGAGAAGGCAAACAATCCAAACACAGAAGTGCACAGATATCAGTTAAATATGAACACAGCTACTAAAGCTGATGATCTGTACCTTCTAAAAATTTATGAAGGAATTATATATACATTCACAAGTTGCCTTCTCCTTCAGCCTCTCTAAGCAAACTACACTGGCTTTCCAGCCTTATGTGATTAAATATATTTGTCTTCCTTCCAACAAAGCTTAAAGGAAAATTTTACTATGCAGTTATTCATCTTCCCTCAAAGGTCCATCCAGTGAGGAAGAAAAATTTAAAAAATAATTTCTCAGAGACACAAAACAAATACAGATGCTTATGCAGAGGGTAAAAATGTTTTATGGCTTCACCCTTTAGTAATAAACATCCTCAGGTTAATAGAGGATACCTATGTAGGAGTTCTTCCTTTAGTTTTCATAGTCTGGACTTCATTCTTCCACCGAAGATTCTCCATATCTGTAGAGGAGATCAAGTGCAGTCTTTGATGCTTAAAATGTACTGGAATAGTTTATTCTAATCATTTATTCATGTTTAGAAGGTTGTGGAATTGTCTGGGCGACTCTGATTTGTTTGTATGCTGTAATGCACTAAATGTACTCAGCAGAGCAATTACCTCTCATACTGTAATTTCAGAATGGGAGAAAACACAACCAAGCAAATAAATAGAAATAAAAATAACCAAAGTAAATAAATAAAAAATTGAAGCAGGGAATCAATTTGTTCAAAAACATGGTCATAAATATTTTTTCTAAATTTTCCCTTATTCTCTAGCCATCTTTTTTCACATGGCTTGTATAGTAATGACACTGCCCTACTTTCCCCCCAAAGGTTTTATTTTCTTTATTTTTGTTGGTTTTGAGTCATATCCACATGATTAATGGCATGTCTATTTATAAGTTTAAAATAAAGTGTAAAAGAACCCTTAAAAAATATAAAATTAATCAAGAGTTGGGAAACAGTACAATCTCTCTTGAGGCAGTAGCTAAATGATGAGCACTTAAATTTATTAATTGAATTCCTAGAAATTCCATGAAGCTGATGATACTTTTTATAAAAAATGTTAGTACATGATGGCTCAAAAATTTTCTTGTACTCTCCTAATATAACCAATTTTAATTATAGTAACAGTAAAAAAATGGACATACAAATATACATGGAAGGGTGAAATTAAGGCTGGGGTTGTCCCAGCCATGCTGCTTCCAGCTGTCTTCAGCTGTCACACTGCAAGCACTGCTGTGCCCTGGACTCCCAAGGCTGACACCCCAGGAAAGTGTATTTAAGAGTGGTAATAACACTGCACAAACAGTGAGGAGTAAGGAAAAAACGTGAGAAAAGGAACACATCTGAAGACACCAAGGTCAGAGATGATCCATGGGGAGGAGGTGCTCCAGGTGTGATAGCAGAGATTTCCCGGCAGCCCGTGGTGAAGTAGGTTGTCCCCTTATCTATGAAGTCCATGGGAGAGCAGATATCCACCTGCAGCCCATGTAGTATCCTACAGTGTAGTAAGTGAATGTGCCATGGAGGAAAGAGGGAACATGGAAAGCCTTCACTGGAGCAGACTCTTGTCAGGAGTCTGACTCAAACAGAGGAGTCCAAGCAGGAGAAGGTTTTTATAAGTGCAATCATGACCTGATGACTCGATGCTCTTGGGTTAGATGGGTTTGTTTACCCTTTACTTACAGGTTTTTTTTATATATTTTGTGGCCAATTTATTAATTTCTCCCTTATTTCATCTTGAAACTATATAACAGAAAAACACATGAAGTGTATATGAATGACAAGTAGATCCCTGACACTCACATTTTTTCCTACTACTTTTCAGATAGGAGAAAAAAGTGGTGTGAAATATTAGTGCATAAAACTCTCATCCATAACATCTCTAAAATATATTTCTTAAAGAAGCAGTTCCTAGTTTAGAAAATAAATAAGAAATGAGAAAAAAGTGAAAAAATATTTTAAATGTTGAAGGAAATGAATATATAATCGCCAAACAGATAAAACTAATTTGTATATCTTAACTCTGAAAAAAGAAAAAGAGAAAGAAAAGAGAAAAAGACAAGAGAAATAAATAAAATTGAATGAAAGAGGCATATTTTATCCCAATTTGGTCTTAATGTTTGTTCCACCAAAACCTGCATTAAAATACAAAACAAAAAGCCTGTGAGTCAGATACACTCAGAATAGTATAGAATAATACAGCTTCTGGTATGAGCTGAGATAATAGCATTCTCATCTTGCCCTATGAAATCTGAATGTCATGAATTCCTGGTTTGAAACATAATTTAATAAAGGTCACTTACCAAGGTAGAAAACAGGGGAGATAAGGAAAAACCCTGCATAGCACATCTGTTTAGAATGAACTGATCTGACACAGTTATTAATTATCACAGATGCCTTAGGGCTGGAATAAAGCTGTCAAATCAGAGGCAAAATGTTTTCCCAAAGTCAGAGGCTCAAGAAAAAAATGGCAATAAACCCAGAAATGTTCAATCTACTGTGCCAGATATCTTTTCAGAAGCTGTGGCAATACTAAGATGAAAGACTCAAATGTATTAGCAAAGCCTTAATCAAATGAAAAGATTTTGATCTGAGATAAAATATGTTTGATTCAGATGGAACAGTGTTGTATTAGATTTATGAAGGCAATGAAATGAAATACTGGCTAATATTTTAGCATACATTAAAGAAATCAATTAATATAGGATTTGCGACTTCTGCAGCTTTAGCACACACAATGATTCAGCTAAGCTATACCTATAGTATTTGCTCAAATATTATCACTCCTCATTTCAAATGACAGGGACTGTTGTCATGACATCAACAGGAACAGGCCATGCTGTTCAGTTACTTGTAAGGCTTAGCTTAGTATTATTATTAGTACTGACCATATTGACTAAGAAAATATATTTAACTGTTTTTACTTAGTAATAAAAAGCATTTAGCGTATTGATTGATTCTTAATGACAAAGACATAGGCTAACAAAGTGGTCCTTACATTGATTCAGTTCTGTTTTTTGTTTTTGTTTTTGTTTTTTATGTTTGTTTCATTTAAATCTGTGCGTCTGAGAATTTTACCTAAAAATGCATTTAAGCATACCTCATATGTCCACATTCAGCCATGGACATTCTTAAACCTTGAGATCAAACTTTGTATCTTATCTTACATTTAAGTACATCAACTCTGCCCCTAAAACAGGCAGCTAACACCCAGCTCTTGGAATGGTCCTCAACATATCCTATCCTCCAGACAATTTATCTGAAATAGTGACAGCTGATATGAGCCACAGATGTGTGTAGGATCAGACTAACAGTGAAATGAAATGGGCCAGTGCTTCAGCCCATGATTTGGCACTATGTGGGGGACGTGGGTCGGTGTAATTTGTTTTTAATATAATATCTAAACTGGGTATGATATCTAAAACTTACTGTATACAATTTGAATCATTCTGCTCAGATCAGGCAGCTTTTAAAAACTGTGCTGCTGCTGTTAAGTACTGTTTAGAAAGTACATGTTTAAAAAGCATGAGTTGTGTAGATTCATAGCAGCTGAGATGGAATGCTACCAGAAGCTTCACACAACAGCTTGTCAAAAACACACTGTTGATAACAAAACTTGGAGGCTCAAAAAGGAACAAAGCAAACCCATGGAAGAAAAAACAAATCACAAAAAACTTTGCCATCTATTGTGCAAAAAATGCCTAAACTGATGGGAACTACCCCTATGCATTTGCCTGTTTTCATACTCTGTGCTACTGATTAATGCTAAAGAAAGCTTATCAGACTAAACAAATATTTGCTGACCTCATATTATCTTCCTGGGATTAATATTCACCTGCTGACTTTTAAAACTATGCATTTCAAAGTTTCACTTATATCCAATCCTAAAATATTCTGCACTGTAACTATTATTTTGTGTGACTTTTCTGCATTTAAGACCTTAGAACAAAGAAGCATTTTGGATTAACAGAAGTATAAATGATGAAATAAAATGTGACCAACTTTGCAAAAAAATGTTACTGTGGACAATAATTGCTGACACAATTCAAAACACCAATTACATTAATGAACAAAAGCATTATTCTGGTCTTTCAAAAAAATAAATATCTAAGAAGATACACAATATTGTAGAGACTGGTGATTTAGTTGTTATAATTATTATTGGAATTTAATGGGTTTGCATACCAAGGGTGTAAAGCCACTCTAAAATTAAAGGTGTAGTTACCATCTGTGAGAGGATGTATTTGTAAAGGTAATTCAATCATCTTGTCAACATTTTTGAGGCAGTTTTTTTTTTCATCAAGACCAGCTCACTAGTTCAAACACAAAATTATTTAATCAATAAATAGTGGTCTTGTAAGTAATTTCATTAAAATGCATTTATCACCTAGTCAGTCTGTGAAGCAATAGTCCTCTTGTCTCTTGTGATCAAACTAGAGAAGATAATTCAAAGCATTTTTAGAAATACTGACAGCATGGAGATTTTTTACCTGTTTTTATGCATATCAAAACTACTACCAAAAACTGCTTACTACATAAATGTGTATATCTATGTCATGTTGGAATATTGAAGCTTCCTGCCTTTTCATTTTGATTTTATTTCTCTTTTGAATTTGGAAGTCATGGAATCATATGAAAGGATATAAATAAAGGCAGAAGATGAAGAATACTTACTTCAAAGTTCAGCTATAGCATCCTAAAAATAAAGTTATAATGTCATTTTGCATAGTGGATTTATTACCAAGAGAATTATTACTCACTCTTCATTCTTTTTTTGGTTGTTATTTTGATTATTTTGTTTGTTTGTTTTGGGGTTTTGTTTGTTTATTAAAAAAAAAAAGATTCTATCCCTCTTTTTACTATTATAACATTTATAAACTAGTGGTCTGTAACGGCAGTTACATTGAACTTCTAATAGATGAGGGCATTTTTGCATATGCATTTTTGTGATACATGGGTTGATTTTTTACCTGTTAAGTGTCTACAGCAGAATCTGAGGTAGGACATCTCCAAAAGACTGGACACAATTTACTTTCAATAAAGTGAAAACCCATTTCATTACATTGTAAGTAGGAGTGGAAAACTGTTTATGGTTCCTCTTCTTTGGCTCATTTGAAACCCTCAGCCTAGAGGTTACATCTGGAAAGCAAATTTTTTCAAGCAAATCCTTTGTTGATAACAGTTACATTTACTGTTCTGGGATAAGGGCACCTCTGCTTTGAAAAAGAGAAGTCATGTACAAGACAAAAGCATATATCTGTAGCTTCAACATTTGAACAAAAGGGGAGCAGTTTTAAACTCCCTTCTTCTTGTATTCTTGAACATTATTAACCACATTCCACCTGCTAAACTGCAAACCTTAGCTCCTTTGATGCCATGGTCCCACCACTATAAGTGAAGAAGTCAGTGAAACAACAATAGTGATATTTAAGTTCTTTTGATCCATCAAACTTCAGGCATAAAGTGAAACAGCACTGAAGTGCTCCAGCTGCAGTGGTGGTGCTTTCAAAGCATTTCCATTCCTCCTGGGCACGTTGCCAGTTTTTTTCTCTTTTTTGCAAGCTGTTGGAAACTCATGCAAGCATACAGTGTTTAATATTTACTACAAGCTAACATTTAAGCAGTTGAAACTCTTTGAACAGCAAGTTCCATTGTATTTATCACAATTAATTAAAGGGAAAGAAGAGAGGGGAAACGTGTAACCCTCATCTGGTTCAAATGAAGTAGGGTGATGTTTTAAAGATTTTCTTACTGTTCTGAAACTCAGATCACAGATAATTCAGAGAGAATTAAGGCTCTTAATAACAAATGAGAGATTTTGAAGCTGTGTTTCGGCTACCTGTCAAACCCTGGTTCCCCCCTCCAACCTTTTTCCTCATAATGCTTAGCACTTTTCGTCTTCAAAGTACTTCAAAACGCATTCGCTAATTAATCCTTTGAGCATCCCTAAGAGATTAGTAGAAAATGGTGTGATCTCTGACAGCCATGCAAGAGCCTTGAGCAAGGCAATGAACCCTGCTTCCAATAAGGATTATTCTCAAGGTCTCCTGAAGTACAAAGCACCCTGAATATATATTCTATTGAAAACTTTAAGAAAATGTAGAAGTATTTAGAGACTAAAAAGCAACATTTAAAAAGGTTAGGTGAAATTGAAGGACAGTGTTCAAATATACAATCTAGGAAAAAATTGTATTACTCCTTCAGCAGTATTTCTTAATCATCATAAAGAATCCATATACTCATATGGTAGTATCTTTAAATATCTATAACTATCTTTCTTGAGAAATAGCAGTTCTAATTACTGTATAAGCCCTGCTGTTTATATTTGCAATAACAAATTAAACAGGACAAGAATACAGGATTCAGCACTGGCATATACTTCTCTAACTACTAAATCTTTGTGCAGTATTTGCTGGCACTTTTTCCTAAGGCCAACATACATTCTCACAAAAAAAAATGCCGCTTTATTAACAAAAATTCTATTTGAATACAGCCATTATATTCTGAGAGGTAAGAAACTATAACTTCATTGGAAAAAGCATTTCTAGGCTGCCAGTCCTAGCGAATGAGCCCTGATCCAATTTAGGTAATAAGATGGAAGTAGTCATAACTTGCAAAAGCAGAGCATTGCCATAAAAATGGCAAAGATTTTTAATGCCTGATGCTTAGAATGTTCTCAATGTTCTTCAAGAGAGCTGCTTCATAAGAGGGTGTCATAGGTGGAGGAGTGGCAATTCACATTATTCGCCTGACCACTTGGTTTTGTGGTAACGATTATCCCTACAAGATCTTTTCTTCTTTTAAATAGACTTCAATAGAAGGAAAGGACATAAGTAATTTCCCAGAATAATCAAAAAACTCGGAGTCTCTGTTCACAGACCACTTGTACATGAGCTTCAAATGAATCTAGGTTTACAATTCTTAGATCCATCATGAGTGTTCTCCCTTAAAAATATAATTTTCTTTCTTGGAATAATTTTGGCAATAATGAGCTTTAGACATGTCTTGCAGAGAAAATTTGTTGAATTTTTTTCTGCAAGGGTGTGTTTTAAAAAGTGAATTTGAGGAAGAAAAAAAAAGAGAAACTTTTCTTGAAACCTCATTTTTTGGGGCAGGAACTTGGTCTTCCCTCTATGCTCAGTATTTCCTGTTGGTTTTCTCTAAAAGCCTCTCACAAAGTTAACTGACCCCTCTAAAATTCCTAGCTGCTCTCCTGGGTATTGAGCTTGGTGCTAAGGGACAAGATCTAAACCATAAAATTATGTAGCCTGAAGACTGTTGCTTGGTCCTCACACAGCCTACCATGTGTGCAGCTGGACTAATGCTAATGCTTGTTGTGCTTCAGTCTGTTCAAGAGACTACAAACTGCTAAGCAGAGTTCTCTTCTCAGACTGCCATGGCTGAGAATATAAGTTGAAGGAATACAAATTCAGAATGTATTTTATTCTACTATGGGATTTTATGTTTACACATGTACTTTTCTCACATTATTTTATCTTTTATTTCTCTCACAATATTGTGTTTATTTTTTGAGTATAAAATGCCATTCACAAAGTGGTTTTACATTAACATCATTACCTTAATTCCTAACAAAAATCATTCATACCATCCTATCACACCACATCATATTTTTTTTTATGGTGACAGTGGTCAGATGCTGGAACAATTTGTCTGGAGGGGTTATAGAATTTCCACCATTAGGGATATTCAAAATCCAACTGAATGCCATTCTGAGCAACCTGCTCCACCTGACCTACTTTTGGTAGGACTACAATATTTTCAGAGAAGCTTTCCAAACTCAGCTATTCAGTAATTCTATTTACAGTTTAGAATTCAAACTGTACACTTTCTGAAGAAAAGGAGAGAAAAGGTATATAGCATATTCTGTCAAAAATTTTGGTTCTAAAGTTTGGGTCTGCTTTTCTTAACATACTTGGTTTGGTCAAGTATGTCTGCTTTCAAAAAAATAAATTGTATTGACTGAAGATTTAGTTCTTCACTGAGTATAATGAAGATTTAGACAAGTAGAACACACACAGAAATCTAAATTCTTAACAGAAAACCTGGATACTTAATCTGGAGCTGAGATTTATATAAAATGTTGAATTACCTTTCTTCTCTGGCACTACAATAACTACTTCTACTGCATGAGACCATAAACATCACTTTTAGGAACAACAGGATTTTATTTCAATTATTTTTGCTGTGCATCTAGATTAATGAAGCTGTACTCTGTACCCTACTGTTTAAATAAATTTAAGCTATATTTCAAAGTTCCATTCCTGAGTTTCCACTGCTAGCTTACTCTACTTTGCAGCAAGACAGGGTGAAAGCATAATTGTTCAACTGATTACAAAGATTTTTACTGAAGATTTCTCAAATGTAAATAAAAACCCAATAATTTTACCCATCTCTATGGTAGACTGCTTGAATTAAATGGAATTAGAAGAGAAAGCTTTGTCAACTTTGTTAACATTTATAGTCTTATAGAGAGTACAGTGTTTCAGTAAGATTACTAGATTATATTATATTCCTAATTAAACACAATATTTCTGTGTTTTTAATAAGGCTCTTCCACTTTTTTTTTCCTCCTCATTCTTCTCCTGGGAAAGAAAGCTAGTGAAAGATGCCAGGTCAGTTTGTTTTTCAAAAGGTATTATGCTATTGATTACTAGAAAAATCATTTTCCATTACAAATGGAGAAAATATTTTAAGGTTTGTTTATTTTTTTAAATGGCACAATTGTCCAGATTAATCTCCAAAAGCATTATACCAAAACTGAACAAAAGCCAGAAATGCAAGTAAAACTAAACTGTGGTGCAAATTTTATCTGTAACACTTTGTAATTTGTTAACAATACATTTAGAGTAACATAAAACTTGAAAGAAGTTCATATTTGAAATAATTTTTTCATTTCTTTTTTTATCAGTTGGTGTTTTGAAACACTCCATTTGGAACATCAATTTAATAGGTAGTTGTCCATCAGTTCAAACCCTGAGTTAGAATCCAAGATACTCAGCTGCTGAATAATAAGAATTACAGTATAAGGGCTTCTAGATAAGTCTGAAAATGCCCTTCATCCTCTGGATATAAATCTAATGGGTCTGGTTTCGACACAATGGATAATATTTGTATTCTTTACAGCAAATTAATTCACTAGGGGAAGGTGAGTGGCAGTAAACTGCCAGTGGTCATGACTTCCTACTTGGGTCTGCCATTTAACATCTTTTTTAATTTCTTAGTAAAAATAAAACATTTCTCAGTTTGAAGTTATTTTCTCTCCAGGGAAACATTTTTAGCTTTTCCATCTGTTTAATAAAGAAAATACCAAAATGAGCATTAACTATGCTCAGTTCTCTCCTACTGACTAAATAAAATTAATTTCTAGGCTGTGATTTATTCCTACTCTGCTTTTTTTTTTTTGCTTTTTTTTTTTTTTACTATAGTACTATATCATTCTCATGCTCATTCTGTGCACATATTGGCATGTACACATGGGTGTTTAAAAAACATCTATATATCACAGATTTCTGGGCATAGCAAAATGGATTGAGAAGTAGAAGTATAACCAAGAGGAATAAAGACTAATTGGAAAACCTTTTTTTATTCCCATCCATGAAATATTTGAGGATGCTGAAAGAATTTACGGTTTGTGAAATATTCCATTGACTGGAAATCTGAAAAAAAAAAATCTGACACCTGCAAAAGGTTATAAGATGTGGTTCTCTGCAGAAAGAGACAAAAACCAGGAAATTGTAGATCAGTCAGCCAGGAGTCAGAGTCTGAAAATATAATGGGCATTTTTTTAGAACCTTTTTGCAGACACCTGAAGGAAATTTGCATGCAAAAATCAATCCAGTCTAAAGGGTAGTCCTGGGTCAGTCAGGAGATAAAACTGGATGATGTCCTCCAGACAAAATTTCTGTGACTGTATGACATCATGTTTACTTCTCTTCCACTCATAAATAAGTTTATTAACTAAAGCAGTCTAAGACAACTCTTGCTAAAACACAGAACATGAGGTGGTCACTGTATTGGGTTAGAAGTCTTGATTTCAACATCCATTTCTATAGCTTTTATGAAAACATAAAATAATTGTATTGATAAATGCATTCGCAGAACTTCTACCAAAATAAATCCTGGCTTGCAAAAGTTATAAATCTAGAGATACATCTAGATATATGGCTTTAGACCTAGATCCAGTCAGAGACAGAGACATATCTTTTCCAGGCGAATGTTTTGAAAAAGACCACTTAATCCATTGTTTCCTCTAATTGTTTTTAATTATTTTCTTTGCATTTGAAAACTCTGATATGCCAGAAAACTCACAGTGTATTATGGATCTTATTTGGCAGGGTCTGTATGGGAATATAGCATGGTAATTGCATTCAGATGACCAGAATAGCAGGGTTTGAGTTTTGTCTTTAGAAAGACAAGTATAGCGACACTCAGCTATTAGGTATGGATGATATTAAGGTATTTTAGATAGAATGATTGACTTGTAGCTTTTCAAGTATTGCAAGCTTAATGTTCCTTAACTAATATCTTTGGCAGGATATAAAGTCTTTTGTTGTCTGGAGAAACTACACATTTTTAGATGCATTTTCTTTTACTTCACTGTAATAACAGAAAAAATAAGCATAATCTTTTGACATTTTAAAGACCACTGGTTCAGGGAACTGAGACTTGAGGATGATCTCCAATCAGATGTCTGGCACTGTGAATGCTAATGCCATATTCTTATCCAGGCAGTCTGTAGAATTGTTGAACAGAATTGTTCACAGGAGTCATTAGTATTACATCTCTTATGGAGTGTGCTAGCTTCTGCCAAATGTGTGAAAGAGATCAGAAATTAGATTTACTCCTCTTTTAAGGCACTTCAAATATGTAACATTGAATAATTAAATGCCTTTTTTAATTTAAGAAAATTTTAGTTACAGCACTTTCTACCTAGAAATGGTCAGAACTACAAATTTTAATCTTGGGTGTTTAAAATTCTAAAATTGATTAATCTTTGAAATTTTCTAAACCCAATGCTTATGAAAATATCCTGTGGGATTTCCACTCAGCAGGTATAAACTAGTCATCTGCAGTAGTTATTATGAATTACACAAGCTATGAATTTTTCTCTATATTGTTAATTTGGTGTGCAAACCAGCTAAACATACATCTGCTGAAAAAGTAAGCTGTAATATCCCCATACTCAAACACACTGAGCAGGCCCTTCCCAAGTGATGTGCAAGACTCATGCAGCTGATCAATGCCTTTCACTTTCCTACGTACCCAGCTCACACAGACCAGCTGAGGGATTTTTTTTCTGCTTTCTGAATTTTTGCAGAAGACAGACTGTCGGGAATTTTGTATGTGAAATAGGCAAAACCCAGGAAATATAGAAATAGAGGAACTGGAGCAGTCTACTTTGGCAAGGGTGTCCTTATGAGACAGAGCAATCCCTCCTCCTCCCACTCCATTATTTTGTTCTTTGAATCTCCTACTGTTCAATCCCATTCTCTCAGGACTGATACAATCAGACGTGCTTGTCATCACTGTGTCATTATGTCACTCAGGAAGCAGTCACCTGAAAAACTTCATTAAAACATTAAAAAACATAGCAACTAGATTTAAAAAAAACCTTACATGTTTTACCTCACTTTTAATGCTTACCTTTGAAGACCAAAATGTGAGTTCCAGCTCTGCCTTCAATCCCTTTCCACACATAATGCTGAGGGTTTAGTGAACTGAGCATTTTCAAATTCCAAGTGTAGTTAAAGAATAATCTTTCCAAATGTAAGCCTGAGGGTCCTGCTCAAGGATATGCAATAACTAGTACTCTGGAGATTATCAATTCACATAAGAGGCACTTGGACAACTCTCTCCAATTATCTACACTGATAATTTTTAAAGTTAAACAACTGTGAAAATCAGCAAATTTCATAAATATGTGAACAAAGTTCTGACAGTTTGGCAGCAGAGAAGACCTCTAAGAGAGGCAATCATAATAAACGTATCAACTTGCAAGCTGCGTTGATATTACAGGCTGGACCTTTCCTCTGCTGTTTTAGCTCTAAAACAGAAAAATCAAGTGCAAAATTATAAAATGAGAAGCTGATCTTAGTGGAAGAAAAGCCATTGGGATAATGGCAGTTATTAAAGCTTTGGCTGAGGGATCTGTACCTCAAACTATCTACTAAAAATTTCTGGTTTGGGAGTTATTTGGTTTGGTATTTTGAGTTGTAGTTGTGTTGTTGTTTGGGCTTCTTTTGGCTGGTTGTTTGTTTTTTTTGTTGGTGGTGATGGGGGTTTGGTATAGTTTGGCCTTGTTTGGTTTTATAGTGTTTTGGGCTTTTTTTTTTTTTAATCACAGCAAGAAGATGAGTTTCAGAGACCAAACTTGATAGTGGAAATTATATTCTCTGTCCATATTTATGTCCACATAGAAGTACAGGCAAAAGTTCTAAATAAAATTCAAAACCTTTGTGAGTACAGGGAAAGGCATAAGCAAACAGTGCAACATTTTATTCCCTTGCTTTCTGCCAGTCACATCTTCCTTAGAGAGCACAGAATTTTAAATTAATTGTCAAGTCATACAAAATTAATTTCTGATGATCTATTCATACCTTGCAAAAGTCAAAGTCTTCCATCAGGGGAAACCTGACTGTCTTGTATGTTCCTTGAACAAGGAATATTATAACATATAGCCTATTTCAGCAACCCTTACTTGAACATGACTTAGACCAGGTTAATGACAAATCCCATGCAACTATATAGAAACTTCTTTGGAAGTTCAAAGAAACAGGAACAGTAATCCTTAAGATGTAGTCTGTTAAGCCAGATAGATCATCTAAAATCTCATTGTATTATTAAAACCTTGACTGTATTGTTACTCAGCCATGCAAATTTTCACTTCAGTAATCCTTATTTCCCTTATCAAAGTTTTCTAAATTTGCAAAGCAATAATACTGCATCTGCTCTTACCCTGTATTTATCTGTGTACATTAGTTCAATTAATAAATTAATTTTCTTAGTTTTTAAATCTAAAAATTGGTTATCACTATTTTTTTACTTCACTATACTATCTAGCTTGAACTCTTAGTAGATACCAGTGTAATTAAGTACATGAAAATGTCAAAAATGCTATCTTACCAATACCAAATGAAATATATATCATGCTTTTAATGGCCATATATTTAAATTGTCCCTGTAGCTCAAAAGTAATATACTATGTTTAATTCTGAAGGGTTTTAAATACTTTTTCAGATGTATTATTATGTTTAGTCAGGCTTTTTCAGAGGAAAGTAAGATAACAGTAAGAAGGTGCACAATGAAATAAATGTCAAAAATTATATCTCAGTTTGAATGAAAAGCTTTGCAAAAATTATAAAAAATAACATTTTTAGGCTTATTCTTTCAGACTCCATTTTGCTTAATAAATTATTTCACAATTCAAATCCTTTTAATAGTGAATTATACCTTTAAAAATATAGATATACAAAAAGAGATTTCTTGTGACTAAGGTTAGCACATTGAAAGAATGAGGCACTAATATCCTAATAAAACCCACAGATATTTAGTAGTGAGTCATCATCTGTTTTGTAGCCAGACCTTTCCAAGAGGTATTTCACTGTGGCAGAAATGTTTCTATTTATTAAGGAATAGAAACTTCAAATTATAATCTTCCCGATCCACAGAATTATAAAATCAATGAATAAATTAACATCTAAATAAATTTTTATGATCGTGAGCTTGACATATTTGGTAATAGTCACCGAGTCATCTAAAAGACACTGAAAAGGGTTAGAGAACTAGAAAGACAGACACAGATATTCTCTCACAGATATTCTCAACTGCTGAATGTGGCCAGTTACATTTGCAAACGTTAAAGGACATTTTTGAAAGGAAAAAGAATAGCATTGATAGATTCTGATAACATCAAAAATATCTAATAATCTAGCTGTTAGAAACCTCCCTTGATGCCTTTGGTGCTTGGAAGGAATTCCCTGTTCTGCTTGATTATCTCTGGGACTTATATCCCATTCATTCCATACTGTAAATCAATGCCTTGGGGTAGGTGTCCTTTGAAGTTGTTCCAGTTTGCTAAAGCAATTAAAATTTAGTGAAGTATAAAATATCATCATGATTTAATAGAATCAATTATTGGGAAACCTTGATAAAAGATATTACTAGACTCACCTCCAGTGAAGCCACAGTGTGCTCTCTTCATGTGCTTGTGGTGTAATCTGTTTCCTGGTTTCCTTGAAACACTCCAGCTGGAAACCACTTCAGCCCACAGATGTTCCAGGTCAGGGTTTGACTCCTTTGCCTTTCGAGTTTAGTGACATTAGAGGCAAGCACACAGGCCTAGCAGGCACAGGAGATACAGAAAGCCTGGATGGAGACACAGCTGCTTGTCGGTGAAACCCTTTAATAATTTTAAACAGTAAATCTGTTCCAGGTAAGCAGCACAGTTACAACAATTGCACTGAACCATTTTTTTTTTGTAAGCAAACATCTGTATTAGACATTTCCAAATTTAAGCATCTGCAGTTTTGAGAAGAACCTTAGACTTTGTGTTCATGGTGCGCAGAAAATATTGTCTTATGTGGATGGATGGCAAAATACTTAATGCACAAGGACAGTCACATGACATATTATTACTTATAGTTATTTTTTTTAATTATTATTCTTTTCCCCAGTATAAAGCAAGAAGTATATAATAGAAGAGTTGAAGAACCTTAGGAAAAAATGAAGTAATACAATTTCTTTCAAACAGAAATCAGAGGTACAAAAATATAGGGTACCTTATACAAGATTAAAAAATAATTACAGATAGTTGGAAACAAAACTCAGAAATTAACTCAGCAGTAACTTCTGAAAAAGTAGCCAAAAAAATTATCACGCTTTTCAAAAATGATAAAAAGTGTTGCTAAACATCAGCTTCAGGAAACAGTATCAATACAATATGAATACTCAGAGACATAGGGAAAGGATAGGGTGGCTGACTCAGGACTTCAAGCTTCTAATTTTTACAAGTTTTCAACAAGTCATAATGCAAGCTAAAGAGACAAATCAAATAGAAAATGTGCTAAACAGTCCCTTGAGATTTAAGATTTTTTTATTCATGGATATCCTAATAATTTCTTAAAATGAGATTTTGAAAAGTAATAGAAATACTTTTTTGATTAATTGAAAAAAAAATAGTGACACAATGGATTTAAAAACCCCAATTAATCAATTCAGGCAATACTTTTTCAATTTTCCACTCAGTTTGGGGGTAAGCAGCATTCCTGGATAAATATCCCCAAGATAAATATATTTTAAGAGAAAAAAAAGCCATTCTTTCTCTTTAAGAATGTTTCTAGTTGACTCTATGTTAGCAACTATACCACAGATGATTTAAATCAGGAAATTCTTCCATAAAAGACACTGGACAATTTTAGCTAATCAGCCCAGAGACAAAGAAGAAAGGTATAGCTCTTTCTATTCCTTATTAAATACTGAATTTTAGCTCTTCTGAAAGCAAAAAATATTGTTGCCCATTATAGTCAGTCTCTGCTATACATGGAAACAGACTAATCAAAAACCAGTACTATTATGATAAGAATTCAGCTAAGTCTAGTTACATTAAGCAATCAGAAGCATCTTTAGTGTTGCATTTCAGTATGTTTGTGTCTGTGTAATTCTATACCAAGAATAATTTAAAAAAATCCAGTGAGGTTCTGATTAAAAATAGTCATCTAATATAATAAGCTTGCTTGAGAAAATATTTTTTGTATTTGACTTGCCTTCATTTTTAAAAAGATGCTAAAAGCCTTTATACACCAAGTATAATGAGCTAACAGAACAGAAGCATACGAAACATTTAGAAATACATTATTTCCTTTGTAATTTTCTTAGAGATTTCTTGGGGTTTATGTCAGCTTTTTTTTTTCTGTAGTCCAATACATCAAACAATTTCCTAATGAATTTTTAAATTTGTTGTTATTATAAATACATTATTGCTTGCTGTTGCTTGCACAATACAAACAAGATCCTTTTATTGCAGCAAACACATTTTCTACACATAATTGATATAACATCACAGTGTAATGGGTAATTACATTGAACAAAAGTATTCATTCTCTACCTTCAGAACACAGCGAAGCAGAATGTTGTCTGTTTTTGCTGAGGTTATTTTCCATATTCCTAACATAGTAAAGAAAAGTGGTTTTCTTCAAACACTATATAATATTTCTAAAATAATTAGGTTAGAACCCCATTTTGACCTGAGTTACATAAGGAACCCAGAATGTCCATACTTCATTTTCAGAGTTTTCAGGTAGAGGAAAACAGTATGGAAATTGCAGAGACTCTTCATCCATTACACAGGGGTGTATCAAGGACACTGTGATATCTCCCATGCTTCCAAGTGTCATCCACTGCTGTAACAGGCAGTTGAGATGTGATCGCTGTGGCATTTTATTAGAGTAATCCATCAATTTCTCTGTGTTACTAGGCCCTTCTTTCTTCTAACCTGGAACTAAGGAAATTAAAGGGGGAAAAAATACTATATTTTGTTGTCATAAACAACCAAAAAGGATAACATTCCTTTATTTTGCTCTTCATTAGAAAAATAAATGAATAAAAGTTTCCCTACCACAGGATATTTTAACACTGCTCTTCAAAAATTTCAGACAGCAAACAAGACTCAACCTACACTGAAAATAATTTTTAGTCTACATATTATTATTTTTCCAATTTCCAGCATTATATTTTCTGGATTATATTGGTCTTGAACCCTGGAAAACTACAATTTCATCAGGATCTATTAACCTATTAGCATAAGCAATGTTTGATGAGGCTGTGTGAGAATTATTACATTCTTAAGGCTCCATTGGTTTCATGGAATTAAGAAAGTAGTCATGTGATGGATGGGAATCTTCTACTCATGACTGAATTTTTCTGTACATTATTTAAATTTTTATTTACTCCTACATAATTATGTATTGCAAAGTCAAGATGAATCAATGTATTGAACAGATAAATGTCAGTCTATAATTGGCAAATGTTTCATAACAAAATAAAGATAGGCTCTTAATTTCAAATTACACCGAGCATTCCACAAGAACCATCTTCCACATTAGAATCCTGTACCATACTGTATCAATATTCTATTAATATTAGCATATAATACACTAAAAAATATCTTTTATCAAAATACTTTTCATCCATAATATAGCCTGCATGAGGAATAGAATTTTTAATTTATAAAACTATAGGAATGCATAAGGGTCTCCAATAATAAATTTCGGGTGTGAAGAATGAAAGGGTCATATGTGGTTTTCTTGCTTAGTACTCTAACAAGAACAGAAGAAAATTAATTGGAAAGAATATGACAAAACTAGAATATAGCATTATATAGCATTGAACAATCAGGATTTTGTTTCTCAATACTGGAAAAATTTAAGGAAGACCTTTCTTCAAGGATATACAAATAAACAGTGAATATTTGTTGAAGGAGTTATTTGAATTCAGGGTGAAACTGGAGTTAATGATGCCAACTTTATAGATAGATTATATCTTTTCCAAAACATTCTTTCCCAAAAATAAAGTGTTTTTTTCTAATATTCCACCCTATTTTTCAGCTGTAAGTTCTATTGACATAAGCATATGCTTAATTTTCTGAGTTCAGGATCATTTCCTGCCCTTGTTTTACAGTAGCAGTAGTAATAAATCTGGTTTCTGCAACTGTCCTTACTTCTTTTGCCCAATCTCTTGATTATTAAAAAATTGGTTTTATGTTGACCTCACAGACCCAGTCTCAGCACCAGAAGCTAGTTGAATGAGAGACTTCTAGCTTCTCTTTATTGCTGAAAACCTCTCTCAAAAACTGGAAAAATAATGCTCTGGATATTTTTTTTCTCTATTACCCAGGTTTATCTAAAATGACATAGAGAGATTAAAAACCCCAAAACAATAAGCATAAGGGCTCATGAGAGCAAGAAAGAGACATTTTTTCATTATGAGATTCTGTGCTTGCACGCCAAAAAATTCTGAATGTGTTTTTTACCTCCATGTTTCTGATACTAATTTCAGTTTTGAGATATGTAATTTTAATTAAATCATGATTACATTTTTACTGCATGAGTGACAGCAGCTAAAGAATAACTAAGATTTACTTTTTTTGTTTTAAGAATCTTTAGATATTTACTAGTATAGCTTCCTTGAAAGGAAACCTTATCTTCAACATTTATAGTATTAGCTGGCATGGAAAGATAACCGGAGTAAAAATAGAAACAGAGACGTTATATTCATATCCTAACAGAAGTTGTAAGGGTACAGAAACTTTAGGGCAAAATGCAGCTGCTATGCCCTGGATGGAATGCAGTCATTAAAACTTATTCTACCAAGATTCCTCACGCACGGAATCTGCAACCTTAATCACCTGCTGAGGGGGATGGCATGGAGGGAGGAGCAGAGTGGAAACCCTGTGGTCAAGGGTCTGTTGAAACCCTTGCAGGGAAGAGAACTCGATGGTGCTTTGCAGCTGATAAACCCCATAGCAGCTGTCAGTCAGCGGGGAGAGGAGAAGGTGTCTTGCTGCCAAGCCAGCAGCTCTGGAGAATTCACTCTCCTTGGATGAACTTGGTTCATTACAGCCTAATTATAATACAACACACATCTCCATCCCAAAGTTACCTCCCCTGAGGTATGGCCACCCCTCACTGAGCAATGTCTACATTTTAGTGAAGAGGAAAGCGAGAGAATTTTACACCAATCAGTAACAAAGGTGTGTACAGATTGAGTCATTCAACTCCACCTAAACATAAAGAAATACTATAAAGGTAAGTTGAGAATAGGGGGAATTTAGGAGACTCCATTCTTCTTGAAACAGTCATAGGGCGGAATGTGAGTTCTTCCCTGCAGGTGCACCTATTGGGTAAGAACCACATTCTGTGTGTACTGAACACTTTTATTGTGTTTTAGAGTTTGTTTGTGCATTGGTTTGAATATGTTTCTGCAGTCAAATACCATCACAAACAATCCTCAAACCTTAACCTGTCAGTTTTATATTAATAAAGTGTAATATTCTGTAAACTCTTGGTGTGAATCCTTCATGGGTGCTGGCAATCCCCAGCAGAAGGGAAATACTGGAATAGAGGGAAGACTCCTTGAGGAGTCTCCATTGTGTTGTCCATGTCTGTTCCTAAATAAGTCAGTCAAACCACCCTCAGATCCAGCAGGATTGCTCAGTGAAGGGTCCCCATAACAGGATGCTGAGACTGGCTGGGCAGAAGGGTCTTGGCTTTCCTGGAGGACTGACAGACAAATCAAACTCTAGGGGTCAAGGAAATCTCCCTTTTACACATGACAGATGGTCATTTAAATAACATCATTTGTCAAAGTCACTAATGACTTTCTTATCTCCTCTCCCTGCACTGTTACATTTGTCAAACTTCATTATAACTTAAACAGGAATTTCTATGCCTCATCCAGGTTACACAGAAAAATACAGCTTTGTTACAATCATTACCCCTGAGAGAAAGAAAAAAAAAAACCACTAACAAACTTTCTTTGGAACTGTTGTCATTTCCAAGAGAAATATAAGGCAGTTTGCAGCAGTACTGATTAAGTCTGTCTTGATTGTAGACTTCTGCTAACTTGTAAGGACAAAAAATTAGTAGTTTTTTTTTTGTTTGTTTGTTTGTTTTCCCTAGACAAAATGTTTAGTTCCAGTTCAAATGCAATAGGGTATAAAAGTAATCTATCCAGGTCTGAGATGTGAGTGTATATTTACAATAAGTAGTGGCTGGATCAATGCTGACTGCATAATATTCAAGTATTTCACTTGATATTTTGGCCTCTGATAGGAACCAATTCTTCAGTATAATAGAAAAACTTGCAGGTCCAATGTCCTTCCTTTGTTGGTCCATTAGTACATATTTTTTAGAATGGATAGTAAAGCATGATTTAGAAAACATTTTTGAACATTTTCATTTCTGCTTAACAAAACCACTCAGTGGTTTTTTTGTATTGCAGTGTCTGAGGGTCAGTATGTCTGCTTCAAACTCTATGCTTACGTGCAAAAGAGAAAGAAAAACTTGTTTTTTTCTGTTTGCATAGAAGGTTATTGTCAACAAAATACATAATCTATTGAATTTTACACTGAAAATATATAAGCCTTGAAATCTGTCTTTGGAACACATTTTGAAATTCTAAAAGTCACCTCTAGCATCGTTCCACACTTGAAATGCAATCAAAGCAAGCTTTACTTAACAAGATATTTCTACTACAGCACACAGTCAGTTTAATGGGTGGTAATTTGGAGTAACTTTGATAAGGTTAGGTCATAGTTTGAGTGAGTTAATCTGAGTTCAATGATAAATGAACATGCTGTGTTAACTGGTAGGAGCATGGGAGAATCAGAGCTTATAGACATTATTTTAACAAATTGCCATTTTAAATCACCTTCCTCAGGGTCTTTAAGCAGGATTTCATCAATTACATGCTTACAGCTCACATTAGTGATACACATTAAAAAATTTCCCACATGAATAATTTAGAAAAAAAATTGACTATCAAACCCCTGTGTGAGTTAGCTCCTGTCTATTTAAGCAAAGTTTTACTTAAATGATGCATGACATGCAATATTTCAAAAATGTTCCTTCTGAGATCTTGAAGACAAGATACAGAAGAAAAAACTGTCCTTGCAATGGTTCTATATTCTCTCATGTGCCTTTTAGTTTTCCTGATGTGTGACATCTTTGCTGGTTCTGTTATTTACTTTTCAGGATTGACTCCCTTTAAAAAAACTTACACTTCAGTAGGATTTATTTTCTTTTACATCTTCTGCTAAATTAAGGGAGACACAATTGGTCTATTAAATCAATTGCATAAGAATGAGAAGTGATAAAATTTTTTTGAGAAACTAATTTGCAACAGACAAAATGTTATTTTTAAAAGCCTCACAATTGTCTTTCCTCTAATAGCAGCAAGTTTCAAAAGCTGCCTGAAAGAGGGTATAGAATACATTTCATACCAAGTGAAGATTTTTTTTCCATTCCTTTTCAGAAATAAAAATTGGTTTGTTTCACAATTTTACTTGGAAAAAAAAAAAAGGAATTGGGAGAAAGTACTGGGTTTGGTTGGGATATAGAGTTTATTTTCTGCACAGTAGCTGCTGTGGAACTTTTGTATTTCTGCTAGAAACAGTGCTGATTACAAAGGTTACCAGAAAGGCAAAAAAAAATATTGTCTGAACTGCAAGAAGGGACAGATGCTGTCCAGCCATTCTGCCAGAGTAACATGATGAGAGCATACAAAGTTCCATGTGATATTTGCAGACTCTGCAATAAACTCAAAGTTCAAATTTCATCACGTTTTATTTTAAGCACTTTTCTTTACTTACTACTATAATGTGAATCATCCCTTTAGTTAGGTTATGTGATAAAAGGGAAAAGGAGTACAGAGGAACAGAAAAACAATGGCAGGTGGGGTAGCTGAATTATGCCCTCATCTGGCTGCTATGAAACCCTGTGCAGTGTGTCAGCAACCCATAAAAGCCACGTATCCACGCTCAAGAAAAAAGGACCTTGCACTTATCCTTCTTGAACTTCATGAAGTTTTCATGGGAAAAGATGAAGTGAGAGAAAGGTGGGGAAGGAGCAGGAGGGTTATGGAGGAATAGAAGGAGGAAGGAAATGGAGCTGCAGCCTTGGAGCGACCTTACATCCAGTTCTCAGGATGTGGGAAGACTGGGAGGGCAGCAGGCAGACTACTAGGCATGAAGATTCTGAGCTGGAGAAATCCACACCTTACATATGCATATGTATGTGTGTATATAAATGTATTTCCCATTAATACAGCTTCATCCTGCTCAGCTAGAGAGGGGAGAAGAATGTGGACACTGATGTAATTTTGTTTGTGCAAGTGCTGTGTGTGTCTGTCTGAGCTGACCTGTGCTGCTGGCCATGTATTTGTATGCAAAAACAGGCATGGGGATGCACCAACTTCCTGTCCCTTGTACTTCTGAATTTTACATTCTCTTAACATTTTCCTTTCTAATTGTAAAAGACTAGGCTCTGGAACTACTCCTAACTTAGACTCATCCATTTATCACCTAAAACTGTATTTGATGAATTTAGTCTAAAACTTATTTGGCAAGATGATGCATGTAAAATGAAAATCCAATTTCTTGTATCTGATGTTAAGAGAAGACATTTAAAGCAGCAGGAATGGCTGTTCCTTGACACTGGGAATCAAAAGTCTTGGACCTCTTTTAGTACTTTATGTATCTCATTAATATCATTAGTTATTGTCATGTCAGTCCTTAAATAGCTTTTTATTCAGCAAACTAAGGAAGTGATACTTATCCTCTTTCTTGAACATAGTGAGGTATAATTGATTTTCTATAGCATCCACTTCACTAGTACAGGAGATTATATTAGAGGAAAACATTACTATTAAATTGAAATTATAATTTAATTGTCATTGCTTTTGTATGTCTAACTAAAATATGCAAGTTTGGTATTTTATACTCTACACTAAAATTGTTCAGCTCAGATTATCTTAAGTTATAAAAATTGTCCAGCATATCCTAGAAACACAGAATTGTAGAACAGTTTGAGCCGGAAGGGACCTTTAAAGGTCATCTAGTATGTGTTTTTAGCAGATAACTGATGCTTTAGGGGAAGAAGGTATTTACACCTAGATTGCAGTGTCACCTTTCTGCTTCAGTAAATTACAGAGCTTTAAATCTTTTAGATCGCATCATCTTGTGTAATGTCAAATCACATTGGCTTTTCTGCATGACACAATATAATGTGATGGGAGGTGACACAGAAAATGTAATGTGGTATGACACATCAGAAATTTAAAGAGTACTGCAACTGGATAGTTGGTGTCAATTTAGATAGGAAACTTCAAATCCAGAATGAATCTGGCAGACACTAATGGAGTGAATGTTGCAGTAACTACTGTATGTGTGAAACTGTGAATTCTGCACTTCACAGTATATTGAAGTCTGAAATATTCAATGAGTATTTGTAGGTGACCGAGGCATACTAAGTTCAAAATATGAAAAAAGTTATATATTAAAAAATGTTATGTTACCTTTACTTGTTTATTTTAATTCCTTTTCTAAGGTACGGACTACCAAACCCAATTTTTTAAAAAGTACAAATGTAATTGTATAACATTATACCAAATTTAATTAGCATCAGATAGTCAAAGCCAACAGGTATGGATGGAAAACTAGCACTCAGTTATCCCAAAACCAGTTTTAAATATTGAAATCATTCCCAGTTATTTTTTTTTAACATTCCAATGGACTTCCCACCAGATAAATCTGCTGCACAATTCTGATGTTCCACGAATTTTTTCACAAGAGAACCTATACCCTTCAGACTGTAGTCTAATTTTACCTGAACAATGCTAATGTATTAGATTACACAACTTTTTTAGAATTAAAAATAATAGAAAATCCAAATAGGAAAAAGAGAGTAAACAGACGACTACAAAATAGTAATTGCAAATATCAGATGACTGTGAAGTGAAATGAGTATTTTTTAAAATACGGTTTTATTTTGTTTCCCAGAGAAGATGTGGATGCTCCATCTTACATATTCATGGCCACATTTAATGAGAGCCTGATCAACCTGATCTAGTTGAATAAGTCTCTGCCAATGGCAGGTGTTTGGAACTAGAGAGTCTCTAAAGGCCCTTCTAATACAAATCATTCTATGATTCTATGATTTCTGCCTTGTCAAATCATTTGTACCTCTGAGAGACATTGCCTCTTTTTCATAGGAAGTTCTATTTTTTCTTTAGTTTTCTGTTTTTTTTTCCTGGTTTTTGTTTCCTTCTTTTCATGTGCCAACACATTTTCTACCACATGCTAGCATTCCTATAGTTCAGCTCTATTACAGGGCAGGAAGTTATTAATTTTCCTTAAAGATGGAAAGTATTTTAATCTATTATGGAACTCTCAACTTTTTCGTAACTGCTCTAGAAGAGGAGAACATTTATAAACCTCTATAGATGTTAATTTTCTTCACTGAAAGAAAAATAATCTACTTTTAGACTGTATGAAAAGACTAAGTGGGAAATGCATTTTTAAAAATCTAAAGCATGGAAGAGGAAAGATTGGCATGTGGAACAGGAATTCTTTAGGGCCATACTTATTATTTAAAATGAGATAAACAGCCATAGCCTCAGAAAGTCTCTTGTGCAGGACAGCAACTCATGGGATATCACAATGTCTACTTTTATGTTAGGAAAATGGGAGGAAAAATGAAAAAACCTAAACTGCTGTGCTACAGAACAGAGCTGAAAAACAGGGTGCAACACTCAGGGGTGATGCACTGTAGCTGATAAGGCACAGAGAACTTAAATTTCTTTTTTGTACTATGTAGTTTTAGCCCTTCAGCAAAAGATCTTTTTAGTGATAACTGCTATCCTCTTCTAATGATTCTTTCTTTGCTGAGACACATTTTTTGCTGCTTTTTCCCAGTAGTGGAGCAGCATAACTTAAAGACTCTTTTTTGTTATTTTTTCCTTCTATCTGTTGAAGTTTTTTTGCCAATATTTCAATGGCTAAGAGAAGTGTGTCAGTGTTTGCGAGGAAGAAGAAAACCAACTTTACTGCAAGGTTCACCAGCAGTGATTTATTCCTCTGTGCAGTTTTTGCAGTTCCCATCGTTTCCCATTAAGTTAGAGTACCATGTAATTTTTGCAAAACCATGTGCAGTGTTTCCTGGTGAATGCTATTTGCCATCATCATTTTGACAGAATCAATATAATGAGGTGTTATAGATGAGATCAGACAAAATGTGAAAGATAAATTGTAGGGCACAGTCTCACTCAGCAGCAGAATGTCTGGAGACGGTGATGGTCAGTCAACAGTTTAACCTCACTCATCCAAAGAACAGCATTAACAAGTTTATGGTTCCCTGCAGGTGCTGCTTCTGCATGCCATCAGCTTCTTGTCTAAGGCTCTATACTGACTATTTTTGATTCATAACTGCATTAGAGGCCCAATGCAGTATTTTGCAAAGTCGTGACTCAGCAATCACTTCCTACCTATTTGTAGAATCAAGTTGTAAGAGAGAAGGTGGTCATGTGATTTCATGTGCACCTGAGGTAGTATCTTATCCTAAGGACATTGATTATCTTAGACATTACTCACAATAATCTATTAAATTACTTCTTTAGTGGCAATTAATTGGCTATCTCTTACATTAGATAGGGTAAGAATACAATTCCATAATTTATCATTTGTTCCTACATATTGATTTTTGAACTTCTTGTTTAAACTTCTTTATTAACTTAGGGCTCAGTTCTGTGTTTATTCATATATGTCACAATTTTGCTTTTTCAGCTGTACTAAAGTTCTTGGCAACCATCTAAGCAAAAATTTAACAAAATTAAATGTTCTGCAGGCTATGGCCACATTTTGTCACAATTTTTGTGGGACTTTTTTCCTCCATTTGGATATTATCTATCCTTGTGGTTTCTGGCTGTGAAACTTAGACTTGACCTGTCTTTCATGTCCAGTTAATATATCCATTCATCTCTTTCAAAGAGTATTTCTGACCTTGGAAACTGCTTTAGCAGAGTAAAGCAAAGTACAAGATGCCTTTATTAGTGTTTCTAGACAATTTCCCAATTCAGATAGCTTTTGTTACAAGTAAGACTAGTTTAAACACATCAGGCTCTTAGTAAAAGGGAAATAAAAGTTATTTTAGGAAACAAGGAAATATTATCATCCACACTGTGTTTTTTGATATTCATAGCATAATGGGCCTATTCTCCAGTATCTGTAGAACCCTCCAAGCAGTGGGGTCAAACAGTGTCAGTGATTTGGCACTCCAGGAGCCATAGCATTGTGGGATTTCATCTCTGTCTAAACTTGTTAATAACATGAAAAAGTCATACATCTTAAAATAAACCCTTCTTTTTTTAAGATGAAAGAAAATAATCTTGAACCTAGGATTAAAAAATCGTGCTTTGTTGCCTTTACAAATTCTTTGCTACTGCAACAGAAATTCTTTTCTGTAAAGTGCAAGTATCTCGGACCAGTGACTGTTGTTTGATTGCCCAGGTTTTGGGGTCATGATTTTGGTTGCTTCTCCTACACAGCCTCTATCTTTAAAGTGCTTTAAAGCACTTTTGTCTTTTCAGACTCTTATCCACTCATTCTTCATCTGTGTTCTGACAATACTCAAATACCCTATTTCCTGTGAGAGTACTATGTTTCTGCCTCTGAACATCACCTGGAGGCAGATTTTGGTTATTGGCATTCTTTTGGCATTGTGTTCCATAATAACAATCCTTTATTTCCTAAGAATTTTGTAGCTTAAACTTATTTACTCCAAAAGCCTGTGAAATAGAGGTGAAAAAAATGTGATGAGCTTATTTGCATGCAACTCTTCCTCTTAGCAGCTCACATGCACAAGATGTAAAAATAGTTACCTTTAATGATTAATTATTTCAGGAAAAAAGAAAACTAATTTGGATTATATTAATCATGTAGCAAATAGAGTAAAATGACTACATTTTCTATTCAGTGATACTTCTGTACTGTTTTCAGCATAGTTTCTCTTGGAACCAAAGTATAAAATGGATCCATATGTATCACATTAAAGCTATCAAGCCAGGTATCTCCACATGGATCTACATACAGAACCAATCATTGAAGAACAAATCTCCATCTCTTGTATGTGAAATACTCAGCTGAAATACTATTTCTTTAACTTCCAGACACTCCCAAGGTCACGGACCTGTTACAGAACACGGCAAGAGTCAGCTGTAAGTCAGTATAATTGACAATATATAAATATGTTTATATATATTTAATCTGTATTTTTGCAATTATTCTCATTTCAGATAATTATGACAACTGAGTCAAAGAACAACAAAAGCTTATTGTAAGAAAACCTTGGTCATAGGAATGGGCAATGTTGTCCTTTAAATAAGGAACAACTGTAATGTTACTAAGACAAAGTGTGACACCTGAAAAATGAAATGTACTTAAGTCAGGAAGAAGGATAATTAATCTCATAGGTATTTCCTCCACTATTAAACCTTTGAAGAATCTTAGAAATGATGTTTTCTTTAGTATATTTTACTAAAAGCAATCATACTGAAAAATAAAAGAAGTTTCTTGCTTAATTCCATTTGACATGTACTGACATCTGCATAAAATTTCAGCATTCTTATGAAATGAAATAAAAGAAAGGTCACTGAAGGCCATTTCAATTCAATTACAATTCTTGGCAAATTAGCACTTTCTTTGATTCATATATTTTTCTTGTCGACAGAAACTTCAAAACAGAAAGTTGTTTTAAAATTCTATTTTGGAAATCATATAAGTAATGTCATGCAAAAGACCCAAGATAAATCTATGGGTAGATCTATCTATGGGTAGATTTATCTTCATTTTCTGAGTCTGCTTTTGAGATCCACACCTTTCAATCTAAAATCTCAATCTGCTATGTCTGAGATGATTTGATAGCAGTAATTAATTACCTAGATAGACAAAAACTGTTCTGAATATAGTCTATTTAATTCCCATAAAATTGTCCCTGCACAACTTGCCTATAAGAGAAAACGTCTGTTTTTCATTCTCTGGAATTTGGTTTGGACATAGCCCCCAGTTTGGCACAGCCACTGGAAATTTCATATAGCCTAATCTATAAAAGGTAACAAATTGATGCTGGTTCTCCTACTTTCAGTGGAATTTCATGTTGAGAATATAATTTAATTGCTCCTTTGCAACCTTAGAAAAGAAAAAAATACTGATCTACTAAAAAAGTCTGAGTTTTATAGCTTTGTTCTATTTTAGTGAAGGTAGCACATTATTACTATCCCACACTTGAAATGAAAAAAAAATCTAAAAAAATGAAAATGCATTAGAAAATATTCTTTCCTACAAGAATATAATTTTATTCCCAGTAGTTAAAATAAAATTATCAAATAAAGCTTGGATTGTTGTTACATTTGGGAATGATATTTGCTGTATTTTTATTACTGTTGTAATTTTTAAAATGTTAATGTATGCATACAGTTGCAGATGAAATTTATTAAGTTAATTATCTTTCCAGTTATTTTCCAGTAAAATTTACATTTTACTTTTTTGGTTGGATTCTTCTATGGTAGTTAATTATTCCATTGGTAGATGTGACCTTGTTCCTTAGCACAGCACGAGCTATGTATTTATTTACAGAAAAAGGCTTTTACATCCTAAATGAGATAATAAAACTCTTGTTGTATTCTGACAATATTCACTACTACATCTCATTTTAGAAAAGTGGCATTATCTCAGTAATATCATGCAAATACCAAACAAATTAAACAGTGTTGTAAAGCAGGGGAAAATATAGAAAAACGAGGATAATGTGAAAGAATTTCAGACCCTATATTGTTCAGCAATTGATAAATTGTCTACAAGATACTAGATGAAAATACCATTTTAAAAACTGGCAGTGGAGCATAATAGTAATATTGCTGTTTTCAAGATATAAACTGTTTTAACTGAAGCATGTTGTGTTTGGTTAACATCTGCTTTTGTAATTTCTTTCTGTAATGATTAGTGAAGACATTCTGACTCTGGGGATTTTTTATTACATTTGAGTGATAAAACTGTGAAAGCATGTTTAGACTTTATGCAATAACAGTTAACTGACTGTAGTTTCAAAATAAATTAATAGTATTGCAAATGAAAAAAAATATATAATAATATATATTATTATTATTCAAATGCATTACTGAACTAGAATTAGTACATGCATGGGGCATAGTTTTAGATTACTTAAGTTTTATATCACAGGACAATAGTTACACAAAAGTAGCTTTATTTGTGTCATTAAGAACTCAGATAAGAGATACACATCGCATCCAGTTTTTTCTTCAATGCTTCCAGGAATGTTGGCTCCACCACCTCTCTGGCCAGTTCGTTCCAATGTTTGAGCACCCTTTCAGTGAAAAAATTCTTGATGTCCAGCCTGAACCTTCCCTGGTGCAGCTTGAGTCTATGTCCTCAGGACATAGTTGCCTGGGACAAGAGGCCAACACCACCTAGGTACAATCTCCTTTTAAGTAGAGAATGGTTACAGTCTCCCATCAGCCTCCTCTTCTCCAGGCTAAACAGCTCCAGCTTGTTCAGCCAATCCTCATAGGCCCTTACTGTCTAGACCCTTCACCAGCTTCATTGACCTTCTCTGCAAACTCCTAATCATTTCAAGATTTCTTTTAAGTGAGGAACCTGAAACTGGACACAAGACTTGAAGTGCAGCCTCACCAGTGCAAACAATAAGCAACAACAGTATGAAAGCCTAATTATAAATATACACATACATAAATACATACATACATGCATACATACATACATACATAAAGTTGGCATCAGCCATTTTTTGCATACCACATAGCAACCATTCTCTGGTTTTGGCTCCATCACTGTCTCCAGTCTTTCCACAAGAGTCTGACTTGTTATGACCATCTTCTACTCCCAAACCTCTAACCTCTCTAGCACATTGCTAGGGACCAGAACCATTCACCTCACTGCATTAACTAACATGTAAAGAGATTGTCTACATATGGAAGCAATACATTATGTTTGCATAGACTATCAGCAATTGCCTAAAACCCCCCATATGTTCCTAAATAAATATCATTCAAATTGTTTTGAATTTTGTTCATCCTTTCTTTTCTCCTACAAAAACTATTCTTGTTGGATAGATAAGGTAGCAATGGAAAAATACTCCTTGACAGCTAGGAGAGATTAAAAGCACTGGAAAGATGACAGAGACAGAAAGCAACCCACTAGGGTTCCACATATTCAAATAAGTTTGTTTCCTGTCAGTTCACAAATTCTGCTGCTTAACTTTCATGTTTAGCACATTTCCAAGTATTATTCTGAAATAAACCCTCCAGTTTTCTTTAAAACAAAATTCAAGTGAACTCTTAAATATTGTTTACTCCAAATAGTTCTCCTTTTCAGCAATAAGAAGGAGTCCGTACCAGTTTTTTCTCTCTGTGATGAATCTACCTTGTTCTCTATGAAATCTCAGCAAGAACTGTATCTCAAATCTCTCTTTGTGTTAAGAGCATGTCATACATACTCCAAAAAGCACATACTCTTAAGGTCTGGTCCAAAATATGTCTCTGAGAGTTGAGTCCTTCTCTCATTTTTAGCAAATAAGAAGTTTAAAAATAATTAATGGTATAGCATGAGTCAAAGAGACCCCATATTTGGTTCTTGGTCTGACTTATCCACAAACTCACAGAAGTTATCTGATCTATGTCCGACTGCATTTTTCCAGTAGAAACTAAAAAAAAACTGGTGAAAACTCTCTTAGAAGTGCTGAAAAAGGTTTGGGATAACCACAGCTTTATCACTGTGGAAGAATAACACCCATCTATCCATTAAGAGGACATCTGACCGAAACAGAATTGCTTCTATTTGTAATAAAGTAGTTTGTTCTGTTTTCAGGTCATATCGTCTGAAATATTTTTGGCCAGGATCAGTTGCAGTAGTTCTTCACCCAGAAAAAAAGCAAAAAACAAACAATTTCGTGAAATTAACAAAAATGACAATGCAAAAATTCATACTTTTTAATTCTGAAATACTGTACTTGATTTCTAAAGTATTTTTTAGATTTTCATATCAAAAAGGTATTTTTGAAAGATTAGAAATATTCCAGGAAAAAGAATTGAATTCTCTTAGGCTATGAAAATAACATATCAGCTATTATAATTGTAACTGACCAGTAAAAACATGTTTAATCAGGAGTAGAAAGAAATTGTCAACTCATGCCCATGAATGAACTCATTTTACATCCTTTTAAGCTTATTATTAAAATATAATCTATTGATTTATAAGATAGATTTGGTATTCATATGTCTTGATAATTCTATTCAACATTAAATAAGAGTTTTTCATATTATGAAATTTTCATCATAAGCTACACCTACAGCTGAGGTCACAGTGTCTATTGCAGACATTTGTTCTACTGTAAAATGAATCGTACCTAGCAATTATCTGTTCCAATACAGTAGAAAGATAAGTATTCATCAATAAATATACAGTATACAGGGTTAAATAATCTTACATAGAGACTCTGAAACTTCTAAAACAGCATGTCTTAGATAGCAGGATTCTACTTCCAATCAAGAGTTAATTGTTGCAGACAGGACTGAGACTGAGTTCTCCAGTTTATAGGGAAAAGAAAGGGAAAGGGAAAGGGAAAGGGAAAGGGAAAGGGAAAGGGAAAG
>QUSF01000006.1:17942323-17996397 GCA_003676055.1 Chloebia gouldiae
AGGAAAGGAAAGGAAAGGAAAGGAAAGGAAAGGAAAGGAAAGGAAAGCTGTCTTATGGATCTCTCAAAGTTTTAAAATGTCACAGAATATATAAAGGCTTCGATATTCCCAGAAAACATCAGTTCATGCTCAAAAATATCAACATATCTTCTCAAAAGTTGTTAGGAAAATTTAAACAAAAGTTCATTTACAGTTTATTCATAAATAATTATAACAAAAATGATTATTAAATTTTAATTTCAGAGAATGACTTACAAATTAAGAGCCTTAAGCACTCTCCTAAAGCAATACACAGGTTTCCTTAAAAAGGTGTATTTGTCTGCTAGACTTGAAGTTTTGAAGTGTACTATAGAGGCTCATGTAATTTGATATATAAAGAATTATGTACACAAAACTGCACACAGTATAAGTAATTTCCCGAAGGATACTGGTGACATAATGATAAACCTCAAGAACTCTGCTCAAATGATTTGTTAATGTCACAAGCAGTCCCAAATGGAATTACAGTTTCTTATGTACATACAAGTGTATGTAATTTTTATAAAATAAAGTAAAAGAAATAATTTTTTTCTGATCAACACGACTAGTTTAAAATTAAATGTGAGCAGTATTTTCTCCTTGCCATTCCTTCACACTGCACTCCTTTCTCCCCTTCTCCAGTCAACTTTTGTCACTTTCTCATTCCACTGTTTCTTCTGCTTCTTTTCCCCCTATTCTCTATCCATACTTCTCAATTCTCTTCAGCAAATACTATTCTCAATCAAATCCACTTATTGCCATGAATTTCCCTAGGGGAGGGTATGAATCAGTAGCAGATTGATCTTTTTCAGAATGTTCAATGTACTACTAATAAAATTATTGAATACTCACAAAAGGGAGATATTTCTTTGCAGAAGGAAGCATATTTAACAATACTTTCAAGGGACCCACCTGGGATAACTCCAACCCAAGCCAAAAAATGGAATGAATCTTTCTGGTATTGCTTTCCTTTCCATCAATTATTTCTTTTATAAGGCCTTATATATTTCTATAGGTTTACTCTTTTTTCTCTATCTCCCAGATCCTGCAGTTTAATATTTCCTTCCTTAACAGAAAACCAGATACTACTTTAGAGTTTTAAGAGAATAAACTCAAAATTCACTTTATACAGGTTATTTTTCCCTCTCATGATCCATAATATGATAAAACACCACATCTGAAACGAGTGTTCAATATTTGATTACTTGCTGTAAATTAGGAAGCAAGTATACCGCACAGAGTTTGAAATGAAATGTTATTTCTTAATGAAAATTATTTTACTGCCTGCAATTTTTTTTCTTAAAATCTCAACCGTCTCTCTGAATCAGAATACAATTGAGAACATTACCCATGGTATATACATTAGTCTTTGTGTTGGTTTTTCTTGGCCTGTTTTTTGGCAGCAGGGGGGCCACAAAGATAGATTCTGTGAGAAGCTGCTGGGAAGCTTCCACCATTTCTAGGAGAGCCAATCCCTGATGGCTCTGAAGATGGACATGCTGCTGGCCAAGGCTGGGCCATTAGAGACACTGTTAACGCCTCTGTGATAATGTATTTAAGAAGAAAATCAAAACAAAGTGCACACAGCTTTACCTAGCCAGAGAAGAGGAGGAAGTGAGAACATGCGAGGGGAAACAACACGGGGACACCAAGGTCACAGGAGGAGGAGGGTAGGAAGTGCCCCAGAGCCAAGATTCCTCTGCAGGCTGTGGTGAGGACCACGGTGAAGCAGCTGTGCCCCTGCAGCCCATGAGGATCCATGGGGGATGCAGAGATCCACCAGCAGCTCATGGGGAGGCTGGATGCCGGGAGGAGGGTGTGATCCTGGGGGGACCTGGTGGAAAGCGGGTCTCTGCTTCCAGGCTGGAGCAGCCTGTCCTTGGAGGAGTGCATCCTGTGAAAGAGTGACCCAACCCACACTGCAGCAGTTCTGGGAGGACTGCTGCTTCTGACCCATGCTGGAAAAGGTTCATGGAGAACTGTCTCCCATGGAAGGGACCCCACAGTCTCACAGGGGAAGGACTCATCTCTAAGAGTAGCAAAGAAAATCCCAGTGATAAACTGACCAAAATTAACATGCCCTGTCTCTCTGCACTGTTGGTGGGAAAAAGGGAGGGGTTGGGGGAAGAAAAGGTGTTTTTAATGGCTTGTTTTATTTCTCATTATCCTCTTCTGATTTTGTTAGTAAAAAATTCACTTTGTATCCCTAAACTGAGTCTGTTTTTCCCTTGGGGAGTGCTTTCCCATCGTCCTTATCTCAAGTCTTGAACCCTTTGTTAATTTTTTTCTCTCCTCTGCCCAGCTGTGGCAGGAGAAGTTGGGCAAGTGGCTTTTGTGGATGCCTGGTGTTTGGCCAGTGTCAAACCACAACAGTCTTCTAAAATAAAATTGAAATATTAAAATATCCTTATGCAAAAGAAATAAACTCTTTATTAATCATATAATAAGCAAGCATGATGGATAGGTTCTCCTTAGAGATCTTTTCCCTTAAATCTTAAAACTTATTGAATCTTGGGTAAATTGTTATGACTTTCTTCAAAGATGAAACCCAGAACTTATGTTCCACATATGTCCTGTCCTGCTTAACTGAAGTAGTCTTATACTTGTCGTTGTCACTGAGGACAAAATATTCGGAAACCATATAATGAAAAGCTTTAACTGAGCTCTGACTGAGAATTTTTTAAAGTCAGTTACATATCTTAACCTATCTGGAAATGCTGCATATATTTAGTTATTTGGAAAGGAGTTAATCTTGGACAATTACATCTTCTGAAATCTCTGAACTATTACTTTTTTCCAAAAATCACTTAAGCTATGTCTTTGGAATGAAAACCTAGAGTTAAAATTACTATTGTCCAAAAACAGTTTTAAGGTATGGTGAGGAGTGCTAACCAAACATTTCTTCATGCAACACCAGACTCTTAAAAGATTTGTGGATGATATAAGCATTCGTAAAAGTTTTTCTTATAGGCTACATAAGCAAAACTTTATTTCATAAAAAAACAAAATAGTAATTTTATCTCACAATGAATTAAAAAAATAAAGAATTTTTAATGAAAACCATAAAGACAAAAAACCCCATATATATGAATAATTGAAGTTTTTAAAGAAATACAGGTAGACATTAAAGAAAATAATTAAAAATCACACAGAAAAAGTAATTGTCATCTAGGATTGAAAATTAAGATCTGGACTGAATCCTCTTAAAAGAATTCTAAGAAATCCATCTTACGCTACGTCACAACATTGAAGAAAACTACTGCAACAAACTCAATACACAGCAAGTGCAATAATTGCTCAATAAAAAAGTGAATTGTTCTGGAAACTGCTTATACATAATTTACTAGTTATAGAAGTTATAAAGAATTTGCATTTTACATAGCCTACATAATTATCTAAAATATGAATTCAAAAATGTAATAAATTATAATCAATTTTTCTTGTAACCACACAATTTTGTACCACATTTTAAAAAACAAAGCATTTATTTGGGAAATAAATTTAATATGAAGCATTTCTATATCTGTAATATTAGATATTAGTAGGTTATATTTTGTCAGAAAATTAACTGCATGAGCAAGACGTTTTTCTTTAATTGTTTCTAGTTAATTTCTTTAAAATAATAGAGTTCTAAATTTAGTAACATTTTCAGTAGCCATGTGAAGTCAAACATCAAAATTTTTCCCATCCAATCTGTTATTCATTTTTGAGGAGATTATTGCAAGTGTTCTGCATGGTATTTCCATTTATGTTATTGTTCTGATCGAGGCCTGTTTTCTAAGAAGACCAAGAACTAGATAAAAAAAAAATGTTGAATACTGAAAAATAATATTTGTGGTAACGTATCTTACAAAGTATTCTATGCTATACTGTGTAGCAGAGCTAACAAATTGCTGTCAATTGGAACCTTTTTTTAACATTTAATTGATCTTTTTTTTTAATCATGATAAAACAGCAGGAAAACATGGATGTATTTTATTTTTTCTTTCTGTTTGTAGTAATGTAATTTCTCTGAATAATCATTCAGGAAAAAAAGGCTTACAGCAAAACAACTCCCATTAATTAATTCATTAATGAGCAGAATCACATTTATTTGTCTTTATTTATTATACTCTTCTAGATTACAGGGTTGCAAACTTCGTCAACCATCTACATTTTTTTATGAGAAAATAGTATGTTTTTAACTTAAACCAATGTAGTTCTTTCAAGTGACTTGATCGCCCAATGAAGCCTCATAAAACTCATGTTTTTATAGTGTTTTCTTCCTAGATTTTTTGATCTAAGAATAGAAGAACAGTGCATCTACATGCTTCTTTATTTTTGTTTCTTCTCATTCAGTTGCTTAGAATTTGCAGAGTAATTTTCCATCTTCTACTTGTTCTATTCATGCAGCTAATACACATGGGAGGGACTCATTTAATTTTATATAAACATCTGTTCTGACAAAACTGGCTAAATGAAAATATTTGTCATTCTGTGATTTGAAGGCACAACCTACTGAGTTGCAGTAGCCAAAACACACACACACAAAAACTTTTGAAAGAAAAGAGATTTTAAAACTTGTAGAAACTGATTTTTTTTTTTTTGTGCTAGATACCTTCAGACTGGGAGTAAGGAGGAAGCAGACTAATTTAAATTGCTCTGGAGGCAAATGCATGAGTATTTAAAATCCGCCAGAGAATATCCTCCTCAAAATTCAATTCATCTTCTTGAGTGTTATTGTTTGCTTTGGGAGCTCTACATTATTGGATTGCATGATATATGTTTGGAGCTATATATTTCCTCATCTCCCCAGTGTATTCATGTCTGAAGAGTCCGTGCATGAACTGTTGTACCTAAAGGCACATATAATATTTCCCTCAACTGGTCTTTTAACTGAATGTCAGAGTAGAGGAATCCGATTCTGGGATGCACAGAGCTAAGAACACCTTTTTTTTGTTACCTCCTAGCTGTTTTGACAGAGCTAAAGGAGAACAATTTAAAGAAAAAAAAAGGATCTTCAGACAATGAAAATTTTTGAGTACTTGAATCCTGACCGAGGAGGTATAAATTCATATATAAAGAACTTAGTTTAATTGAGCTATCAGGTTTGTTCATTTAACTCATTTGGGAAAGATGTGAAATTATTTTGTATAATGCAGGTAATTATTTTGTTTAAAATAATTTAGTGATAAGTCTAAGCAGCCCAATCCACTGAGGGGCAAATTTTATTCTCTATTATAAATATTTTTGTACATTAATTTATATGCACAAATGTTTTTAAATCCACAGAACAACATAAAATTAAGCAGAAATATATTGTCACTGAGAAGATACTTTCATTCTATTGACCAGATATCTATGGAACATGGGGAGGGTCAAGCTCATACTGCAAATCTAAAGATGCAGGTCTTTTGATTCCAGGTGTTTGCAATTTGTTCACATTTTCCTTGTCTAGTCACTTTATAAGGTTTTCCATTCCTTGCACAAGACTGATAACTTCTGTTTATTGCTCTTGAATGACCCAATGGGAAATAGGGCAGTATATTACAGCAATTATTTTTTTTCTGTTTGTTGGTTAATTTTACTGTTTTTTAAACAAAAAGGAATATATATATCTGGGTGAAGTGAGTGAGAGCCTGTATGGTATTAAAAATAACATGAATGTTAATATTGCTCTCAAATTAGCTAACATCTTCTGAAAATTTTGTTACATAATTTGTTCATACTTAATTACCTGGCAATGCAGCCAGATTTCAATCTGATTATTTTGATGTGTTTTTAGGGAAATATGTAACAGTTATTAAATTAATGGTTTGCATTTTTTTTAAATTTGTAAGCAATTTCTAAACTTCTTTTCATTCATAGATATGTGTTTATACATTAGAGTCAACAGTAGATTAATCCATGCAATGAATTAAGTTGTGTGAACTTAGAAACTCCTGACCTACTCAGCACGGATAGAGAAGGTGAAAGAAATCACTATGCCTAAAGCACTTTGAGAAGTGAATCAATCTTCTCAAATCCCCAAGCAGACTAGCAGAGTCACTATGTCTAACCAGAAAATTGATCTTATGTGAAGATGAAATGAGTGTCTGATTGACAGGAAAGGGTTTATACTGCTTCACAAATGTCCTCAAGAAAGAAAGACTAAATGTGCAGATTTTTTTTTTCAAGACTGCCTTTCCGAAATGCTAGCAGGGAAAGAGAAATCCATACCAATACCCTCAGTACGATTCTAAATAGAGTCATAATTTCATCTGTTATAGAAGCCTCAATGCCAGATAATGTTTCATTATTAAGGAGCACCAGCTTTATCTAGTAGGTATTCTAATTTAAAAAACCTAAGTTCCTGTCTGATGCTGATTTTTGCAAGACTCATTATAGACTAAGTTCATAATGAGCAATAGTGACAAAAGCAAATATTAGCATCACAGACTTTGTGCCTAAATATGATCCAATTTTATAACCATTTGGACTCTTATCAAATTTTGGATATGAAAAGTAAATATATCAATATATCAGTTGTGGTTGGCAATAATGAACTTTCAGAGAAAATACTGGAACTTCGTAACTGAATATGTATTTTTTATGAGACTGTCCAGCTACCATGTGATTCTTCAATATTTCTTGTGTCAAGAATAGAACATTGGAATTATTTTTGTGACAGCCTTTTCTCAGTATTTAGGTCTGGAGACCACCATCAAAACCAGCCATTTCAGACTCTAGACTTTGAAATATTCTAAGATAAATGAATGTGCCTGTCTGTTCATGTTTGGTGCAAAGTGTGTATTTTACTTTCCCATGATAAAACCAACACCCTCTCTATTTTACTACACAAAAAATCCCTATCTGAAATTAAAAACAATGTGTCCAGGAAAACTGGCACACTTTCTATCACCATTTAAGAGGTTAAAACTGCATCTTCCTTCTGTAGTGACAGATGTTTCGTACACATTGAGCTGCAGTAATCCCATGGTATTTGAATAATTAATATAGTGAACAATTTGTTTCAATGCAACAAAGATAATAATAGGGGCCATAACTGGGAATACTATAATTTTTCTCTTATTGACTTAAAATTTTTTAAACTTAAAGAATCACATAAACATAGATGCTGTTTTATGAGGTTGGTCTTGCAATATGAACAGTAACAGAACCCAAATGTGTTCTTCAAGTAGTTTACTGAGTCAGGACAGAATTTAAGCGTATCTTGTCCTAGACTGGAGCCTCTTTTCTCCATAATGGGCAGGAAGATGTCAAGATGTTCCACTGCAAGTGTCTGAAATGTTTAAATTAATTTGTGTATCTTGATAAATTTGTCACCATTATTAGTTATCATGCTTTTGCATACTGTATTTGTAGCTATGAGATCCGAGGAAACTGGCCAGAGTTTTTCTGTAGTTAAATGCACTATCTTATACAAGCCCTGGTAGTATAGCTAGAAAGAAGTGTCTAAGATGTCAGAAATGTAATGTTTTCTTCAGGGTCTTTTAAATGAACTACCTTTGTAAGGCTTTCAAACTTGCTTATAAATATTCTAACAGGCAGCAATTTTCCGCTATATTTTTAGTCTGCAGACCAGTAACACCCATTCTGTTTCTCGAGTCGTGTAATGTCCCATACAGACTGTGCTTTCATTTATTTCTAATAAAAGAATATATTCTACACAGTCTTCTTCTTACTGGTTACTTTGATGTATTAGCTAAGGTTCTTCACTGCATATATCAAGTATCTTTCAATGTCCTGATAAGGAATACAACTTTTTGGGATTTTGGTTTGGTTGCATTTTAATTTATTAAGAATTAGGTCAAGAAGCTCATTAAAAATCTAAAAGCTGTGGAATTCTGTTCTTCAAATAAGAATTCATAACTGCTGTATTTATATATGGCCCTAAACTTCAATATTTTTAAATATAGAAAACATTGTAATGATTCTAAGTAATTAAAACATTTTATCATGCTAAACTACTATTTTGGATATAAAAAATTAATTACTAATTTTAAAAAATTAATAATTAGGACTACTAAGGGTCTTGGTTTGCTTTTTTTTTCCTTGTTTGCCTATTCCTATTTGGTGGTGTTTTTTTGTTGGGTTTATTTTTTGTTGTTTTTGGGTTTTTTTTTACTTTTTACTCCATTTATTCTGTGTGTGTTTTGACGGCTTTGGTATTCTCAGCACAATATTCCACAGACACATTTGAGCTCAGTGGCTATTTCTGAAACTCCTACAGACAAATCCAGATTTGAATGCAACTCTCTGAGCACTAGATGCACAATTTAGCAATCATATTTTATATTTGCTGTAGCATGACCTTGACATCTGTGTATATAAAATTTGTTATATTTTCCACATATTTTAATATCTAGCAGTAGATACTTATGAATGAATTTAACTCTGAAGTCTAGGTAACCCTGTCTTTTTTTTTACACATAAGCATGTTAAAGATAATTCACTAGAGTACTTTTATTATGGTTAAGAATTTAAAATCATAGATATTTGTCTAATGTATATTAGAATTTTTTCACCTCAATAGAATTTGCTTCTGTTTATTATTGCTTATTACCTTATGCAGGTATGTTTTCCATAATGTTTTCAAATAGAGGGAGTATATGAATGTTAAACATTTCTGTGTGGATTCTTTTTCTTTTATATTCCTTCCTTCACCTGAAGAATTCACCACAAGACACACATGACTTTTGAATGACAAAGTGCAGCTTGTAGTATATCTTACCTAAATTAAGCTTAAACCCAAGATTCACAAGTAAGTGAGGACAGAACAGAGACAAAAGTCTTAATCTACAAAGGAGAAATATACTTCACTTGACATGCAGTATCCTACTTGGATGTCAACAGATGGTTTCAAACCATAGCAAAGGTTGAATTTCTTTGACATTTGAAGCACAGTGGTCTTTAACATCTGCTGTCCCCTGATGTGTGCTTGACAGCTTATTTCAGCAGGGGATACATAACATCATATTGGCATTTTTTTCCAGCTTGTACAGCTGGGAATAACCTGGACCACAAAGGATCATACCTTTCAAAGCATCTTGATACACCATTATATTTTCTATATTTTTTCCAACTGCTTCAGCAACTTCTAGCATTTTAAATTAGAGGTCTACTCTTACACAGAAAACAATTTGTTTACTCAATAACATGTTAATTTCTGTTGCTTCAAAATAGTTGAACTAAATACCAATTTTCTTGTATACATGTCAATCATTTATTAGAAAAGAACTTTGTCAGTAATATTGATGGGAGTAAATAATTCTGTTAGGAAATACTGTTAATGTACCATTTGTTGAACTGCATATTTAATTCTGTTCTACTATTGCAGTAAATGTACTTTTTTTTCTTATTTTCATAAAAGTGACAATCCAAGTAAAAGGATTTTACAAAGGAGGGGCTAGGTTGCTTAAAGAATCACTATCAAAGGTATTAGCAACAAAGCAGGTTTTAAAATTATTGGTGAAAATGCAGTTTTAGCAGAATTTGATAGCTAAAATCACTCTATTACTTACTGCATAGGTGAAGCATAATAGGAAATTTAATAAGAATCAGTTTGGAACGTTTTACACAGAGATTGGGGACGCAAGATAGTAAGACACCAATGATTATTGATTCTAAAATATAAAGACTTTAGCAGCACTAATTCATTAAATAATTTAACATTTGTAAGGTGACAAATATTGCAGCATCATCAAATTCCTTTCATTAGCTTTCCTGTTCTGAAAAAAAAATGTTTTTCACTTTGGTTAAATTTACTGGGTTTTATGACTACTATTATTTGTACCTTAAGTGATCCTTCCCTAAAGTAATCGGTGACTTTACAGAAGAAGCTGTATAAAGACAGTTGACATAGGAACCCTTAACATATGAAGACAAATTTCTGGATTTTTTAGATATTTAAAAAAGTATCAATTCTTTAAAAATAGGTATAATTTCTTTGTTCAGCTCAAGAATTAACATCTAGTGCATTAAAATTATTTGTTTCAAGGCAAATTTATTGAAACGTTTTCATAAGAAATTGGCCATGGCAGAAAATATGTCCTCTTTATGTCTTTTGTCATACCTCTAACTGCTGTATCATTTGTCTTAGTCACCCGGGGCAAATGATACAGGAGTGGCATGGCACTAAACATCAGTGTGAGTCTAAGTCAGTTGAGACAAAAGAACAGCAAAAGGAGGATAAAAGTTAAAGAATCTTCCTGATAAGTGATTAAATTCAGTGGACACCTATCAACACATATCATGCACAAGGCGCATGAGCAACCTTCCACCCTTAACCATTACTTGATTTGTCAAAACAACTGATAACTGCTGTGTTAAAATATACTGTGCCCTGAAATGTGTGACCCTTACAACCACACATTGGGTAAAGTTCACCTGATGTGCTTGATTTTAGAGACGTAATGTCACAATTTGCTAGGACAAGTGGGGTGTTGTGATGATTCATTTTACCGATCCCAAAAGTGCAAAAGACAAACAGCAGGGGACTATCAGTTTAATCACAACAAATGCACCTTTATTAAGGGCCAACAGCAAATGCGATAGAGGAAGCAGAAAAGGAGATGAAGGATAGAAAGAAAAAGAGGGGAGGAGGGATCCTCGATGGTCCAGCCACATAGATTCGCCATCATCTGTGGGGGTTCACCAAAGTCTTGGTTAACTTAGGGATCTTTTATCGTCCTCTGCTGAGTGGGGGAACTGGTAAAAGGCAATGGAGAAATGAGTCTATTGAAAAACAGGTACAGACAATCCATGTTCCAAAGCAGGGCAAATCAATTTCAGCAGTGAGCAGGACCCATTGTCCAGTGAACTCATCTGCAGGCACCTCTTGACAAACATCCTGCTTCAGTCAGGCCAGCGCTCCTGTGTTAGCATTATAGGGGTCTCAGTCCTTGGGAGGAAGCTTCAATCTCTGTCCCTCATGGTGGACCTGAAGCAGATGGGCGATCTTCCATAGGAGATCACCAAAGTTACCCCAGAAAGTTCATTTGGCCAAGAGGTGGGAAAATCCATGGATTCAGGTATTGTGAAGCAGGTGTAAGTGCATAGAGCAAGCTGCTCCTTGCCAGGCCCTGCTGGAAGCAGTGAAGCGTGGTGACACAGCAAACAGCCCTGCAAACCATCACTTGGGGAGCATCAGCCTCAGCCAGGCCAGAACTCCAGTCGGGGTCTTCAGGATCTCAGTCTCTGCCATGGCAATGATCGTGAGGCAAAAATGAGGGGAACTTCAGACCATCTCTTACACATAGCTCAAAGAGCCTATATGTTAAATCTGTAATATTGTGTGGTATTGTATGTGTACAGACTAGCTGCCTCATGTGCACTACATGAAATCACTTCTGTATCTATTGCCTCTTGATGGTGGTTACTCATTCACTGCCAAGAGTTGCCAGTCACTACCTTGGGTGGTGCAGGCCCATGTATTAAGACAAAACTGCTATTCATGCTGACTAACATGGATGACCATGTTAGTGCATAATTAAAAAAAAAATCTGATTTCAGAAAGTATTTTTTGTAAGACATAAGAGAAACACTTGCTTTTGCCTTTATGGGATAAAAAAACCAAAATTTGAACAGTGTCATCTTCAATCCATGACTTTTTACTGTCTGCTGTTGAACACACTGAGTAGTTATCTACTTCCTATGCAGATACCTTGGCAAATATTAAATATCAGCTCTTACATTCCCCAAGAAAGATTTTTTAGAACTAAAGTTAAATCAAGACTCTTATTTAGTCATATCAGGCTTGTTTATCTTTATGACTATCACATATAATCTTCAGGCATGCAATAAATCAGTTGTGCTGTCTTTGAGCTCATTGCATCTGCATCAGAGTTTCTATCCTCAGGGCTTTCAGTCTTAGTTTATACTGTTCTTTACATGGATGAATAAGGTTCATGAACTGATGCACAGCGCATACCTCAATTTCCAAATAATTCCTTTTCTAGAAACTACGTTTATAATGGTCAGGGGCTTAAAATGTGAGTATCACAGAACTGTAAGTAGAAGTTTGAGTCCAATTTACTAATCCCTAATTTTTTCAGGACAATAGACCAGCAAATTGTAGCAGAATTTGCTTTAGATGGTAACTGCCTAAGAAAGATTAAACAGTATCCATGTTAGTAAAATATTTAAATAATGAGGCAAGACTACTTATTTCATATAAAGGATTTGAATGTTTCTGTAAAGAGCTAGGAAAAAAATTAACTACAAGATCAACTTAAAGAATGTAAAAACACCTAAAACCTTTCTTTCTATCAAAGAACTTAAGAACATTAAATGCCAAATAAAACTACTCTAGCTTGGAAGCAGATATATTTTGTCCATGTGATCTTCTGTTTCTGCTGAAGACCAGCGTGTATATATATATGTGTATATATATATAAATGGAAATAATGTGTGTGTGTGTATATATATATATACATATAGATATATATATATATATAAGTGAACTATTGATATGTGGATCTACTGTTTATGCCTCAGTTATCTTCCTTGTTACACCACCTCATGTCTTTGACAATATTCAGAGAATAATTGTTTCATATGCAAAATTAAAAAAAAATCCAGTCTCTCTTTAGTAAAGAACTTCACTGCACACTGCTTTCTGACAGTTTAGGGGGCTGAACTTTCTCCCTAATCCATTCCTTTCCACACCAGTGTTAGAGTGCTAGAATGCTCCTGTATTTTAATAGGAGTGTGGTCAATTCATAGTAAATGTCACATTGTCAAAATAACATGTTGTTTGACTCATGTAATTTATTGAAGAGACAGGAACCTTTAATATTTCCAAATGTGATTTAAAAAATGCCAGCATTATAGGCACCAGGGACATAATACAATGAATCACATAACACATCTGGTAGATGCATTTAGAGTTCTGTGAAATTGCCAAATGGTTTTGATCACAGACTTAATAGCTGTCTCCTGTGACAGAGCTTTAGACAATTTAAATTTGTGTGTCTTGCCATTATCTCTTAGTACTTAACACTTGAATTAAAGAACTGGAATGAAGGAAATTCTTCTAATGCACATTTGCAACATTCCAGGATGTCATTTCTCTGACATATGTGTGTCTTTATCCAAGTAGATTTCTCAGAAATGGTGACATGACTTAATGAATTATTCTATTTTTAAAGTCTTTTTTGAATTATTCTTTTTTCTAAAATATTTTATTATCAAAGCAAGTTTCTTGTTTGCTCTTGTCCTTTTTAACTTGAAAACTAAAAGTAGCTTTTTATTTTTACGCTTGATGTCCTGAATATATTTTAAGTTTTCTGAGATTTTGTGAATTAAAAATTATAAATGTCAGCTTCTTCCTCTGAAGATTATGAATAATGTGGAAATAATAGCACTTCTCTATCAACAAAAAAATTCTTTATATCTGAAAAGAAAAATTACCTATAAGACCTTCTTTTCCTTTAAAAGAAAGATAGAAAGTTATAGTCCACTAAATCAGCCAGTACTATATTAGTTTCAGTAAGAACTACTCCTTCTCTCTAATAAGTAAATGAGAGACAAAAATACCTGAGCTCAAAGATAGGCACAGAACTAATAAAATAAAAAGAGAACTTAATCTGCCTGTAGATTAGTTGTTCCAAAAGAGCGCACCCGTATTCTTCACACAGAATGGATGAGTAACATGGGTCTAATGGAACGTGCAGTCTAACATTAGATAAAGTTTAACTATCTGAAGTTAGCTGATATGATCTTATCTAAGTGTACAGACTGCTAGTTGTAGTTTGCTCATCAGGTTAGTTATGAGGGAAGAAACAAAATACCTGCAATAACTATGGCCAAGACCTATACATAAACTCGTGAATTAAGAGCTACAACCTGAATAGGACTGAAGCACAATTATTAAAGAGAAGAAATATCAAAGATAAAGACAGAAGCAAAAATACCTCTGATACATAATAGACAGAAATATATTTTGCATGTAATAAATTGCCCTTTTCCAGTTTTATAATTTGTATTTACAACTTCAAGGAATGAACCAGACAAGACAGAATAAAACCTGAGGATCAGAACGAGTAACATTGGCTGGAACTCCAGAACCACTATCATTCTCTGTCATTGACCTATATTCCTGTTTCTTTTTCACTTCTCAAACCCAGCAATGGAATTTTGAACTGCTCTTTAGACACTGTTTGACTGCAAAAGTGGAAGAGAGTTTTGTTAAGAAGTTACATTTGTACTGCCAAAATGGAGCACATAGTCTCATCTGTGGATGAGGCATTTGTCAGCCATTGGTCTTCTGTTCATCTCCTTGTGAGGGAGGGCAGTGTTTAGAACTATCATGTCAGAAACCTAGCACATCAGTACTATCTTAAAATTCCAGAATAACAAATTGAAATTTTCACAGGAATTAGTTTAAAAAAAATGTAAATATAACTAAATATTGCATATTTATAATATCTAAAATATGGCCTAGAAACATATTCCTTCAGTGTTAAGTAACTTAAATCAATTTGATTATCTCCATGATGATATTTATATAAAAATAAATATTTATAAATTTAGGTTTTTTTCTCTGATTCCATGACAGAACTGAAGCAACATGAAAACTCTGGGTAAAAGAAATGAAGGTTTGGTATCTCAAGTTTATCCAAACATAGTGCAACAAAAATTACATTATCTGAATTTCACTTAAGACTGAAGGCAAACTTTTGACAAAGTTGCAAAATTAATTAGCTTAAAAGAGTATATGTTTGTCTGTGAAACTCATTCTACCTCAATCTCTGTTCTCTTTTTCTTATTGGAGAATTCTGAGTGTCATACATATTCAGTTAGACAACTGAAAATGACAGAAATGCAATATTATTTAATATTTACTAGAAGATGAACCTGCACTTGGAAATCTAAAATGAAATTGCATTTTATAAGGTTTGAGGATGCAAAATAAGGCTTTTAAACATTTTTGTTCTCTTAAATGTAATTTTAGATGGTTTCTACTTTTTTCATTCTCAGTAAAGACTAATTTTTTGTTTGTGGCATGCTAACCTACAAGTCAATTTATGAAAAAAATAAACATTTCCCCAAAAGAGAGTGTTTCAGAAGCAGTAGTGAAGGCCCAAGCACTTCCTCCTTCAGTCCTTTACTTCTTCTGCTGAATGATCTTTCAGGGAGAAGTAAATTTTGAGGAAATTACTCCATTGTGGTTTTAATCACAAAAAGAAAAACGTCAAAGTGAAAATAGTTCAGGGATATGATACCTCTAGTTAAAATCATCGCATTTAGTCGCTCTTCATGAAAAATTCTTCTGAATATTTCCAGCAAAGAATGACCTCTAGCCACCTCAGTAGGACTTAAATTCGGCAATATTAAAATATGCTGCAGGACTTTTTTTTTTTAATCATTCAGCTATTTCTTAAAGTAATGTGAACTGCTGGATAAAAAAATATATGCGCAATAAGAAGCATGTATTCCCTTCAGTTTATTTTACTATTCTGGTGATGTGCCTTTCAGCACAGATATTGGTTTCATAGTTCACCTTTCACATCTATTTCATGTAGTCTTCACCTCAGCTTAGAGTATTTTCATTCAAGATTTGACCTGACCTGACCCTTTTGAACTTGTGTGATCTCACTATCAGAGCATAATAAAAAATTTTTTTGAAACTGTAATAAGGAATTCAGTTCTATTTATGTACTATAGATTTTTTGTTTAGCTTCCATTTCCTTTTCTGCTCCTTTCTTGAATGCCACATAGTGATAAAAATGCGCTCATAAGTCAAAACCAGACCATAAGCTCCTAGAGCATTAGAAGATTATGTATTATGAAAACTTTATGCTGTTTATGTCAGTAAAGTAGGACTGTATTATAATTCATACATATTGTATGTTCCATCTGTTAGTTATTTAGTATTGTTTAATTGATGAGTCTAAAGGGTTAACCCAAACACAAGCTGACAGCATATACTAGGAGACAATGAGCTGACAGCAGCTGTTCCAGAAAATACCTGAGACAATGCAGAAAGTTAAATGCTTTGAAGTCTATCCCTGCCCTCCTGCTGAGCTGTCAAAGTGGTTTGATCAAGCTCCAGTCACAGGTGCAAACAGAAAGATTTTCATTAACTTTGTAAAGGGACACACTTCCTAAAGCTGGACTCAAACCTTAACTGAAACCAAACTTCCACACCTGAGATCTTCAGATAATTTTGGCCACTGTAAGTGTTCAAGTAAGACAAATATGCAATCAATCTTTTCTTACTTTCCCTTCTATTGTATTGGAACTACATTTTTAGTTATTATTTCCATTTTAAATTCAAACTATGTTTTATTTGGCAAAGGCTGTTTCAAATGATTGCATTAACTAATTTATTACTGTTTTGAGAAAGCTTATAGGCCTGAAATAATTTAGATCTATTCATTAATCACAAAAATTTCAGTAAAATGATTACAGATTAAAGATAAAAATACAGATACATATAAAAAGATAGCATGCAGTTCTCCTATCATGCAGTTCTTACGTCAGAGGTCAAAAATACAAGTAGATCTGATGTCCTAACAATGATGACCTACATGTGAATAATGGACAAGGAACTATGACAGTGAATAGGGAAACGTTGCTCTAGCTAGTGTATAAACTGAGAGCAGACATACTTGTATATCAAGTACACATTCAGAGAAAGAAAATTTCAAGTACTGTGAGACCCCTATTGTTAAGATTTTTCATCACATCAAAACATGGTTAAAATGTTGTGAGTAGTTTTATTCTAGAATGTAAAAATCTCTGCAGTTGAAGAGTTTTTAAAATATGCCTGTACCTCTCAGACAACTGCTTGTGTACCAATTTTTAGGGTTTATTAGTGTAACACAATTATTAGTGTAACACCAATTTTTAGGGTTTATTAGTGTAACACAGAGTTTGTGAATAGTGTAACACAGAGTTGTGAATGTGGTTTGAGGTGTTTTTCTTCCCTCATTCAGCTGTGAGAGGGCTACAAGGACAGAATATATTTGATGACAGTGGGATTCATCTAATCAAAACCAGAAAATAGAAATGTGTATGTTTGAAGTAATCATTCCAGACTCCCTTTAAAAAAATCCCACTTATACAGTGGAATTTATACTTGTAAGGTATATTTACATATATATATATATTATTCTAACATACGTATGAAAAATAGGTGAGAAAATTCTTATGTTATTGCTCAAGACAGCTTCCATTTACCATGGAGTTCAATGACAGCTAGAAAAAAAAGTTAGTATGCTGAATCAGGAGAGCTGCAGGCTGCTAAAATCTGTGTAAAAGACTTAAAAAGAATTTTTAGGTCCTGAGAGGATCTGTCTGTGAAGGGAAGTTATAAAGCCACCTTGTGCCAACCTGGGATCTCTGTCAGATGGCTGAAATACCATCGTAGATTCTCCGACTAATTCAAAGCAGTGCCTGGACCATAGGCATCCTTATCTAGTCAGATTTTCAGTCTTACCAGAAACAGAAACTTTCCTCCTTCTTGTTTGTTGGCCCAACTTGAAATTTGCTACTGTCACACATTTGCACACATTTGCACATTGGGTTAAAACCAGTAGGGGAAAAAATATATGCTCTGGTCCCTCCACTAGATGGGCCATAAACTTTGCATGTCTTACAAATGAGATAAATTACACAGAAAGATATTTAAGAAAAAGGATTTAATGAGAAGATAGGATAGATCACAGTTGTGAAGTCCAGGGCTCAGTCATGCAAGCATGTTGAATGGTGCCTGCTCACTTTTGATTGAATGCTTGCATCCTTCCTCCTCCCTTTGTCCCCACACTTCCTACCTGATCTGCCCTTGTTCTCCCTCTGTCCAGCTCTGGTCCTCCCACTAACAGGTTTTGCACACTCTTTTGGCTGCTGTTTTTGAAATGGAAACCAGAGATGGACAAAAAGTAAGTTCTGCCATAAACTGCTGCATATTTATCTATTTCAGACCTCATAATCTAGTTTTGGTTGATTCTCAGATGTCATGGCCACATGTAATTTAGAACTGAGAGGAAAGCCCACACAATCACCAAGCAACACATAGGTCAGAATAAGCAGTCTGGTGCTGACAGGCATCCCAAAGGGGATGGCTGTAAGAGAGGTGTCAACTACAAGAAAGCAAGCTGCAATTGAAATGGCATAATTGTTTCTAAAATAAAATCAGCTCTTGTTATTACCATTGAAGTATCAGGTCTTGTTATTACTATTGAAGCATCTTATGAAAACAAGGAAAATTTCTGGAGAGGATGTCCTGTTATTCTGACTATTGCTGACAAAGTAAATCTGACTGATAAGAGAAAATCCTTCAAACCCTTGCAGTATGCTGTATTTATCTAAACTTCTGCTTTGGTGACAATATCAGAAAACCAATCTATGTTTCCATAAATCTGTCACATGATTTCTTTTTGCAGGAAACATAAAAGGCTGTTGCCTCAAGCAACTCCTATTTTAGCTACACAAAGCATTAGTTCTTGTTCTTTCCTTCAATCAAACCTTTCCCCAATGATGTCCACAATATGTTCCTGTACCCACAGACTATATGCTCAGATCAGAATTAAAGTACTTGCAGAATGAAGTGTCTCTTTCTGTTGTACTAGCATACAAATTATCTCAACAATTTTATTCGCAATCTAAAAATTCACAGTCTATATTACAGTTAATCTTAAAAAAAATTTAGAAATTTTGGATTGGAGAGGAAAGCCTTGATTTTGGAGTAAATGGTACAGAACTCTTCAGTAATTATCTGATTGTCTAAGCTAAGGTTAATGTCAGTTAAGGAAAAAAATGACCAGAATACTATTGGTAGTTTTTCTAGGACCCAATCTAATGTAGTTCAGAAACCATTAAAATTACAGGCCCAAAATTATTCACAATTAATTTATGATCATTCATTCTGGATAAATATTACCTTTAAATAAGTCTGTATTCTCTCGCTTCCTTTTTTATTTTTTTCCTCTTTAATATATGTACACAATTAATATTCCCTTTTCTGTGTGCTTTGTTCTTTTAGGTCAGTACAGGTCTATGACATGGTCTTCATTCTTTTTCTTAAAATATCCCTTACCTCCATCATTCTCAAAGACTTTCTCTACCTCTGTCACCCTCATAGCCTCTTGAATCTGTATGATGCATACTTGTCATATACAAATCTCTGATTGGTTACTTATACAATGGCATTAAAACTTCCTTGTCTTTATCAGGAATACATTACTATAGGAATATATTTTAATTTAAAATATATCTGCATCTTATTTATGGCTCATAAACATTAATAAAAATACAGTTAACTAATTTCTTCTGTTCTTGTCACAGCTGATAAATCCATGTTTTATGTCTCGTTGTTCTCTACATTTATTTTGACCCCATAAATTTCTAACATATTATTGTTAGAAGCTCCACAGCCATTATCTTGCCTGCTTCTGGTTCTGTGGAGTTGCAAATCCAATAAGATAGGAAGAAAAAGGATGGAAGACAAGGCTTCATACATCCTTGGTTGGAAAAGTCTAAAAGCTCATGTGAATTCCCTGAATTTGTTCACCTACAAGAGAAGAGCTTTTCCAACTGCCTGGCACTTTTCCTGCCAAAAGTGCAAACATCTTGAGGAAAGAAAAGAAAGGAAGCAGTACTTTTCAACATATGAAGTGACTTTGCCTAAGAAAAAGGAGTTATACATCACACTGAAGGCTCCAAGAGCTGCTTTGTGTACCGAGAGTTTTGCTCCTATGACATTGTACATTCAGTTTCTGGATCAGGGCACACTTAAGTAAACAAATTCAATCAAGCCTTGATGTTTCATATTCAAAATTATTTGAATTATTAAAAATATTAAAAATTTAAATTATTAAATTTAATTATTAAAATTTTTTGACAAAATATCACTGTCCAATAAAATTAGTGTCACCCCTAAAGGCACAGTTTGGCAATTTTGCATATAAAATATTGTACATGATTTCATTTGCAAGCCACATAAATTACATTTTTTATTTACTTAAGAACTGCTAAAGAACCAGAAAAAATTCAGTAAGACTAAACTTCTTTTGCTTGGTCAGGATATTGATATACTTTTTTTTTCTTTTTCAGATCTGTGATATGTACTTGCTGAAAAAATAAGGACATTCAATTCCTGCTTTTTATATTTTAATGACAGGAACTTGTGTAAAACTGAAATATGATCATTTTAGAACAAAAAAAGAGTGGGTAAAAAGAAATATGTCTTTGATCACAAGATTTGGACAGACAAATTATGAAAAAAGGCACTAAGGAATATGTAATAATATTGAAAGAAATAATTTAATACATAAAAAATATATTGGAGTGAACATTTAAGTGAGCAAACTTGAAACATTTAATTGAAATTGAAGGTGGCTTAACTCCAATTTCATATATTTGAAAGTGAAAACATGGTTAAGGGAAAGTTTTATGTGTGAAATCAGACATTTTGGTGTTAAAGGAGACAAAATTAACATTGGTAATGCTAGAAATTATATTTTGAATCCTTTGATGCAGTATAATACCAAATAATATTGTTCATTAGGATTAACAAACATGCAAGGAGATTGGTATACAAACGTGAAACAGAAATTAGTATATTAGCAATACTGTCAACTGTATATTAATGAGAGATTTTCCCATTGTTCTTTTATAAATTTATGAGGGAGTTAGCCAATAAAATTTCTGAACTACAAAGATTGCAAACTAATTTTCAAAGTATTTTTTATTAAGCAGGATGGAAATAAAATCCCTAAGCAAACTGGATAGTTTTTTACTTTTTTCTCAAAAACTTATATGCTTAACTAGGACCTAGTTAGATATATAAAAAATGAACAATTAAGTTTTGAAACTAAGTTGTATTAAGGAAAAACTTTACAAACAAATTTAAATGTATTCATTTTTTACAGAAATAATGTGGTTTGGTTTAATCATTTTTACCCCTAAGTTTAAAATAAGTATTAAAATAATTCTTAAAAATCATAATAAATATTCTTCATCATTAAAAGGAACTTGATAAACAGTAATTTGGAGATAATCAAACTACCTTGTAACAAAAAATATAGAAAAAAAAATAAAGGAAGTGGTTGTTGGTGGGAGGTTGATAGATGTTAATTTGAATAAAGATCAAACAGTGTCTGATATAGTATTTCCAACATTATTTTCATGATTCTGCATACTTTTAAAAATAAAAAATTACTTTTTGTTCTGAAGAATTTTCACTACAATATCAAATATAATTCCTAACATTTATTGTCCACAAAATAAAATATGGATAGTAACTAATTTTTTAAGGAAAAATGTCTAATATATGGTGAAAAACTAATTAGGAATACAGTATTTCTTTCAGTAGAAACTCTCCATTGTAGTGATTTACCTACCTTTTTAATCTGTGTGGTAAATTAAGATGTGTTTAAAATATTTCATACTGAGATGCCACTACATAGTTTATGTTAATGTAAAAATAAAAATGATTTGTAAGGAAATGGTTTCAAAAGTTTAATAACCTGTATTTAAAAGGATAGTCATTTTTATTGCTTACATCAATTTTGTTGTTAAGGCACCTACTGCAATTATTTCTATGATGCATATCGGTGATACTTCAAACACTGTCACCCAGGTCTCTAAAACATTAAAAAATATTTTGTTTGTACTTTCAGTATCAGCAGTTTTACAATCCTAGTACTTTAAGGTAAAAGAATAAAAAATCCTCTACTTTTATTTCCTACAAACAGGAAATGGTCAAGAGATTAATAATTCATTATGAAGCTGTGCTGACACAAAATAAAACCAGCTTTGAGTGCAAGGAGCAGAAATTCCTCTGCATACTAATTTAATGTCACGGTCTGGTTATAGTGGGGTTTCGTGATGGTTCATTAGCCGATCCCAAAGTGCAAAATACAAACAGCAGGGGACTATCAGTTTAATCACAACAAATGAACCTTTATTAGGGGCCAAAAACAATAAATGCGATAGTGGGGCCAGAAAAGAAATAAAAATGATGGGGGGGGGGGGGAATGGGAATAGCTACCAACACAGACGAGATCCTCACTGGCCTGGACAATGGGGATCCATCTTGTTGTGCTGGGGAGAGTCTCCAAAGTCCTACCCAACCCAGGAGTCCAGTTATAGTCCACAGAGGAAAAAGGGGGGAACACACAGAACAATGAGAGTCTATTGAAATTGCTGTGGGGGGAACAGGTGTAATCATCCAGGCAGGACGAACACAATGAAGAATAAGTCCATTGAAGTCACCGGAGGAGAACAGGTCATGTCATTCTCCACCCCCCCACTCCCTGTGGTAGGGGTCTCAGTCTCAGTCCTTGGGGAGAGGGTTCTTGATCTCTGTCTGTCACGGTGGTAATGAGGCAGGTGAGGGGTCTTCAGTGAGAGACCACCAGAGTCACCCCAACATTCGGCTTAAAGGTGGAGAGTGAAGTGGTCATCGCAGCAGGCTGCCCCGTGCTGGGCCCACTCTGAGTCTTTGCCAAGTCCTTGCCAACTCCTTGCCAAGTTCTTGCCAGGCCTCGTTCGGAACAGCTAATGTGATGGTACAGGGGCTGCACCTGCATGTTTCCTTCTCCAAGCCGGAACTGCAGTCAGGGAAGGGAGTTCCTTCTCGTGGCAATCGGCAGGCAAATGAGTGAGTGTCTTCAGACGGCCTCTTACAAGCCCCTGGAGAAGACCATGGTGAGACATTCTGTGCCCCTGGCGCCTCTGGAGGTCCATGGGGAAGCAGAGATCTACCTAGACCCATGGAGCACCCCACACCAGAACAGGTAGCTGTGCAGTGGAGGCTCAGAGCTCTTGAGAAGCCTGCTCAGTAGCAGGCTCCTGGCAGGACCTGTGAACCCACGAGAAGAAGAGCCCATGCTGATGCAGGCTTGCTCTCAGGACTTGTAACCCCATGTTGGATCAGCCTGTTCCTGAAGGACTGCACCCCATGGAAAGTGTCCACATTGGAGCAGCTTGTGAAGAACTACTCTCCATATATAAATAGGAATGACGTTGGAGAAGTTCATATAGGACGGTCTCCTATGGGAAGGACCCCACAGTGGAGTGGGGAGTAAGCAAAGTGTGAGGAGTCCTGAGGAGGGAGTGTCACAATGTATGATGAACTGACCACGGCCCCCACTCCTTGCTCCCATGAGCAGTGGAGGGGAGAACATACAGAAAAAAGGGACTTAAGTTTTGCACAGGAAGATGGTGGTGTGGGAGAAGGTGTTTTTAAGATTTGTTTCATTTCTCGTTATCAGGTTCTAATTTCATTGGTAATAAATGAAATTTTTTTTTTCCACAAGTCTGTTTTGCTCATGAGGGTAACCAGTGAGTGATCTCTCCCTGTGTATCTCAACCCATGAGTCTTTTAGTACATTTCCTCTCCCTTGTCCAAGCTGAGGAGGAAAAAAGAGTAGCCTGGTGGTTACCTGGGTCCCAGACAGGGTCAGCCCACCACAGACTTTATAGAACTGCTCATATTTAGCTTGAAAGCCGTAAAGGCATCTCAGTTTACACCAAAAGTTCCTTCTGTAAACTGGCTGACTATTTTAAAAACTTGCAGAAAAGCATTAAATGCTGACTTTGTTGCCTTCATCTCATATAAACTGCCCATGCTGCATTTTATGACAATGTCTGCATCCTTGTCCTTAATAAATTTTTAGAAAGGAAACACAGCATGGTTTTTTTTTTTTTTCTATGCCAAAAACCACTGTGCATTGCATCGTTGCCTCTTATGATAACCTTTCCTGACTTACAGCTCCTGGTCAGTTTTAGCACACTGCCAATGAAGTTTTCCATCATCACGGAATAAGAAGAATACAGATACCATAATTCCCAACTAAGCATCAAATGTCCTTCAGTATCTCTAATTTAAATATTTACCAACAGAAAGTATGTGCTAAGTCAAAGTGCATATAAAGATCTCTCACTGTTTCTACCATGGCTATTTCTTGCCTGGTAGAATTCAGCAGTATTAGAAAACAACTCTTCCCTTAGAAATATGCAAGTTAAATAATTTTTTTCCCAAATTTTCAACTGAATTACTTGATTTCTGATTGGAATTCTCACAAGGAAATGAAAGAAACAAACAAAAAATTTCAAATGTTTGAATGTAGAGATATACAATAGGCAATAACATTAAAATACAACCTTTTTTTTCGTAGCTATATAAAGGATTTCTTTGAAATTACTATAAATAATAAAAATCTTATTGCTTGTGTCTTCTTGTTCTCTCATTTTGGCATGCTCTTCCCTTAAATGGTTTGTACAGTTCAGAGTATCTTTCAAAGTAAATATATGATAGATATCTTTGTCAAGAAAAGCAGCTTGATTTCATGTTCCAGTTATATAGGTCAGCATCTATGGTCCCTGGGTGCCTGGGACCATAAGGGCTCTCTCAGCAGTCCCAGGGAACAGATTGGCTATATAAACAGCACCAAAGCAACACACGCAGAAAAAGGGAAACCCCGCTGCTTCATTATTTTTCCTGCAGCTGTATGGGCTGTCTTGTGTCTCACTTATAGTTTTGTAGGGAGTAATCATATTGAGAACACCTGGGGTGACATGTAATTACAGCATGATTGTGTGGAAAAATGTGGGTCTATTCAAATTTCTCAGGGGCTACAGACAGCTGGTTCCTTTTAATTCTTACAACAGCATGTGTTCTGTAACAGCTGGAGATGCGTTTTTCTATTCAGCCTCATTTGATGGATTGATCATGAGGCAGGTGATCAGCAATTTCTAAACTGTAATTCAAACTCTGCTACTAACTTGCTGTTAGCCTTGGGCAAACCACTTAGTGTCAGATCCAGATGAACTATTTAAACACCTAAAGAATAACCTAGGTAGAATATGGACATTTTTGTGCAGAACTGCAGTTTTGAAATCCATGTTAATCCTGACCAGCTTCAGAAGCACCCCTGTATAGGAAATAGAGGGGATTTCAGCTTTGTTGCAATACTGTGTTAAAGTTCAAGAGATAGTTATTCTTAGTTTATCTGCAATCTTCAATTCATTCCTCTTATTGAAGGATGGAAAAAAAAAATTGCTGGACTTGCTGAGATATCAATCTCATTGAACTCTCATATTCTTACATTCCAAGAGAAAAAAAAAATTGGTTGAACAATGCAATGATACTATTAGTGACTTTTGAAATATGACTGCAGGAGAAAACTATTTGGAACCATTTTTATCCACAATTGTTTTTGCCTGGGGAAATGGAGTTGCATATCTTCCTTTCCCTTATCTTCCCTTCCCTCCCACCTCCAATACAGCAAAGTCATGCCCTATCCATCAGATTCTAGGTTTACTGAAGATAATTCCAGATTTTCCAACTCACAGAGCAAGAAAAATTGAATATGATTAGAACTTAATAGTTTTTTCTTTTTAATGAGACTCCCAGATTCTCTTCTTTGACATCAAAAATTGCATATTTATCTCTTTCAATGACTATTTAATATCAAAAGCCTGAATACAGTCATCAAAACCTAATATCTCTTTTTCCCAGTGCATGCTTGAATCACTTCAGCTACTAAATCACATTGTCTTAGGTGTAATAAAATATTGATTTTTTTCTAATTTTTGTATGGTGAACAGATTTTATAGAAAGGGAAAATATTTTCTTCCTGTTCTTCTACCATTAGGGAAAACGGAGCTTGAACTTTTATTGAATAAGGAAGACAATGATTGGATATTTTTCACCATGTATTGTAAAGGAAGTCCAGGAACACATAGCTGCTGGTTTATAAACCTAGCAGTACAATACAGAGACCTGTTTCATAGGATTAAGTTTGCATGTTGTATTCTTTATTTTCTAAAGAGAAAAGTTATTATTCCTCATAAGCATATGAAGTGCCATTCAGTTTACATTTACGTGCACACTGCAAAAAAAGGAGTTCAGAAAATATTTAAGACAACAAAGAGAAAAAATGAACAAAAGAAAACAACACAAAACCACTGAAGAGCAGATTCTTTCCAGGGGTCTAAAGATTTCAGAGAATCAGGTTGTTGTGTTCTTATTATAATACTATCCTACAATTGTGGCCATTTCAGCAGGGCTCAATATGTTGATGTCTGTTTTATTCTTCAATAAGTTAGGATTTAAAAAATAAAAAAGTATCATTATGTTTATATTCTACTGAGATCATCATCCAGTTTGTGTGTTCATGGAATAGAGTACACTTAAATCACAGAAAGAAAGAAATCAATTGTTTATTATAATGCCAAAGACATGTTCTGTATACAATTCAGCTCCAGAGGCGCAAGTGACACAGCTCCCAAAATGTACTGTTTGCTTTAGTTACTGTTCAGACAGAATCTCCAGTTAAATGCTGGAAAGAATTAATGGAAATAATTTCAAATGTAGGTGAGGGAAGCAAAGATGTGACTGAAATCTGTCTGCTTCTTTCACTGAAGCAGTAGAAGATCTCAAAATCGCAAAGTTGAATCTTCCCAAAAGACTGTGGGGCCAAGGTCTGTGGAAAAGAGTGGTCTTTGTCCTTGCTGCTGCACTGTTCTTTTAGATTCCAAAGGGAGTATTTACTACTGCTGAGTGCTATGTGGTACATTACCAACTTAACCTGGTTTTTATGCAGGCCTTTTTTTTTCCTTCCTGCACATCAAACATGTAAACACATCAGCCTAGCATGGAGAAGTCACAAAGTATATGTTCTACCTTGAATCCCAAAGGTTTGTTACAGGTGAATTGTAATGATCAGGATGCTTATGAAGAACATGTATATCCTTGGATGTGATAAACACAGTTGCATTTCAGAAAGCAAAATAACTACCTCTACCTATCTACATCTAACTATAACAACATAGCCTTACGATGCTCTATAGAGTTGAATTTTTGGTCTTTACATCTTTCCAGTTCTTTGATGACTACAGAAAGTTTTCCATCATATATCCTCTCGAGTGTCTAGGTTGATGTGTTTATGTGTGAACAGAATGCTCATTTTCGTGAAAATTCAGTAATGACCATGGTATTTTCTTGAAGCAGCCCTTTAAAGGAAATGGTTTTGAGGCAGAGTTCTAAAATAAAAAAATAAAATCCAAATACCCCCACTCTCACCTCTTCAAGATAGGTCTTGATTCAGGTTTGTATTTCTAGTTAAAGTATGTATGCTTTTTGAATAACTTAGAAAAAATATTATTCTCTTAGACATTAAGAATTTGTTCCCACAATACTTTTATGTTGGAAATTTGAATGGCTAGCCATTTCTCCCAGCATGTTATTCTCTATCACTTTACGACTTACCACTTTAAAAAAAATAAACCAAAAATATTGTATACCATTAAGCTTGCACATTAAGGTGTTGTACTTAAATCAATACTAAAAAAATAGAATATGATAGCAATATTTCTTGATCATGTTTCAGCTTTGGGTCAAGTTCTACGTTAGTTAGCATAATTCTATAATATTTGGTAAAATTAATTGTAATGTAAGTGCAAAGAGAAGAATTTTAATTGTAGTCTATTACCACTATTTGCAACATGAATTAATCTTGAAGACATCTCTATAAGGTACATCTACAGTCCCTGACAGAATTTTAAAATATTATTGTCTTAAGATGAAATACATATTAGAAAAAACAGTGTTTGAATGTCATTTAACAAAAACTATTTTCTTTTATTAGGAGTTATGTGTAGACATAAAGAAAGCCATATTAGGCATTCCTTTAAAGAAAATAGGATCCATTCTAATATGGAGTAAATTCTATTTTGAAGTTAATTTAAATATTTTTTTGTATGAAAACTATTTTGAACTCTTCCTTTCAATCACATTTTTTTTTGCCTTTCAGATAGATAGATACTACCATTTTACTATATAAAAATCAAAAGAAATATTTGTCAAAATAGAAAAGCTGACTAAGCAGTTTAAATAGTGAAGTTTCTATATAGAAAATGTTACTGAAAAAAACTGAATTAAAAAGTGAGAAATTTTTTACCCTGAATTTCTGAAGTGCTTGCAATTGTATCTTTTCTAGTTAATGCCAGTGAGCAGAAATCAAAATTCTTGTTTTTTAAACTATTTTAATATAATGAATTCATATATTTTATAACTGGCTCAAAATCATGAGCAGTCTTAAACAATAGTTCCATGATTTTAATTTAATAAATATGTATCTTATAGTTACTTCCAAATCAAAAAACATTATGAGGACATCCCAGGCAAGACAGAATAGTTGACAGCCCATAGATTTAGATAATGGGGTGTATTTGAGAATGAACAAGATTAGAGCTTTGGCCCCATTTATTTGCATTGCACGTTCATTCAGCAGACCACAGCACTGTGTTTATTACATCTCAGCTTCCCTTTCCTGCAGGAAGGCTGCTCAGTACTGATGTGTACAGTGCTACTGGTCACACTGTCCAGGGTCCCTGAGAACACCCTGGCTTACATATCATACTTCATATCTCTGATTTCTGGGATCTTTCCTCAGAGTTTACTTCAGATTTTGGCCTCAAACACCTAGATTTTCTATTCCAAATAGCCAATGTGCAGAAGTATTTTATCTGATCACCTCCCTAACTCATGGTTCAGGACATAACACTGTTTAATCCAAGTGCACAAATAGTACAGCCAGCCTCTACCCATTTTAGCTATCAAGTACGAGGTTTCTGCTTTAAAATTCAGAGTTTCAGTTCTGGACTCTTACTCACCCACACATATACATAATTACTTGCCACATGTTAGCATTCACAATTTAAGTTACTACCCTTCCTCCTAGAATGAGATCTTCCATCATGTCTTTAATTATTGAATAAAAGGATCAAATGGAATACTTCTGAAGCAAAAGTTTGTATCTCATTCTTATGAATTTGAATTTCATTTTTATTAATATTTTCTTAATACATACTGTTCACTTCTTGACAACACTATACTAGTTTAAAACTTTTTAAAATGAAAATATTCATGCCACTTATGAAAGCAGAAAGTGGACCTCTGTAAAGTTATATTTGAAATTTAATGTTTGGGGATTTTTTTTTAGATGAAACAGAAAGTCTAAGTCATACACTACTCTACTGTCAAGCGTTGCCAAAGAAACAGCAGGGAACTCTCTTACTGCCAAGACAAAGACAGGGGAAGATATTACAATTTTTGAACAAATGTCTGATTTTTCAATGCCTATTCAAAGTAAGCCGCACATAGCTGTAAAAATTGTTTTGTGCAAGAATAACTGACATGTTTCTTTAGCTATTGATGAAGAAAATAAACAAAATAATACTTTTCCTTATATAGCACCATTTTCTAGTCAACATAATTTAGGTTACTTCTTGGGCTTGAAATCTTGGAGTAGTGTAATTCAAGTTTGGAAAGGACATCTTTAATTCAACTTTCTGCTCCAAAGCAGAATCAGTTATGAAATCAGACCAGGTTACTCAGGGCTGCATCTAGTTAGGTCTTGAAAACTTCCCAGGATGGATAATGCAAAATTTCACTAATCTTGTGGTCTCTAGTGCTTGACTGTCGCTACAGCTAAAATGTTCTTTTTACATTTAGGTCTCATCTTTATGCCTGTCATCAGTCAATCTCTCTGCCAGATCTGATGTGGAAAGCCTGACTCTTCTTGAGAACATCCTCATGAGCAGTGGATGCTTCACAATAATACCCTGCTGGTGTTATTTCTGCAGCCTGAATGGACCCAAACTCTTTGCTGGCAGAGCAAGTGCTCCAGCTCTGGTCATCTTGGTTCCTTCTGCTGAACCCACTGCAGTTTGCAGATGCCCATCTCATATTGGGCAGCCCAAAACAAGGTGCAGCATTTAGAATGAATCCGACACGTGCTGAGTAGAAAGGTGGATGGTCACTTGATCTGCTGGCTGTGTTCCAGTTCATACAGGCTGGGAGGTTCCTGACCTCTGCTGCTGCCAGAGTACACTGGGAGCTCACATTCAGCCACTGTCTCACAAAGCCTTTTCTTCAGGAAGGTTCCCTAACGGAGCAATCTCCTGCCTACTCTGCTGCAAGGACTTCCTTCCCTCAGTGGAAGTTTACAAGGTTCCTGACAGTCCAAATGAGGTCTGACTTCAGGGTATTGGTATCTAATTTTTCTTAAATCCATATATGCATAGACATTCTTTCTTTTATCTGTCGTGGATTAAGGAGAATGAAATTAATATCATAAAACCTTTCTAATGACTTTTGTGCTAATTATCGCTTTTAATAAATTATCTGATTAAGTGTGGGCTCCCTTGTAGTATAATCCTCCTTACCATTTATTTAATTTCATTCAAAGAATCTAACACTTTTGGAAATATCTGTATAATCCAGTAATACATTATTTCTAACCTTAGGGAGGCAAAATGTGAATTTTCTATCAAATATTTATTTTTGTCGTTAAAGCTTCTGTCTTGGACAGTATCATAATATTTTCTCTTCCTGGATATGTTTGCTCATGTTTGGATATAATCTAACACCCAAAGAGCTACCTACTGGTTCTCAGTATTTCCACAGACAAGATGCTAAATTCATCAGTAGGACAGAAATAATTTTCATGGGCCTGAAGTTTTATATATAAATAGTCACAACATCACACTCAAGTGAATTTGTCTTTCAAATTCACTGCAGGTAGTATTTCTATTCAGATCTATAATCTGACTTCAGTTCCAAGTGTTCACAGAAGTTCGAGACTATATTTAGATAATAGTCTTGAAAACATGCAAGTAAATTGTAATGTAACCATGCTTAAAATTAAATACATATTTAAATTTGAAGTAAAGGTAAGTTTTGAATGATCCCTGGATATAACACAGTCTTATTAACTCAAAGTAAATGAAAAGTAAAGTATAAGCTAGATACTAGAACAGTTCTACAATCACTTTAACATTAATATTTTAATATTTTAATATCAACTATGGCAATATAACAGTTTTGTTTTTTTTTTAAAATCTATAATTATATATTTCCTGATTTCAGAATTATTTGAGTTTCATTATGCCCAGAAAGACATATTTCACAGAGATAAGGAAAGACATTTGTGTTGCTGTTGAGGCAGGATGGAAATGAGGAGACTGACTCAGAAGGCTGTGAGAGTAAAACTCTGGTTTATTCAAATGCACCACTCTTTTATACAGAGGTTTGTGAGGACCAATTCCATTGGTCCTGAAGTGAAAACAACCTACACCATTGGTGCAGAGTGCTTGATGCACAGTGATAGAACTTAACTATAAACAATGTGAACAACAAGAGAGATAAAGAATTATTTACATTCTTCTCCAGTCCCAGGCTTCTGCCTGTCTAGAAACTCTCCGTTTCTCTCTTTGACTGAATCTGAGACTGACACATTTGTATAATAATATAGATATTATTAGTGATGGCATGCTTACCACAAACCCTGAAAAAAAAAACCTATTTAAATGAATATTTCAGATTTTCTTAATGCTTCAATGATTAAAATTTTAAAAAATTAAAATATTTGAAAGATTTTAATAGTTTTGCATATTCCTATAATTTTAGTAATTCTTATTAAGAGAACTTTATAATTTTGCATGCTACAATTGAAGCTCTTTGTATGAATTTATTAGTATTTTTTAGATGCTTATGTTTCAGTGTGCAAGATTAAAAGTCCATAAAACAGAAATTGGAGCTGAAGAATAGAAATTACATTCTAATATATTCAAATTAAAATGATTAAGAAAGTAAAAATGTAGAACTATATTCTTTAAAATTAAATTGACCAAAATAATCACACTGCAAAAGTATTGGATTTTTAATCAGATTATCAATTGAGTTTCATTGTAGGTAAGACTGAGATGGATTTATAGATGAAGATAAAGGTTAGCATGCATTTTGTCAAAAAGCCATTTATATGTAACATTTGCTTATATTTTAGCAGATAACTTTGAGGGTAAAATCTGGTTTAGTCTCTGACCCATAAATTGATAGAATTTCTTTTTTTAAACATCTTATAAGAAAACTAGGAGATACCTAGGTGCCAAAATTTCAGACTCTTCTGAAGGCGAATTATTTTATCTAAAGTGCTTATTCTACTGAGTTAATTATTTCTTTGTTATTTTGGGTGTTTAGTTTAAAATCAAGAATTCTGAGTCCAGGTAGAATCTGAAGATTCTCAGAAACAAACAATGCAAACCAAAGTACACCACCTCTTCACTCTCATCTATTAATGCCCTATCTATTGTTTCTGCCTTCAGGCTGGACTGTTGCCTTTTGCTATTCATATACTAATTTTTTTTTTCTCAGCAGTTTTATTCCTATAAAATATCTCCATTCTTTTCTGTTATTTCTGATAATTGACTTTGAACCAATGCAAGTTAGTGTTAGAACAGATTAAAGGTTAAACTCTAACAGTGACCATGTTTAGAAAGCTTTCTTTGATGAATATATCCAAGGAAAGTCAAATCAAATGCAGAGAAACTTTGTCAACTGTGGCTCAGTTTTAATAAAAAATCATGTATCAATTAAATTTGCCAGGAAGTGGTTAAACAACTCAATGAGGATATATTAAGCAATTCAGTAATATATTACACTGGACGTCTGATAAGATTACCTTGAGAATAACATACATACTCAATAGCTGTGTCATCATGGAGTTAGCAAGGTGAAGTTCTTATAGCTCATGTGTTGCTTTTGCTCAGTGGGTAATTTAAACCTTAAAATATACTCTTTCTTTTTCTTCAGAAATAGTTAATGATACAAGTACTTTATTCAAAATTGTAGAGGAGTTTGACATGGTTTAACATCAAGAAAAAAATCAAATTGGAATGAAGAATGTATGTCATACAATCTGAAATATTTACAGCCTCAGAGATAATTATTCTGATTTTAACCTCATTTTATCAGTAATGTTCTTCTAATCAGAATCAGACACACATTTGTCACAGTGAGACTCCTAATTACGTTTAGTGCTTCAAAAAACTCAGTTTGAAAAGAAGAAACTAAAATAAGAGAAGACAGAAAAGAAGTAATGACCTGTGCAAAGTGTTGGTAGAAATATGACTTGACATTGTAATCTGAAAAACCCAGTGTATTTGAAGTGAATGCCCAGATGAGCTTCATTCATCTTTGGAAAGCAGACCAACATAGAAATCTCTGATCTTTTGAACAGCAGTTTAGTTAGACTAACCACTTTGAATGTGTTTGTTTTGTTGTTTTTTTTTTTTTAAGTAAAGAAATGTATCCAGTTCCACAGATATTCATCTTTGTAGTTTTCTACTCTATAAATCCACTTCTGATACTGAGGCTTTCTTTTTAATTGTGCTTATTTTTAGAGGAATGTTTTTACTGCTAAAGAGTGACTGGAAAAATTGATTCTTCAATTAAATTGTTTGCATAAAATGGAAGGTCAGCCAATAAAAAAAAAAACATCTTCTATTTAATACTAAATATATATATGTATATATATATATATATATATATATATATATTTATTATGGAATTTTTTGCTATGCATTTTTACTGGAAATTTTAGATACAGTATTACAGTTCTTGATCATAAGACTGAAAGACCTTTGAGGACTCAGTGACCCGAGTAGAGCCAGTTCTGTCTGTGCCAGAGTGCACACACAGTCTGGCTTTCTGGTGTTGTGTTGCAAAAATCAGTTGGCCCCTGGATAAACTCAGTCAGTGGACAGTAACACAGGACTAGGGTAGGTGCTTCCACTTGGTAGCTACCCAATAGAGGCCATTACGCTTTCTGCATATCTTAGTATTTATCTAAAAGAAGTTCACATATAGGATCATATAGAATTATTGGGATAGAAAAGGCTTCAAACACCATGGATTTCCAAACACCCTGGAATGGACAGGGACACCATCCACTAGAGTTAGTTGCTCAAAGCCTCATTCTACCTGATCTTAAACAATTACAGGGATGGGACATCCACAATGGATATCTATGGGCAATCTGTTCCAGTGCTTCACCCCCTTAAATAATTCTTCCTAATATCTAGAGCTACAAGTTTTCAGTTTGAAGACATTCTTCCTTGTCCTACAGAGTCCTGAACTTGTTGAACTTCATGGGGTTCACACAGATGACCAGTTCTCTCTGGATGGCATCCCTTCTCTCCAATGTGCTGATCGTGCCACACAGTTTTGTGCTGTTGGCAAACTTGCTTAGGGTGCACTCAGTGCCACTCTCCATGTTGCTGACAGAGCTGTTAAACATCACCCGTCCCAATACCAACCTCTGCCGAGCGCCACTTGTCACCAGGCTGTTGACCACAACTCTGAGTGCAACAATCCAACCAGTTTTTAAATGCTTACTGATTGATCCATCTGTCAAACCCATGTCTTCAGCTTAGAGACCAAGATGTCTTGCAGGAGAGTGTCAAATTTTTTGTACAAGTTTAAGTAGATGACCTCAACTGCTTTTCCCTTATCCACCATTGCTGTAATCCCATTGTAGAAGGACACCAAATTTGTCAGGCACAGTTTGCCCTTAGTGATGCCATATTTTTCTTAGCACAGATTTCAGGATAATCTGCTACCCGATCTAGTCAGGCATGGAGGTGAAACTGACAGTCCTGGAGTTCCCTTGGTCTTCCTCTTATACTTTGTAAAACTGAGGGTTATATTTCCCCTTCACAGTCAGTGACAACTTCAGTGGACTACCATGATTTCTCAGATATGATGGATGGTGCTTTAGCCACATTATCCATCACATCCCTCAGGATCTGTCCATGAATCTCATCAGGTCTTAATTGCTTGTGCCTCTTCTGATTCCTAAGACGGTCTTGAATTTGATCTTCTTCTACATAGGAATATCCTTTTGGTTGGATAGAATAAATAACATACAGAGCAGTTTTCTTCTAAAAAGATTGTATAAGAATTTAAATTACCAAAATGGGCAAAGCTTCATATGGACAGGATCTGCTTGGCATGCTGTGCCCTGATCATAAACCCATTTGATGCAGCATGGTTCAGGGTTTCCAGCATCTTAAGGGTCATAAGATTATCTACACTATCTTCCCTTTCCTTACCCTGTTAGCTCTGATATACAGCATTTTAAATGGTGCTTTACAGAGTCTGAGTGCTTTTCTCACCAGGATTATAGCAAATCAGCTCCTCCTGAGAGAGAATAGCAATGCAGGTAAACTTTAATAAATTCTCATCAAAGGTAGATGATGAGACTCAGCGTAGGCTGCCAATGGTTTCAGAGTGAGACAGTTCATAGAGTTTATACCAAGAGTAACTGTCTATATTTTTAAACCTACCACAAACACATGCTTTGATTCTGATTTACATACTACAGTAAATTTAAAATTATATAATTTCTTCACTTATTTCTGTAGCTGCTAATTCCCCCTTTTTTTTTAGGTTTTCAGTTATGCACAAAACTTGTAAGTTATTTAGAGAACTCAAACTTAAAGTTGTAAAAACTATAAATCTGCAAATGTTACTTTTGAAAGTAATATTTACACCTTTTTAGTAATGTAAAAGTAGCAATTAATAAAGGAATTATGTTTTGAAAGAAACAATGAGAATGTTTACTGAAAATGCCAGCATTTATCTAACAATTATTTCAACATTTTTCTAGTAATATTTTCAACAAGTGAATTGTAGGACAGTTTTGCTGTTAGGTCTCTGAGGCTGGTTAGCCTGTGGCAGTTACACATGTACATAATATCCTCTAAGGGTCTCTCAGAAAATTAGTTTTCTCCAGCTGAAAATACCTTACCACAAACTGGATGTCAGGTACACATGGATGGTTTCCAATCTTTTCCTGCGTAGTGACTTGCATTTGCAGCTTCTAAGGCTATAAACCCACTTGATCTATGGAAATCTCTACCTGTGAGGACCTGCATGCAATTTTACTTAATTTAACTTTTTTTTCTGGTATGGAAAAATGTGCCATAGATCTGATAAATTTGATTTTTTTCCTTCTATCATACTCAGTAAAATCTACATGGGAAGATCTTAAGTTAAGAAACTCCTTTATTTTCTTAATGGATATTACAAAAATGCCTAGTAATGTGATTGAATGCATCTACAAGACTGTAGGTAGGCCTGAAATAGCAGCTTCCAACACTTACTCTAGTTTTAAATGATGTCCACATTCTATGAGAGGATACTTTCTTAATTTCAAAATCAGGGTATATGCATGCGAACAGCTCATGAGAACTAATCCTGGAAATTTCTAACTGTCAAGGCACTGGTTCTGCTCATTTGACTGTTCAGCATAGGTGGACAGTATATTCTCAGAGGTGAACAGCATAGAGCGTCACGTACCAGTGCCCAGAAACTGTCTGTGGTGCTGCTGGTTTTTAGTGCTGTCATAGCCTAAGCAGCTACATGCAGATTAGCTTTGACCTAAAAGCCAAATAAAATAAGTGCATTCCAGTGGGACACTGTATTTCAAGTGTAATAGCTCCAGAAGTTAAGGAGCTGTTTGGTCACTTGTGTGAATCCTTTCTTTTTCCAGTCTGTTGTCTTTTTTGTTCCTTCTCAGCACATTATTATTTATTTATCATATAACCTTACAGTGGCCTTCCTTTCCTTAAAACATTCCTAAGTAATAAAAGATCTAACTTTAATATCAATTACTTTTTGATGCAAAGAGGTTAGAATTGTCTGCATTTCTTGCCACACATGCATGGCTGCTATCATGCTTTTCTTTATATCACTGACTTTAAGCTTGGCTTTCCCAACATTCTCTTACATTTTTCCTGGTTTAGTACTAATTACTTTACTTTTTTTTAAATTAGTCCACAATTTTAGTATGTACTGTTAATGAGTATTCTGACATTTTGGAGTGGTTATGTCCTACATGGTTGTATGCATACCCATAGCTTTTATACCTAGGAGACTGGAAGCAGGGGGTGATGTAAGGGAGCCCGTTCATTGATTCATGAACAATATTCCTTTCTTCTTGAGTGATTAAGTGAAGACTCTTCTTTATTTTTCAACAAAATTTACCAACATGTTGTCCTCTAGCAAAGGCAACAGGGAGAAGCAAAGGCAGAAAAAGGGAGCTCAACAGTTTGAAAAATCAAGAACAAAGCACAATATGATGCAGACAGCTGTTTCAACAAAGCAAAACCAAGCTGTGGTTTCCAGAGTATTTAGATATTCAGAGGATTCAGTCACTTTGTAAAACACTTGAAAATCTACTAATGAGCTTATCTAATCTAGCTAAACTAATCTACTATATGTTTGACCTTACTGTATACTCTTCTCCTGTTGCTACCAATTTTGACATGTGAAATGAGGGAGAACCTTCATATATTTTTTGATCTGACTAGATTACAGGGTATAAATGTAATAAAAAAATGCTTTGGTAGTCATAATTAACAGAAAAAACAACAAGGAGATTTCTTAAAAATGTTAAGCAACTTCATTGCTTTTACTAACCTCAGTGGGAGTTGAACCTTTTGGAAAACAGGTCACATATTCAGGCACTTTATATTTAGGTCCATTTTTTCTAACCCCTCAGGGTAGTCTGTTTCTGTACTTGTATCTGCAGTACTTACTCTTTTGCAATTCCCATCTCAGTGACTTAGAGAAATGAAGCTGGCTTCACATTTTTTTTTCCTTTTCCCCCTCATGTTCCCCCTTGCTTGTGATGAGAGTAATTGCATGGTAGGAGGTTTGACTGTCTAAACTTATTTTTACCCTAGGTGACCTTCTACCAGTATTTCAGCCACAACACAATTGTTTCTTTTCAAACCTATATGGCACTGATAGAAATGGAAATAGTTTCAACTCAATTCTACAGTAGAATAAGAAGCCAAGATAGGAAAACTGTATTACTCAGCAAATCTCAGTTCCATGAAAAGGCTTATTGAACAACTAGTGAAGCAGAGACTAGGTAAAATAACTCACTGTCAGGTACCAGCTGTCATAAAAGATTAGACACAGACACTGAGCACATAGAACTGTTAATTTGATTCAGCATTTGTATTCCTTCCTGGTATAAAACTCAAAGGTTTCCACTTCAGCTGTCAGTGAATGGACAGATTCCTCTCTGAGGCCCACTATATAATCATTAGAAGGAGCAGAGTAATACAGACTATTACCTTATATCAAAGGGGGAAAAAGGCTCCAAAAGGCTTCTTTTTGATTGAAGATACTAGTCCTTTTGCTTGTTATGATAATATTTCCTGTTATTGTACAAAATTCCAGTTTCATGTACAGGTAAGAATATGCTGTAAACCTTCTATTATAAAAGTCTCAGACTACATTCAGAGGATTTTTGTGTAGGTGTTAATGGACTATAACTCAAAAGGTGATTACATCCCATAAATCTTAAAGCCAAAAGCACTTATGCTAATGAAATATGTTTTTTTGCACTTAGGGTTTTGGGTTTTTTTTAAATGTGTATGCTGTTCAAAGAACTTATTCAAATAGACTCATAGAATGGATAAAAATAAGGCTTTTTTTTGTGCATATCATAATTTCAGAGATCAGTGGGAATTCCTTGTCTTGCATTCAGTGGAATTTCTCAATACAATCAGTTTTCTAATGACTATTGGTTTGCAAAGTCGCAGGTCCTATAAGACAGAGGCAAATTTCAGGTACTTTGTACTCTATGGAACTATTTTAAGGGAAATGTGAGCAATATGTGTATTTGAATCTTCCCTGTGAAGTAGAGCATCTCACAGAAGACAGATAACCTCCAGTATCTACCTTAGTGATTTTATCTAAAAAATTACTCGTTTACGTATGTTTTAGAAATACATTAAAAATTTCTTAAAATAAATATTGATTTATTGCTTCCAAATTAATCTTCAAAAAGGAAACCAGGGAAACATTTTTGAACCAGTCCCAGATATCTCACTAGATATCTAATAACGGTAAAACTCCTATTTCTCAGAACATGTTAAACTTATGGGCTTTACTCTATTTCTTAGAGAAACTGAGAAGAGAATATTACTCATTTGTATTTGCAAAAATTGTTTTTGTAACTTGCCTGTCAAATTATTCCTTTCATATGGCCATAATATATTCTTCATGAAAACAGAAGAAGGCAAGAGAAGACAAAAAATTTCTTATTTAAGTTTTAAAATGCTGTAAGTAAATGGTTCCTTGTAATAGGCAATAGGAACGTTTAAAGTACAAAGTGTATACATCCAAGAAACTGAGATCTAGTCTATTTTTTTAATGTACAGGTATGAAATTATTTTATTGAACTTTTCCTTAGGAAATTTTTTATGCTAATAAAGATACAACACATAAATGAAATGAACACATTAGTTCAGTAATTGTATAACCTCAAATGAAATTGACCCTACTGTCAGAATGGCAGTGTTAACATGAATAACCCAGTGTGAAATTATCAGTCTAGTGAAGGAAGTAAAATTCAGTCAAAATATACACTAGAGGTATCAGTGAATCACAGTGTTGTCATATCAGCAGACATCCTTCAGTAATACAGTTTCTATAGAGGCTGTGATTGATTACAAGCATTGCTGTTTGAGCTGGAGCTTCTGTTTCCTGTAGAGGAATCGAGTTAAGGTGAACATCCATTGTTAGCTAATTGCAAAGATGTCAGTTGACCTGCCTCACCAGAAAACCAAATGTTTTCTCCATCAGTATGATGGTAAATAAAAATAATATTCATGTCCTTTGTAGAGTAAAGAAAGGATACCTCTTCCATTCTTTGAATTTGAAAACAAAGAAATTGACAAAAATTGTATTTGCATTTAATGAAACTGAAATCTGTAAAGATTTCTGTTACTGTAGGGTAGCTCAGGTACTGGTTACCCACATGACATCATAGTAGTATCTTTGAAGCTAACTTTTCATTTTCTTTGCTTAAAATTACAATTTTATTTAACTTTATGTAATTTTTTTTTGTTACACATCTGCATCTAATTTTTTGGCAGCCCTTTTATGTCTTTCCCTTACATAATATATAGCCACATGAAGTCAGCTTTGCTTGTCCTTAAGGTAGATTTATAGAACCTTTCTTTTATTTTACTTTTTTTTTCTGTTCCTTTACACAAGTATATGTTCTTCCAATATACACAGAGAAAAATCCTTCTCACAAATAGTCCTTGTTTTTTTTTCTCCTCTGTTTGTTGTTTAAAGTGATGGGCTGAGGAGGATTAATATCATCCTCTAACTATAATGCAACTCAACCATACAATTTCCTAATTAAGCTAAACTTCTTAGAATTAAGGCAACACTACATTTTTTTGAGGTAGAAAAATTGCAGTAGAAAAGGTTAGAGGATAAAAATAAAATACAATCTTTTACTGCTTTGAAATTCAATGGTATATTTTCTTTCAGGTGTGCTGCATAGTGCTAAAAGTACAGTTTTCACTAATGATTTAATTATGTTGTACAACTCCTACAGTCTATTTTGACCAACAGAATTCTTGATTATTTTAGTACACCAAATGGGTGCATGGTCCTGAGTTACATGTCACATGCTCTTTTTTAAGATTTGCAACTGAAGCAAAGCAGTGTCAACAGCAATATCCTTTTGTATTAATGTTCTTTCATCCTCCTTGAAATGGGAGGTGAAATTTCTCTCCCTTATTTCTCATTATATATGTATAGAAACTTGCTAACTTCTTTGAGTCTTCAGTGAAGCAAAGTTGCATCTCAAATTTGTTCTTATCTTTGTCCTTGGCTTAATTTTATTTATGATTATGTTTATCTTTCCAGAAACCTTTTTGTGTGCGTGTACAGAAAAATACTTTTTAAAGTTCTGTCATAGTAGTACTTCCCATCTGCAGGAACAGCAGAAAAACTTGGCTTGATATTTAAAAAAAACCCTATCAAATAGAGGATTTTTTTTACTGTTTCAAAAAGAACAAGCTACAAACATGTTAAAAATAGAATTCTAGATTTAGATATTTGTATTTAGTATCATTGTAAATACATTGTATTTAGCATAATAAAAAAATTAAAAATCCATGTCATAAGAAGAGAATGGGAAAGTCAGTACATCTTAATAGGTATTTAGAAATTTGTGAATATTTCCAGACACATCCTGACTGCATTAGGCACTAATAAACTAACTAGTTCAGAACTAGGCACATTAGAAATGTCATCAGATACAATAAGGTAATCAGTAAAATACTCTTTATAATGCATAAATCTTTAAAAACTCCTTCTTTATAAAGTATTCCTTCAGAACATCTGGTGACTGAGAGAGAAAGAAAAATAATGTGATTCTTGCAGATTCTGTATATTTTCATGCAGTCTAGAAATTCATGACATGGTTTTTCCTGGCTAAAAAGGGGGTAGGAGTAAAAGAACATACAGGACACAAGACTGATCATTATGTTAGTCCATTGTCAAGTCTTTCTTGTAGGTAGTTTTTTTTTCAGGAATAATTGTGATTTAAAATATTTATTTATTTATTATTTATTTATTTACATCTATATTTACCAATCTGACCAAATAGACACTGAACTGAATGAATATTTTACGATTTAACTGACTAAACCGAATTCTGGATCAGGAATTTAAATAACTTTTGCTATTTCTAATACTCAAATGTTTATCTTACCTAGAAAATATACCCTGCAATGTCCTTTTTAGACCTTAGTTTCAATGTAATCACAACACAAGGTAACCTCAGATTCAGTAGAACCTGAATAATTCAGCATGCACCCAGTGAATGACCAGCCACTTCCACATATTTTATTACTTTATTACTTTAATCACGTGAGAACAACTTCATGAATTAAGGCAGGAGCTCCAAAACGAGAGTTGTCTCCGTCTCTCATCTCAAGCATTTTCTTCTTCTTGAGAATCCCAAGGAAGCTGGCAAGGGTTCAAAAGAAACAGGATTTCTCAGTTCTTTCTTCAAACAGAACACATTACCTTGAATTAGTGAGCGGGATAAAGATGATTATGTATTCCAATATGCATAAATTATACTTTTCATATGAGCACAGCAATACCAACACCAGATTATGAATTTATCCAGGCATATTACTGCTCTGTAAGGAAGGATAGATTCATAATTTTTCATTACTCTGATACCTTAAAACGTGCATTGTTTTCTTAATAACACTTGTTGGACTGGAAAAACAAATTAGATGATATAAGAGTCATATTATGCCAGAAAGCATGTGATAAAATAAACAAGCAAATTTTTTCAGAAATACCTTTGGTGAAAACTGCTTTGGAGAGTTAAGTGCTGTATTTTAATTTGAGGCTGCAGCCAATAACTGGCAATCTCTAATATTTACTGTTTATGATATTGTTTTAATTTATGGCAATTTCAACTAAATCACTGAAATAATATGAATGTTGGATTCCAAATGAATTTAGCCTATGAAAATCCCATTTGCAACATATTCCTCTGAATTTCAGAGAAACTGTCTTCATTCAAATATAATTACTGTCCTGCAATATACTATTTTGACCAGTACCATGATTTCAAAGTTTTGCTTAAAAGATATTTGACCAATACCATTAACAGAATAAATGCAGGATTTGAGACAGAGATTTTTCAAAGCAGAGATGCTTTCTACATACCTGTTAAGTCTACAAGAAAGAATAATTAAAATAAATAAATTTTCAAATATGTCTATCTCATTTGTTCAATGCAAAATTTACTGTTAGTTACTTTGAAAATTAAGAATAAGAACAATTGGACTTTGTCTTAATGAATATTTGTATATTTGTCCTAGTAACTCAAAGATAGGAAACTAGGAGTAGTAAAAAGAAAAGGACTAGTAAAAAGAAGTGGAATGCAAACATTTATTTAATAACTATACTAAAACAGAAAAAAATAAAAAGAAAACAAAAAAAAAAAGAAAGAAAAAGAAAAAGAAAAAGAAGAAAAAAGAGAAAAGGAGAAAAGAAAAAGACTCAAGTTAGTTCATAAAACCCCAAATCCAACCACAAAGGCAATGCTGTCCTAAGTATAGAGCAAGTCAAATCTTTACAGATTTAAATAATCAGTGTAATCACAAAACTGACACTTAGCACCAAAGTGTTTCTCCTTTCACCTGATTTCTTCAATTTTTGTTCTTTGTCTGTACTTTATTGACATGTTAAATTATCTCTGCCTTAGTATTCAATGCTCACTATCTTTAAATGATGGAATTAACCCACTATGTAAAAATACACTTTCCCTAATTTTCTTTATTTCATAATAAAAACTTGCATCACCAGTAAATTTTTTTACAAAATTGTTTCTGCCTTTCACTTTCTTACTTAATTCAATAGTATGATGAAAAATTATGTTGGTACATTCCTGACATGGGGTTAACACATTAGCATTTTCACTTGATTTAATCAAGAATATTGTTAGTTTAGAAAATGATTCTGTGAAAAGAAGTAAAGAGAAAAAATACTCTGGGAATACCTTCATTGTCTATGAAAGTTTTTTTTTATCCCACATTCTTCCATTTAAGTAAACATTTGGATATTCTTCTCAGCCTTACATACTCAGTCTGTGATTTGAGAATCAAGTTGGCTCCTTTCCATCTCATCTATTATCACCAATAACACAAGTTTTGCAGGCCAAATTAGTCCCTTGTTTGCACCTGTGCCCCTTAATGCCGTCACTGGGTTTGCACAGCTGTAATTGCCTGGAATACAGTAAACAGCTCAGATGATGCACAAGCTGGAGTTGGATCTGCGTGTGAATCTCCTTTGGCTGTGAGAACTCTAAGGTCAAACAGAATAAGCAGCAAAACTTACCCTTATGCTTGAGTTGGTAGATGTAATTTTTTCAGGAGCAACTACTCTGCTTGGAGAATAAGTGTGTGTTGTTACACTGCTGAGATGGATAGAAAACAAAAGAAATATGATTTAGGCTTTCTGCAAAAATTAGATTTTGAATTTATTATCTGAGCAGTGGTTTCTAGTTAAAAAGAAGGTAAGATTCACGTTCAATTTTTCCAAATGTGGGGAATTTAAAAATGTCATAAAGAGAAAGTTGTCAATGATTAGTCTAAGATTTCAAGATAATTCCTAACTTAAAAGGGTTATAGTAAGGGGCAAAGTTTTACTCTTTAATCACTAGGATTAAAATTGGATTAAAAGTACTTTTAAACTCTTTAATACACGTACTGTTATGTATAATTTACATTTTTTTTTTATTATTATTTTTAAATAGAAACCACAATCCCCATACTAAATCAAGCAATAGAAGGCCTAGGTAAAATATTAATTTTTAATTTCTGATTGTTTATTAAAAATTCTAATCTTGTCCAGTATTCCTCTACTGTGGTGATGAATAAGCATGCAGAACATAGGATTATTCCTACTGTAAAACAGAGCATAAAAAATCAGAAGCCCTAATGTCTCAGGCAAACCTGTCCAGTTTGCAGAAGGACCTCTCAAATAGTTCTGAGGTCCCAAAACACAATTCTTTTCAATCTGGCAAACAAATATCTAAATTAGATTTTATAATTGCATCACCTTCTGCAACAGGAAAAGTAGATTCTGATCCCAGCCTTCTCTGTCAAATAGAAGCATTCTCATTTATTCCAGCAGAAACAGATTCAAAACTTTAAAGAACTGATGATATTTGAATGCCAGCTACATAAAGTTATGTTTGAACAGTCTGATGTTTTCTTTCTCTCTGGGCAGAAAAAATTACACTTTTTATAAGAGACTTTTTTTCCTTTGAACCTGTTTTCCCTTGATATCAGGGTGCGAAGTGCTATCCACCAAGGCATCTCTTCAATCATTGAGGAAAGACCTTTTGTGATGTTTTTAATTAGTTTTAACCTTCTTCACATCTTCAAGCATGGTTATGGACACTCATTGATTTTAATTACCATACTGATAGCTTACTGCTTTGCACTTCTTATTAAAATGACCCTCTAGCATTTCTTTTGAAAAAGTCCTCCATGTAGGATTTTTGTTTAACTGTTAAAAAAATAATTTGAATTTGCTTAGATTTTCTGTGTTAAAATGTTGAGTACTGTGAGAAAATTTTGCAGGTTATCAATTTGTATAAACATAAGAGTTTTGAAGACAGAAAATATAAATATTTATAAAATATTTTATTTTGACTACCTAGATAATTTTTAGGAGGAGGAGAGTGTTTGCATGTTTATCACATAATGTGAAGCTTGTAAATTCATTGCATCAACAGAAAGAAGCAGAAATCTGTTACCAACAGCAGTGTTCAATATTAATTTTCATTTGCTCAGCATCTAGCCAATCTTTCTAGGGTGTTTATCACCTACAAACCAAATTTGTAATACCCCATATAAAGCACTACTCATTAAAGAGGAATGCACCTTCTGTTTGAAAGAGAAGGAGCCTTCCAGATGTCTGCCAGAATTAAATCATAATTTCCCCAGTTTTCAAATACATGTATTTCAGCTTCACAAGCCCTCAGTCTCCTCTGATAGTTTTTTTACATAAAGATGCATAGCATTGAGGCAACAAAACACATTTTAATACCAGTGTGTTATTCTTGTTTCTTATCTTTCTCTCTTTCATATATAGGTCATACAAACTCTGTAAATTCCCTAGTTTATTATTTTTAAAACCTGTTGATGCAGAAGCTTTCCCTACATGAGAGAAGAATTTGGAGAAAAATCATATAAACCTTTCCCTATTTGGGAATTATTTTAAGAAAATCTTGTACACTCTAAGGATTATGAAAAAGTAAAAAAATTAAAGGTGAAAGCCTTTCTAAAGATAATGGAAACATTATAAGGTTTTTGCTCTTTTTTTTTTTTTTTCCTGAAGTAGCACCACACAAGTTATTCCATCTGAAGTATGTGTTAAGAGTGTGTGTTCCTACTAAGGTCACCTGTACTACTACTACTGTAGATTTGTGGAGTAGCTTCCAATTCAAAACTCTAATATATTTACATAATCTAAAAACCTTCAGTTCTTCTCTAGCTGATAAGCAACAGGCATTCATCTTTTACTTTGTCTTTGCTTTAGTGAATATTTAATTTATTTGTGAACGATTGTAATTGTACACATGAGCCTCATTTTAGGTTACTATTTGGGTGTGACCTTTCTTTTTCACTGGACAGCTACTTAAATTTTATTGCTGGTTTTATGTCTTCATTGATCTTTGTCTCATATACTGAACAGAGGAATTTATATAGAGAGCAAATACAATATAAATACAGGTATGTATTTACAAAAACAAAGCAAACCTTTTTTAATTAGAGTGGGAAGAACAGTTTTTAAGACAAATATATAATAATATAACAAGCACAGTGGCATAATGAAGTGTCAAAATATGATAATTGTCATTAGTAAAACTCTTGAAAATTTCCAAGGTCTAATAAAGATAAATTTCTTGCCTTTTTTGCCTTTCAAGGATAGCTTTAAATATTTATACTAATTTGTGTATAGATTTTAAAACTATTATTTAATAGAAATGTGGCTGGACTGTGATTTATCAAGAGCATTATTTTTTACCGGCTTTAGTTAGTTTGTATATACTCATTGCAGCAAGCTGGATATGATGGAACTTTTGAGCCAGGTTTTCCTGTCATGAACTTGGCAATATTCAATACAATTTTTTCATGGGAAGAATTTTGAATACTTGGCAATGATAAAGAGATAAAGGAATGATAAACTCTTTCCATAAACACTGGTAAAACAAGTTCTAGCCACAGCTAGGGCATGACTTAGAGTTTCAAAACAGATAAGCATTTCATAAGCATTTCAGTGTACATTTTCTTCACCTAATGGCACAGGTTTTGCTAATATCCTGAAAAATGTGACACAGATATACAGACAAAATTTTCTCCTCCTGCATCCTTTTTCTTCCATGTCCTCTTTATAATACCGTATCCACCACTAGCATTTACTGTGACTCAAAATGCTGAACTAAGGAAGGCCACATATTTGTGCCAAGTGAAAAAGTGATTTCTGGACTGTCCTTCGCAACAATGAAATAAACAAAGCCCTTTAAAGTTCATGCTGAAATTTGAACTAGCACATAGCAAGAAAATAAATCTCTTTTATGCAAATGCAACTTGCATTAAAATGTGAAGCTCTGCATAAAGCTGAACAGCTGACTCTGCATTATTTAACGTGGAAAAAAAAAAGAATAATTGAACCCAGACATTATTATTTTTGTAGAATGAGGAATATACAGCATGTATTCTAAATTGCAGTAATACAGACAATTCAACATATGTCTGGATCTCAATATGCCAAACATTTGAACTACTTTACTAAACCATTTCCTTACTGAAAAGTAGATTAAAATTTCTGACTCCTCACACAATGAGTCTACAGTTATGACATTAAGTATTTTTAGAGCTAATTTTAAGTGTTTATTTTCATTATATCTGTGCCTGTCTATCCTGTGCTAATCTGCTTTTTATGCAAAATGTAAATGTGAATCTAAAATTACAGTATTTGGTAAAGCCACAATGTTTTATGCTTTCTGATCTCTCTAGATGATTTTGGAATTACCCATTCTTATGTGTGAATATTTCCAGATAAATGCCAACTGCACTAGGCATAAATGAAGTGCAAATCATGTGCAATTTAGATTAAAAGAACTCATAAATAAATCATCTGAACATTGCAATATCTCTTCACTTCACTAATAGAAAAACTCCAGGACACAGATATAACCTCGTTTGATAACTTTCCAGCTTGTTCTGTTCATTAGATTGTCCAATTTTATAGAGTTCAAGGAGTTCAAGGCCAGAAAAGACAGTGTTTAATTTTACTTCATATATATCTCAGTCAATTACTTTCCATAAAAGAAACTTCTAGCTAGTGTAAAACCCTTTGAGATACAAGCAACTGTTCTCTGTGTCGCAGATGAGAAGGGATAAGTATAACACCCAGCAGTCCTACAGTGTCAGAAAAATGATCACGTAAGTACAACAAAATACTTGTAGGTCACAAGTAGCATCCCACATAGAAGAAAATAAAAAAAAAAAAATTTCTGCACTTCCAGGACAGTCTCTCAGGTGGATTCACCACAGTAAAACCTTCAGTGGACACACAGAGACTCAGTAAAGTATTACACTCATCCTAATTTCTCCAGTTCAGAATTATTAAAAAATACTTCCACTTCTAAACCAAATAAATGAATAGACTGTTTAATGAGTAATTATGAACACTGCATTGACCAAACACAAATTAGAGTTAGCCCAATTAAGGTAAAATCTAGTAAAGTATTATTCAGGTGTCAAAAACGTCATGCTAGGCGCATTTGGATCTTTTTAAGTTCAGAAGTAAATGTACAATTAATACCAAGACTAGACCATTGTCATTTGCTGGTCTATACCCTCCACAAAGATTTCTCTTTCTTTCTGCATTTCTACTCTAATAAACAGGCTCAGGAACCATTTACTTATAGTCCAACTAGAGAAATTAGTTGTTCAAGAACTTTGAACTGCTCCCAGATTGTTCCCCTATCTCATCAAAATTTACTTTATATAAGTGTAAGATTATGCTAAAATAAAAAACTGTGTTTTCCAGGTAAAGTTCTAAATAATATTGTGTGTAGCTCAAATGAAAGTAATTAACCCTTAAATGTAGTGTAAAATTAGCATCTAATCTTCCAGTTCATCAGAAAACCAAACAAAAAGAATAATTTGTTTTGCACATGAGTATATGCGGTAATTATCTCTATAGAGGCAATAATTACATCTATAGATTTACCTGCCCTTTCATCAAATCTCTATTTACTTTTACAATATAGTTAATAGATACTATACTAGATATCACAAGGCAATCAGGACAGTAATTTAAGATATCAAAAGACAGATATATTTTTACTTTACAAAAAATTCTACAATTCAGTACATTTCCTGTGTTATGTGCTATTGCAAAGTGGATGTTGTGCAATTATAATTGCCACTAAATTGCACTTTCTGAGAAAAAAAATCAGTTCACAGATTAGCAAACCTTACTGAATGTTTTCTTTCCTTGGTCCTTCTTCTCAGTATCTTTTTTTTTTTGCTCTGTAACATCATGTCTCAAATTTACATGAAAACTGTAATAAAATCAATGTGAAAGTAATACCTTCTTGATCCCAGAGTAACAAATCCTACTATAAAAAAATAGATTTTTACAATTAAATCTCTGGCCATAAGCAATACTTCAAGCAAACAGAAACTGGTCTTCTTGCCTGAGAGAAGTACAATTCAAATAAAGAGGGTTGAGGACTGATACTAAATAAAAAACAATGTCAAAAAGTTTAAAGCATATTGATGGAAAAATATTTGTATTTGGGCAGTATTGTACCATACATGAACCTCAGCTTGCATGTTTAGAAAATTGTGACTAGAAACAAAAGCTTTGTTGATATGAATATGCGTAAATTGAGGCAAACAAATGTGAGATGCAGTGGTATTATTGAAGTGTTCACATATATAACATAAATATAAAATGAAATATTTTATTTAATAATAAAATGAAATATTTCTTATGTCAAAGCTTATCTGTAAAAGTGGAATTAATCAAAATAGTCACATTATGTAAAAGGCAGAATCTTTACTACCTTCAATACAAGCCAGGTTCCTTGCTGATGGTAGCTACTGCACTGGAGTCAATAGCTGAATTGACATAAAACTGTGAAGAATGGGGCCAATAATTAGCACTTAGTGGAAAAACTAATTTACATTACTTAGCTCACAATTTGTCACCATATAAAGGTGCTGGGATTCACTAATAGAAATAAAATATTTTTTTCATTGCAAGAGTTAAAAGTAAAGACACCAAATTAATGGAAAATTGTGAGTTTTCTTAATCTTTAGATTGTGGAGCACTGTGCAAAGACTGAAGCTACTTTAGACACATACCAAAGAGTTGCCCTTTCCTGTGCAAAAATGAAATAGCGTGGCCAAAAGGGCCAGGACAGTGACTACCCCCTGTACGCGGCACTGGTGAAACCACACCTCAAGCGCTGTGTTCAGTTCTGGGCCCCTCAAATAAAATAATGAACAATATTTTGGTAAAAACTGCTAGAAGCACACTCCTTTCTTTTCTCAAATTGTCCTGATCACAAGTGTCTTAATGGACCCAAAACTGACATCAAACTGATTAAGAAAAAAACACTTCAGTGACAAGCTATCCTTGAAGATTTATTTGGTCTTTGAATATTTACTTTCTTGCTATTTTTCTATATAAAATAAGAAAGAATTGTTCTCCTCAAATCCGAAGAAAATTTATTTTCCTACTTTTCATTGCCCAATTTAAAAATAAAACTGAACCAAAACAAAACTGAAATAAAACAAAGAAAAGCAAAACAAAGAAAAAAAAGAGGAAAAAACCCACAAGAAAAGATACTTGTATACTGATTAATCTCACTGAAAAATACTTCAGGATAACTTGTGGGTTTTTAAGTGCTTTTCTCAAACATGCATTTTTAACTATTTTATGACAATTTCTGTCAAGAGATAAAAGTTTAAAGTAATATGCCAGTAAAATATATAATTTGTTTCCAAATGTGTCATTTGAATTTTAAATTCTTTGAAACAGTTCCTTCACGACGCAAATCAACATAGTTCCTTGTATGAGTTTTTTGCGAATTATCCCTTTGATACTGATAGACAAAGAATGCAAAATCTCAAGATCAGTTTCTTTCTGGGTTGACTGGATGTTTTTGTGTTTATGTGAATATCAAGTTTATAGGAATGATGTGACATACTTATAGACATGGAAAAGGTTACCAACAATTATTTGTACCAAGTTGGCAAGTTTTAACAAATTATTTTCAACAGAGATTCAAAATAATCTGCAAAACAGTAATTGATAATATTTGTCAAATTTAATATAATGATTGACATTAGAAAGATTGGCAGATATTTGCCTTAGCTGCAAAGTTATATTAATAGTATTTGGTGTGAACTTTCTGAGGCTCTTACATTTACCTTTGGCGAAAAACAATGAGGCATATGAATGTTGTTAAATTTATCCATGTGCCATCATTGTATTTCTTATGATTCCTGTGTCTGCCCAAGTAACCATACAGTAATAAAGATAAATAAGTGTCTGGCAGAGGTCTGCAGATACTATTCTAAATTACTGAATCAAACTGAAATTTTTCATATTGTCTAAGGTTTGACAATGAGAGTAATTTGAGGACAGTTGCATTCTGCACAAGTTCTGCTTCATTTGAACAACTTAAAACTACAAGGACAGATTTTAATTGTTTATGTGATAAATCATTTGATTGTCTCCTTCACTCTGTACCAAACAAAGAACACAGTAAATTAATAATAAGCTCAGGCACAGCTGCAAAGTAACTGCTACAGGATAAGATTGATTTATATCTAAGGTGATGATGCCTGGTCTCCAGATAACTAAATAAGGAATATAAATTTCCTGCAATATCTCAGATCATGATCTCAAGTTTGGTATTCCAAATTTCTGTTGATACAACAGACTTTGATATGTGGCACTGTGCTATATGCTTGTATGAATTACCTTTGAAAGTATAAGAGTAGATAGGACTTGAATGACTTTCCAGAGTATGCTCTTTAGCTCTGTCACATATTTATATGGAGCAGCAGTACTAAGCTTCTACAGAAATGTAATAATGAAAAGTAATGCAGACAGAAATAGCTTGCCTCTAGCAAGACTAATGGCAAGGTCAGATCACATCAATTAAATGAGAAAGCCTTCAAAATAAAGTTCATTCCACACATTATGAACACTTCTCCTTCCAAACAAGTGCCTGGTTTTACAAGTATATGGCTGCTTAACTGTAAATTCAAAGATCGACACTAAAAAGCAACAGTGAAAAAAAGGATTCTAAAAAGTAAAACAAGAATGCTAGACAATTTAAATTAAAAAAAAAAATAAACCAAAACAACAAAAACCAAACCAACCAAAACACAACAAAACCCCCTGAAACTGGTGAAATACAGAAAGCATCTTTTTTTAAATATTCCAAAATACACCACAACTGCTGTCAATGAGTCCTTAACTACTAAACACTTTAAAAAATTCAGCATTTCCATTCCTTTTATACTTTGTTAAAGATTCTAAGCAATGTTCAGAAACAATGGTCAACAAATAAAAATACATAGAAACATCAAGTAGACTCATGTTTTCTCTCTTGAAGTATGATTACTTTGCAGTCTGTGAGAAAACTCTCCTTGCTGAATTTTGGTCTTCAAAGCTGATTAGAGGATCATTACACATCCCTCCCAGGCAAGAACTTGACATTAACTCTCTGCTTGTTCAATTTAAGTTCTAGTCTTAGTTTCATCCCTTCTTAAGTACAAAATTAAAGGTAAATTAGCTGCTATCTCACTAAACTCTAATGTGCAATTTGAACCAACACCAGTTTCAACTAATCCTGAGCTCAGCCTAAGTGTGGTGCAGGGTAAAAATTACCTATAATTTTTCTCCCTTTTAAGCTGCTGCCTAATGGCTGATGCTTGACTGTGGATGAAAAAAGCAGCCCTCAATATTTTGCTGAACTAGATAAGACCATGATCAAAGAAATCAGAGTTTTCAGAGAGCTCTGTGCAATACCATCACTTGGAAAAAATGTTGCTTTTTGGTACTGTTACTGAAAATGAGATAAGACATATGGATGAAAACATAAACACTTTGAGGTTACTCAAAACAGAAAAAAGTACAGGCTAAAGCCACTAAAATGTCTTTAATCATATTTTTTATTTATCATCTCAAAATGGGAATCATAAATATATTTTAAATTGAAATAATAGAAATAAAAACAACAGCAATAATATTAATAAATAATAAGTAATAATTTACATGAAGAGTGCCAACACTTTCAGAATAGTAAATCTTAGGAAAATTACACTATTTGAGAGTCAGTTTCAAAATCTCAGAAGGAATAAGATGAATATTGAAGCTTCATAATAACCATGACTTTAGAGGCCAGAAATAAAGAACATTTGCAAAAAAATGACCGCAGTGGTCCAAAAGAACAAAGACATTCACCCAACATTTTTTTTCCTATGAATAAATTTAGGATTTAAACACAGAGAAAAATAAAACCTATTAAAATAGAATGAGAAATTACATATAAAATAGTTTATGAAACTAATTATTCTGATATGATGAAAAGAAGGTTTGTGCAGAGCTACAGAGAATTTATATTTTTAGTGTCAATGTAAAGAAAAATACAGAGAAATTCCAGATATGTTCTTCTCTGGCTGCCTTGAGGCAATGATGCACTTATGTATTAAACAACAAAAAGTTTACAAAATTTAAAACCTTTTTTTTTTGCATTTGATAGGACAAAAACAATTATTTGGATTATATTAATTTTTATTTTTAACTGGCTTAAATAGGGACATATTTTCCACCAAAGTATGTTGAATATATCTCTGTCCTAATCAAAAGACAGCATGAGAATTCTGAATTTAAAACTTACAAAGAAAGAGAAGGTTTTTATTTAGACACTTAAATTGTATCACCTCACTACTGAGAACACAAATTCAAGTTAATTGCTAAAAACCCCCAAATTAATTATTTATGTGCATTACCTAAATGGGGAAATTTCAGAAAGCATGTTCCCTTTCCCTTTCTTTTAGCAGAGTTTGTGAGAATGGTGGTAAGAGTTCAGCTTAGTTAATGTGTGACAAACTCTGTTCAGACAAATAGTAACTCTCCAGTCTTGATTGAAAAACTCAGTGTACAGAAATAATTTTTCAGAATTGGTTTTATGACTTGTATTTTTTTTCATTTCACAGTGAATAACTTTTTATATATATATATTAGTTTTTTTTGCCTATGGATATCAAAGCGAACTAGGAGTATCAGAAGCAAGTTATCTGTATTTGCAGCCAGAATGAGGATAAATATACACAGACAACGCTCACACATGCAAATGTGCTCTGTAAAGACAGGAGGTGTCTTTATCTAAGAATACACATAATTCACATATAATTTTTAATGATAATAAAAAATGGCATGAGAAATAATGCCATAAACTGGGAAGTATTTAATTGCATGTGAGCTAGTTTAGGAATTTGTCACACCTTCTCATTGGAAAGCCTGAGCTTTAAACTTATTTAAGGCCTAGACAGAACACAGAGAATTCTGATTCCTTAGGTACATATGCTGGTGCTAAGGACTCCCACTTTTATTGGTATTTCTTCTAGTTTACTTCTATTTACTTTTTAACTGATAAAACTGTATGTAAATGGCAATACTAGCCTAATTTAGCACTAAAGACACAGATGGAAATTTAGCTCCCCTATCTGAAAGATTTAGAGTAAGGACTTCAGTGCAGGTTTTCTGATGCTTAGGAAGAAATACATATACATATACATATACATATACATATACATATACA
>QUSF01000006.1:17996407-18013229 GCA_003676055.1 Chloebia gouldiae
TTAAATAAATCCTGCCACAGGATTATTTTTATTGATATTATTTGATTTTCAGTTTTTTGTTCATGTATTTCTATTAATCTCATAATTTAATCTCTAGACTCTTTAGGATTTTAGGGTTACTCTCCAATATACCTTAGTATATCAACTGATATTTATTGTCCTTGAAGATACCTACATTAACTTTTAGAATTTTGTCTTTTAGAATATCAAAATATCATACAAACATAAAGATTTTTACATACTACAAATATATATAGGTATTTGTTAGGATCCATTATTTTAAAGGATTAAATGCAAGGATCTAAGGTATTTTTAAGACTTTTAAGATTGAGAAAATTCAGAATGAAGATGTCTCTCATCTTAAAGATAAAAAACTCTTTATTTAAGGGTAAATCTTCATTCTGGGAATTATGCCACTAAAACAGCTGGATAATCAATGGAATTAGATCTACATTTGAATTACAGTGATTAAAATTGTCCCATGGATCTGTGTGCATGTAGATATATAGGTTGTTAAAAAGTACATACATACATACATACATACATACATACATACATACATACCTACATACATACATATATATATATATATATATATATATATATATATATATATAACAAATCCTAAGCTAATTTCTTGAAAATGTGTTGTTATTTTTGACATCTGTGAAAGATTTATCCCTTTCACCAAGTCATATGAGTGTAATAGGGATCAGAATAGAAAAGACCATCTTGCTTGGCCTGTAATGACCAGTTTAGAACTGGAATGGAATCTTTTGAGGTTTACTTCATATTACATTTTTATTCAGTTTGTGTGGTGAGTTTTTGGTAGCAGAGGGGCTGCAGGGTTGGTTTCTTTGAGGAGATACAAGATGCTGTCTATCTCTATGTCAGACAGAGACAGTTCCAGACAACTCTAAGATACTGGCCAAAACTCATTCTATTCCTGATGCTGAGACCACCTGCAGATTAACATATTAAAGAAAGGGTAAGATGTGCAAGAGAAGGTGCAAGAGAAGCAAGAGAGGAGTGATAATATGTGAGAAACAACTGTGAATGAAGGAGAGGAAGGAGATGCTTCTGGTGCCAGAGCACAGATTCCCATGCAGACAGCCTGTGCTGAACCTGGTTGCCACACTGCAGCCCATGGAGGTCCATGGTGGAGCAGATATCCCCCTGCAGGGCATGCATGAGCAGATGGATATGCTCTGAAGGAAGCTCTAGTTCATGGAAAGCCCATGCTGAAGGAGGAGCCTGGCAAGAGCTGTGGAAAGGGAAGCCCATGGTGGAGCATGACCCCTGGCTGGACCTGTGATGCTGCAGGGAAACCATGCTAGAGTAGTACGTTCCTGAAGGACTCTACTTTGTAGAAAGGACCCACACTGGAGCAGTTTGAATGGGAGGGGCCCCATGCTGAATCAGGAGTACAACATGATGAACAAGTAGCAGTCACAAAACATTATGAATTGATCACAGCACCCATTTGCCATCTGTGCAGGGAGTAGGAAGTAGAAGAATTGGAGGCAAGGTGAACCTCAGAAGAGATACAGGAGGGAACTAGGGAGTTGGGGATTTTTCTCATTAGGCTACTCTATTTTTAATTGGCAACAACTTAATAAATCTTCCATAGATTGTTTTTTTCCTATGACTGTAGTTGGTAAGAGATCTCTGTGTCTTTTTCTCAGCACAAGAGCTTCTTCAATGCAAGAGCTGCTTCATTGTATTTCCTCCTCCTGCTCTGCTGTGGACAGACAGCAAAAGAGCAACATGATGGAGACTTTGCTGCCAGCCGAAGTTAACCCACCACACCATGTTATAGTGAAAAACAGAAGATACCAGTGGTTCTCTTTTGCTTCTTTTGCCTAAAGCAGAAGAAAATTCTCCCAAGTCTCATACCTAGGAGTTTGTTACTATTATGAAGATTGAATGCTGAAACTTTGTATATCTGTACAGTTCCTATTATCTGGACTTGATACCAAAATGTTTTCAATTGTTTACAAAAACATGTGAATTTTAATTGAAAGATCTCTCTATTAGATGTGTAACACCAACTTTCTTTCACTCAATTCTTATGGATTTAAGTCACAACTTAATGACTTTTTCAGTAATGTTCTTTTCCATTCAAATGTTTTTCTTGAGACCCATTTTGTTCTGTTGAATAAGTCCTACCTAACCTCGATGATTTACTGGCTCTCAGCTGCCCGAGCTAACTTATCACTTGTGCTGAGCTGACCCTGAAGCAATCCAAGATAGGAAGTACACAACCAATAATAGATGACATTGTTTAATGTCTTTTGTGAGCTAGGCATTCTCCTTCTCTTTCTCTCTTTTGACTGATTCCTCAACACTTTAATTGAGCTTAAATTTTCTTGTATTCGTCCCCAGACTTCTGCTTTGCAATAATTAAATTCCACTTGCATTTAGTATATTATTTATTACTTACTCATCATATATGTCCCTGTTGATTTAATGAAAATATAGAATGCTTTGTCATGTTATGAAGATTGTACTGACATGCATCTGTAACTGACGTGGTGAAACTATGAATGTTTTTATGTTAACATAAAAATGTCAAAAACTTTTATAAATACACATTATTTTCTCCTGCTTACTAAATAATTTTAAAGAGGAAACCAGCAAGCTCCTCTTTAAATAATTACTAATACAAAAGCCCTTTAAAGACATTTGTAGAAAAAAAAAAGAAAATGAGCTGATAGGAACCTCATGTAGTTAGGAAAAGAAAGTAAGAGCAAAGTCTTTCCCATGAGGAAAGACTGACAGAGCTGGGATTCTTTAGCCTGGAGAAGAGAGAGCTCACGAGGATCTCATCAATACCCAACAGAAGAGTGTAATGGAGATCAAATTAACCTCTTTCCAGTGGCCCCCGTTGATAAGACAGAAATGAATGGACACAGACTGAAACACGGGAAACTCTGCCTGAATATATGGAAATGCTTCTATCACTGTGAGAGCAAACAAAGGTGTGGTGGAGTCTCCACCCTTGGAGATACTCTAAAGCTGTCTGCATGTGGTGACTTTGCTTGAGCCAGCGGGTTGGACCAGATGAGCTTCAGACGACTTCTAACCTCAGCAATTCTGTGATTCTATAATTATACTTTGTGCTGTAAAACAAGTGTCATCTTTCCCTACAGAACACATAGAAATATTTTGCCCCACATGAAGATGCCAGATACTAAATCCACCATTACAGAACTTTGTATAATTTACCTGGAAGTTTTTTTATTAGTGTCTACAGTAAAAATGGCAAGTGAAGGATCACATCTCTTGCAAGATGCTTAAGACAAAAGTGAAAACTTTAAACCCATTATATCTTCAAAAAAGTCTATAAGAAATAAATGAGTAAAAAAAAATGGATGATAAAATAAAATCAAATAAAGTATGACATAAGTATTTTTATAACTTTCTATTTGCTTTTAAATATAAATTATATAGACATGGATGGACACATAAATTATGTATACACTTAAGTTATGGCATTTTAAAAAAATCACTGGAAGCATCTAAATTTAGATTCAAATATAGATGTTTATATATTTATATATTTATATATATATTTATAACCTGAAGTTAGACTTCTAAATTCTCTGCACATTTATTTGAGTACTGTCTTCAAACATGTTTTCTTGAAGTATCTGTACACTTTGTAAGCTGCTGTAGAGAATGAGCAGAAGAAATAACAACAGTATTTGTAAACAACATTTTTCCTTTTTTACACTTTGAGTACTGAATTTAGTCTCTGAATGTGACAAACATACCAATTTCAGAAAAATTGAGTTGCTTTTAATAATCCTAAATTTTGAGTGTGTAATTGAGTCTTATTTCTCCATCAATTATAACCACAAATTCAAACTCAGTTCAGTTACTAATATGAGGGTTTCCAGTACAATTTGGAGACATTTAAAGTTTCTTAAAAGTTTGCCTTGGGGCTGGCAAATATGATTCATTACTATTATGTGGTGCTGTTTCAGGTTGCAGTTTTCCCCGCCTTGAATTCAGTTCCTACACAAAAAAGTAAAGTGATTCTCCAATAGATTCAGTGTCACATCTGAACCAGAGATATTTTTGCAGCCATGTGTAAATATTTGCAAGCTCCATCACATAAACTACTATTGATTTGGTAAGTATTTCTTCTACTTACTGAATGTATGTCTAAACTGCTTCTACCTATGTGTAACCTAAACTGATTTTGTAGGTTATGAAAAATTTCATGTTCCACATTGCCATTTCATAGGACAAAATGAATTCTGGAATATATGCTGGAAGACTGAATTACTCTAATAAGTTCTTTCTGGATTAATTTTTTTTATGCTTATGGGAACTCTAATTAAAATGAATGAAAGCCGGCATTTGCAATTACCATTGCAGAATAAGAGCTTTAGTTTCAAATCTAACAACTTGGTGCTTACTTTTCCCCAGCTGAGTCATCCTGTTGATAATAATTGGATGATATTTCCTTGAAGAGCAAAGGTATAAATTACCAAGTATGTTGAACACTGACATAATTGAAATAATTTAATATGAATGGAAACTAAGAGATTCTCTTCACATAACCTAGAAAGAAAAGGATTACAAGGAAACTCTGAACTTGTTAATATCCAGAAATTGTATGTGCAGGAGATGCATTAATTCTAATAATAAAATTAATTCATTTTAATTCCATAAATTAGTGATTTTTCTCACAAGAAATTTAAAAAATACTCTTTTAAATATACTGAGATTTATAGAACTCTCAACAGTTATTGCATAGATTGTTCTCATAATAGCTCTCAAAACCCATTCTCAATAGCTCTCAAAACCCATTCTCTTTCAGCTGAGATCTTGCTCTTTTGAACAGACCAAATGTCAGTCATCAAGAAAAATATTCTCTCAGAGGCACAAGGGTGTCTGAGACTGCCAGCATAAATTGAATGAGTAGGCTGAAATTCAAAGAAGGGGTCTTATGTGTTAAAAAATTATGGAAAATCTTTACCAACTGTCAAAGACTGATCCCTTTTCCTTTCAAGGCTCTCATTGACAGAAAAGTAGAGTGTAAAAGTAGAGATAAACACAAGAGTATTCTTCAAATGTCATTTATGTGGCAGTTCATTCTACCCACATTCTATAATAACAAAAAACTCCATATTGATTTAAGCTCCAGTTGCTGAGAATGGTTAGTTTCAAAGACATTTTGGACTTGAAAATAGAAAGCCTTTTTCTTACTATCAAAGCCCTTCCTACAACAGTTTGAGACATCAAGTATCTTAAAGAGTTTCTGTGATATAATTGGTTGATCTATTGCCTTGACAAGAAATATTTTCTCCATTAAATTTGTCCCAATTGTCTGAATGCTTCTACAAACATAGTTTAAATTATCTGGGGGGTTTGTGTTTTGTTTATAAACATACTGGACTCCCTCTGTAAATGTCTTTGAGAATTATTCAGTGTATTTACAGAACTGGCCTGAAAAAAAATGCATGATATAATTTCTGTTAGCTGTTATGAAAGCTAAGCAGTAAATCTCTATGCAATAGAGATATTATAACAAGAAGAACTTGAGGAGAAGACTTAGTAGGATAGAAGCAGTCTTAAAATATTCAGTATCCATCTATATATTTTTATTCATAATTTCATCATGAAATTAACAACTTTCCAGACACCAAGATGGTTAATGTTCCTTCATGATACTTGAAGAGGATCAGGGAGTGCTGTTTTCCCCATTTTGCAAATAGAGAATTTTAGTACAAATTAAGTAAATCTTAATGCAAGGGTCTTTGTTGGTAAAATGAGTATTGAGTGTGTAAATTTTAGCTAGGCCACAGTTATAAACCTGAAATAAAATTTTTGGTCATTACTGAACCTTGGAAACATTAAAATTTCATAGGTGGAATGGATTGGAATGAATGGAATAGTTTCATTTTTGAGATGCTTCTCTGGACCTGCTTCGAGATACATTCAATATCTTGTACTGGGGACCCCAAAGCTGAGCTCAGCATCCAGGTGAGGTCTCACAAGTACAGAGTAGAGAGGGAGAATCACTTCCCTCAATCTGCTGTCCATACTTTTTAAAATGAAGCTCAGGATGTGATGAGCTCACTGGGCTGCATACACACAGTGCTGTCTTGTGACCATATTTTTGTTAATCCCGTGCTCCTGTCTGTAAGAATACTCTGAATCCATTTGTTCCTCAGTCTGTACTGATCCTGGAGTTTTCCTCATTCCAGGTGCTTGGACTTGGCCTTGTTGAACATTATGACTTTCACTTGGGACCATTTCTAAAGCCTGTCAAGTACCTTCTGGATGACATCCTTTCCCTCTATTGTACCATGGTGCCATCTGCAAACTTGCTGAGGGTTCACTGAATCCCTTCCATAGTCATTGATGAAGGTATTAAATAATATTGATCCTTGAAGGAAGTCTTAAGGGACACCACCCATTAATGGTTTTGACTTGGATACTGAGCAATGACGAATACTTTTTAGACATGAACATTCCTTATTCATTCAAAAGTCCACCTATCAGATTCAAATCTCACTAATTCAGATGCCAGCTGTGTAGAACTGTGTCAAAAGCCTTACATAAATCTGGGTAGATGGCATCTGTAACCCTTCCCTCGCCCAGTGATGCAGTCAGTTCATTATAGAAGATCACAAAATTAGTCAAGTACAGTTTGGGCTTGGTGAAGCCAGCTTCTATGATTCCAAATATTCCAACACTATACTATTAGCTTTTTTATATAAGGTGTGCTTTTCCTCTGTCTACAAACAAGATTTTGAGTATAGTTTGGCAGTAACTTGGAAACTATTTGTTTTTTCTCTGCTGAGCAGTGTCAGTGTAGCCTTAAAAAAAATTCAAAGATCTGTAAGGCAACGGCAGCCTGCAGATACTATAGATGAGGTCATCGGACTGGATGTTGCAAAGAGGAAGAATATGGGTTTATTTCATAAGCCCCAAATGTTCAAATCAATGTCAGATGTGTAACGATCAAGAGGCCGAAGCATAAGACACAGTGGACTGGAAGTACATGCCTCCTCCAAGTAAAAGATGATTTTTTTCTTTTTTGAAGTAAAAAAATATGAAAAAATAATAAATGAATAAATCATAATTTTTAAATAATATTAAAAAAAGAGAGAGAAAACAGGTGAAATAGCAGAAAATCTGCTTCAAGCAAAATTACTAAAACAGGAAAACAAACTTCTATTCTGAATTAAATGAATTCAATTATCTGTTGCTGTTGCTGCTGCTGTTCTGGGCCCAATGTGTGCCCAGCCATTAAAAAATGGCTCATTTCAAGGCAGGCATTTTTTCTGCATTACCAAATGCACATGCAAGATTTAGCCATATATAAAGGAAAAATAAAAACTCACAAACAAACAAACAAACAAAAATCCCCAAACCACTCTATCACCTGTTTCAGGAAGCAAAATTGGTTGCATGAATTCCTGCGGTAAAGTGAGGGAAAACCATGCATTAATGATTGATTTTAAGGATGAGATATGTAGCAAAAATATTTGAAAATATATTTTCCTTTCATTATCAATGTTACTGTATTTTCTCTTTTCAAGAGGTGAGATGTTTGAGCAGTACCCATATATCCATAAAGACTATACATTTATAAAATAGAATTTTTTTAAATTTCTCTAATTTTAAGGGTACTTAAATTTTCTGTAGTGAAGAAAAAAGAAAGTTCAACAAATATATCTCTAAGGAAATTGCAAAAGTTTATGAGAAAATTAATTTCTTGGTATTTAATCTCATTATTCAAAATGTCCCTGTGTCAATCTAGTAATAAATGTGAATTAATTGAGTAAAAATAATTATGTACTATTAGATTTTATCATAATTAAATAATACATTTAAATTCTTGTCAACTTAGCACTGTGTTTGTTATAAACACTCTGAACTAATTTCCTGACCCTCATGAAGTTGTGCAGCAACCTTAAAAGTTGTAACAAAGGTCTTCACAGGGAAGTGTTTGTTATACTGACTGGTTAACAAAAGTGAGAAGAATTTTATTTTAAAAGCAGCAGTGTTTAATTAGTTTTGTTGTTTGCAATTTTTTTGCTTTTTTTTTTTCCTGAGGTGTGCTTCAGTGGGACAATACAAAGGAATAATAATTAAAAAACTAAACAGTGAAAACTTTCCTATCTATTATGTCTTAACTTGATTATGTTTTATGTAAAAATGAATCAAAGTAAATTATATACATTTTGGAATTTAGAAGTTCAAAACCTCTTGTTCATAAATCTGTGTTTCCCATAGCCTATGCTTTATATTGCTGTGCACTCTTGTATATTTATGGTATTTATATAGCCAATCAAAATTCATGGTATTTACAGTTCACATTTAGGACTTTATTAATTAAATCATGCAAGACTATCAGACTAAATCAAGAGGTTAAATTATGCAAAGTGTGTTTCTGCTATTTACCATACTACAATTCTCACAAAGTACCATCTCAAGGTAGAGAGAAGAGATACTTAACTGTCAAGAACCTGGTTAGGTTGACAGGATAACTTCATAAAGACCTTCTGGAGGATGTTAATTTTCCTTGCTTACATAAAGGCTGCAGATGTTTATCTTAATGGCCAGGTGATTCAGATTTGTGCCTGGTTTGGATGTCTTCTGTAGTCACACTGAGTAAAGGATATCATATAAGCCATGAATTAAACCTTATCATCCTGGAGTTTCCACCTAGTTCCAATCATTCATAATCACCCACCTTTCCACTGGGAAATACAGCATGAGTACTTTGGTTCTGTACTACTATTCTGGTACTTTGGTTTGGATCAGGAGTGCACTTCTGAGGAAAATCTTGCAGTCATTCTCACTATCCATGCATTTGTACACCTTGTGGGGTGGTCTTGGTGGCTTAACTGCATTGCTTCCTAGAGCAAAAAGTTGTGCCAGATACTAAGAAGCAGTCAAATCAGGAAACCATTCTGGAGCCAGTAAGAATAAACTCCCTTGAAAAACATATGCTGTCCTCATCACTACCTGTTTCACCACAATTATCTTAATTTCACTTAATTATTTACTGGTATTCATATGACTATGCTAGTGCAGTTTCTGTTGTTCTAAGGTTAGATAAATTATGCCTATGTAAATTATTGTTTCTGATACTAATATAGTTGCCTAAAAATTTAAAGACAAGTATAATTTCCATTCTTTGTGATTTTCATTATGGCTGTCCAGATAATGGGTTTGAGTAATGTGTCAGTACAGTATTACTGTCAGAGCTTGTGCCATTGTAAATTTTCATGACAATCGCACCCAAATTGAAGGGGATGCAGAAGATACTTTTAATTGTGCTAGAGAGAGGAGCTGAGGCTCTGTGCTGTGGATATCAAATTTCTCTAGGCAAATAAAGGCCCGGAACAATAGCAAATAAGGGAGTAAATTCTAACTGAAAACTTTTCACTTGGAAAAATATCTGTATATCAGACAGCTTCTCCATCTTTTCTAAAGTTTGGCAACAAGTTATTATCCACCAAATCTTTCAATGACGTAACAGAAAGAAAATTAAGTAAATTAGGCTATCTTACTTAATAGTAAGTAGCCCTACTCCTGTCTTCCCTACTCCAGAAAAACCATTCTTCCCCATTCTTTGTGTGATTTAATGGAACTGTATAGATCCACTTCTTCCACATAGATTCATATGTCATTAATGTATATTTTTTTCATGTGCTTTCAGCTTTTGTTTCTACTAAATTTTTTTCCTCTTCTCAAACTACTTTTCTCAGTAGGAATTTTGTGCATGATGAGTGCAAAGCAAAGCATCATAACAGGATAATGCTGTTATTAACCTTGAAGCACTGTAGGCCAATTAAAACATTTTACTTGTTATGATCAGAGCATCTTATCTGGAACTTGAGAATAGATGGTCAGTACCAGTTTTGTGGCTGCAAGCCTGAGGTCAGAGTCTATTGTATGCAATGTCAATAAACTCTAAAAAACCCTTCTGTGTTTACCTTATTGCAAGGTGAATGTGAAAACCATTGTGCTTAATTCTTGCTGACAAATTCTTTCACATGTATTGGCAAACAGTCAGCTACAGTTGAATAGAACAGAGAAGCTGCTTGCAAAGCTCAGCTGAGAGCCAATAACTTTTAGTCTTCTTTCTCCTCTGCTGCTCACTAAAGGATTGTGTCAGAAAGTCAGACACATATTTCAGACACCCAAAAGAGATGTTCTTGTCTTACCACTCCTTTGTCCGTTTATGTTCATGGAGGAACATTAGTTAGTCCCCAGACACAGACTGACTATGTGGTCTGTTCACTGAAGAGTCAAGGAAGTCCTGGTGGGATCCTGCTCTGAAACTTTTATACTCTGCATGATGATAATAAACTTGTTTTGGGGCCATTGACTTTGCTTCTGACAGTCAGAGATTGTCCTTCTCTCATCCTGACTATCTCTTGTGCCAGAAAACCTCTCAGCAGAGCAGTAATACACCAAATACAAGAAATGCATCCCTTGCATAGGTTCTCCATCACTCCTCTGAGAAAAATCTAACTGTGTGTACTCATGTAAAGAGCAAGTTTTAGAATTGGCCCTTAGTTGATTTTGTGAAAGATAGCCAGCAAGCAGAAACCATGCTTGGAACTTCACAAAGCAATGAGAAACAAAGCCTTCCTTTAATTGCAGGTCAAGCATGACACACTGCTTAAATTGCGAGTATACACATGTTTATTGCTTTGTAAGTAAGGAATCCTAACATAATTCTCTCCTTAAAAGGATTGAAAATAAATCAAAATTGTTATAATTTTTGAAAATTACAGTGATTAATAACTATTGTCTAAAGACTCTAAGAGTTGGATTTATATTCTTTTTTCAGAGGAAAAGGGAAAATATTCTCTGTCATAGATTCCTGTATATTAAAGAAATGGAAGTAGGTTTTGAAAAGTATTGTGAAAGTTCTTGTGATAGGTCTTTTCTCCAGCTAATGGCTCTTGCTTATGCCATTTAGGAACTATCTCCTTGTAACTTTGGGGAGAAACACAGGTAGCATATTCTAAGAATCTGAACCAAGAAATCATAGTGAGGGTGTTTTTTCCCATCAATGCTACCTATTCAGGTGGTGTTTATATTTGGATTAAAGTTGCCTCATCTCTAGAACTGGGCTTATTTTCTTCATAGAAATTATTAGAGGACAGAATTTTATATTGTTACATGAAGACACAGAGCCTGGATGTCAAACATAAACAAGTGCTCTTAAAGCTTTTCTCATATAGAGAAGAATTCGAATTCTGTACAACTATTTTTATTTTCTGTTATTAAGAAATAAAATAAGGTAAATAATTTAAATACCCGGATCTTTTAGTAGAAAGTCAACGAAATCACAACCATGTGCTAAATGTTCTTAGCTTTGAAATGATTACTGTGTATTAAAATAAATTAAACATTTGATAGTCACTCTTGGTGTTTTCTGAAAAGCAGGTCTCAAAAGAAGGGGACAAAATCTTGAATCTCATCTTTCTTGCAAGCCACTCATCAACTTTTTCCTGCTTTCAGAAATTAATCCTAAAGCATTGTTTCCTATCATTTTTTCAAAAGGCCTCAAGTTGTGTTCAGCTGATATGACTGAATCCAGTAATGTATCTTTATTCAGGTGCTGTGTTATCTCTCTGTAGTCAGCTATGTTCTGTTTACCAACCAATGATAAGCATTGTATTGGCAGATAAGTTCTAGGTATTCTTTACACAGAAGGGCAATGGCAAGTTTCTCATGCAGGACTTGATTTCACTTAAGCATACACATACAGAGTTTATTTCCTGACTTGAACTAGAGGAAAACTAAGTAAATATCCACTTCCATTTGACTTTCTATTTTAAATTTGACAGTTAATAGTTTTCGATTTCAGCACATAGAAAGTCCATGAGGATTAAAACAGGAAGGAAAGGCCAGGTGAAAAAAGTCCTTCTAAGAATAAGAAAGATAAAAAAACACCCCAACCAATCAAAAAAACAACAACAACAACAACAAAAATCAAACAAACAAAAAAGAACCACACAAACAAACAAACAAACAAACACCCACCCAAACTGACACAGAACTAAAGTAAAATTTCCCTGAGAACTCTGGCTTTATAAGAATTATTCTAATGTTTCCCGGTTTCCTTAATTATACTTTTTTCCCATCCCAGACATCTTATTGCCCTTTCAGTAATAGCTTAAGATTCAGTGATCCATTTCAATCACTTTTCTTCTGTATGACATTTATTTCTGAAAGGTATGCAACTCTTCAAATGGGGTGAAATTTAAAAGTTTCCAGAAAGTTAGCAAAATGTAATGGGGATATAATTTTCTCCTTCATCCCTTTTTTCAAGGTCAGTATTAGGCTTAGATTTTTCTCTAACTGAAAAAAGTGACTTGAGATTCCTCATAGTCTTAAATAAAATCTCTATGATCAGTTAGTTTGAATCCACCTATCTCCTTTAGTTTCACTAAACATTAAAACAGGGCTAGTAAGCAGAGATAGATTCAGAGAAATGTTTACAGCTGTTAATAAATAAGGAAAATATAGCAATTTTTTACTTATAATATTTTTGTTAGAATTGAAGTAATTTTTTAACAGGTTTGATGGACTGAAAAACAGGGGTCAGAAGGAGAATGGCATAAGAACAAAATTACCTTGTTTCTGTGTTTAGATGTTGGCATACAATTATGCACCTGTCAGCTTAGACCACTGCAAATTGCTGTCCCAAAGCCTTTTTGATATTCACTGAACAAAGCCTAATACATAAATTTTCAAATAGGCTAATTCATAATATTTTTAAAGGAACCAGATGCTTTGCCTGTGTGATCAAAATACTTTGTCACAGAGGCTTATTTCAATTGATTGTTAGCAATGTGTCGATATGAGGTCGAATACCTCCCGTTTCTTTCTGTGCGAACTCAAGAAGCGGGCAGCAGACATTTCCCGGTGCGGGGATGCCACGCAGGGTGCGAGGCGCGCAGCCGGCAGGGGTCAGCGTGAGACCGCGCTGGCTCCTCCACTGTCCCTTTGAAATATCTCTGGCATTCAGCCTCCTTCGACTGCACAAAACACACACAACTCGCCCTCTTGTAAAACCCTGGAAGCAATTTTCCAGTTTGTTCCACATTTTTTTTTGTTGTTGTTTTGGTTTGTTTTGTTTTAATACAAAAGCGCAAAAACAGATCACCTGTGAAGAATACTCCGACTTCACTTAGAGAAAACCCTGCAGTAAACGTCTCTTAAATCAGGCTGGTAAGTCCATCAAAGTTGAGAAGCTTATTTCAAGTTTCCAAGTTCACCTATCTTCACAAGCCTTAAAGGGTGTCACGAATCATAGGAGTAGCCTAAAATCCTTTACATAAACTCTCAGAACTATGCCAGTGGAATATTAAAACATGGTAAGCAATATGATCACAAATCACATCAAACAGTTACAGAATAAAAGAAAGCTATTTATCCAAACTCATTTCCACTATATTAGAAACAAAGGCATTAAAAAAAGCTTTTCATTGCTTTTTATAAAATGGTTCTAAAGAAGGCATGGTAAAGAACTGCCTAATCAAGACAAGGCTGTATACACACTAATAACTTCTTCAAAGAGGGATTGGACAAGGAAATGTAATGATAAAGTCCAAATAGGATGCTTTAAAGGTAATTGCTGTCTCCTCACATATACATAGGAAGGTCAAGTGTAACTAGAGAGAACAGATTTAATTTTCTATATCCTATGCTATCTAAATAAGCAGATCTGCTGGAAGACACTGAGGAAAAGACTCTAAATCTCTGTGCGAAAACCAACCAAGCAGATATGAAAAGCAAGCGTTTTTCACTGAAAGAAATATATCAGACAGGATTAAGTCCACTGCCCATTTGAAAAGTGCTGCTGTGTTTGTCCTCCATTCTGAAACTTACTTGAAGAAAAACAGAGAATCAGCTTTAAAAATGAAAGCAAATGTATGTTATTTTCTTTGCATGGGTTTTTCTAGCCAGACAAGATCTTATCTGTGAGAGGAATAAAACTCAACAAACCAACTAAAAAGGTAGATGGATTTGATCGAAAAATATTGCTGATTACAATAACAAATATTTAGTGTTGGTGTTTTAACTTTCTAAGCTTTTTAACTTGTATATATTCCTAGAGTTAAATCCTGGAAGCACACAAAACAATATCCTTGAAGCAACTATTAGCCCAGTACTTTTTATATCTCAAGTCTTACGATTTTATGATTATTTTTTCATGATTTTTCTAAAGAAATCTCCATGTCATGTTCTTTAAATTTAATGCACTGATTTTTCTTTGTTTAGACCATTAAGGATCCATCGAGATTGTTGAAAGAAGATGAGAGAATAGGAGAAAGTAGTAGGAGAATAATTTTTTTTTAAGTTATGTCTTATTGAACAATTTTTTCCAATCTAAGAATGCACATAAGCCACACTTTTTAATGAAATAATCCCTTTTTCCTCTTTGAAATTATACAGATTTATAGGAACCCAATTTGAGAACAGGTCTGCTTATTTCAAACTTTTTTTAACAATTTCTGGTTTTGTTTGTGTTTTCAATACTATAAAATGTAGGAAATCGTTCCACCTATATTTTCTGACAGCACAGCATAAGAAAATAAATTCTGGAAAATATATTTTGGAAAATCTACTTCCATTACTAATCAACTTCTAATTTAAATTGTTACAGAAAATTATTTGAACTCCAGAGGAAGTGCTTCAGGATCATTTACAAGGTGTAAATGAATAAATAAATATAAGTATTTTGAATTATTTCAGTGAAAGGCAATTACGGGCAAAGATTAGCAACCTACTTTTGATAGAATACCTAAAGAAGCTTATATAGTTTAGTACATGGCAACATTCTTTTTCTCATATGTGATAAAGAATGACAGAAATACTTCAACAGACCAAAGTCCGTTGAGTGGAAGACTGTATTTATATATCTCACGAGGCAGAGATTTATAATTCTATTTAATCATTCTAATTTTGATGGTTTCAAAATACTGCCTGACCAGATATGAGAGGGAATTTGGATGGGTGAGGGTTGCTTCTGTTGTTGCTTCCATTTCTCCTTTTTATGGGCTGATGCCAACATGGAAGCTCTAAATTAGGAAGCTTTAATAGGAATGTATATGACAGTACTTTGGTTAGCCAATCATACCAGTAAATATCATAAGTAGGAGAGAGCAGGATTATGTCACAGCTGGAGATATAATTACTGTATAAATTACTCTTTAATAGCTTCTGTGCTATGTATTAGGGAACATGTCTCTTAGTTTTACCAATTAACCTACTGAAAATACCTCCCAATAAATTCAGCAGTGTAACTGAAGAGGAAAATATTGCTCATGTTACTTTTACATTGTTCTATCTAAACACAGTTTTCATTAATTAAGTTCTATAAATTTCTACTTGAATAAAAAATTGAATCTTGTATGAATATAAAATTTTCTGACACACAAGATAAGAATATTTTGTATTCTCATGACCTTCTACCTTTCAAAATTTTTCAGCATGAAAATAAAAGTTTATGTACCCCAAAATACTCCTGGCTAACAGCTGTAGAGTCACCTTATTCAATGTTTAGGTCAGATTCTGTAAGCACCAGTGCCTTAAAAAGTGTTGAGCTGAATTTCAAGTCAGATGAAACCAAATGTCAGTCAGTCCATTAAATGCATTACATCTTTTTTTTTCTTCTTTTTTTTATTTCCTTAATTTGACAAAAAATTAAACAGCATCCTTCTGTCCTTTCCCAGTTTCTGTTTTTTTGTTTTTTTCTCCACTGTCTTTGATGAAATCCTGGTTTTAGTTTCTCTTGTATCCTTAATCCTATAAGCCATTCAGTCTATTCATGATCCAGTAAATGTCCACAAGCAATTGTTTAACATTATTTAAATCATTATGAGCTTAAAAATTAGATACTTGTATACATGTTTTCTTTGTCTAATACTTAGCCCTTCAAAGGCTAAGTATTTAATTTTCTATATCCTATCCAACAAGACTTTGGTGCCAACTAAGCAGCTCTTAGCCAGGGGGGGACTTACCTTACTGTAAAGAAGGCATCTAAAATAGATCCCATGAGCTTTGACTTAAAGCTGGGTATCGCCTTATCGCCGGCCAGGGGCTATGTACAAATCCAGACCGGGACGGGACTGCTGGGGAATGCATCTCAAGTTGTTTATTTTTTTAGCATCGGTCCCATTACATGGTTATGACAACGGGAAGATGCCAGCAGCTCACATCCCAGGCAACAGACCAAGAACTTAATGTTACAACTGACTTTAAAAGCTTTTGGACCAATCACACAAAGCAAAAGCATACTGACAGTAGTTCTATCCAATCACTATAAATACATGTACCTTTGGTAAAAACAATGCTTGCTTATTTTGAATACAATAATTGCTTGTAAGCCTTAAGATACAATGCACAGAGCTCCATTATTAAGCTTAGAACTTCCTAATATCTCACCAGATATACTTTTCTGCAACTTAGGAAGTTATTCTACCCAAGCGTTAATACACAGATTTGTTCTATTTGTCCTTTCTTTCTCCTTCTTGTATAATTTTTCTGCCTTCTGCAACGTGCCCAAAACCCTCTGATTTTAAGGAATCCCACAATACCTCAGATTCCATCCCAAGTAATCTCAAATGATAATGAACACCTGTATTTTAACCACATTCCCATCCAGATATGGGATGTGAGCAAGAGGTAGGTGAGCAAGAGTCAACCACAGTGACAAAAGAGAACCACAATAATCATGGTTTCCTTCCTTCCTTCCTTCCTTCCTTCCTTCCTTCCTTCCTTCCTTCCTTCCTTCCTTCCTTCCTTCCTTCCTTCCTTCCTTCCT
>QUSF01000006.1:18013239-18023881 GCA_003676055.1 Chloebia gouldiae
CCTTCCTTCCTTCCTTCCTTCCTTCCTTCCTTCCTTCCTTCCTTCCTCAGCTTTCTTGAAATAGAAAGAATAAACACAATATAGATTACTAAATCATGTGATGAGTACCAAAATTAAATTGTCAGCATATCTATCTTTGCTTTAGGTCAAAATCCATAAACTGAAACAAAGCAGACATTATATACCTTTTCTTTTTGGGGCAGGGACACATGGGGGATAAATAAACTTTTTTTATTTCTTTCTAAAACCAGTGTTTTCTTTGAGGAGTTTCTGAATGGAATATTAATTATCATTATTGTTGCTCTCATTATTGTTTTTGAAGGTTTTTTTTTTCAAAATGCAGATTATATTTAAACAATGCTAGTAACAGATGAAATGCTGAAAGCTTTTTTTTACATATTGAAGCTGTTGTTTGGAGTATTCAGCTGTAGATTGACACCAAAAGACATAGATAGATAAATGAGCACATACAGAAAAAGAAAATGTTTGCACACATACATATGAATACTATATTTATATAGATATAATGCATTACACACATATATAAAGAGAGGATGTCAAAAGGATGGAGCCAGGCTCTTCTCTGTGGTGAACAAGAGGCAATGGACAGAAACTGAATTACACACAGGAAGTTCCACCTGAACAGGAGGAGGAACTTCTTTACTGTGCAGATGATCACACAATGGAACAGATTGTCCTGAGGGAGTATGGAGTCTCCCTCACTGTAGATATTCAGGAACCATCTGGAAACAGTCCTGTTCTACGACTCTGCCTGAATGGGAGGCTGGACCAGATGACTCACTGCAATTCCTTCCAACCTTACCCATTCTGTGATTCTGTGGTATATGCATATATATATATACACAGAGATGATCTCCAAATATAAAGTTATTTATACAAAAACACACAGTTTATTTTGTGCTAATTTGTTTCAAACATCCAAACAAGACAATAAAAAATCTTTACTGCAATAAATGCGATTAGAGAAACGATCATTATTAATTTAGAAATGTCATGGAGAAAGAATTTAAATTATCACCACGTGTCTATGAAGTATCTGTGAAGATCAGTTTGGCTCAGTAGGAGAACATCTTATTTCAATACACTGATCTGTGTATTTTCTGCTCTCAGGGAATTTTTTCTTACAGAAAAAAATGATCATTTGCTTTATGATCAGTTTAGGTTTATAGGATAATCTTTTTTTCCTCCTTCTCATTGTACTAATTCAGCATCTAACCTAAGTTGCAAAGTCAGTTCTATGAACTGTCATAATATTTCATTATTACCCTTTGCTGTTCTTTCTAATTATAAATGGTTTTAATCATAATCACAATTAACACAAGTGTTTGTATAGCAATTTGGTTCTTGCCTGTGATAGGGTTACAGGTGTGAGAAGGAATTACAAACACCCCTGAAACAGCTACATATTCATGTAACAGTTTAGGCTTAAAGAATGGGCAAAACCATAATGGATAACTACATTTGAAAACTGTGATTATGTGTGAGGACTCATCTGCCACCAAAACTAAAGCATGTGCTGATCCTATTAACCTAAAGTAATGCACATGATACCAGTAGGATGTTTTAATGTGCATCCATTCAACCTCCGGAAAAACCCACCAAAAAATCTAAATAAAATATTTTTTCTTATAAAACACATATTTTCAAATATGATTATATTTTTCAATTTTTTTCAACTTTTTAGTAATATTATCATACAACTATGACCTTTTTCTGTAGTATAAAAAGCAGTAATATGGTAATGTACTTGTCCTTGCTTAGACCAAATATGGTGGGTTTTGTATAATAATTAGATTTCATGTTACTGGAAGAGCAGCAGAGCCAGCAAATTTTGGCCTACCTTTCTGCACATCTAACTTCTTTATATTGACTTGAGCAAGCTTTGATTCAGTATCCTGAAAGTTGATTATAGGATTTCTCTTTATTCACTCACTCATATATTCATATATTTCTTTCAAGTCAGCATTTCTTAGCTTCCTGGAATATTCACAGTCTTTCCTAAGTAACTTTCCAATTGTTTGGAGTTTTTTTTGTTTGCTTCTTATAGAAAAGGGATTTAAATTTTGGTTTTATTTGTTTGTTTTTTTTTTTTTTTGTTCAGATTTAACAAATCATAGATATAGGTCACATTGTAATAGAGTGGGCAAACTTTAATAATAATAAACATAATCAATAATCATAAATCAAATTCTGAAGATAAGTTATGCTATTTTCTTCCAAAAAACACCATCAGAATTTGTCCATCTCACAAGAGGTAAGGTTAACTCAGAAATTTTCAGACTTTTCTTTGCAGAGACTTAAATCTCTTGGTTTGCTTTCGTTTTCAAGGAAGGACAAGATAGTATTTCTGGAATTACATAAATTGTTTGGATTACTAAATTCCCACATCATACAGGTGATTTTTTTTTCTTGAGATAACAGTCACCAGATCAGAGTAATTTATATCTGTTTGAAAATCCTCAATTAAGCTCTTAGCATTCAATACCAACCAGGAAATGGGAGTTTTAGTAATGGGTTACACCGAGATCATTGCCTCCCTTTTTTGCCCTCCCTGGTAGTAAAAATGGCTTTAGGTAGTAAATTTTGTATTTTTATTTAGTAAAATAACACGTGGTGAAAATATGAATAAGAAATTTCAGTTACTTTGTAGCTTGTTGCACTGCAGAAAACTTAAAAGATTACATCAGATTTGTCGGGTTTGTTTTCCCCAAAGGGTTTCCTGCAACGGAATTGTAACTTTGTCTTTGCCAAGAAAAGTCAAACTGAATATTAAAAAGGCAGCAGAGCATATACCTGAACAACTGCAAATGAGAGAGACGGAATGGAAACTCACCGTGCAAGTGATAAAGATTTAGCAGCCTTCTCTGACTTAAAGAAGACTATGAGGTAGGTAAAGGTCCACACACCCTCCCCTTCCATACTCACCTCCCTGAGGGGAGAAATCAACCCCACCAACCCATTATAGTCAGTGAACTCAAAGGTAACTGTTGGAAAGGTAGTAATCTTTTTCAACATTCATCTACAAAGTCGTTTGAAGTAAAGATGTTTTACAAGTCTTTATGTATCCCTCTGCTAATACTTACAGACAATGAATTCTGGTCCAGCAGAAATCATATTTCTGTACATAGGTAAACAGAGATTATAATTATAGATATTCAATATGTTTAATTTTTTGCATAAAATATATTTCCAAAACGAATCCATATTTCTGTGACTTTCTTCTGAAATTATGGAAGGAATTGAGGGCAATAGTGAGATCAATTTGAGCTGTGCTCCTGCATAATTTATATCCTGGTCCCAAGTGCAATAATTACACAGTTTGCAAAGAACTTTGCATTGGTATGTGAAATGAGACATTGTTAAAGTAAAATAATTTTCTTTAGCATTCTACAAATTGATTGCATGTAACATTTTCTTGAGATTTTTCTTTTTCCAAATTGTTGTACTGCAATCCAAATAAGGTTTTATTTCCCCAAAGGTATAATTATCACTTTCCACATGTCTGATCCAGTATTTTCCCCATTCACTCATTTGCTTTTTTTCACTTTCTATTAACGTCTCATGGTTTTATTTCTAAGGCTTCTAAACCTGAGTAGAAGCAGGAATCCAGATTTACAGAATTATTTGAGCACTAAAGTGGAAACTAAGTGCCAAAACAGAAGTTCGTGCCAATCAGGGTATCAGATCCTTAAAATATCTATTTACAGATATGTAATTTCAGCAAGTCTTGGGCACACACACAGAAAAAAAAAAATTATAGGAGATCTTTCCATTTGAACGCATTTTTTCCAGGAGTTAAAAATTATATAAACATATATAAAATCCTCTAAGGACAGGAAAAAAACCCCTGGGATTTATATTTGACAGAAGTGTTTCAAACATATTCAAGAATCTCAGGAGAGGTCAGCTGTTACCAAGATCAAAAATGTTATGATGTTTGTTCTGGCTTCTAGTGGCACATGAGTTGCAAATGTGATATCTGTAGTGATTCAACAGCTGCAGTCTGAGGTACAGCAATAGCCAAGTAAGGCTACAAAGTGGGAAAAGGTAAAACTATTTCCAAACACAATTGCTTTGCCCAAAATCCCTTCAAATTCTACAAACTCTGTTTTTAAGTCAAGAATGTTCCATTTTACCAATGCTCAATTCAATATTAGCTTGGAATTGGAAAAAGGAAGTCATCATTCGAACAGAAGCCAAGCATCATTCCATCATATATTTCCAGTGAATATGTGATTTATTGCATATAGCTGGAAAGGTGAATGAGATTAACTAAATAGGCTATGCACATCATTCTAATATATATAATAAATTTAATTTATGCATGTAAATAAGATAGTTTATCTATGACTGATGTGTACATAGATTTAAAAAGTAACATAATTTTGAAATTGCTGCAATTTTCTGCTCAAGTGAGTGCATACATGCATGGTTTAATTCCTATCCCTTGGAATTTTATAAATGCTGTTAAAAACTCTTTTAAAACAATATGTTACCTCTGGGAAATGTTTAAGGCTTAATAACACAGTATTCAGCAAAATGCATGTTGCTATTTTAGGTCTCCTAATCCCCTCTTTGTTCTTATAGTCTCACATTTCCTTGCATAATACGTGTGCTTTAGCCATTAAAACAGATAAATATTGAAAAGATCAGTTTAGCCTTGCATATTATTGACTTTACTCATGTAAAATGAGCATGATATTGCTCTGTCATATTAGCAATTTTGTGCAGTGATAGGAACAAAGAATACAAAATCACAGTACTTATTTTTAAAACTGAGTAGAAGTCTAAATTACTTAGTTACAATTGTGTAAACAGAAAAATTCCCAAGCATTGAAAGTAATGACACAATAGAAATGTGATAATGACCAAATCTGAACCTTGAAAGAATCTCCTTTTAAAACATAATCTGTAGTTTTATCCTCTTAGTCTGTCTTACTCCATCCAACCATAATTTCTATTTATATTGTTACACTGGTTTAAATTTTTTATTTTTAACAAAGCTATAAATCACCTAATAAGAATTAGGATTATAGAAAGCCTCACTATTTCATGATTAGACTAAGGTTAAAAAAATTAAATCTAGTTTAATAAGGAAAATTGCAAAATTTCCTTGTGTTTCACCATGAGCAGATTACACAAACATATTTGCTGTTTTCTAAGAGTTTTCTTAGCTATATGTTTAAAGCACAACTATTTTTTTTTTCAGTGCCATGCAGATTTATAATACATCATGCCCATTTGTCTTGGTGTCGGCTGATATACTCAATAATTAACACGTTTGCCTTTCTTCCTCTCTATTCATAACACCTTCCTTATTATCTCAGCTAACCTTTCACTTGGTGTTCATCAGTGAACTTAGAGTAGCAGGATCTTCTTGAACCTTAAGAAGCTTTCTCTAGGCAGCTGCCCTGAGATGAACAGCCATACATTTCAAGAGTAGCAATGCAGTTTTCAGTGCATGATTAGTCTTTTAAATCCCTTTTTAATTCTGGCAATAAGCCCTTTGAACAGACTCTCTGTTATACAAATATTATTTAACTTTCTGGAAGCATAAGTTAGTTTGTACAATTATTATGGTAATTTATTAATATAACCATTATATGTCATATGGCAGAATGTTAGAACATTGTGTGATTATAGACATTATGTCAGAAAATAAAATCTGATAACTGCATCATCTAACAGTTAAAACAAAAAGCAAATTAAAAAAAAAAACCACCCCCCCCCCCCCCCCCCCAAATTCATTGGTATTTTCAAACTCTGTTCTGCAACACTCTGTACACACATTCATGTTATTCACCCTAACAGAGGAAGACTATGAATAGCACCAATAAAGCTAAAAATTAGTTCAAAACTTTATACTGTGAATACCATATTTCCACTCTGGATTATATGTAATTTAACCACAATGGCATCATCTTCTCTCATTTAGTACAGTCATAAAGATTTAATCCTATTGAAAAAGGATGGTATTTTTCTGACATTCAAATCCATCAAATTCATAGATGCAAGATGTGTGGTGGACCAGTCTGCCTTGTGGAATGGTCAGCCTAACACAAAAGACCAAAGAAAAATACAAAAGCTATGAACCATGAAGCTGCCAAACTATTACAGGTGCAGCATCTGACAAAAACGAGCTAGATGTTTAAAGCTAGTCATTAGTTTCCACTGAAGTGATAATAATTTAAGCTGAACATTTTTTAAGCAATGAAGCAATGTGTATATTTTATATGCATCAATGTCTTCCTTTGGACTTTCTCTTTTGAATAAATTCTGTGAAATGTAGGCACTCTGACTGCAAAATTTACCAAGCCACAGATGACAGTAATGTTGTTAAGCAACAGAGAGAAAAATGCTATTATCTTCAGAGGTGTTTGTGTGAGAATATGAATGATATCCTACCCCTGTCTATGCTTAGACTTGGCTACTTTTTCTATGTGAACATATCTTAGCAACAGTTTATGCTCAGCAGAATCTATAATTACTAAAACTGAGAAAAGCAATGAAGCATGCATTTTAATTGTGGAGAAATGTAACCCTTGAGAAAAATCATACATGAGAAAATGTAATACAAATGGATTAATTTTAAAATGGGCAGTTGCATGTTTTGGTCACACTCAGGAGACAGTGAATTTGAGAAACACAGAAATAAAAATTTTCAAGAGGATAAAATCAAAACAATTAGTGAATAGTGTCAGTGAATATGTCTAAAAATACAGGATAAGGGAGTCTGAAAGTGAAATACAGCCTATATGAATTAGAGAATGCAAAGAGGGCAGGATACTAAAATAAGTTCTAATTCTGCATGTTTGGCACTAAGTTTTTCATTAATTAATCAATTCATTTGTTCATTAATTTCATCTGCCTTTCATCTCATTTTCAATATTTAAAATTGAAGTCCAATAATTTATTTCATTATTTCACAGAGTACTATGGTGATTAATAAATTATCACCTTTAGAATTGTATGACATTTACCGCCTAGAAATATTGCACACTATGCTGATTATTGGCTGTGGCATTTGCAGAGATGTCATAGAATACTTTTGGAGCTTCTGCTTAATATTTATCTTGTGCATATACTTAGAACAGAGATAAACTGTACAAGAAACCCGGCCATAATGATTTCTTAGTTTTGTAGATCAAAGAAAAGAAGAAGATGAGAGTGCAAAAGGAAATATCTAATGCATATCTCTTTCTGCAACAGGAAATTAAAATAAAATTTGGATTCTTGAGTTCCTGTATGGAAGATTATGGTTGCAAGGCTACTCATTTAATGTATAGCTACCTCTGAGGAAAGGGCAACTGCTTTAACGATATTTTTGTTTAAGGTAAGGTGCAGAATTTAATTTACAGAGGACTGACTTAATTTGAGCAAGCTCCCATTGACATGAACATATTATACAAGCAGACTTTGAAAGCTGAAAACATTGCCTGTTTACTCAGTCTGTAAGGAAGGATGTGATTTAAGTATTGAACAAAATTAAAAGCTCAGTTACAGACTTCAAGAGAAATAGAAATCCTGATAATGGTGACTAGTCAGAGGGAAATATTACTTTTACTTTTTCAGCTGTATTATAATTTAGAAAATGAAAAAAAAAAAGGAGAGAAAAAAAAGACAATTCTAAGAAACACTGTTACTTAGCCAAAAGTTTCTACTAACATAGTTCTTCTCTAATGTCTTAGCACTGGCACCCAGCACAGTGGAGACCTGGAACAGTCTGTCGGCTCACATCACACTTCTGAGCATCTTTCATTTCACAGCTTATGAGCAACAGTCTTTGTCTTCCTCTGTCTTTTAAATAGTAGCTTTTGACTTTTTTGAGGTCTGGACCCTATTGTCTTAGCTAAGGTTAATCACACAGTCATGTTTGAGTGCTATTTATTAGTTCAGATATTTGTGTTTTATTGTAATTGGGACTTTCACATTTCACATTTGTCACCTTTTTCAAACACAGAAAATAAATCACATAAAATGTGCTTTCTGATTCATTTAATGTAAGTGTTCCCTAAACTAGATGCTTGCAGAAAGCTCCTTTCCTGAGTTCCTCTGGAATCATCTCTGCATTTTTGTACGGCAGGGCAATGGGTAGAGATGCAGAGTTGCTGGCTTTTCCTAATGCCAATCGCACAACAGAAAGAAAATAGCAATGCATATGGGCCTAATCTAGTCACCTCCATGAAAGCACCAAGAGGAGGAATATGGCTGTACTTCTGCCACATGACAGCAACTTTCACAGACTCTAGAACAGCTAAATGAGGTTAAGCTGTAGTGTGTTTTATCTGCATTACAATTAACCTCTCTGCTGCAGATGCAGAGCTTTGTGAGGCTTTTTGGATTTCTCTGCCATTAAAATATATAAAAGTCAGTAAGTAAGTAAGGTTATCAGCAGACCTATGTCATTGACATAATTTTGTTGTTAGAAAACTCTTAAATAAACACCTAAGAAAAAATAAATAAAAAACCCCATTCCTTCATTATCAGAATTCAGTCAAAAAAAGAACATGAGGGATTATAAACTATAACCTCTATCTCTTTTGCTTAAAAAAAAAAAAAGAGAGAGAGAGAAATATTCTCAGCAGGTTAACAAGCAGCCTTTTTGGTGTTCTTTGCAGCTAAAAGCAGATTTACCTCTTGGCTTACTGAATGCACTTTAACAGTGTTCTATTTGCACTGCAGGAGTAACTCCAGAAACCCCAAAGGAAAAAAGACAAAGAACTTTTCTAGCAGTTTTCAAAAGCAACAGCAAGAATTGAGCTATATATGAGGCTTGGGATATTGTTAAAAGGGGTGAAAAGGGAAACCGGGGAAGAGGGCAGTAACTAGAGAGCAGAAGGTTAAAGGCTGGCTGCTCATTTGGGAGATTTGTATTGAGAAAGAGATGAGGCTTGTTTAGCTGGTTGACTGATTTCTTCTGGGAGATGTGATTTTCTGCCTGTACTGGGTAGAAGGAAAGGGAAAATCAGGAATAATTATTTTTGGCAGTGTTAGGTAATTCCCAGTCCCAGCCATCTTAATTTGGTCACCAGCTGTTACTGCTGAAAAGTATTTTCTGTTACACAGTATTAATTCTCCATTTGTGTTCGTCTTCCTGATTGCTATTGCTTTCTCTGTTGCATTTATTCTAAATTTCTTGGAGTGTTTTAGAAATCCTGCTATTCAAACTACTGCTGCAGTTCTAGAATATTTACAGCCCTTAATTTATTGATATGTTTACTCACAGCTATAACTCTTTCTGAATATATTTTTGGTCTGAAAAAATTGGCCTTTTTTAGTTTATATAATTAATGTGTTGTATGTTGGACATATTGCTTGAAGTTCACCCTGCTGCTGAAAGCCAGTCTAAAGTACATGAATAGGGAAAATCAGTAAGAACAGTTTTAAAATATATTATGTCCCTAATAATGGTCACACATTATCTGGGAAACTTGCAAGAAAACCCAGAACCATAAAATATTCCAAATCTCCATAAAAAAAACCAACCAAACAAACAAAAAACCAAAAAAAAAATTGCGCCGTTAAAACCTTTTATGCACCCAAAGATTGATAGCCCAGTGACTAAGGTCATGTGTTGAAATAAAAGAGAAATTAAGTCTTAGAACCTACCAGGCCAAGGCTAAACTATGCTTTTTATTCTGCTTTAAGTACATATTCAAGTTTGGCCCTCAGTTTTCCATATTGCCCACGTACTGGTTCGATTTCTTACTGAATGTGGCACACATGTATTGTTTCTCCAATTGGGAATATTGTTTTGGAGGTGAGCAATACAAAACAACAGAGACAGTCTTGCCAAAAGTCCACTCAGCTGATTTTTTCAAGGGTTTCTCAGTAAAATCTCCCTATGTACTCAAATTCAGTATTTAGCCAGTTTAATAATGAAACCATGCTTTGAGTCTTTGCGTCAAAATATCTGACACCAGATACTTAATGGCTGGAGGGGGCACTCGAGTATCAGAAAACCTCACAGTTTAGCCCTGAGGAGAAAAAATTCAAACACACAGCAATGCAGGGCATCTTGTGGAACACCTTTCAGGTTGTTACAGAACAGTCTGCTGATTCAAGGTTACAATACAGATATAGGCAAGTGTTTCTGATTTTTAACATTACTAGTGAAGGATTGCAGTGTTAGATAAGCTTTTAGAGTACAGTCACTGTGTTTGTCTGTTTCAGCTTTGGCCTCAGTGCTTTCAGACTGTAACAGTCCCCTAGAGATCAAGTGGCTATTGACAATCTGTTGTAGTTGAAATCCTGAGAATATCGTACGGAGTGAAGGTTTAGCACCATTTGGCTGTCCTGAAACTATGCCCCTAGCCCTTTTTTTTTTTTTTTCCCCAACTGAGGCCTTCAAACTTTACAATTTTCAAAATTTATCTGGGAGCCAACAAGAAGAAAATAGTTCAGATATAAAACATAGCAAAAGGCCTCTAAATGGATTGAAGACTGAGAAGAAAAACCTCCTGCCATGAATACTGAATCAGTCTTAGTGAGAACCTTGGGAAACTGCCCTTTTGTCATAATCCTTCATTCCCTCTGTTAGCTCTTGCTGCAGAAGGTGTGAGCTCCAAAGCAAAGCAAGGCAAGGCAAGGCAAGGCAAGGCAAGGCAAGGCAAGGCAAGGC
>QUSF01000006.1:18023891-18258382 GCA_003676055.1 Chloebia gouldiae
GCAAGGCAAGGCAAGGCAAGGCAAGGCAAGGCAAGGCAAGGCAAGGCAAGGAACCTCTTCCAAAAGAGCATTAGCAACTGGTGGTGTTTAAAGTGAGGAACACTTTAAATATAGATGGGTTTTATCATTCCTGATATCTGAACTGGCAGAGCAAATCAGACATGTATCTTCCATTTCTTGTGAAGGATGCCTAAGGCAGATCTTCCTGTCAACCAAGAATGTAAGATACAGAAGAACCCAACAGCAGTACAGCATCTTCATTCAGTGTCTTCTTAAAAAGCAGGGGTATATGATATGGGGTTTAAAGAGACCAAGCACTGGGCTCTGCACTTTGGCCATGACAACCCCACACAGCACTATGGGCTGGGAACGGAGTGGCTGGACAGTGGCAAGAAAGAAAAGGACCTGGGGGTACTAACTGCAGGCTGAACAGGAGCCAACATGTGCCCACGTGGTCAAGAAGACCATTGGCAACTGGGCCTGTATCAAGAATAATGTGGGCAGCAGGATTGGGGAAGTAATTCTTCCCCTGAACTTGGCACTAGTGAAGCCCCACCTTGAGTACCATGCTCAGTTCTGGGTCCCATCAGTTTAGGAAAGATGCTGAGATGCTGGAGCATGTCCAAAGCAGGCCAACAAGGCTGGCGAAGTGTTTGGAACACAAAACCTGTGAGAAGTTTCTGTGGGACCTGGAGAGAAGGAGGCTCTGGATCACTCCCTACGACTGCCTGAAAGGAGGCTGTAGCCAGGTGGGGGTCAGTGTCTTTTCCCACGCAACCAGTGACAGGTAAGAGGAGACAGTCTCAACTGTGCCAGTGGAACTTTAGGTTGGACACCAGGAAGAAGATCTTAACAGAAAAGGTGACTGGGCTTTGCAATGGGAGGAGTCACCGTCCCTGGAGGTGTTGAAGAAAAGACTGGATGTGGAACTCAGTGCCACGGTGGTGTTGGCAAGGTGGTGTTAGGTTGGACTCAACTATCTCAAAAGTCTTTTCAATTTAGCTGATTCTGTTATTCTTTGATTCTGTAATATTCTCTATTAATATTGCTTCCTGCTTCATTAATTCCTTCACCAAAAAAAGAAAAAATTAAGAAAATAAGGAATCAGTGACAGGTTTGGCTTTGAGTATCTGAGAGAGAAAAGTCCTTAGGGAACAGACCATCTCTTTTTCAAAATGGAATGCCCAAATAGGACCTACATAGTCTCACAAAAATATTAGTCTATGGGTGGAGCAAAACTAAAAGATCCATGCATAGGGTTGCATGTAAATGCCTTTAGTTGTGAAAGCTTTCATGTTAATGACTTTGGTAGATGGGATCTGCCTCCCTCCACTTCCCTTCAAAAACATAGTTATCCATTTCTGTTGTCCCGTCAGAATAAATTAAATAAATTGTACTGGGAGTTCTGTCTCTTTCTCTCCTCTCTCCATGCAATTTAAGCACATACTAAGTGCTTATGCTGTCAATCTAAATTACCTTTGCACAAGGTTTACTTTGGGAGGGGAGGAATCAAAAGCAAGGGGTCATACCTAGGGCATTTGGAGAGAAACACACATGAGGAAATGGAGGGATAGAGGTAATAAAGGGGCATAGCTATCTATAAACAGTTGGGTGCTGGGTAAAACTGGATAGGTCTGCACCTGTTCAGCACAATCTGCTGTATCCTCTTACTAAAATCAATTTCTAATAATTTTCCTGGGGGGCGGTGGAATTCTGTTTGGGGAGCATGAGCGTGTATGGGGGTTTCAGTGCCAGCAGCGGGTGTCCAGACCTGGGGCAGAGCCATGCATTAGTGGTGTCAGTGACTGGAGCAGGAGGGGTTGTGCAAGTGAGGGTGAGTGCTCGTGCAGGGTAGCCCAGGCTAGCCAGAAAGAAGATAAACTGAGCTGGGAGACAGGGAAAGTGGGTCTCTGAAGGTGAGGCCACAGAAAGAGCTGGTTATCACAGGGAGCAGGGAGTCTTGGGCAGTTGCTGGAGTGATTATGGGTGTGAGAGTTTCAGGGGACAAGACTTGCTGTTGTGTGCATGAAAGTTAAAGTGACCAGCCTGTGCAATGTGAGCATCAAGGCCATTGCTGGTTTAGGAGAACCATCTAAATATAACAATAAATAGGGAAAAGAGAAACCCCCTTGGGAGAAACAGTGACACAAAGAGGCCTGGCACTGTGGAGAAGTCAGGCCTGGGGTGGAACCATTGCCTGTGGGTCTGTGCTGTGGGTCAGTGTTAGGGCACAGTGGTGGGCTGGAATTGGTATCTCTGGTGGGAGAACAGTTAGACTGAACCTTGGAAGAGGCCTCCACTGCTCTGAGAATATCATGCTCAGAATGTGAAAGTATGACCTAAAATATAACTTTAGGAATAGAAATTGATAACCCTTTCTTAAATCCATCATGACTGAGAAATATATTTAAAACACAGAGGAAATTAGTTCAGCATATGAACAAAGAAATATTTCTCTGTTCAAATGTTGTTAGTAAGGCTGACTATGCTGCTAAAAATATTTTAAGCAACTTCTTTCAACAAATTCCCAGCCTTTTTTCACATCTGTCACAGGAAGTTTGTATTTCACTTTGTCTTCCTCGGTGACAAGACCAACACAGATTAAGTATTCTCTTCTCCCTCTTTAATATTTGAATCTGAGTACTGGTACATATAAAGATAGCAGTTTGATTGCTTTTTGGATATTTTTCTACTGTCAGACACTGGGGAATTGCAATGCTGATTTGATTTTACAATCAAAGTCTGTGGATATGTTGAACAAATCAACTTCTAAAATACAGAGTACAGCTATAGTTTTGAATATGACATCAGGAAAGAAAAATGAAGAAAAAAGTTTGACCTAGAGTCTTGCTGTAGTAGCTGTTTATGCACAGTGATTCTAATTACTTTGCAACTATGTGTTATTTGCCAAGCATTGACTTCCAGTTAAGACATAGTAATCATCAGATTAAAATTAATTAAAAAAAAAAAACTGTTATGCAATGGGTGTACTGCAATTGCTTCAGTTTCAGTCACCTAAAATCCTTTTCCTTACACAGTAACTTAAACACTAAACTTTAGCACTTAAACTACAGTGAATTTACTGTGACACCAAAATCAGATCATGATTTTGAAATCTGCCACCATTCCACATTTTTAGTAGAAAAGGAATAATGTTCTACGTGAAACATCTGTGACTGACCTTCTATTTTCTTTGGTTTTTTTTAAGAACATTACAAAGCCTATTGCCATTTGTTAATTTTTTGTATAAAAGGATAAAAATCCTTTGATAATCTATTTCATATTCTGTAGTAACAGTAAGCAATAAGAGTAAAATTGTCTCCCAAATATTTTCAAGACAAAATGAGTACAGGGTAAACCTGAGACAAGTTGCATTTATGAGATGAGAGAAAAAATTCTCAACAGTTATATACTATACCCTTACACTTTCTAGTTTCCAATATGGATGTGATAGTTCAATGCAAGTAGTATTACAATGGAAATAAATGTCTAAACTAGAAAATGGATACCACTGTGCTTATTGGGGCATTCACCCACCATGGACAAGATTTCAAAGTGTGTTGACTTACAAATGAGCTGTCCCAACATAGTGCACTGGTCCAGCATGGAGAACAATCATTTAATCAGAGCATATACCTATCAGTTTGGGTGCAAGACAAATTATTCAAACATTCCTGTTAATTGACAGACAGTTTAATAATTTTAATTTGAAGTGTCCCTTGGTGGTAGATGAAATTAAGGATGAAATTAAAAAGTTATATTGAGTTGAATGATAAACCAGACTTTGCCACCCATGAGTGCCCACAATGGGAATTTTCTAAAGGGATTATTAGGGGAAGGTTAATTAGCATTACATCTGGGATATGGTAGCAGATGACCTAAGGCAAACCTACAGAAAATATTGAAGCAATTAGAGAAAATGTTCTAAGAGCCCCACCCCCTCAAAAAAAAAAAAAAAAAAAAAAAAAAAAAAAACAAAAAAAAAAAATTTTAAAAAAGCCCCCCCCCCAAAAAAAAAAAAAAAAAAAAAAAAACAAACAAACCACAAAAATATAGATTTAGTAAGTATATTACATGGATAAAAAGTCATTATATTACCACCCTATTATATGAAAAAGATGAGTTTTTCTACATAATTCAAGCAAATACAATTTTGAGTTAGAGACTTTAGGGGGAAAAAGACATTTATGTATATATTTCCAAGTGGAAACCATGGAATTAAGCTATTGTGAAGTATCCAAGAGGGAGGCCCCACAACCAATCCTCAGAGTTATAATTATAAAAAATGAGCTTAATTTTTCAATAAACCTTAATATGTAATTATCAGAGCTTCATAAAACTAGATGCATCAGTCATCTGTTTAAAATTAGAATTATCAGCAGAGATGTTAAAATGTAAGTGTTGAAACTGTGCATTTAAAAGATATATGATTACATAAGAAAATATGTCCTCATTTTCCTTTCACTTAAAAAAATAATAATGTATTTTTAGACTCAAAGTCTCATCCACTAAATAGTACCCAATCTATTTCTATCAGATTGCTAAGATTAAAAGCAGTACAGCATAAATGTCTTAATAAGATTACTCAGAAGGATATCACAGAACAGAGCATGGCAGATCACCTAATGAGTAACCAAGGTAGCTAGAATGTTACCCAATTCATTATAGATGAAACATCCTTTTAAAATATTTAATTAGAGGCTCTCACAGCTCCTTTTTCTCCTTCCTTTCAAGTTATGAAACTCAGGCTCCAAATATCTTTTGCAAAGTTCAAGGACCAGTGTCTTCCCTACCAGTGTAGGGAATACTACCTATTCCCCACTACAAACTCTTCTGAACCTTGCCCATAAACTCTGGAGCAGTAAACAGCCTCCACTCTTATAGCACAGACGTGAATCAACTGAAGTAGCAAACTCCCTCAAATAAATACATACACCAAGGTCTTCAAACAGCAACAGCTGTTTCAAGCACTTTGGGAAAACAGCCAAGAGGCAAAGGCATATCCAAGAGAATAAGTATTGAAAGTAGTTTGTCTATGTCCATTTTTTAAGAAGCAGGGTTGTCCCTTTCTTGGTGATCTCTTCCTGAGAATGGAATAATGCTATGATTTATAATTATTTCAAAATAAAGTAAGGAAAACAACAAAAGACAGGAGAAAAAAATGAAACTGTAAAATGAGCAAGGACCTTCTAGATTATAAACTAGATTGAATGTTTTTCAGAACTTTGGTAAATAAAGTAACTTTTAGGTTTCTAGGAATAATTTAAAATTGCATTGTACTCTTTCCCCCCCCCTTTTTTTTCTCTGCTGTTTCCAAGTAGAGCTCTATGCAAGTCATATTTAAACCAATCTGCACAAAACTCTAAATAATAAATTAACTTGCATACTTCTCTGCTGCCTTGGCCTTTGTTGATTTAGGATTTTTTTCCTTTCTCTAGATATTCTTTTTCTTATTATGCATTTAGTATGTGACTAAAGTGATAACGGACCATGTTGTGACCTCCAAGTGATATTAAAAGTCAGCTAACTAACATGAAGGAATGCTTATCCACATTAAATCAAGTTTCCATAGCTTTAGGATATACCAGGAAAACAATAAAATGTAGGTGTCTCAGGAATCTGCATGCGTGATACCTCTATATAACTGATGTTGAGAAGACAAAACCACAATGCTAAAGGAATGAGAAACAGTATTCATTTTTGATGAGAAACATTTTTCATTTTCAATACAATTGAAGAGATATTTTTACATTTGGAGAGTTCAGTTAGTCTACTCTCAAGAGATGGGGAGAAGCCAATTGCTCATCCCTGAACCTCCATCACCAATAAATTAATATTACAATAAGAGAGTACATCCCCATATGTGTGCCCTCTGTGTTTATTAATCTATCGATACCAGAGAGTCAATGGGAATGTATATAGCTGTTCTTGTATTAAGTTATTAGAATGGATATTAAATCTTTTTCTTGCAGGTGATTTGGAATGAACACTGATATGTTTCTAGATGAGAGCTAATAAAGCATTTAGTTTAGAAAATATTATTTTATGAATCAAAATTCTGACCCCCAGGCTCCTTTCTGTAGTGCTGCTTTCCAGCATCTCATTCCCCAGTCTGTCCATGCAACCAGGATTACCCCATCCCAGGTTCAGGATCTGGGACTTTTCCGTGTTGGACTTCATATGCCTGCCAATTTCCCAGCCCTGTAATTTTCTGATGTCTCTCTGCAGGGTTTCACTGCCCTCAAGGGAGTCAAGAGCTCCTCTCCGTTTTGTGTTGTCTGTGAACTTGCTTAGTATCCCTAAACTGGAGCCCTGAAGACCCTGCAAATGGCAGGTCACCAGTCTGATGTCACCCATTCAATACAATCCTTTGTGCCCTGCCCATGAGCCAGCCGCTCACCCATCTCATGATGTGTTTATCCAGCTAATGCTGGACATTTTGTCCAGAAGGATAGTGTGAGAGACATTACTGAAAACTTTACTGAAATACAAACAGATTGAATCAAGTAGGTGGGTTACCGTCTCATAAAAGCAAATTGAGTTTTATAAGCAGGACTTTCACCTCATGCTGGCTGTGGCTGATGACTGTTCTAATGCAGTACATGCTGTTGTTCATAGCACTTCACACTAGGCCCCTGAAGGCAAATAGACTACTGAAGATATCAGCTCTTAGTTCTAGTATGGCATCCTAAAAGCTAAAAATCCTAGATATTGTAGTTGCTGTATGAGCTTAACCCATCTTGTCTTGGCACACAAAGCCTTAGCATGCTGGATTTTCCACTGCATGGTTCATCTTCTGAACTATTCTATATCTGTATAGTAATATGTACATGTCATTTATTTCAGTCGAGCGTATGTGGCTTATTGTAATCTACTGATTGAGACTAAATCACTTAGTGGTTACTCTATAAGGGAGTTAAAATTAGTTGGGCGTGACAAACTCCCTGTTTCCAACATTTTCTTTTTTTCTTAAACTTACTGCATCAGCTGGTCAAAAGGGAGATGATAGAAGTTTGAAACCATATTCACTAGGAAAATGAGGCATTTTTATTGCAGGGAATTCCTCCCTTTGAAGTTCTGAACTTTACAACAGGAGAGACTGAAAGCAGTCATCTTTAATGAAACCATAGTCTCCTCCCTTTAGCATTCAGACTCAGTGATCAGAGCACTCAGCTAGACTATAGGAGACCTTCTGCTACTTTTATTCACTACCTAAAGAGAATTAATCTGTGGATATGAGACAGGCTAATTTCAGTGTACTGTACAATGACTTGATCTGTTCACTACCAGTTTCCTTGGAAAGGACTGTGATGAGGTAACAGAGTAGAACAGGGAATGCCTGCCTTGACCCAGCTGCTGCAGTTTGCCAGGACATTCTGGAGGAGGGAAAACTGGTTCCTTTTGCAAACACAGCTGAAAATGGCCATCTGGGAAAAAAGAGTGGTGTAACAATTGGGAATAGGAAGGAAATGAGAAAAACACCAAGCCTAGAGCTAGGAGCAGAAATGAAAAATGGAAGGCTCCTGAGTAGTAAGGAGCATTCTTCTGAAACAGAGAACTGACTCAAAGCTGAGCTGCTGAAGCGTCAGCAAAAGGATCAACAGAGATTTTGGGCTGGCCAACGAAGTTATTTAAATCCCCATCTGTAAAGCAAGACTGAGAGAAAGTATTAATGGCTGCTTAATATTTCTACTACATATACGCTGGAAGCATTCGCTAAGTGTTTTCCGGTGAGATTTCAAAGTCCTTTTCTAATGCTTATAGTCAAGGTCTATCCTTTTCCCCATCAGAATCAGCATATATCAAAGTTCTTAAAGCTGCGTCTGATGATATGCCATAGCTTATGTGCCTTTAAAAGTTTTGCTGATAAATATATTAATCTCAAATCATTCCTTCTGTAGGTTCTCTGAGATTGTTTCATTTCATTGTATTTAATCACTGAATTTGTAGCGCCATAATGTTCTATAAAGAGGTTTATGCTGTGAATCTAGGAGAGCTGTACCACACATTTTGTTTTTCAGAACTAAGGTGATTTTTTCCTTTTTTGAAATGTAGGGGTTTTTTTAAGAATATTAAATTTCATAAGACTATTGAAGTTCTTAAACTATTTGTAAAAGCATCCTTTCTTAACTTTGACAAAATAGACAAACTGTGGATAAAATATAGACAAACTGTAAGGAGATCTGAGCTATTGAAAACATTACTTCTTTTTTTCTGCTCACATATCCTGGTGTTATGTTACTTTTAAGATCATTAACTTTAACTTTCTGATTAATCTGTATACACTGATTAATCTAATATACACTGTAACATATGCTGACACTTAGTTTTGACCTAGCACAAGACAGTTCGAACTTAATTTCTTATTAATCTCTCCTTGCAAATGCTTAAAAATTGCTTATAAACATTTTCTGTAACAGCCATTGTAAAGAATGTAGAGAATTTTTTGTAATGTGGAGGAAACAGTGAAAAAATTGGACCTTATTTTACTTTCTTTGTAAAAATATTAGGCTTGCTTCATGGTTGAGAGACAACTATTAATGACATTGGTTTTTATTAATTTTTTTTCTTCAGCTCTTCACTTATCTTCTACAATTCTGAAAAAAACCAAATCAGTCCCTGAGGAGCAAATAATCTTTTGTCTTCCCACCCTACACCTCCTCTTGAATCGTCCACACAAAAATGGTAGCTGAAATTCTATCATTCAGCTATAGATATAGCAATTTCCTATTTTTAACCCATTCATCCTATTCCATTCATCCGTCTCCTAACCATGGTGGCTTAGAGGAATGCTGTTTGTTGTATGCCTAGGCCTTAACATGGTATTTGACACAGTCTCCCATAGTCTTTTCATCAAGTTGGTGAGGTATGGGAAATAAAATGACTGTCAAAGACTGCCAAACAAAGATTATATCCAAATCATGAAACAGGCAAGTATGATTCTTCTTTTTTATTCACTCTATCATCCTCTGTTTGCAACAAGTTAAATATAATTTCAACAAAATTTTAGTGTGCCTTTCATGGGGTTGTCAGTTCAGTGAACTATGGCAACTGTTCAAATTTACTGTTGTCCACTGTTGTCTACAGCCTCAGATCTTTATTACACTTACCAGAATAGTATAAAACCTTTATTTCATTACCCAACAGCTTTTGTACTCTTCCATTAAGTGAAGCTGCATAGCAGAATGTACTATATAAATAACAAAAGTTAAACAATCTGCTTCCTCTCTTGCAATTTTAATTAGACCTAATCAAAACAAGTCATTTTGCATGATAAACTGAACAAATGATGGGAGAACAAATTACAGTGATCACTGATAAAATACCTCCATTATTATCAACTATTTCACTTTGATAGTATACCCATGAATATGTAATTGACTGTTCTAAATTGTTTTAGAGAGTTCATTATTATTTTGTCTAGTGGGCGTTATTTTGTGATAGTACTTTCTGTGTGGGTCTATTTTTTGCACACAAAGAAATGCATTAGATTTGTCATTTATATTACATCATCTATAAAACCAAGCAGCTTACTAAGTTTTAATCATGCACTTCAGTGTTCTAAAATGGCAGTGATTTTATGTGTTCTTGTATTTTAATTAACTAGATTCAGTAATAGAAGTTCAAATTGTCCTATTTTCAGACTTAATTAGGTTTAAAATTTTATTCCCAAGTGTTTTCGATTTGCCAATGCCAGAAATTTCACTCTTTAGATATTATCCCTAGATATGTAGGTAAATATAATGGAAGATATTGTTAAGTTAGTTCAGTTAGTTTGTGAAACCATCAGATATTCATATAGTACTCTATGAATGTCCTGGTAATATTACAAATTAAATAATCAATTATAAAATGAAAAGGATGACACCATTTTCCCACCCTTACTCACTATAGCTTTTCATTTGAGAGTATTATTTTTCCAGATTTTTGTCAGTGAAAAATGTTCTTTTTGTCACTGAAAAATGACACATTTTAAGTCTGCCTTTTGTAATGGACTGTAGGAAAACAATACAAATTTTGTGCCTATAAACTATATAATATAAAGTTAAAACAAGTAAAAACCTCCACAGAACAGATTCAGAAAGGAAATAGAAGGAAGCACTGCAATACCATTTAGTGATAGAGAAGTTCAGTAGTGATTTGTATCCTGAGCTGACAGTTTAAAAAGAGTATTTTTAGCTATGAGCCAAGTGTGACTGTATCAATATTTATTCAAAATTTCTCTCTGGATCTTCAAAGAACATTTTTATTGCTCTGTTGTAAAATATTTTTCACTATGTAGGAGCAAATGCAGAGTCAGCTGTAATATTATATGGTGTAGACATATAAGGTATTTGGCCTGGAATAAATTTATTTAATAAATATTCAAATTGAAGAAGAATAATCATGTGGGGGATAATTTTAGTGAAATTAAATATCAAATTCTGATAAATATTTGAAATTATTTTTACTTACCTTTGGGTTTTGGGTGGGGTTTGTCAGTGAAAGAGGGGAAGAAAGGGAAATGTCAGAAGTGCAAAGCAGGGGAGAGAAAAGTGTCTAGGCTGAGGTAACGTTATTAGATTTTTAAAACTACCTCTTGAAAAGAAACTTACACTCACCAGGAGATTAAACTCTTGTAGTCAGCTGCTTTCTTTAATTGAAGATATTTGTAACCATACATTTTGTTTCATGGGCATTTGGTAGCAGCAGATATTTCTGAGTTTTTGTGTTTTGTTTTTGGTTTGTTTTTTTTTTGATAACCACTCTGTTTAAATAGACATTTAGTGAAACAAAGGCTACTCAGCTCTTCCAGATCTTGAATACACTGAAGTGTTCCATGTTGCATTACCAGGAGTGTATTTTAAACCTAAAGAAAATTTCCTAAGGAAAAAAAACCAAAGGCCACTCTTACAACTATTCCCTCTGATACTTTGTCATGTGCTGTTCTGAGGCAGTTGTAGAACAGCTCTGAGTAATTGAATAAAAAGGTGTGCTGCTTTCATCTGGGGTAAAGTTAACTTTCTTCACAGTGGCTGGTATGGGGCTGTGTTTTAGATTTGTGCTGAACACAGGGTTGATAAAATAGAGATGTTTTTGTTACTGCTAACAGGGTTTGCACAGAGCCAAGGCCTTTTCTGGTTTTGAACTGCCAGCTGGAAAGGAACCTGGGAGTGTGGGAGCTTGGGAGGGGACACAGCCAGGACAGGTGACCCCAACTGACCTATTTCAGACCTATTTCATAGGGTGTCATGCTCATTATGTAGAGAAGAAGAAGGAGGTAGAAGGGGATATTTGGAGTGGTCATGCTTGTCTTCCTAAGTCATTGCTATGCACGACTGGACCCTGTTCTCTTGGAGATGGCTGAACCCTGCCTGGCCACGGGAAGCAGTGAATTAATTCCTTGTGTTGCTTTGCTTGTGCACAAAATTTTTGATTTCCCTATTGAGCTGACATTACCTCAGCCCATGAGTTTTCTTGCTTTTACTCTCCTGGTTCTCCCCTCAAACCCCCAGATGGGGGCTGTGTGATTCTTGCTTGCTGGTTGGAGTTAAACCAAGAGAGATGTCCAGACATTCGACTAAGGTATTCTCCTCAGTTTCTTCATTTCCAAAACCAGCATCCACACATAGTTTTTATTGCCTTTGTTTTTCAAAATGAAAGGTCGCGTATTTATCTTAGCAGTAGACTTAGCTTGAGGTGATAAAACTGATCATGTTAATTTTAAAATGTTTCCCTCTACTTTTTTGTTCTTTCTCTACAGCAATCATTTTCTCCCTGATCCAGCTGATGGGAGAATGAGTGAACAGATCACATCTGGATTCTAATGCTGTTACAGGAATATGCAGATTTTCTGTAATGCCTTGTTGGTAAGCCCTATGAAGACATGTTACCTGGCACTGTACACTTCTAATTAGAAAACTAAATTCTGTAAAAAGAAGTTATAAAATTATTTTAGCAAGGGCTGATATTCAGTTGAATTATTTTCGTCCCCCTTTGATGAATTTCAATCCAAAATAATAATTGACAAGAGAAGTGAAGCAGTATTCCAATTTTTATGTTAAATACTACGCATCATCACTTATATCAAACAATCTTAATGCTAAGGAAATTTTTAAAAAATATCTCATTTGCACTGTGACAATACAGTAGTGAATCCTCCTTATATGAGCTAACAATTTCTGATCTTAAAAGCTGCAAATAATTCAGTATAATTTTGAATTGCATTGATTAGCTAAAGTCTCAATTATGTTTAAATACATTTATTACTCATAATTGCATTTGTCAAAGGGTCTTTTTTGAAAATCTTGCATTGAACTGCTGAACTTTAGTTTTTATTAATGTCAATCCCAATGTGGCCATGCACACAAAAATATCACACCAAGAAAGCCTTAAGCTGCAAAGATATTACTTTATCTGATGAATTAAAGGTTTGATTTTTCTTCCTATTAAACTATTTATTTAATTTTATTTATTTTATTTGTTTCTTACATTACAAATGTGCATATGGAAGTTTTAGAGAGTAGACTTTCTTTTGAAACCTAAACTTTTCTCTTAGGTCAAAGATTGTTAGAAGAGAGAATAAATAACATCTTTATGATAATTAGGCCAGTTACACCACATATGTACATAAAAGGAAAAAAATACAGCAGACACAGTGGAGAGTTTCTACTACTAAATATAGTCTTTAATACTATATGATGGGTTTTTTAGAAGTAGCTACTAAATATTTTCTTTTTAAAAAAAAGAAGTAGAATTGTTTAGATATAAAAAAGGGAGCCAAATAACTTCTAAACATTTTCTGTGAGTCTACAAATTTGTTTTTGACATAGCATAAGGTATTGAATTCCTACTCTAGTAAACGAAGCTGATTCATTGCAAAATATACATGTTCTACAAAAGTAAAAATTACAAGAAATTAATTCAAGCATTTCCACCTTGACCATCCTCACAGTTTCGATATTACTGAATTCCACAGCTGTGGTTTGTATGGCTTCTGATGGCTTTGTCTAAAACAAATCTGGTTTGTATACCATTCCTTAGGTACAACTAATGTCTAGGTGAGGTAGGGCAGGTCATAACCACAGCTTTGTCACCAGCAGTGTACACAGAAGGCAATTGACATACCCTGGTCTCAGGGACAAGAACTAGTGTCTGGCTTTCTTTCACATAGCAACACAGTCTTAACTTATAAGCATACAGGGTATACCTGACACAGAAGATCAGGATGAAGTGATTTAGAAAATGCAGTTCATCTATTTTCTAATGCTCAGTATTGGTAGAACCTTCATCTTTTATACAGCAGAGTCTATGTTCCAGAGTAATTCTGCATTTTTCCATTAGAAAAATCATTGCATGAATAAAAATATGTAATGCTGGGAATGAAGGAGAGAAGCCAGAACTCCTCTGTTCCTATCTGACTTTGGTAAATTCTATGACTGTTTTTTGGTTTTCCTGTTTTTTTTTTTTTTTTCAGGTCAAGGCCCCATGAATCTTGCATACTTTTTTGTCCAGTACACTGCACCAGATTTAACATGAGGTATGAGGGTACCTCAGACATACACTTTTTAACCAGAGAAGCCTCTTGAAAGCTACTTACCTTCACTGTTCAAAATGTCAATGATCTTTCGATTCTCTAACAAAAAGTATTATCTCAACAATTATTAATAATTAATTTTAACATAGGAGTTGCTAAAACTGTAATATAAGACTGAAATGACATATAAAGGCTCAGCTAGAATGATATCCCATATGTCTTACTGATTTGACAGTGCTGAGGCTGACTTTATGTTTTTGGTCTTTCCCTGGACAGAGCTGGTTTAAGCTTGTGAAAAGTCCCGAGTGAAAAATTGTCTAATGCCTGACTATTGTAAATGAAGCCTTGGGAAAATGAGACATGGGAAATATCTGATGCCCCCAGGCAGTCACTACATAACAAACAGTGGCCCTTTCTGTCAGCTAAGGCTGGGGAGGCTGTTATGCAGCTGTAAGACTTTAGCAGGTAACCAAAAAAGGAGGGAGCAGACTGGTAAAAGAAAACATCATTAATTTAACAGTGTGTGATAAAATCTGGCATAACTAAAATAATCCTCCCCTATGAGCATTATAACTTCTAGCAAAAAAAAAAAAAAACACCAAAAAAAAAAAAAACAAAAACAAAACAAACCCACAGGGGTGCTAATTAGTTGTAACCTGGCACCCCCAATCATGCTTAAGGGAAAATAAGTCTTTGGGATTCAGATGAACTTTCACTGGGTGAGAATGGGACGATAGCGAAGGGAGACACACTAGAATGTCTCATATAGCAGCTGTAACCATACTGCTAGTGGAGCTTTCCCACATTAATCAGGTAATATTGACTAGTACACTGTTCAAATATTAGCTGCATGACCAAGGGGGAGGGGGGGTGTTTTGTTTTCACTTGTCTAATAAGTTCCCTTTTGCCCATAAAAAGGCTTGGAGTTCAACTCCAGAACATGTTTGCACCAGCTCCCTCATGTACATATAGTTTTATTTTCAGTTTCTGGATCCCATTGTGGGTTAATAAGACTTGGTTCCCCCCACATCATTCATACATACATGCTTTCATACATACACACATTCAGTTTCAACACAAGCAAACCATAAACGTAGATATGAAGCAATTTATATTTTGGTAATGGAGGTATCTTCTACCATTAGGCACATCTGAAGGATATATTCACAGTGTGAGCTCTTTTGTGGTGCAAATTTTTCCTATATTTGTCTGAGTCCTGAGCTTTAATGTCACTTTCATTTCATTTCATTAACATTATATAATTGATGGAGGAAGGAAGCTTTCAGAGCTGAAGCTGAGAGTGGTTTAAAGTGTGGATTTTACAGCATGGATAATGTTCAAATTCAGTTTTGGGACTGGTCCCAATCTATGACCTTACTCAGAATCTGTTTGGGAGAGTTCTATCTTGTTCATCCACATACTGCCCTAGGGCCACTCAGAACAATTTGACTGTATAAACAAGCAGATGTTTGGAATGCTCCTTTATACAGACTTGTTCACTCTGGTGGATGTAACCCCTCTCTATTACCATTTGTCACCAAGGAATAAGACAGGGGCTCAGAAAGAAATCAGGGAACACAGATTCAGTATTTTTCCTCTCACAGGGGAATGCAATATTCATTACATGAAAAAAAATGCTTTCATATCTCTTCTCCTTCTGATCAAATGGATATAAACTTTTGATTATAAGATACCTAAGCTTCAGCAAGACATGTAATGTGCACTTATATAGATTAACTTAGAACCTGTGCCCCATCAATTTTATGTAATTAGCATTCTTAGTAATAGTCTGTGACAATGCAACAAATTCCTCCTACGCTGCTGATTTTAACTGGACTCAGTATAATCTGAGCATGTTAGGGTAGTATGAGCAGACCTCTGGGGATTTAATTACAGAGTGAGGAGGATATAGGAGATCTCAGGAGGTCATCTAGTCCATCCCTTTCCTCTACAGCAGAACTATTTACACTGATGTCATGTCTGACAGATATGAGCCAAACTGGTTCATGAGGACTTTGAGTGACAGAAATTGCACAGGTTGTCCAGGCAATCTATTTCAACTTTCCAAACTCTTTATTACTAAAAGCTGTGGCATTTCTGTGTGGTTTTGCTATTTTTTTTAAATGTCTGCATACTTCTCCTGAACTGTAACTGAAACCATTATTTATGGTTTACTTACCATTAATAAATAATATGACAACATTTTTGAATATTCAAATACAGAGAGGTTTCCTCTCTAGAAATTATATAATGTCATGTCCCTTGCTATTTTCTACAGCAAATACTACCTTATATCCTTTGGTCTCTGAAGAATTTTTATTAAAACCTTAAAAAAGAATTAATCTGGTTTGTTGTAGATCTAAGCATGTAACCTAAGTACCTATGTTTTTATCACAGACAGGAAGATAGAAAACATCTGTACAGTAGTGCAGATTTCCAGGACACAAAAAATATGTGTAGAAGAAATGGAAAAAATAATGATGAACTATGAAGTGCAGCTTTCAAACTTATTAGGTACTCATATGAACAGACTGGTGATTATTTTAATACCTATGCATTAACCATTTATTTTGTTAAACATGTGCAGTTTTCTGTATTCATTCACATCCCTCCCCAGGTATATTTTGCAGTTTGATTATGAAAATTCTATCAGGAAAGATTAGCAAGAAAATTTTATGAAGATATCAGAAAATGGTTTGGAGAAAAAACAGAGAACAGTATTGATTGAACCAAATGAAAGAGAGAGGGCATAGGGGAAATATGAGGTGTTCAAAACAAAATTAATATTATGCTGATGGTTATATGTGTCTTCTTTCTATAAATATATTGTGAGCAAGAAATGAATGAGAAAACTAACAAACAATGTGTTGTGTGAATAAGGAAGAAAATGCCAGAAGTAATAAAGAGAATGAAAGAAATAATTTCAATGCATTAAATATAAAGGAAAAGGGAGAGTTGCAATGATTTTAAAACAATGAGAAAAAAAAGAAAGACAATAAAAATAGTTTAGAATAACCTTTAAAAATAAGATAAATAAAAAAGAAGAAATATTTTGTGGAAAAAAAAATTGAAACTTCAACAGAGAATGGGAAAAAATAAAAAAGTTTCAAGAAGGAACTTTTTTTCCTGGAAGAAAAGAGGTGACAGGGCCTGCAAAGTGAGTTAGAAGCATCCAATTCATTTGCCTTGTATAACATCCTTGAGGTACAACTAATCTGTAGGTGAGCTAGAGCAAGGCTCAATTTTCAGGCAAAATTTCCAAATAGTTAAAGGTATTGCATCTCAAAGAGTAATGCTGCTTTTCACACTTCTTTCCACCCAGATTAAGTATGGTAAATAACACTTTTGAACAGCATTTCTCATCTACCTTTTTTAAACATGAAATAACTTGAAGATAGAAGGATTTGTTCCCTCAGATGTTCCTTTTGGTATCTTCAGATTTTTTTTCCTTCTGACCTTCTCTGCTAGTGCTTCACATTAAGCACAGACAAACTCCCAATATTTTCTTTTTGAAAATTATAGGAAAGGTGCATGAAAATAAACTAAACTATGATAGAAAAATTATATCCAGTTATCATTTCTGGATGAAATGGAATAATTGTATCTGTTATTTTCATGATGCTTTCATTTTAATATTAATTTATTATTATTAGAATTCATTGTTACATTTTGAAAACAGATACAGAATGATATTTCCAGATATTTCTAGGTATTAGTGTAATAGATAAAGTTGATCTTTTATCAGTTTATGTAGGTAAATCATTTAGATCATATAATCATAAAACAGCCATGTATCTATGGAGGAAAAAGTATTAAAGAAATACTCTCTTATCCTATTTTTAGATTTGCAACTTGATTTTTCAATAATGGGAAATTCCCATTTCTATTTTTATCACTCACAAATATACAAATTCTCCATAGCTTTTTCAAACCCATCAGAAGTAGCTGCAATGTATTACCTAAAATAAACTGCAAAAGTCAGAAGGAGAGCTTCTATGAGAAGTATTGCAATGGCTAAGATGGCAGTGCAAGACCAAGAGAGATAAACAAAATACCTTATTTAATTCTGGTTCATTTTAGTTTTGTTTTCTGGTTGGATTTTTGTTTGGTTTTAGGATATTGTTTGTTTGTTTGTTTGTTGGTTTAATCCCTAGGTTTTCCTGAATTATGTTATAGAATGACCAAGCATTTGAGAACTAGTAAGGTTTTGGGAACTCCTAATTTTAACAGACTTGTTCAGAAAGAAGAACTGAGTGCTTTAAATATGTTAAAAGCAAAAAAAAACAAAAAACAAAAACAAACAAAAACAAGCAAACAAACAAACAATCCCAAGAAAACCCACAGAGAAATAAACATAATTCTCCTTCCCTAAGGGACAAATTTCAATGGATAGAACAATTAGATTTGATTTGTTATAATACAATACTTCCTGTGTTGATAATCCCAGACACTGCACATTTCAGTTTTCAAAGTTTTTTTGACAACACAATACTTGTTATATCAGAATGTTTTTCTACAAGTGTAAGTAACCCATTGGATAAGTATTAAATAGGGAAAATCATGTTACTGGTCATATTTTTTGACCGACTTCTTTGGATTATTTACTTATTTACATCAGGTATTTATTTTCATGCATACTATAACATCTTGAATCCATAAAAATAATGACAAATATTATCTTGTGTTTTCTTGGGCTATATGCCCATTAGATTAATTTTAGAAGCAAAAATCCTGTAGTGGAAAATTAGCTCCTGCAGTGATAGGAACTAGTTGTCCATGAAGCTCATGCACAATAAAATCACCTGCATAGACATCTGCTCACTTTTGACTCCCATAATTTGTAATCTGAGAAATCTTTTTGGGTTTGTTTGTGACTTCTATTATGTGCAGAATATTTGAACATGCACATATATTGTATATATGTATTAACTCAGTATTATACTTCCTTTCTTACTTCTTTTTCTTATTTCCTAATCGTGGCACTAAGAAATATTTCATTTTTAACTTCAAACTTAATTGGTGGCTTTTAGAGTGATTTTCCCACCTCTGTGCACCCAAATCTCTATTCATTCAAGTAGCTTCAAATCCTGGGAATATTTTGTGCAGAGGAAGTTGAGAAACCATTTTATTTCTAAGAAAAGCAAAACAACACAGAGGGGGGGAAAGAGCATAGTAAAAGAGTAAAAAATAAAACCTTGATAGATGTCAGGATGTACCCAGAACAAGTTTCAACTCTGTTTTACATAGCAAAGGCGAACTAGAACAGCAACATATATGTTGAACAAAGGTAAAGTAAGCATAAATTTCAATGGAAATGATTTATTGAAATTGATTTTTTAGAAGTTCTTCAAAGGTCAATCAATTAACTACATATAATATAATTATTAATTATTCTTCTCCAGCAAAGAAAACGCAAAAATTTACCTTCAAACAATGATTGTGTTTAAAAAAAAAAAGGTTACTCTGTCTGGATTTAAAAAATGAGCATATATCAGTAAAACCAAATTTGACAGTGTGTTTTAGTTTTATTCCACTATAAGAAATATCTATTGTGGTATGTTGGTTGCACACAGACCTTGTTAAGCAGTTTTTTTAATGCCATTTTAGTTTAAGAGGGAACTAAGTGGGTACATAAATAAACTGTTTAAAAAAATTTAGCACTGACATTATTCAGCTATACGTCATTTTGTGTACCTTTTTAAATAAAATTTAAAAAATATATATAATACAATCATTCTTATTAATGTAATTTATAAAATACAATATCCAGCTTCAGTCTCTGTAAAGAAAATGTTAAATTTAAACGATAATTATTAAAATCCTGCAGTTGTTGTCTGTCTCACAGATTGCATGATATTTTACCATAGCAGTTCCTTGATGCTATTAGTGACAAATTGAGATAGATTGTGCTGAGCAGGTGGGATGATTTTTAAGATGGTAAACTAGATTGTAGAGATTGTTGCAAAGGCAGACTTCCTTTGAGAATTCTTTCCTATCTGTATTCTTATAGTCTTTGCAGAACTTTTACAATCTCTGAGCTGAATAATACAGTTAATAGGCATGTGATGAAAAAAGCTATTATTATGTACTGATACAATTATAATCAATAATTTATTTATACTGTTATCTTTTGTGTAAAATATATATTTCAGCTATCAGTAATTGTAAAGTAATAGATATTAAAAAATTACATATTGTTTCTCATTTATTACCTGTGAAACTCTAATTTTAAATTATTTACTTCAGGGATTTTTTGAGATATAACTAGATTGTAAAAATGGGGTTAACAAAATTTTGTAAGAACTAAGCACTAGTTAATCAGAAGGCCTTGGTATTCAAAGTTATTTCAGTGGTTAATAATAATGGTCCTTGGAGATCCAAAACACTAATAAATATTTATATACACACATTTAAAACTTTCTTTTTGTTTTTCTTCTGATGTAGTAACTCCTGATAAAAAGTCAAATTCTGGTATGAGGTGCCTGAAGTAATCCTCTAAAGTTTATTTTACAGTTTAAACAATCTACCTCAATCTCATTTGATAATCTTTCTTTACTTCTGGCAAACTGTGTGGATTGTCTTTGGTTAAAGTACAGTATTTACTGTGAGTCAGAATGAAACCACCAAATTCATTATCTATGTGACCTGAGGCTATATTTGAATGTGCATCTCCAGAGGACAAAACTCACTGATACAATGGACCTTAGATATTGATGATATCTCACTTGTGTACTTCTGTCATTATGCTGAAGGACTTTTATATGTAAGAAAAATTTTCTTTCCCTCAGAACATATGGCTACTTAGTGTATTTTAATGAGTATATTTTAATTAATTAATATTTAATTAATATGAGTAGTTGCATTGGAAAAGAACAATATTTATTTCCTTCTGATTTTCAGTCAACTATTCAAGTCTTATATTAATTGTACACAATAATAAGAATTTCTATCCTTTTTTAGGAGTCCTCTGACAAGCAAAGGAAAATATCATTTTCCCAGCATAATTTTTTTATTTCTGCCAGGTTTTGTGAAATATTAGAAGCTGAGAAAAGTAGTATTCCTTAATTGAGTCATCAGTATTCAGTTAGGGGTTTTAACTCCATCACTTTCTCAAATGTTTCCACTACTAGATGACAAATCAGAAAAAAAAAGAAAGAGAACCATTATCACAAATCAATATTGTAGTACAACTATTAATAAAGATGACATAAAATTCTTCATTATTTAAAAATATTTTGCTTATATTCTACATTGAGATAAACATATTGGCAATTGAGCCTAAGTTTGTCTTATGATATAATAATTTATTTCATTTATGTGGTTCATGAAGATTGAATATGGTAGATAATTCAAGTAAGTCCTCTGTCTCTGCCCCATCCCACTCCATTTGCCTCTCCCTTCTTTTTGCTACCCTTCTTTTCCCTGCCTCTCACATTGTTCTTAATGTGAGCTGCGGGTGAATGCATGTACTTGTACATGTGCAATTGAGAATAGTCAAATCTCTCTGTATATCAGTAATCCTGGAGAGCAAAAGATGTTTAAGTCTAAGACTGAGAAGTGTTATAATTAGCTGATTCTCTCTATCATATATACTTCCTTAGAATAATAGCAACAAAAAAGAATGTAAAATATTTTTTTAATAGTTAAGAGCAACATGAGTTTTAATATCTGGAGGAAACATTGTCTACCCTGCAATTAAGGCAAATTGATTGGATACACAGAGCATAATTATTTTGGTTATAATTTGTTTTTGTTATAATATAATTTTGAAAAAATTATAAACTTCTGGGTTTAAATTTTTTTTTTCAACAGTTTAAAACTCCACTGCTCCCGATTCTGGCTCAGAAAATAAAGAAAAATTGCAGTGTAATGTTATTGGGAATGATAGTTTAGTGAAGTTTGAAGTGGCTCACAAGATCTGCTGGACTTCCAGATTCTCTTTTTCCTTGCTTCATAAAGTTGAAATTTAATCAGCAGTAGGCCATTTGACGTTTGTAAAAGTTTTGTAAACTAATACCTTGTTGAAACATATTAGTTCATCTGGGAAGGGGAAGAGGGGTTAAAGAGACAAAACAAGCTCAATTTATAGAACTTTACTATCTTTTATTGTAGTATGAATCCATTCTAGTTATCAAACTTTCATTTTGTTGAGCATGTCATTAGAGGGCAGAAAAATAGAAAATTGCATGTAGATTAATTCTGTCAACAGTGTCATCCTTTCAGTCTTCTGCATATTCAGCTGAGAAATATGTTGAAAAAACTAAATAGCTGGTAAAATTTAGATGCCAAAAATAACCAGTATTCACATAATATACTTGTGAATACTGGTGGCAGGGTCTAGTCGTATCTGATGGTTGATACACTTTCTTTCAAGGATTTTTCTTGGAGTATTTGTTTGTGTTGTCTTCTTTAAGTTTGATCATGTAACTTCAAAGCCACCTATTCTAGTGAAAGTGGAAGTGAAATTTTCAGTCCAGTTATCTAAAGTACCTTCTTAATATTTTTCCCTCCTGCTGAAAATTCTTCAGTACTATCCTTTATACAGTGGTAAAATATAAACACACAATTATGTCTACAATAAGAGATAGAGAGGCTGTTTTGCAGTAAATAGCTTTCAGATTCCTTTAGCACAAATTTAAGGGACTAAATATGTTGTCTTTATCTCCTCCTTCTAGTAGAGCAAAAATAATAGGAGAAAAAATCAGTATTGTCACAATAAAGAAGTCATCTCTACCAAATCATAGGGGGATCCCTATCAGAGAAGAGAGTTACTTCCCATAGTTTTTGAAATAAGCCAGTATAATAAAGCAAATACTATGGAATTATTTTATCATAGTAATTAGAATGTACATGTGCAGATTTACCTTGTTTCCATTCAAATGCCTACATCAGAGTAACAATATTTTCTAGAAATTATTTACTGAACCTGGAAAGAAAAACATGTTATATATTTTTTCAGATCACTTGTTTTTTAAATGTTTAACACTGCCTATATTTCCATGAGAAAATAAAGTTTAAAAGGTAGATTTAGTACAAATTTCTTGTGATAGTAAATTTATATATGATCCCCTGAAATCAGTAATATACAGATGGATTCTCTTCTGATATTTTATGAGAAAGGAGAGGAAAATTCTCAAGAGAATTGTACTTCTGATAGAGGGTTTAAAAAAATGGGTTTGGGTAGAATACAGAGTATGATCACATCAACTACAGAATTAAATTGAACATGAATTGTTTGTGCCTGAAAAAGATGAAAGCAATAGCAATAATGCCTCAGTGGAAATAACCAGAAAAGAATAGCCTGAGTCTTTGTCATACTTAAGGATTATTAGAAGAAATTATGATATAATTGCTTTGTTTCTTTTGGTTTGCAGTCTTGCATATAGTACGTGTTCTTGCCCCTCAGGGCTTGAAGAACTATCCTTTACTTGAAAACATAGGAATAGCCACACTGGTTACCAAGCTACCCAGTTTCTTTTATCTTTGCTTCTATTGTCCAAGAGTGACAATTAACATTCACTTAGGAAAAGAACATAATGGCAATGGATTGAATGAAAAGCTCATTTCCTTGGTATACTTTCACAGTTTCTAGCAAGTAAGTGGTACACAGTTTTTGTGAAGGTTAGAAGAGTTGGGAGCAGCTTATGCACCTGAATCAGAAGAGGTACTTGGCTGAACATGTATGGGAATGAGGAAATGAGAGGACATTAGGTGCAATAGATTGTGACACAAAGTTTATACTTAATTGTTTAACATGCCATTGTTAGTTTAACATGCCATTGTGTTCTCATGACCTGAAGAGCAATTAAAGACATTAAGTAGTCAAACCTCAAAAGATTAATTTTCTTGGGGTGTGGGAATATCTCTCTGTCACTCATATGCTGAAAAGAGCCTGAAATCTTGATCTCCCACTATCTGCGCAAGTCCTCTAAACAGTAGGCTACTCGATATAAAGTGTGTGCTGTTGACAACCCAAGTGACTTCCTTTAGACAGGAATTTGGTGTTTTGGTATCCTGTACTGATGGAAGTACTTACTGAAACTCCTGTTCATGAGCTTATGCCTAGGCTTTTTATTAAGTGCCTAGGGTAGAAATCATTGTATGGTCAGGTGGGATCAGTAAGTGATTCTGAGATTCTTACTTATTAGACAGATAGGATCTCCCCTTGAAAGTCTCAATGCTCTTACCTGCCTTTCATAGCTATATAACAAACATAAACACCTAAATTACTGTTGTGTTTTGTATTTTTGTTTTGTTTTGTTTTTCGTTTTTTAATCTGAATATGAAGAACTGGTGAAATCAATATAAAGTTTATGTGACTTCCCTGTTTTTAACAACATGAAAGCAACAACCAAACCAGAATTAAACATCTCCCTCACTGCTTCTAAGTGGGTGAAGAAAGAATAATACATTTTCTAAGCTCCTCCTGAGTTAGCATTTACTTTTATAAAGGTGCGCACTATAAAATATATTGTGTGCCTTTATAACACTTAAGTTTTGGTTCCCTGTCCTGTTCATATACAGAAGCACACCAAGTGTACATCCAAGTATTAGAAAGACCTAGGAGAGGTAGCCCCCAGAGTAACTCTAAAAATGAAGAGATTTTTAACCGGATTTAATCAATGGATTCAAATTATTGATTAGCAGTAAAATTGCTCTAGCTGAATTGCTTAATGCTGATATCAGAATCTCTTGACAGCTGCAATGCTGTGTTTTCAGCACTCGTAGTTCTATTGCTATATTAATCAAAGAACTGTGAGTTTAAAGATTTGTGAGTGAGAGACAGGGCTTTCATTTTAATGGTATTGAAGCCCAAAGGTAAAAACTGAATTTATGTCTCAAGTACAGTATAACCAGAACTCTTTTTATTTGGTATATGCTGTAGTTTTTATACTAGATCTGTCAAATCCATAAATCCAACAGCATTTCCAAGACTTGGGGTTTTGTATTTTTTTTTATTTCTATAACCTAACTTAAAAATGTTTCACTTTTTAAAACTAGTTATGAAACTTCTGAGATACTTATAATGATTCCACACAATAGAATCTGTATCAGCTTTTTATATTTTAATGATGCCACTTCAGATTGAACAGGCAGTTTGTCTCCCCAAGAGGCTACAGATCTTCTCAGCAGTACTTTTTTGAATTTTATTTTTGGTGAAAGTTTTATGTTTTTACATTCTCATCCATATTGAATGACGTTATTGAAAGATAAACATCTGGATTCCTTCTGTGGAATTTATACCTGATTCAAATAAATATACCTTTTCTTTTTTGTGACCCAAAAAATAGAAACAATGAGAAAAATCAGGAAAAATATATGCTTGATTGCACCTTCTCAAACTGTGAACAATTGAGCAACCATCCCCAGTATGACTTTGTACTTCAGCCCTAAAGTTCTGTCAGCTGTACCAGTAGAAGCCTGGACATGGTCCAAGCAAAAAACTGTATCATGCTGCATATCAATAACACTTCCTTCCCATATGGTTATATTGACTCCTGGGGCTTAATTATCACTTTTCCAGAGATCTTCTGCTGTTTCATTGATGTCAGTAGTTTTAGCAGAATTTAGAAAATACTGCTGTCCCTCAAAGTACGTATGAAGAGAGAAACCGCCTTTTAGAGTTTGTTTAATCTACCATTACTTTGAAATGCACGTGTTCACTGGGTATTCCTGTAATACATAATTTTTAATTTTTGCAAGTTTATTTTCAACAATAATAATGTTTAAAACTTGAAGAATTTAAAGTCTCTCAGTGTAAATTAGATATTTTAGATGTAATCAAAACTTCCACAAATCTAACTACTATCAATTTGGTATTTTTTAAGAATTATGTATAATTTTCTGTGTATACTCATCATGTGAGTTTTTATGCTGAAATCTGCGCCTATTGTCAATAGAATATCATGGGCGTGTCAGTAGAGGGACAGGAAAACTGAAATCTATACATAACATGAATAAACAGAAAAACAGTATGAGTTTGAACAAATTCTTCTGCTATATAACTTCCTAAAACTGGACTTCAGACTACCAAAGTGCTCAGATATGAGGATAAATATTTAGGAATCTTACCCATATCTTCCCTTTAATAAATCTCGTCAAGGACTGTTCAGTTCCTATGAATTGTTTTTCAGAATGGGAATATACAGTCAGATGTCACATGTGCAAAACATTCATATATATTTATTTAGTCACAATGATGAGAAATATTGTATGCTGAACTAGCTAAAAGCAGTAATGTAGGAGACTCTATTGCCTAGAGGCATCCCAAGGTGATTTATGCATGCACTACGTGTACAGCCAAAGTGTGAGAGGTTAATACTACCCCAATTAATAGTGTGTCCAAATTCTTTGTGTGCACAGAGAAGCCAAGTGGCATTGGACGTTTCTTAAAGAAAACCTTTCAGGCTTCACCTCTTTTTTTTAGGTAGTCATGGGCTACATGTATGCAACACACACACACACACACGTGCGTGTGTGTGTGTGTATTCTTGTGTGTCACCTTATGAGGGTCTTCCAGAACCTCTGCAAACACCACTAGGAATTTTTCCATATATAACTGAAATGAGCGCATTGAACTTGGATATAAGGGCAGAAAAGGGCAATGTCATGACAAAATGAACTTTATTCCTCTCTTTCAAACAAAAATAAAAATACACCCGTGTTTCAGACAATGTGATGTGGAGGATGAAAATCACAATGCTGAGATGGTATCATCACAGATGGGTAGCATCAAGAGTTTCATTACATTTTCAAAAAAGCTGCAAATTACCTTCCAACAGACATCAGAAGCTAAAATCCAAACTCTTTCTTCAACTGACTTTGTGGGAAAAAAGCTACAATCCAAACCAAGAGTATTCAGAACAGCATGAGGGCAAAAAATATCATAAATATATGTTCTGAATTATTTTGAAAAGATTAGAACTACCTAAACTCAGCAAATCAAGTCCATATACTTTGCTTTCATATTTTAAAGTCTTAAGAAAGCCTGGTTGTGTTTTGTCTGATTCTGGAGATTAAGAGGAAAAAAAATCCTCTTTTTAATTTTATTTTAATGAGAGAAGTTAAATTCATACCAAAGAGACAGAAAAATAGAGAGCGATGATAAGGAACAGAGAAAACTGATTATCAGAAAGTGGCCAAGTAGGCAATCAACTTATGCTATAATAGTAGCACAAATATAAAGGAGTGATTCAGCTGAAATCTTCTTTCCAATGATCATTGTGCAATTACCTTAGAATAGTAATTGCCTTTCATATGACATTTGTGAAGGATGATAAGGTAAATAACCACAGCCATGTTCAATAATATGAATCAGATCATCATCACTAGGACAAACACGAGAACTTCTATTTTTGTACCATTTCATTTTAAACTAAAGCACATCCCATACTTCTTGAATACATGTGTTAAATGCTGGTCATCTATCTATCTGTCTAGTTGGACGTTGATATATAAATGTATAGATATATAGATATATACACACACTTATAATTTTTAATGTTCCATTCATACAAAAATCTGGGATATGATACTATGATCTGTTTTCACTGGAGCCAAGCAGCAATGAACTAAGATGATTCTGAAATAGAATAGAATAGAACAGAACCTTTTCTTGTGGATAGGACATACAGCAATAATCTAGTCTAACTGCCTGTCCACTTCGGGGCTGACTAAAAACTAAAGCATGTTAAAGATATTGTCCAATAACTTTGTAAACACTGACAGTCTTGGGGCATTGACCACGTCTCTAGGAAGTCTGTTCCAGTGTTTGACCACCCTGTTGGTAAAGAAATACATCCCCGGAACAACAACTTGTCTCAGCAACCCATTCCAGTGCCTCACCACCCTCACTGTAAAGAATTTCTTCCCAATATCTAATTAAAATCTTTTGATGTTAAGCCATTTCCTCTTATCACTATCCACCCATGTAAAAAGTCTCTCTCCATCCTGCTTGTAGGCTCCCTTTAGAGGTCTCACCAGAGACTTCTTTTTTCCAGGCTGAACAATCCCAATTTTCTCAGCCTGCCTTCATGGAGAGGTGCTCCAGCCCTCTGATCATCCTTATGGTCTTTCTCTGGAGTTGCTCTAACAGGTCGATGTTCTTCATGTATTGGGAGCCCTGGAGCTGGATGCAGCACTCGAGGTACAATTTCACGAGTGGAGTAGAGAGGCAGAATCACATCCCTCAACCTGCTGGTCACACTGCTTAGGATGTAGCCCAGGACAAAAATATTAAAAGAATGTCTTGCCTCCCCTCTTTCCCAGGTTCAACTTCCTTTTTTTATTCCTGATTCTTCTTCATACTTCCAATCCTCATCAAGAACACAGGAGGATTAGAGTTGAGGGGTTATGGTTAATACATGGCAGTTCTTTCTCTCCTCTCCTTCCTTCTCACACTTTTCCCTGGCTCCAGTAGGGTGTCTCCATGGGGTGCAGTTCCTTCAGAATATATCCTTCTGCTTTGTCAAGCACCAATAAGAGCTCTGCCATGGAGGATCTCCTCCTCTCCCTTCTCTTCTGACTCAGGTTTCTAGGCGTCTCAGTCTTTTTTTCCTCTCCTCTTCTCCCACACACACTTTCTCATTAACTTTTACACAGATGCTCCACCAGCTTCGTTGCTGGGCTCAGCTCTATGCTGGGTTTGATGGAGCTGTCTCAAGTAATTTGGTATGGGGCAGCCTCATCCTCTCCTCACAGAGAGGTCACCCCTGCAGCCTACCACTGCCAGCACCTGGAGAACCTGAACCCAGAACACAAAAGCATTCATGCTGTCCATAGCACTACCTTTACATTCACAGCAGCATGGAGGAAGAGGAACTGATATTCACGCGTGTTCCCACAGACCAGATGTTCCAATCTGACCATTTCTTTACCAGCTCACTTCCCTCTCATTTCAGTTTTTCCAACCTCAGTTGCTACACAGGAAAGCTACAGAGAAAGCTAGGCCCTATTCAACTAACTCAGTAAGATTCAGAATTTAATTGCTTTTTTGGTAGATATGCTGCAAAAGCTTAATCTTTGTATATGTTCTGTATGGATAACATGTGGTATGGTCTGATCAAGTGATGGGTCTGGACATTGAAATCTATATAGATCCAAAATAAACTTTAGGAAGTCTATGAACTAAATAAATATCATACCTGTATATTGCATTTTTATAATGAGAATTGGTGGCAAAAGGAAAGAAAATGTAGCAAAACAAGTTTATGTCTGTTTCTTAGTTCATATACTTTTGAATTTTTGTGTCCTTTATTTTTTTCCTTTGGTCTAAGGATCTAGAAGTGTAAATCATATGAGAGGTGGATGAGGGAGCTAGGGCTGTTTAGCTTGGAGAAAAATAGGCTCAGATTTTATCATTCTTTAAGACTACATTAAAGGAGGTGGCAGCCAGGTGGGTGTTGGCTTCTTTTTCCAGGCAACCAGTGACAGGATGAGAAAATATAACCTCCAAAGGAAATTTAGGTTGGACATCAGGAAGAAATGCATCATGGAAAGGGTTGTCATGTGTTGGAATGGACTACCAAGGTACGTGGTGGAATCACATCTGATGTTCAGTGAACATAGTGGAACATAGCTGACTAAACCATAGTGCTGTGGTTTAGTCAACAAGGTGGTGATTTATCAAAGGTTGGACACAATGACCTTGGAAGTCTTTTCCAATCTTAATGATTTTGTGATGCTGTACGTACTGTAAATCTATTTTTGATTACTATTCCCGATCCCAGTTTGTATACCTGTAGTAGATATATGCACATATATGCGTGCATCTTTTTGTATGTTTAAAATATATTTCATTAAAAAAACAGAACACCAAAATAGTTAAATTATATTCAGGTTTAAAATATTCCTACAAAAAAAAATTTAAAACATTTAAATTTTAATCTTTAACATTAAAGCGATATATTTAACGTGCTTCCATTATGGCAGAAAAAAAGGTTTATTATTTTCTCTGGAATCACATTATCAGATTGACAAGATGGAGTTTGGCTCAGAGATTAGAAATAACTGAATTTTTTATTACATATGCTTTTAAACTATCCTCAATATTCACGGTTATGTACAGTAAGATAAGAATTCTAGTTCATTCTTCAAGTGGTACAGAGCTAAAATACTTTAAGCTAGCATTGCTCAGATGAGCTTCATGTGCCTAATTGCCAGAGCACTGTAATGTACTCACCTTGAAATTATTCCAGGGTGAACATCAAAGCTCTTTCTGGTCTCAGATAAGTTTGTATCCTCAACTGATTATTACCATAAGCTCTTGAGCTTGGAAACAGTGCTGAAATCTCAAAGCAACAGACTTGATAAAGCTTATATTTGTTTTTTAACTTTGGCCAGGTAGGAAACCTTTCCACTATGACACTGCCTTAGCTTTTTTTTTTTTTATTCTATTTCTAACAGAGAAATATGTAAAATTAAGAAAAATTATAATAGCACATTAGTATTTTGGTCCTAGACACAGGAAAGTAAAGTAAAATGAGGAGCAGAGGGATGGAATGTTGTGAGCAGTTGGTAGAAACAAGTTTTGTTTTCTAATATGTTTTTGAGCATTCTATTTTGGAGCATTCTTAAGAGCTGGTCAATATGCAGGAAATATTCATATACAACAGATGAAAAAAGTCTCCCAACTAATTTGGCCACTCACCTGGAGCACAGGATAAGCAGCAGAATATCCTCGTTGTCCTACTCTCCTACAGTGAGTGGGCAGACAGCAGCCTTCTGATAGCAACCAAGTTAGGTAAATGTGCATGTGCAGAAGTCTAAGGTTATGTTAAGCACATACATATAAATTCCAGCATTATATTCTTGTTGTACTCACAGGAGTAGAGGCTACTTGCATTTTTCAACCAACTGGACAGTTTAGGTCCCTAACAGTGCTTTTTATAACTCACATCTCATTCTCATTTTTCTGACACAAAAGTTGGGTGTTGTATCATCACAATTAGTGACACAAACTATGAGTATTTATGGGATTTAATTTTTTTTCAAATAAAAAAAAATCAGAGGAGTCTTTTAAGAGTGAATAGTGTTAACTATTAAAAAGAAATTATCAGAGAAAGCATCCATACAACCATGTTTTAAAGTAAAATAAGCTAATATTAAGGCCTGTGTCTAATTTGCAATATCGAGTTAAAACTAATAATAATTTTCTTAATTGTAAGTCAAAGAACTTCTGAATAATTACAGTTTGCATGGGTTTTTATACTGATAATATTGTGAATAATATTTATCTTCATAGCAATATCATGTTTGTAGAATTTTTTCATTCTTTGTTTGACATTCCATAGCTGTCATTTCCTGATGTCAGGCACAGAAGCATTTAATTTTATTAATAATAAGAACTCCTGCATCTCCAGCAATACTTGTCATGATTCTAATTTGTGCCTTCTTTATAAAATTAATTTTATCAATAAACTAAATTAAAACAGTTATTTTTTAGTTCTCTTAACAATGAACCTGATAATTTCATCTTCAAGTCTCATAGGCCTCTAGAAGAAGATACCCTACTGCTAATGATCATCAGTGAAGAGATGAGACCCTAATTCTTTAAGGTGCTTCAAAAATAATTTCATTTTAAGATGCTTTATATAATTGTATTCAAGTAAGATATATAGCACTGATAAGAAACCTGAAATGCAAAATGTAGTGCTTGTTAAACACCACAAAATATAAAATTGTTTTAAATTTTTGACTTAAGAATTCTATATATTTTAATATTTTATCATCTGGGCCACAGAACTTTTTTCTACCAACCAGCCTACAGTTGTGATGATTACGTGCTGCTCCATACTTTGGCTTTTTTCCATAGAGCATGAATCCTGTGGGAAGCATCAAAGAAAGCAGTTAGTGCACTCACTGGTGTAAAACTTGCATGATGCCATAAATCTTTTAGCAAGTGGATTTGGAAGATGTTTTTGTGAAGGTTATATGTGTAAGGTAAGCTACATTACATGAGCCTGTGATGTGAGCCTTCAACATTACACTTTCTGACATTTAATAAAATAGTGATTGCAAAGAGCTGCATCCTCAGAGGCCTTGTTATGCCAGCAAAGTGCAAAGGAAGTACCCTCAGACTTTCTTCTCTGTTTTAGTAACAAAAAAAAAAAATTATTTCCTGAGATATTTAATAAAACCTGATTCTTTAGAAGATTTTGTTTTTTATCCTTGCAAGGTATAATAAAGTTGCATTTTACTACCCACATACAAACAAGGGTTTAACTTAGAGAAAATTGTGTATAAATGAACAGATATTTCAAAATAAAATGAAATGTATATAGATTATAGTATAAGGATTTTATTGTTCTGCTCTTGTCAGTCTATACAATTTTCATCAGTTATGAAAGTCTGATATGGATTTTTGAAGAGTAGAAGAATATGTTTTTATATATAGTGGAGTCTTGCTCATTTTGTAACTGAAACAAACTATTCCAGGGTAAAATGCAATTATGTCAGTTCATTTTAATTAACATCATCGTTTATAAGTCTGGAGATAAAACTGTAAGGTGAAGACTTTATTAATTGCCAGGGGGATTGAACTGCAATGCTAATATAATGTCTACTGGAAGTTTGTGGATATTGGTAGCATTCCTCAGTTTCCAGTGTCTGCCTCCTACCTCAGGTCTTTCTTTCATTTCTCCCTTTCCACTTCAGCAAAGTAAAACTAGGAAAGCAAGGTGGTTATATTAGGTGCCTATTTCTGTTCTAGTTTACATTACTCTTCTAGTTTGGATGAGGATATGTTTCAGAAGCAAGTCTCCCAATCAGTTTCATGTACTGAGCCCTCACTGACGTCACAGTGCAGTAAAAATTCCTGTTGTAGAAAACTAAAGAGGAAGCTGCACTTCCAAAACACAGCTATGGTGCTCCATCTGCTGATGGGTGTTGAGTCCACTGTCCCCACCTCAGAGTGTTTCCTGATGAAATCCCTGAAAATCATGGCTTGTGGACATCTGAGGCTCAGGGTCAACTCTTTTACTCAGCAGATCTGTTGCTGTTCTGTTACCCCATCTACTAACATTACCTTGGTCTCAAGGGACCAGAGGATGTCACTAATTTCAAGCTGTACTTCCACTGCCAGGACATGAGCTACACCCTGTGAACCCATCTCTGGGTTTATTAAGCTGATATAACTTATTTAACTGCCTATAAAAAAAGGAGGTGGCTAGTTGGCTTAGACTATGCACCTGCTGATGCCTACAGCAGGTGAGATACAAACAGACCAAAACATTAAACCAATCTAAACTTAACTACTACTTTACTTTGCAATAAAGTATCTGTTTAAACCATGTTTTGAACGTGTGCTGTCCTTAAATCAGGTCTCCAACATATCCAAAATAACATTTTACTTCTTCAGGCAGAGTCATGTGGCAAGATGCCCGTACGCTTTTGTAATATATATTAAAATTAAGGGAGAAGGATGCTTCTTGGAAAGTATTAATTAAAAATTGTATCAGCTATGGTTTGACAACACCATCTGTATATTTCAATTATATAAATATTTCTTAATCTTTCTTCACAAACTCACTTCTTGGAGGACACTGATCCTTTTAGACACCAAGAAATTGTATCACATACCATATAGATATAATTAATTAATTAAAGGTTTGTGGATCATTGTGAGTATTTATCTTCAAGCATGTTTGCTGGTTGCAGGCTGTAATTAGACACATAAGGATTAAATAAATAAATAAACAAAAGAACATCCTAGGGCAACTTCATGATTTTAAATGAAGAAAAAAATCAGGAACATTTCTAAGGACCAGCTGAAGAGATTATTTTAAGAGGATTAACACTGTCAGCATATATCAATTAGCATTCAGTGTTAAACTTTTGAAAGATTTAACTTCAGAGATCAGAATAAAAACCAACCCAAGCAAACAAAACAAAAAATTAAATATACAGTGATTTAGAAGAAGTATTACCATGATCAGTTTAAAGATCTGATCTTTATCATTATTATCATAATTAATGCGTTAATAGAAAATATTTTCCAATATTTAAAAAACCTGTGATATAATGGCATCTGTAGAATTCATCCTGGAAATATTTATCAAAATACTTCCAGCTTTTCTTTCTAAAAGAAAGAAATAATAATCAAAATATTGCTCAAGTTGATTACAGTTAAATATTATATCATACCTTTAGTAACTTATAAAGTGTTCATAAATTTGAGGATGTTGTGATCAAGATGAGGCAATTCATTTAAAAGAATCATCAGGGTCCTGAATGACTGCTGCTGGTGAATATTCCAAATCAAAAATCATAAAACCCACACTTCTGATCTGCAGCTTTCAGTTAAAAAAAAAATGCAGCTGTTTTAAACAAAATTGATAGTGGTCACAGAAACAGCAATATGTTAACATTTCTTTTTCAGCAATGAAGACACTGTTCCTTGATTTCTTGACCTGCTTTGATATTTACTTTGAGATTCTCACTGAAAATTGCTAAATATTATACTAGTAGGTATAGTTTCATTTTAATCACATTAATTTCACTGACTTATCAAGATGTAATTAAAAATCTACCTGTGTTTGCTTTGTAGAGGAACAGGGCAATGATGACATTTTCTAATTGTTTCTTTTATGCCTGTTTTAGCTGGGAAATGTGTTTTCCCTGTCTTCTCTGTTCAGACTGACATTTTATCTCCTAACCAAATATTTGTTTTTAATACTTGCAGGATCACTTCTGCTGGAAAAAAAAAAAAAGAAAAAAAAGAGAACTCTTTTTTGCCTTCTATTATATAGCAATTTTATCTGAGAGCCTTTTTCTGACTTTTTCCATATAGTAAAGATATAAATCTTTAATGATTTTCACTTCCAGTCCAGTCCTTTTCTTGTGGTAACTGTGTCATGAAAATTCTTCATCTGCATGTAGTTGCTTAAAGATAACTTTCTGCCTTTGCACATATTTCTAAAAATATTTTCTCATACTTAATAAATGTGTTAACCAGCAAATAGTCAAAGTTGCTCCTGTAGCTGTTCTACTTCTTAATTCATATTTCACCCACCAAATCAGCTAATATAACAGAAATAAAAACTACTCCTTCATATTTCTCAATTTTATTTCAGCACAGATTATGCATTCACAAGCAAAATAATATGCAGAAAAAATTATTATCTTTGGATAGATTGACTTGATAGAAAAATATCAAGGGCTGTGGTCTTAGTCATACAATTTTATTTTAGGTGGTCCTTCAAGTATCAGGGAGGTGGACTCACTGATCCCTATGAGTTTATTACAACTTGATTGTATGAATTTTTGATTATATAATAATAAAAATACAATTATTTACTATCTCTTCATGTAATTACATCTCATATAATACCTTTAAGAATGAAAAGAAGTTGTTTGTTGTATGGGAACTGCTAATTACTCCTGTAGGACATTTTGGATACAAAAAAAATATATATTTTCCCTTTTTTTTGGTTTTTTTTGAGACTATAGAATTATTGTCAGTTAATTCCTCAGACAGGACTTCAGCATGAGAGAAAGAGAGAGAAAAGGATGAAAGGAAGCAAGGACACAAGGAAGGAAGGAAGGAAGGAAGGAAGGAAGGAAGGAAGGAAGGAAGTAAGGAAGGAAGGAAGGAAGGAAGGAAAATTTGATTTTGTGGGAAAGATGTTCTTAATTCACCAGCTCAATCAGTGGAGCGTTTTAAATAAGATCTGAAGAAAAAAAAGTATAAACTAGCTTTACCTTTCTCTTTTTCTTTTTTTTTCTGTATTCTCTTTACTTCTCAGTGATTTCTTGGAATTCTTTCCATGCTGTGTATTTACAGGCTATGAATGCACATGTAGATACACAAAGATATTAATACATGATTCATATGAAAAAAGAACTGAAATCTAAAATGGCAAAATATGAAAATTACAAAGTAAAGCAGTGACAAGTTAATAAGTGTCAGTATTACAAATTCCTTTGCAATGTTAATATTATGAAATTATTTTCATCTTGTGAAGGGCTTTTGTTAATCAGAGATCTCTTGTAGGAACTGAATACATTTATATATCCATGTCCAAAAATGCATAAGAATGGGGAAAAAAAGTCTTGTGCCATCTCTCTCACTGTTTCATCTTTCATCAAAGTCTAGTTTTGTTCATACTACAGACAAAAAAATAGACTGGAATGGTCTGAGGATTTTCTTTTCATTACAGCTTAATCAAATCTGAGTAATCATCTAAATAATGCAAAATCTTGTCTCTTATTTTGGCCAACGCTAAATAACTCACAGAAGGCCAAAAAAACTCCAAACCCAACCATGGGTTACTTGCATGGACAAGCAGTCCAATCAATTTGCTTGCCTATGCAATAACCAAAAAATGTAGAACAATGGTATAGAATTAATCAATTACTGCATATACTTATATTAGAAGTACTTGGTGCATATTAAGTATTTATCTCTGTACTGATGTTACCCCTTAAAAGTGCATTATTAGGGAATTTAAATATGAGTTTCCAAATATATTGACTTTAATAGATACCTACCTAGAGATAAACTAAAACTGGCCAGATTATTGTGAAATGGTGCAATATAGCATGGCAACTGCTTATTCCCACACAGATCATTACTTTTTGCTCTATACCTAGGAAAATCTTTCTATTAATGGGACTTAATCCTACTCCATATGATCCAAAGTCTCCCTCCTTAGACATTTGGGATGTGATGATATTTCAAACTACTCACCTCAGTGAAATCAGTCTGAAAGTTCTGAACACACTTTTTATCCAAGTGACTGTCATAGATTTCTGTGTTTACATGGGACCCTGCATTTCTGTACCTGAATATATATTACATTTCAGGTTATAGGCATGCATGTGAAGGGGAGAGGGGGGCAGAGGAATGAAGATTTATAACTTGCATAAATTGCTTCAACAAAATCTAACTCCTAAAACCTTAACCAAAATCCTTGCATTTTTCTTATTAAGGTGAAATAACCACCTTTTCCTGTGCTGTTCTTTATACCAACCATCTCAAAATATCTTTCTGATAGTTTTAGGTTGCTTTACACTGCATCTTTTGAACCACATTGTGAGATGCATATCTCTTCTGTATCCTGTTAGGCATGCCTATGGTCTTGATTCCTCTAGCAATTCTGTGAAGGTGAAGTAATTTTGTAGAGTAGAGTTTATTAGAGAACAATTATTTGGGACAAAGACATGTGTCCACATTTCTTTTCTTGGCATGGTATCTTTCCCCTAGCATCCTGAATACTGCTTTTTTAATTGTTTAAGATGCTAAGCATAGACTTGTATAGATTTGCATTATATAAACTCATTTTACTTCTTTCCTGACCTTCTTTGAAAAGTTATTCCTTGCAGTATATTTGTCAGTGTCTTCCCTGACTTACTTGTCTGGCAATCTGTCCCTTGGCATCCTTATAACATCTGTCATGAGTGTCTATCTGCACCATTCTCCTAGTCTTTCATTTGTTGCCTTGTCTGTTCACAGTAATTGCCACATTCATCATAGGTACTTCTTTTGAAGTAGAAACAATTTCATTCTCTGATATTGCATTTAATGTCTTCTTTGTAGTTCTTTGTGGTTTATTTCTTTTCTGTATTGTGAAATCTCTGCACTCAGCAAACAAATATACAAATAGTACCAAAATCGAATTTTTATCACTTCCTTCTTATGTTGAGGTACTCATCATTACATAAATAAAGAGCTCTCATATCTTATCACAATTTGCACATGTGCAAGAGGTGCTGCCTTGAACCTGCTTCAAAATATCATGAACTGGAAATTGAAGCTGTAATAAACTGCAATGAAAAATATAACTTGTTACTGTACAAAAGTGTAACAGAAAGAGCAAAAGGTGCATTCATCTGAAAGTACAAATCATGGTGATATTTCAGTCCTCTTCTCATCTTGATTCTTATGGATGCCAGTGTCCCTGTCTGTAAGAGAACAATGGGGAATAATATGCTGAGGGCAGAGATAATTATTCTGTAATCACATGATTTTAAAAGAATATTTGCCTAATACTGAGCAACAAAATTGACTTTTCCCAATATTTCTTATGAGAGAAAAAACATTTTTCTTAAATATGTGACCTTTGTTTACAGCACCCTCTCAGGCACACTTAACTGCCAGGCAGATAAGCCTGTCATACAGCTCTGCCTTGAGATATCTTATTTCCTGCAATAGTAACAGATTCAAGAATCATGCAAAATACAAACATATGAAAGGATGAGTTTATTCCTGATTCCTTCATAGCTTTCCTAGTACATCTGACATTGACAGTTGTATAGATGGATGATGTCGGTAGAGAAACTAGTAGGTACAGAAAGGTACATACCTAGGAATATATTACCATTTAAAAGGAAAAATCCTTACTGTTAGCATAATGCAATGTTAGACTACGATTATGCATTGACATGGAATCAATATAAAAAGTTATAGCATTATCTCTGATTATTCTGTTGTCATAGAATGGCCACATAACTCTAAAGTAATGTCAGGATTTGTCAAATGCCAACTGTTCTTGGGAAATTTTACCCTATTTTTGAATACTTTTGGTGTATTATAATACAAAGTTTCTTTTTTTTTTCTGTTTCATGTTGAGTTTATATGGATTGAAAAATAAAAATAAAATATAGATTAAAAGGTTTTGATTAATTTTAAGTTTTTTTTCCCTAAATATGTAAATTATTGCATTTATTATTTATTGAGATTTTAATTAGTAATAATCTTTTGAATGTGAAGAGCCTTACTAATACTCAAAACTCAAGTTTGAATTAGAGTTCACCAATATGTGCAAAGGCTTTTCATCTAACACAAATGTAACACTGAGAGACTTCCCACACTGAAATGTATTTTTTTGTATGTACTTCATAATTCTTACCCTTAGGATCACAGAGTATATTTTTTGTAGGGCACAAAATTTTTTCTTTCAATTTCATGTTTCTATCTAAAAATAAATTTAAAAACAATAGCTCTCCGTAATATATACTTATATTCCCGGTAATACACACCAGTTCACTTACATATTATATATATTTACCACCTTTATTGAAATCTGAACTAGAACCAGAAACTGAATCTGTGTGTGAGTCATTCAGACACTAACTCGTTCAAATATTATAACTAAGGAGTTGGAGATAGAAAGAAGTTCACTGCAGACCAGATTCACTTTTCTGTTTTTCTTTTCAGTTTTTATTATTGCTAACCAGTTCCCAAAGTGCTGTGGTGTTGCACTAATAATGTTCCAGGATTTCTTTAGAGTTTTGATATTTCTCATCCTTAACCCTCTTAGCCCTCTTATGTCTTTACCTAATTGAATTCTTCTATAATGCCCATGTGTCTGTAGTCTATTTTAACTGATTGTAGTTCTGGACACAGAAAATCACAATTTTTAAAAAGAGATTACTACAAACAAACCATATTGTCTTGACTGTACAAAGTTTTCATGTAGCTTTAGAAGGTTTAGCTGCAGAGATCACCTTTTCATGTCACAGTATAATTCAGTGGGTGATGTACCATTCTGTATGCTATTTTCTTACTCTTTCAATCACAGATTAAAGCAATATCAAACACACACTAACTCTTTGAGTTGTGGCCATTTGCCTGAGACCATCAATTCATTTTACAAAGTCTGCTGAACAGCAATCGGATAATAATGACTTTTTGGTAAGTAGTTAATGATGCAGAGGTTTAGAGGACCTATACCTGATTAAGTGTGCGGGGTGTCTGGTGTGCAGTTAATGTAATGTAAAGTAATGATAGAATAAGTAGAATAAGAATAAATAGCTTAGTTGCCACATTCTCTGCACATTGAATGGGAAAGCCAACTGGCATGTAGAGGCCCTCTTTATAACAATCAGTTAAACCTCCATATTATGGTTTATGTAGGATGAACTAGATCCTTTATTAATTTGATGTACTGGGATTCAGCTAGGAAGTTAGTTATTCAAATAAATTGTGCCACAAGGTAGCATGGATGAAATGAACTATTTTTAATATTTTTATATAATGCTGGTATTGCGGTTGTACGTTATCGGTCTCTTCAGTCCATGTTGGGCCCCTCCCTGGGGATTCCCCTGTCGGGGGGAAACTCTCCTGGAGGGGTTCTGTGTCAGGAAAAGGAGACACACAGGATTTTCTTGGTCTTCAGCTTCTTGTTTGTTGTTATCTAAAGTTTTGCACACTGTCTATACCAGACTCTGCGTGCCCTGCAAAGCCTTGCAAAAATGGCCTAACAATCTCTTGTTAAAAGGTCTTTTAAGACCAAGCTATCCAATTAAGAAATGACACCTAGATTATTTTCCCTTTTAACCCAATAACTGATCTTTCAAAACCTGCAATGTGGACTTTTCTGCCCAATTACAAGACCCAATTACATCACCCAATTCTGCCCAATTACATCACCCAAACCCATGAAGAGGGAAGAAGAAGGCGAAGAACAGCAATCTGCCCCCGCCCTAAAACCTCTGTTTGGTTCCCATCTACAACATACTAAAAATCCCAAAACCTAGATTTCTCACCCAAGTGACATGCTATACTACTCTCTATAATCTATTTCACACTTTTGTGGTCTCTAGTCTATCTTGAAGTCTTGGAAGCTTTCTTCATGAATGAGGGTCAAAGTCAGTGCTTCTCTGGGGGCCAGGTTCCCTCAGAACAGACAGAGAAATATTCCCTGTGCCCTGGGTTCCCATTGTACATGACTGATAGCACCTGAGTGATTAATTTTTCAATCTGCAATTTTTTTTTTTCAATCTGTGCTTTAAATTATCATGTTAGACAGTGTGAAGCATAAGTTGACTACATAGCAGTATTGCTCAAGTCCTCCTTTTGAAATCAGATCTAACACAGTTAATTTAAGAGGAATATATGAGCATCAATAGGTACAAAGTTATTTTCTAGAATTTGTTCATCTTAAGATCTTCATTGCTTATCAATGCAAAGAATAATGCATATTTTTAAATCAAATTTTTTTACTATCAAAAAGGTAAATCTGTCAGCTGTAATGTCCGAGCATAACTAGTATAAAGTATCATTACCTATATTCTCCTTCTGCTAAAGACTCACAAAATAATGAGTACTTGTATTTTTATTACTCTGGGAAAAGATCAGCAAATATATATATATGCAAATATAATACTAAGAGTCCATAGCAGAATGCATATAATGCCAACCTATGAGAATTTCTTTTCTATTTTAATCTAAGTCATGCTTCCACTTTTACATTCATTTTTACCTTTTAAAATGAGATATCTGCTCTCTAGTCCAGTTCCCAAAGATGGTCTCATTCCTAAAATGCATATATCAATTTTTTGGGGGTTGTTTATTTCTTTACTGCTATTGCCCAGGTTTCTGGAATTAGGTTAGACAAGACTATCATTTCTACTTAACCAGTTTAGTCTGAAATCTGAAAGGAAAGTGAATATGACCAACACTCTTTCTGCGAAAAAGGTTCTTCTTTAAGGCTAACAAGTATTCTAACTATCTGTTTCAAAATATAATGTAAGAAGTAAAGTACAGAGGCAATACATTCAAAACTGATTTTCCCACAACCATAAACTGTAAATAAACACAAAAGAAACTCCATTATTAAATGAAATGGAACAAAACATTTCAGTAACTGAGAAAGAAATGAGAAGAAAACACTAACTCTATTCTCAGAAGAGTTCAAGCACTCAAAAGAAATTAAACCTACCTACGACTTAGAGGAATTACTGAAATCTACAAAGAATTGTTATTTTAACCTTTCTTTTTCTGATTGCTCTGGTCTTGTTTGTAGTTAAACATTTGCTTCAAAAAATCTTGTCTGAGTCACTGCAGCCTTCAAGTGATCACAGATTTCAAAGGAAAGAAGCCTTGCAGCACAAGAGTCTTGTGCTCTGGTGTGCAGTGAAGTGGGGAACAGGAGGTGCTTCAGTCCCACTTGAAAAATGAAGAGATTTTAGTCTGAGAAAAATACAAACATATGGCATTTGAAATAAGTAGCTGAAAGAGTTCAGGATCCAACTCATTTTTTATTGAAAATAAGTCTTTAATATCATTTCATATATAGCAACATATATTAACCTGGTCATGCACATCAAGACTATAAAAGCCTCACACACATTTTAAGTTTTTTGATGGTCACAGGAAAGGACCACACAATTTTTATCACAACAAGGCATAGTAGAAAAATACTTGAAATTATTGAATGTATCATCACATCCTTCTCCCACCTCCAGTCTTTTCCCCACTATTCAATTATTAAATCATGCCAACAAATACTACCATGCTGAATTTTGTTTAAAGAGACATTGCTTAAATGATGAATGTGTTATCACAGGGGTCTTGTTTTAAAGTAGTGAGTGCTTTTCTTTTTCTTTCTTTCTGTTTTAAAGTAGTGAGTGCAGATGTAGTATGGATACACTTTAATAAAGTCAAATAAAAAAAAATCACTTTCCGTGTAAATTGTGCATGAAAATATAAATGCATGGAAAATATTCTATATTTTCACAATGAACAAATAGAGACATCTCTATGGAATCACTTAGCAAATCCATACTTTACCCTATAGATTAGCAAAAAAAAATAAAATTTAATTTTTTCATGCTCCTGAGAGTATCAGAGAAATCCAACATCCAGAAAGATAAAGAAACACAGCAGCATTTTACCAAGCCTGCAGACAGCTGAACAGATGTCACAGCAGCCAGCAGCAGAACCAATCAAGGAGTCAAAGACAGGAATATACCAAGGGAACAGACCTAGGCCCAGATGCCAATACTAGAAGAATTAATCTCTTAACATCTGGTTGTACCAAGCATTCCCCATATGTGAGTGTATGTATTGGCTTTGGGCCTACTAGGCACAGGAAAAAAAAAAATGAACGAATGAGAATACTTTCCACACTGCCAGGAATAAGCAAAAAATCTGCCAAGTTCATACTGAAATTCTGTGAATCTGACAGTTGTTTTTCTATTTGTAAATGACAATGTGTCACTGTTGTAATTTTTGCATGTGTATGATTTAGACTGTGAAATAGGTTCCAACCTCTTTAAAAAAATCCCTAAACATCTTTCTGAAATTGACCCAGTCTGTTAATGAACTCTGACCTTCCCCTGCAAAAAACCCCAAATCATAAAACAACAAAAATAAAACCAGAAAAAATCAAGCAAACAAAAACCCAACAAAACCCCCAGAAACCCCAAACCAACACCACCCATCCCTAGAAACCCAACAAAAATACAGCAACAAAACATTAACCAATGTAACCTTAGATAAATTGGAGCTTGCTGGATGTTTCACTCATTGTAGTTGTGACTGACATAGCAATTACTTTCACCTCCGCTTAACATCCATAAGAAACACAAATTAATAATCTTTAAAGAACTTGAAGAAACTGAATAGAAATTGCACTGAAGCAAAAAAGTTATAGGGACCTAGATATTGCAGATTATGAAGCTAATGATTCTGTCTTTGCTTTCTATTGTTTTTACTTAAATATTTTATTATATACCAAACATAACATTATATACCAAAAGAAAAAATACCCACAAAAATCAAAAGCCTTGCATATATAACTACAAATTAAGCAAACTGCTGTTTTTTTTACTGGAAAACCTACTGAAAACTTAAAATCACATAATTTGGGACATATGAACTGCCAATAGTTAGATAAAAAATCATCCAGATAATGAAAAAGTTGCAGCTGGGAGCTCTCATTTAGATCTGGTCATCAAGGCAGGTTATTACTTAATTTTTTTTTTTTTTAATACATACTGATATTTTTTCTGAAATAACAGGGCGTTTTGACAAGCAATCTGAGAACGGACCACTGGAATGGGCTTGCAGAAAAGACTGCAGAGAAAGTCGTTAAGGACAGGTTCCAGACAGATTTAAACTAAAACACTATCTATTGTGAAATAGATAATTTACCAAACTTTGCTATACAATGGTCAGCCTGAGAGCTTCTTTTAACTGGCTACCAAACAGCCTCACAGCTGTTGACTGAAGTTATTTTGGGAATCGATTATGTATAAAGCAAGGTGAATCTATCCTGTTACAATTTATTACAATGACAAAGATGTGTCAAGGATCAGATTCTAATGGTGAGTTAAGACTACAATGAACAAGGACTTTACAGACAAAACTGTTAGCACTGAGGTTCTGAAATCTGCATTTCCATAGGTATTGTTTCATTCAAAATCTTACTTTGGTAAAAAAGGGCAATATTCTGTATATGAAAACAGAAATTTATTGCTTGTCTAGTTTATAACCATCTAATAGTCCACATCTAATTAATAAAAAACCTCTAGTAATAGTTATAATAATAATAGAGTTCAAATCGCCTATGTTCTGTGGTGCAATGTTCACTGTTTTGATGCTCACCTGGATCCCAATCTTGATGGATACAGTTTGGTTCATGGCTTACAGTGAATGAGTTGTATCTTGACATCATAGCTAGGAGCAAGGTTTCTTAACTGACAGGCCTGGGGGCTACTTGGAGCTATTTTTATAGGATTTTTATCTTTGCTTTTTCACATCATGTCCCATTTTAAGCTTGAAAATTGCATGAAGCCTAGTGCAAAGGGTGTGGGTCACTCTCTGACAGATAAGGAGTTTAAGTCCTTCACTGTATGGCACTCCCAGGGCTCCATCTATATCAGGCAGGGATCAATTGGTTGAGCTCTAAGACTGCTGCAACAAGCTACAGCTGGCCTAGGCCAAGGCAAGCCTTGCCCTATCAACTACTGCAGTGTGTAGGTCCTTGGAGTCCCGAGCAGCTCAGCCATGCGAAGGATCGCAAGGGACAGGGAAATGCAGGTGGGGAGTGCTGGCAACCGGGAGATGTACATCAATGTGCATTCCTGGTTTGAACTGAAATGCTGATGCAGAGGCATTCTAAGTGGGTTGGGAGTTTGTGTGATTTGAAAAGTGGTTTTGGCACTCAGAGTTCAGTCATCTAAATGCTCAGGTCACTTCCGAAAAATACTAAATGTATCTTGGAATTCTTATTGCAAGGCTCTATTTTCTCACCTGCATGTCAGACTACACCCTCTGCACAATTTTTAGAATATTGTCCCAAAGGCACTACTTCTCACCAGCAGACCCAAGATATTTGCAATTCTCAAGATGCAAACCCTGGCTGAACTGCAAAATGCTATTGCTGAGCTGAGCTTTTGTAATGTTTTAATAGCTTTTATGGCTGTAGGCAGATACCTGCTCTCAAGCGTTTCTGAAGCAGAAAAAGAGAATCCAAGGGCCAGAAATATACACATCACCTCTTCCCCTCCCCATAATGAGATGAAAAGAGAAGATTGAATCTTCAGTTATCTCTTGCATGTGCAGCACAAAAAGAAAATCTATAAGCCTGCTACAATCACCAGTTCACCCATCCCTGTGGGAACGCTTTGCAACATTATTCTAGCAGTCAACATAAAGTTACGTGGTTTAGTTTAGAGAATGGAATAGTACACAGAGCTCAGATTAATACTGTATTTGCTATCAATATAAATATGAGGTACTATGGTAATGGCAGTACTGCACTATTTCTTAAAATTAGTTTAGGCTGCTGTATCTCATCCGGCATGTGCCAAACACTGTAATTGGCACCAAAATTATAATAAAGATAATGACAAAAATCTTAGGTAAAATGAATTGAAAATCACTCTAAAGCAGTGGACTATCATTGGTGCTTTCAGCAATTTGTGACTAATAACAAATAATTTCAATAGTAAAAATTAAATTTCTCTTGTATTTTGCATATCAGTATTACTCATAACAATATATTCCTTTTATGTACATTTTTTGTATTAGGGATGATACTGAATGTGTATTCCTTTACACTTTTTATTTGGTTAGTTGTTTTCCCATCTGACACAAAGACTCTAATTTCAGGACCAGCAGTTTTATAGGCAGTGAATTTCAGAAGTCATCTTATTGGACTGAACCTGAGAATCATTTTTACTTTTAATTCTCTCACTATATTCTATGTGTAAGATAATGGAAGTTACTTTTTATTTTTTACCTTACCTGCACTTTTTTCACTCAGTCCATTAAGTTCATAGTCCTTTAGGAAACAGACATATTTATGTATGTTTAGAAAGCTGCAGGCACAATCTAAAGTCCATGTTCTACCTTGTAGACAAATGTTCAACTTTCAATTCTGTTCACACTATGTGCTGCCTGGTGCTCTTTTGTAGTTATCTTCTGATTTCAAGATACATCACCTGCCTTCAGCCAAATGATACCAAAAGTTTTGTTCTTCCTGACAGTCCAGCTTTCATATATATTTGCTTTTAAAAATCCTTTGAACCTTACATTCCTCGAAAAAGAAACCTTTGGCCATGATCGATGTCCAGCTCTAAGGCCTCTGTCAGGATTTTCATTATCTAACAGCAGCTATTTTTGCTACTCTAAGAGAACTACCAAGTTAAGAAATTATCTTTCTTCTTTAATAATTTAAAATGTGTTTTGAAACACTCATGAACAGAAAAAGAAATTCACTTTTATCTCTAATTGAAGATAAAAATGAGTATCTATTAACTCAATTTTTGTTCTCTTAGACTGTATTAATTCATGACCTATAAGACACTCAGCCAGGGCAGCAACATTTTAATCATATGTAATTTTGACACTCTAGACATGCAATGTAAAGTTATCAAAATTTCCACTGATAAGTCCCTTAAGTAACAAGTTTCATTATCCACTTTAGCTCTAAGAGATAAAAGAACATTCAACTAACACACAAAAGTTGGACTCTTTAGGTTTTATTGGTTTCATTTAAGCTGCTTCTCAGACTAAGAAGTAATTTTCCTTATTATCACTTACTTTCAAAGAATTCAAAAGTGCTAAACCATGAAATTTAATCATAAAGCACCCAGTGCTTCTTCTCTTTAGAAACAGTTATTTTTCCTTCAAGGGTTTCTATAATCATTTCTTTCTTTTTGTGTCAAACATTCACTTTTCTAATGGTTTTCCTTATGCCATTTTAATAACATCAAATCTTAAACTAGGTAAAACTGCATCTCAACAGAGATTACATAAAAGGTATGAAAGCAGAAATTTAGAGTCTATGAAAAGTGTTAAAGATGGATTGATATTATCTTATGTCTAATACTTTAAAATTCTTTGTGGGGTCATTTTCTGTCTTCTGAATCTTACAAAATTGTATAAGGAGCCCAAAACTAAACAAAACAACCAACAGAACAATCAAATGAAAAATTTCACTGATATGAGATATGAGAGGAAAAGGTTTTGAGTGGGATGTTCTAGAATAATAAAATACTGCTAAATAAAACTTTTGTGATAACAAAAGAAGAAAAAATCTCACAGAGAGTCTGAATGACATATAGGTGATTAAAAAACTAATGAAACAAAATTGTTTGCATCACTGTCACTATGGAAGAACAAAAGAAAAGAAGTTCACATAACAAAGAGAAGAATCAGAGACTTATTGGCAGGACATATTTCAAATAATTAAGTGGATGAATACTATGCAACCCATCTCTTTCAGTTTATTGCCATTTTGGGAGCAACAGGTACTGTATGCCTATGAATTCTGGAGGAATTCATTAACTAGAAAATTCTTAATAGGAATGAGAAAGTTACAAAATTCAACATCCAGATTTTTTGAACTAAAATGATAACAAGGACTCTAGGGAAATACAGAGAATCACAAACAACCAGTTTTGGTTTCTCTACTTTGAAAATATTGCAGCCCAGAATAGAATAAGTGGAGATGTTGGTCAATATAACAATAAGAATCAACAAAACCTGTAGAAAGAAATGTCTTAAAAATAATTAGAGAAATATATAATAAGAAGAAATATATAAGCATATATAACATATAAACAAGTAATCCACAATGTAAATGTGATTCTATTTAAAAATGTCTTGATAGTTCTTCTTGAAAAGAATGGAGAAGGTAGTCCCTTCAAGAGGGTGCCACAGGCAAGACACAATAAATGACAACCCCTGTATCAACAGTCTGGAGTCTGTCTAATCAGCAGAGTCCTTGCTAAGCTTCTGACAGAGAAGTGTAGTATTTGATGGGTAGAAGTCACAATTCTGAGAGGTCATGGCTGTTGCAAACTGTCCTGCTGCAAATCCTAATCCCAGCAGTGCGGAAGACAAGTCAGAACCCCACAGGCATTATTAATAGCCAAAGTGTCCATATATCAAATACTGGTGGATCTGGAAAAGGGCTAGCTGGGTGGTGATTGAGATGGTGATCTGGATATCAACAAATGAGACAGCAGTATTTAGACTGCTTGATTAGGTCACAAGCTTGCTCATGTGCTTGCTCACTCACCCGCCCACAGCAATACAATTCCCAGCACAAAGGTTCCTCCTGCTTTGGGAAGGCTGGGCACAATGTTTTACTGTCCGTGAAGTGCTGCTGCTCACACTTGCCACTCTTGGGCATTTCTGGCAAAGGTCCCTCCCTGGGTATTCCCTGTGTGTCATTTCCACACAATTTTCTGATCTCTGACTTCTTCCCCTGTTTTTCAGACCTTTCCTCTGGCCAGTACTGTCATCTTCTCTTTGGTGTTCCTTCTTTTCTCCAAAATCCTTTCTTCTTTACAGAAACCAGGTTTGAGCACTGTTTCTTTTCTGAGGGCCATGTTTTCTGGCTTCCCTATTCTAAGCAGTGCACATGCAGAAACAATATGTAATCAGACTATCAGTTGCTGCTTCTGTTCCATGTCATCGTTTCTATTAGGTGGAGGATTTGGTGCATGACTATGGTTTTTAAGTGTTGCAACATTTGCAACCAACCAGTATCCACTGGCGCTAGCAAGTGGGAATCTCGTGTTTGAGAGTTCAGATGCTCAGTTCTGGACATTCAACATTCTATTCACCCCTGCCCACCCCCAATTATCTGTAGGCTGTTAATATACACAGTCCAATATTCTCTAAAATCAGCAAAATGGTGCACCTTCTAGTGGTGTCTGTAGCTACCTGTTTGCTATTAAAAGGGTCCTAGTAGTCTAGGTAAAACTCAATAATTAAACATTAGATGACTAAACAACTGATGGCACTTTGCAATATTTTTTCACTAAATATGAAACCATATACCGTGTGGGTTGAAAAAATAATTAGAATTCACATTACTAAGCACCCCTTTTAATGATTATATAGTTTCCTATTTTGTCACATTTAATTTTGAAAATCTTATAATTTTTTCTGTTTTTTAAATCTGATTTTATGTTTAGATTTTTTAATAGTAAGATCAAAAGTACTGCATGACATGCCAGATTCAAATTCTAAGATTTCCTTTGGTGTGATTCTTGATTGCTACTTAGATCTGTACAAATATATTTTCAGTTAACTTCCAAATGGTTCCACAAATGCAATTATTGATATAATAATTATTTTTTAGAAAAGTCTAAGTCCATATCTTTTAGATATTCTATAAATATTTATGTTCTCATATTTTAATGAAATGCTTGACAGCAATTAATTTATTTGTATAGGAACAAATAAGATAATATGATGGGCAAAAAGGTCCTCAAATCTCTTTGTGTGCAATGCTCTTCCTACACACCTTCACAGATTCATATAACAAAGTAATTGCTTAAAAGTACCTATTGAAAATAATTCCTAGAAATAGAAATTTGTGTTATTTATGGTATGGTTATGTCTTTGCTCTCAAAATTTATAAAGGCTTACTTTTGTACAAACATAAAGGGAATAAATGTCACTATCTCAATAGGTTTGTAATCATATAATCATACCACAAATGACTGGAGGAGAGGGATCTCAGCTAACTCTCTAGATTACTTATTGCATAATTAGTTTCATTTTGAGGTATACATTACAAAGTGAAAAAATGCTATCTCATGGATCCCATACCAAGAGTTGGATTGCAGACATCTAAATGTAGACATCTATCTACATTCATTTTATGGTTTTTAAAAGTGGATAAAAATTTATGCTAGTGGAATTTCAAAAACTCTCATGGACTTGAGGAGTGGATTCTAATCTCTCTCTGTGTGTATGTGTCTTTTGACCCCACTTCTGTACTCGTGACAACACATTACATCTTTTCTTCTCCTCAGTTAGCTCTCTACTTAGCAATGCAAAGTAATCCCAAAGCTGGCTAAGCATTTTAGGACATCAGTGTAACCAAAGTATCCAACATAAAGAAACTAGTAAAATTCATTCCTCAGAATCTCCTGTGTATGAAGAGCCAGGATATCCTATGGTAGTATAATGCAACCTCTCCTAGAAGTTTTGAGATAAGATATTAGGGAATGTCAGAATGATCAGTTTATAAAAGGGTCTTGTAAGAAAGACACACCATTTTTAGCAGGGCCTATAGGGACACAAAGGGCAACAGTTTTAATCCATTGATAGAGGATGGACTTTGATTAGAAATAATGAAAAAAAAATTATGAATATCACGAGATGCAGGAACAGGTTCCCCAGAGAAGTTGTGGGATCCCCACCACTGGAAGTATTCAAGATTGGGCTGGATGAGGCTTTGAACAGTCTCATGTAGTGGAAGGTGTCCCTGCAGATGGCAAGGGAGGAGGAATGGATGATCTTTATAGGTCCCTTCCGATTTGAACTATTCCATATCTCTATTTTTTTTCCTGCTTTTAGTTTCAAAACCTGTAGTTTTCATCATCTATTGAGACTAGCTTACTTTATGCTTGTAGGTGTATAGTTTGTCTTTTTAAAAGAAATCAAGTGTTTTCTGCTCTCATAATGAAGATAAATGTGTACATGACCTAATGATCTGATTTCTTAAGCTTGCCTGTATTTCTCTAAAGGAATATCATTAATATTCATGTAGTACAACACTTAAATTGAAGTCAAACAATTTTTTTTTAATCTGGAAGAATAAGTTTAAATTGTAAATCATAATTCCACAATAAGTCTTCCTAAAACTGTTCCTACTACTTTAAAGATTTTATGGGGTTGACACAGTTATTGTAATGCTAAATTTTTGCTACTGTTAATTTACGTCTTTGCCACACACTTTGTAACTTACCTTTGCTGCTGTTAGATAAGATAAACTGAGATTGATATGCCTTTTTCATATGAAGAACTTCACAGTCTTCATGCAGTTTGAAAGCATATGGATTTATCCCCTTGTTCGTTTAATATTCTAGTTATTTATGAATTTGTCAGACTGACAGTCTGAAATATTAATAGTATGAACATTAATTAAAAAAAAAAATCCAAAACAGTTTTTTTGGAAATACCCTAAGTTCCTTTAGAAATTATAATACTGGTGGAAAATGGGGGGAAGGGAAAGGGAAGTACTAGTTTTGAAAGGTACTTCCTTCAGAAAGGAAGATGCACTTGCAGTGGCTATCCTCCATAGACACCAGTTATTTTTGTTCTAGTCTTTAATCTCTATTATAGACAGAGGAAATTTCTAATAATAAATTTTGCTTTTATGTGACAGTGGAAAATACAGCTATGTAAAGTATGTCTGATTAGTTCATCAGGATATCGTAGCCTTTTTACTGGTGTAAATTCAAAAGGGAATTTTCATTAAAACTTTGAGACATAATTGACAATTAAAAAATATTATTAAAGTGACATTTGAAGAATCAGTGATTTCCTTTTCATTGTATAGACTGTGTATTCACAAAAATTAAGCTGAACTATTCTGCACTTGGATTGCTTATTCTCATTATCTCTCTTTACCTGGCTTTATTCTTGTCTTGACATATTCAAAGTCACAAGGATGAGTTATTACTCAGTGAAGTGACAGAAAATCTTGAACTCTACTTTCCACTAATAGCATACATGAAGCAGAGAAATTTAATGGAAGAAAGCAAAACACATATGCCAATTCCTCAGAAACATAAATTTTACTTGTAAAAGAAGTGGTAAGGTTCCTAAGCTTGTGAGACTTCCATCTCACACACTGGAGATCAGTTTACCTTGAAACTGATTTTTAGTAAACCTCATTTAAAAAAAGGGAGACCAGCAGCTATTCTGTATTTAAAGACATTTAAGAAGAGATAAAAAATACTTTAGAATTTTCCAAAAACCTTAAATGAAAATAACAAATAATTTTATCTAAATAAAAGAATATAGATTTTCGATAAAAGGGACTTACAGCATCAGATATTAGAAATATGATCTTTTATATATATGGTCGATAAAAACCTGCATAACAAACAAAAACCTCTCTAAGGAGAACTTATCTTCTTTCCTGAGAAACCATTATACAACAAGCTAGGTATGAAGATGTATTGTTAAGCCAAATTACACTGAGGGGAAACATAAATAAACTCTGTAAGCCTGTCAGAGTCAAAGAAGCCTTTCAGGCAGGAGGCAACAAAAACACGATGAGTACAACGTCATAGTGCCAGTTGTTATATAACAGGAAATTTAAAATAAAAGCACATCCCTAATTCCATTTGTGGTTTATTTTTTTTATCTTCACTTTGTTTTCACATTTTGTGACTAGCTGATCTCATAGAATTGGAATACTAGGGAATGATTCAGATATTATTGAAATTAACAGTTACTCCAGTAACAGGTAATAATACCTTAAGTATACTAGTAAACATGAATATTCTTTCTTTCATATGCATACTGCATTTACATTTACTTCAACAGGATATTTAAGAATATCATTCTAAATCATATATTACTCTCATGCAGTGTTTACAATCTTCTAACACAAAATGCTTACAATGATTTTCATAAATAAAAGCAAGGCAAAAATAAAATAATATTTGATTTAGCCAGCTAAAATGCAAGAAAAAATGTGGGTTTTTTTCCTTTTTCCAAAATTATTGCTAGGGTTTTTTTCCTCTCCTTAGACTGAGAGGAAGAATAATGAAATATTAGAGATTTTTCACAGCCATATTTTTTTCAATTTTAAGTACATTAATCTCAAATTTAGGAGAAAAATTGCTGATATTCAAAGAAACTAGGAAGAAAGCATTGTCCTATATAGAGTGATTAGAGGACATTTCTGTAATGTCAAATTTAAAAGCCTTCATATAAATCTGCAGTTTTCTGCTTTAGATCAGTGTTGAAATTGGGCCCACATCATCACCAAAATACTGTGATGTTTGGTATCTACAAGTAAAATTTGAAACTAATCAGTAGTTGATTGTAATGCAGTACCATATCTATACCATATCCGAAGCATTTAATTGGAACTCTTTTTTTATGATCCAATTTTTAAACACTCTTACAAGACGCTATCTTCTCAGTATTATCTAATCACATGAATAATTGCAGTATAGCAGCTTTTGGATAGTTTCTTTCAAAACTGCACTTTTAATTGATTCTATTATTTGCCAGGAAGAAAAGGAGCACACAGAGTCCTAATGATTATCTCACACAAAAAGGACATTCAATTAGTGTTTCATTATTTAGTGGTGTTTAATGTCACTAACATCAGTGAATATTACCATTTTCTTTCAGATTGGAAGAGAGACACTCCTGCAGTAGTACTCCCTTAGGCACTCTATCCATACACATGCACGTGTATACTGAGAACTAGAATAGAAACTTAAACCAGAGAGGCACTGGCACTGGATCAGAGCTTGAATAGATCCATTCTCCTGCAATTCATTTGGAAGGAAATGTACAAGTAGAGAAACATTTTACTTGAAACCTAGCTAGGGTTTCCTGCCCTCCAAATCTGCGGTGTCTGCAAAGTGACAGAGTTTTGAGTTGTTCACCCCAGGTAATGTCTGTGTCACTTCAACTTTCAAGCCAGGGAAAAGTTGTATTCTCAATTCAGGAAGGCTGAACTTCCAGAGAAATAAAGACCACCATCATCAGAGCTGATATTCCCAATAGTATATTTCTGAAAAAAAAAAAAAACCACAAAAAAAACATTTTCCCCCTTAGATTTTTGATAGCGATCATGCAAATTCTTTTCCAAGTAGACCCCCTCTCTTCAATGTCAAATCGTAAGAGAAAACAAAAATAATTCTCTAAAGTCTCAAGGATTGTGAGAGGAAAAAAAAAATGGAAAAAACAAACACCTCTGCAATTGATATTACAGTTCTTCCAGCAACTGCTTTGTTTGTAGTCTAATATTCTACCTGTGTGAATTTGTGGCAAATTCACACCATCCTCTAATAAAAAAGGTCAAGGCTGAAGGTCTTGTCCACCATATTAATATTTCTACTCATAAAATGAACAAGAAGGTCTGCTCATTATCCCCTTACTCTTAACATTCCACTGTCTGACATTTTGTCTGAATTTTCCATTCTCTACACATTTTCTACTTAAATTATAACCTTATGTATTTGATATCACCTATTTTCTCATGTTCAAGTAAAAATGAACAATATGTAAGAAAGCATGGGGTTTTTGTTTTAAAAATATTTCCAGAATTACCTTTTTATTAGATTAGTAAAAATGATCAGAGAGATGGAACACAGCTCCTATAAGGAAGGAAATGCTGGGTGAGTTGGGGCTGTTCAAGCTGGAGCAGGGTCCAGGTAAAGCCTTCCAGTTCCTAGAGGGAAATTACAAAAAAGATGGGGACAGACTGTTTAGCAAGCCCCTTCTCAGTAAGAGAAGGGATAATGGTTTAAACTAAAGGAGAGTCGATTCCAAGTAGGTATAAGGAAGATATTTTTTACGAGACCAGTGAAACACTGGAACAGGGCTGCCTACAGAAATGGGGGTTGCTTCATCCATGCAGCATTCAGGGACAGCTTGGATGGGGTTCTGAGCAACCTCATCTAGTAAAACCTTGCTCATTACAGGACTAAGTGACTTTTAAATGTCCCTTCCAAACCAAACTAGTCTATATTTCTATTTTTCTATGAACTCCTGATCATCTTTAGATATTTCAGCTAGAAAATTTATTTTATATAATTTAATCATAAATACTGCCAGCATCCCATTTACTAATCTTAATAATTAAATCCCCTTTCAACTATGATTTTCTAAGTAGTTGACATAAAACAAGCTTCAAATATAATAAAACAGAAACACAGGAAAAACAAGTAAAAATCATTTTGCAGTCAAAGGCTTTCACAAAAAAAACAAAACAGTGTTAGTTAAAATAGAATTAGTGCTGAAGTATAGATCTGCATTAGAAAAATCTGCATCTGAGAACTAAACATAAATTCAAGGATACAATTGCCAGGTAAACTTAGAAATAATCCTCTTCCCCATAAACCTAAGCTAAAAATTTAAATAAAGTCATTAAAAGTACAGCTAATATAGTTTTAGTTATTTGCTCCCAAAGGATTAAGTATAACAAATGTTTTCAGAAAAAAATCAGCTGTATTTGGGACAGGTTGGTGAACCTAAAGAATAATTTGCTTTCCAACATTGCTTTTGCAGCTCCAAAGCAAATAGGTCTTTCCTACAAACTGGAATGTGAAAGATAATGTTAAAGGAGATGTGAAAAAGAAATCCTTAACTGAGTTCATATGTAGAGTGATATCTGTGTACAGTAGGAAAACATGACAAAATATATGTCAAAAAACCCACAACAACTCCTTTAAAATCCTTTCTGAGAATTGCATTTCCTGTTATTATTTTTATATGCTTTTGAGTACCATCATTTTAATACACTCTGCTAAAGTATATAAGACTAGTAAACCAGTCTCATATCACTAAGCAAATAGTATACTTGCCATGCCAATATCACCCTTGTAATACCCCTCATTTTTTCTCCTTACATTATTTTCATCATTCATATCCAGTTTGAAGACTATTAGTTTCCTGTAATCTATAGAATAGAAATTATTTCAGTTATTTGTAGACCTCTTTGACTTGCATTTGAATGCAATGTATCTAATCATTATAGGATACCCTATAAAGAGCTAATAAAATAATTCCACAATGTTATATCTAATGCGCAAATTTGTTCATGTGTGTGTCTGGTTCCTTTTTTCCTTTTTCCTTTCCTTTCCTTTTCTTTCTTTTTTTTTTTTCTTTAAATAGGACAGCTAATCTACGTATAATCCCTTTTTTAAGTTAAATTCTGGCATTTTGTGACAGGATCATGTTTGGAATTAATGTAAATCTAAGTAAAGGCAAGCCAAATAATTACTGCAGTCTTCTGATCCATCTTAATGTTCCCACTTTTTAACAAGGATTCAGGCATAAAGACACCACTATCATTCATTTGATGAGGATTAATTCACCAAAGATAACACAAAGCAGTGTCACTGGATTGACATTGCTAAGTTTTTAAGATACAGTTCTGCTAACTGTTTAAAGGAAGTCTTCCCTATATACCTGCCATCTGAAGATAAATTTAATGAAGTTAGAAATTAACATATGAGTCATGAAATGTATGTACATGTTATGAGCATCTTGACTCAGTTATCTTCAATATTTAGTAATATCAAGATGTTGAAAGTATGGTCTTGAATTTTGAAGTTTAATTTAAGAGGAAAAATATTGTCTATGTATTATGGCTATATTATAAGTGGCTTTGTCTTTACATAACATACATAACAGTCTTATCAGAAACATAAAAATCATGATGAGTTTGGCACCTTTTTCAGGTAGGAAAAGAAAAATGCCTGTCCTGAGGACACTTTGAAATTGTAGATTATCAACAATTTTGTAAAGATCTGTCTAGACTGCAAAGTTCTGTTTTATCCTAATGAAGAACTGTGGAAAAATAAACACAGACTTCAAGGGGTGGAATGGGTCAGAAATTAGAATACTTAAATCTCAGAAACATAATTTAAACTGTGATTTATTGCTGACTTCTTGAGATGACAGATTATCTGAGATTAAAAAATAAAATTATTCTGCATAGGGTAAAAATAAATAAATAAGCATTTGATTAATTCCATATATTTTTCTCCATCTGAATGAAAAAATAAAATAATAAATCATTAACATGTTCTTCAATATTAACATAAAGAAAATGTCACCATTTCTCTCATAAAAAAATCTGTGACCCTTTCAGGTGGGTAGTGGACTATTCTTGGATGATCCTCTTTGTAAATTAACTTGTTTATTGCCTGTGTCTTTTTCCCCTCTTAAGCACTTACCCACAATCACACAGATGTATGTATTTATGATATGCCACCATATGGATGTGGAATCTTAAATCTTTAACCTTTTCAGGCAAGAATTTTGTTAAATTTTCAAAATATTTAAATAAAATATTTTCATTGCATCACAGTACGTACAATCCAGATGCTGAATTTTTCACTTGTCCTTTCAAAATATTTTGTTAATTCATTTCGAGACCATTTTTAGCATCCTCTGGGTGGCTCTACCCTTCAATATATTGACTCACAACCTGCAGCTGTGTACCTGCAAGCTTGATGCCAGTGCACTCCGTTGCCTTCTGCAGGTGTTTCATAGGAATATTAATGAGGACAGATACCAGCATACAGCCCTTTGGTGTTCCACTTGATTTGGAGATCATTATTATTATTGTATTTCTGTTCCTACTCTGAGCTAAACATTTCATGTTAATAACACTTGTTTTACTCTTAGCCTTTTGGCAAACTGAATTATTTGCTTGGGAAAAATTAATTGGGAAAACATGTAGATGTATAATCGCACAAAAATAAACTTTTTTTTTCCTTATTTAAATGTATGAGCCTTCTTCTGTTGTGATATTTTAGCTACAGAAACCCATAGCAGAAAATGGTTATCGTAAGCAATGAGCTTCTGAAAATGCAAAATATATACATAATTATCTGAATAATTCTTCTTCCTCTCTGGATTCAAATTTGTAATTGTATTGGGGGATAAAAATGAAAAGAAACCAATGTTTTCTCCTTCCTTGCAACTTCTCCATATTTATTAAATTTAATCATCACTTCTGTGTTGTTTTCTGTGGTTCAAATAGCGGAATTGTTAAGTCTGCTTATTTCTAAACTGAATTGCAAAGAAATAAATTGTTTCTATTCCTCTTTTTAATACAATGTTGGACAATTCTTGTTCAATATCATGCTGATATTTATATGTATATATAAATACAAATGTATACAAGAATGTATGTATTCAGATTAAATACACATCACAGAATTTGGTTTAGATGCCATAATGAGATGTAATCCTTATTATATTGAATTTCCCTGTAATTGTGGTGTTGTAATTGTAGGCAGTAAAATAAAACCCTGTTGTGGTGCAGATGTTACCTGGTTTTATGCTTTTATTATATGCAAATTAAATTGTACGACTCTGGATTTATCTAAACCAGACTTGGACTTCCTCTGCTTTATCTGTATTCATTTCACAGGGAATACTTTGCATGATCAATTACTTATGGTTGTACAAAAATTTTGAGCAAGTTCATTTATATATTGAATTTTTGAAGTTTGTGGTTCAGATGACAGGTACGATGTCACTGGGTGCTGGTAGTGCTTATCAATAAATTATGAAGTTAAGGAAAATGTCAAAGTCTCAAAATGTTTCTTTTTCTGGATCACAGATCACTTTGCATCTTGTTTAACCAGGGCTTCCTGATATAATAAGTGTCATACCAATGATAAGGTTTTTCTTTCCAATTGCAATCTTTTGATCATAAAAATTTATATTACAGTTATCTAAAAAATATAGGAATAGAAAACAAACTGAAAAATTTTGAAACAGTATATAATTATATTAAATTTGATAAATATTTTGAATATTTTCAAAGCCATTTTGATGAGGTAAGAACTTTGGTCAAATATTGTGTTAGGTGAATAATTGCTATGTTCAGAAAATTCACCTTTGTGTTCTGAGGTGTCTGAAACTGCTCTTGTGATCAGAAGAATATTTGTGGTAAAATATTTATCATTGTAGAGTTACTAAGAATAGTTATTACAGTTCTAGTAGGAGGGAAGATGGGATCCATTTTGACTCATGCTGACTGTAGAATTTAGTTGTCTGAAATAATCAGCATGAAAATACAAGGGATGCTTTACACTTCATGGCTGCATTGCAAGCTTCAATTCCAACTCTGTAGGGTTATCCTTTCTTCAGTATTATTTCTGCCCTATCTATTCTTGATATGCCAAGTAAGCCATAAGAAACTGAATTATTTACATTAAAGCAGGCATTCATATCCTTATTTATTACCTTAAAGTTAGGATGTTTTACTGCTACTGAATTATAATATATTCTTGTTCATGATAAACTACCAGTATTGAAACATATCATGTGAAATGGAACAGTGGGTAGGAAAAAGTAATTTTTTTCCTCCTCCCAGATCTTGATTCTTGCTGTTTTGAAACTCCTGACTACACGAACTCAACAGGAAAGATATGTAGAAAATAATTTTATTAGCTAAGAAATCATGAACAGACAAAAATTGCTGTCACACGTTAGGTAAGGAGAAGGCATTACTAATCTAAGGACAACACCACAAAAGAAGTCCCAGGTGCTTATCAGCAAATTCAATTACACTAACAAGAAATAGCTTCTAAATGCAAAGCTAGGAAGGCGTTTATATCACTCAGGTAGATTTTTTTTTCGCTGTTGCCTTTTCATGGATCTTTACCAGAATTTGATGAGATAGGAGTAAAATGAAACATCAAGTATTCATAGGCAGACCACATATATTAAAAATAATGAAATTGCTCTGCATATAGTAGCTTACCCAGCAGATTGTCACAGCATGCACCCTCATTAGGATGTCTGCTTGGAACTTAGATTCCTGGCATAAGGTAAAAATGGAATATCCAGGTGATGGACGCTAGACACAGGTATTTATCATTTACAAAACTGTTTTTCAAAGAACTGTGAAGTCTATAGATCTTTTGTAATATATATGTACTGGCAGGTATTTTAGGCTGTTTTAAGGCACAATTTATGAATCTTCTTCAAACTAACCCTTGATTTTCACCCTGTGAAAATCAGTTTTGGGAATAGCAGAAAAAAAGCAGGGAAAGCTGAACATTTCAAGAATTTTTGTGATACCAATTTGTATGCATTTGAGTTAATTTCTTGCCTGCTGGGGCAACAGTGGCTCTTCATATAATTTCCTTTTTGTTCCTGGGAAAGCCCATTTCTAAAACTATAACAGAATTACACGATATGTGGAAAAGGATAAACCTGTTATATAGGGATGAAACTGATAGCTGTGAGAGAAAGGAAGGAAAGAAGAAGGAGAAAGTAGAAAGATAGGGAGAGATGAGTGGAGGAAGAAGGAGGAAGAGAGAAAGACAGAAAAAGAGAAAGAGAAAAGATGAATAAAAGAGCCTTTCTCAGGCTGAAACCTAACATACTATGAATTTTGCCTTACTCAGAACCCATTTTATATAGCAAGATGACACCTCTTCTTAGATGCCTTCTACTATTACTTCCAAGAAGCCTCTCCCTGTATCCACTGAAAATGTATTACTATGTACAGCCTGATCTTCACCATGGCAAGCAACAGACATCCTGACAGCAGCAGTAGCCTAGAGAACCCATCAAGAGCATCACTTAGAAAAACGGGATGAAAAAACAAAGGCAAAAAAAGACTGCCAAATCAAGCAAAAAAAAGCCCTCCAAAACAATGACAAGCAGATGTTAAAAAGAATAAACAAACAAAGTAGAGTTACTCTTTTTTTTTTTTTCCAGAAGGATTAAATGCAAATGCAAGAATATCTCTAGATAAGTGAGTTTAAAATATTGCCTATCAACACATAATTGTAATGGAATCCATCAGAGTTTTGGACAAGATAAGATTTATCTCTTTTTGGGAGCTTGTGACTTATTTTTGCTTTGAATAGTAAAAATGGTTTCCATGTTTTCTAACAGCTTTTTCACAATAAATGTGGGTTCTATATGTATGTTTTTAAAAGATGTGGATGGACAAAAAAGATGTTTGTCTTCTCTTGTTACTTTCCAGGTTGAGTAGAAGCACATGCAAATAACAGAACATTATGTCCTCACTGAAAGTGAAGAAGTATTTTGAGCTTGATACAGAGAGACATATTAGGAATTTATAGCAGTTTTACTACTAGAGGAGATCAGAGGAAATACAGACAAACCCCCTCCTGAAGGAAATTTGATTATACTGTGCAAAGTATATTGAAAACCACAAAGCCAGTAAAAGTTGTTTTAGATCAAGACTAGAAAAAAACATTCCACATGGAAGGACAAATTAGGAAGAGCAAAGACTTGTTAATAAACTCTTTGATCTTCATAATGTCTTATTATTTGGGTCTGGATTTTCTCATTACTATAAGTTGTCTTCAAATAAAACCTGGCATTAGGAGGTTAAAGGTCTTTCTGATGCTTTTGTAGTACATATTTGTTAGCTTTTTAGTTCAGATCATAGGTTGCCTTTGAAGAAAACCTACCACTATTTCCCATTCTTATATTTGGTTAACATTATAAATCAGTCTTAGAGAACATAAGGATTATTTTTGGATGAAACATAAGCAAAAGAATCTCTCTTGGATACCTCTTAGTATGCTGTAATGTTAATGGCCAGTCACTCTGTGGTATTCACCTAGAATTACTTTATTACAAAAAGCATGTTTAACGTGGACATTGGATCATCAAAATCAAAATCAAAATCCTTATGTGTCTGCTCCTATTGGCACATAATTAGTTTAAGAAAGTAATTTAGGAAGAATACTTACTTTAAGAAAGGTTGTACAAGCCAAAAGTTCTTCAAGTTAGGTTCCCATATTTTCAAGTCCTCGTATTCAGATGATCAGGTTGAAAAAAAAAGGAAGAGAAAGTGACTGCTAAATTTAACCTGTTTCAGTTCAAAGTACTATGTCTCAGCTGCAATCCTCCCTCAGACACATTTTTAGCTACAGAGCTGCATTTGTCACTAAAGTGGTAAAACTTTAATTATGCATTTATGATTCCACATGCTCAGGGAATAGAATGGCTAAAGTAACTAACTACCACGTAACATACTGCAGCATGCTTAACCAAACCATCAAAGACTTGAATTGGGTACCTGGATCATTTGTAAAATAATTACACACACTGTGATTACTCATGAACTAGTCTTTATGGTTACATTGTTAAATAGAAAAAGGCAGGGAATGATTTCTGGCCTCAGTTCCCAGTGGCCCTGGATTCTGAGAGGTGCCTCCACCCTAGAGAGGCACCTGGAGAGATCTAGCTTGAGTGCTCTGAGTCAGAGCCATGGGATGAGCAACCATGGAGTAGCAGTTGATTGGGACTTTGTGACTACATCCATCCTCAGATCTGGCTCCTCAGTATGAAAGAGACATGAGCTGCTGCAAGGACTCCAGTTAGAGACTACCAGAGATGCTGAAGGGGATGGACTCTCGCTCCCACCCTGAGGGGAGGGTGCAAAGACGACAGAGCCAGGCCCTTTTCAGTGGTGCCCTGTGACAGGACCAGAGGGAAAAACAGAAGCTTCCACATTGTTCTAACATTGGCTTGGATAGAGAGAAGGATGGGAGAGGATGGGGTGGGGTGAGGTGAGTTGGGGTAGGGCAGGATGTGAAGGGAAGGGAACAAAAATTGTTAAAAATGGTCAAATCCCCTTACTAATTTACTTTTTCACTCGCATAGGTGTGTTGCATTTTTTTCATTCAGCAGGCATCTTTACCAGTGATAAAATAGGTTTGAACAGTTTCAGATTCTACAAGATACTCATCTATTTTCCATCAACTATACACCCTAACCTGTGATATAAAGACAATTGTGAGTTTTTGGATTATATATAATGGGCATGATTTTCCTAATTACTTCCAGACATATCTACACATACATTTGTATGAGCACTGCAGTGTGATTGACAAGGGGTCATCTGGAATGAAAAAAAGGACAGAAATTAATTATACCAAATTTTCTGTTGTGAGATAGACTAGTTCAGAAATAATGTTGAAATGGAAGAAAATATTGATCTATTAAAAAAACAAAGTATCTAGAAATTCATATAAATTCACTCCTATGATGCTGTCCACACAAAAAATTTATTTTTGTTGGTTTTATTTTTATCTGCCAGAAAAAATAGTTTTCGGAACTTTAGTCCAGTCTTTCTTAAACCTCTGTTTAATATTACACATGTAACATCATCAAGCTATGATTTAAATAAGAATTCATGCTTCTGTCTAGGGTGTATTTTTTGAAAAAAAAAAAAAAAAGATGTCACATACATCTAATACACTATATTAAAGTACCATGAACATATATAGTACCAAGCTCTGATGAAGTAAATAAGGATTTTGTACTAGGCTGTGTGAACTAATTTACTCTTTTTGTCAATATCATTCCATGCAAAAAATCCCAACCATGAAGTAAGTAATTTTGATTAAAGAAAATCTGTCATAAGAATTTATAGTGCTGCTATGTTTCAATCAGCTCAGGAGTTAGCAATTTACAATCTTTTGATCTACTGCAACCAGCCTGGCACAGATCAAAACAACTAAAGAAGAAATGCAGGGTACAAAAAAAACTTCTTGTAGGAATTAATTTAATAATGAATGATACATCATAGAGCTTTATTAAATATTGTAATAAAATCTTTGGATAGGTGAAAGACAAATCCCAAGGGGAGTACAACCTACAATAATAGAAAACAAACCAAAACAAGTAGTGTTTTATGTTTCCAGCTCAAAACCTTTGCATTTACATAAAGGAAAACTTATTTTAAGATCTGGATCTTTGAAAACAGATACTACAATAACCATATTTAAGTTATAAACTCTGCTAATATAAAAAGCTATTATTTATTCTTGATTTATGTACAGTAAGGTTCTATAGCTGCATTTCTGAGAGTACATCTGCATTGTATCCAAAGATGTACATTTACCTTGCTCACAGCCTCTCTACGTCATACAGACTGTGTTTTACCACTTGAGATACTCCATACATTGTTTAATTTACTGCAAAAATTAAAGTATTTCTTCTTTTTTGTGGGATAAAAAGGTCATTTCAAGCTTCACGGTGGTATCAGGAAAACAGGAAAACACATTGTGTCATAAAGGATATTTGAATATACCAAGAATGTTTCAACACTGCTTGAGCCCTGAAAAATTGGAAAGAGATAAACTATTTGCAGTTTTTAATCATGCTGCTTAATGAGTGCTTGTGTAAAGATGGGTGGGGGTAAAAGTAGAGGAAAATGAGTAGTTTTATTCTCATCTTAACAGAAGTTATAACAGCATGGAAATTACAGGATTAAATGCAGTTACTATGCCCTGGACAGAATGTGGTTGACATACCTGAAACTTAGGCCACAGTGATTCCCCACACACCCAATCTGCATCCATAACTATTATGCTAAGAGGAAGAAATGGAGGGCAGAGTAGAGTCCAGACTCTGGTTGAATCATTGAAGGAAGGGAAACTTGGTGGTACTTTTCAGCTGAAAAATCTAGCGGCAGACTTCAGCTGAGGGAGAGAGATGCCTTGCTGCTGAACCAGCAGCTGTGGTGAAAACACTCTCCTCAGATGAACTCATGATAACCTAATTGTAACCAATAAACATCTCCACCCCAAAGTTATGCATCCCCAAGGTATGACCACCCTTCACTGAGGAAGTGTCTGTATTTTAGTGACTGTATATTCAATAGAGAAACAAGAGAATTTTTCACCGGTCAGTAACAAAGTGGGCATGAACAGAGTCACTCAAGTTCCACCTAAACATACAGAAATAGTATAAAATGAAGTTAGAAATGACTGGAAGTTAGAGAAGACTCCATCATGACTTCTGGGACCAGTCAACAAGCTAAAGCTGACTTCTTCATAAACAATTCTATTGAGTAAAATCCATACTCTACATGTGCTGATTGATTAGCAAGCTGTCTTTGTTGGCTGAAGCTTGTCTGTCCATTGTTTTGAACACGTTTTTGCAGTCCTGTATTATCACCAGCAATCCTTGAACCTTAACCTGTCATGATTTTCTGTTATCATTGTGTATAACAAGGAGTGTTCTGTAGACTGCTAGTGTTAGGCCTTTAAGGACGCTGGCTGTCACCAGCAGCACGTAACATACTTGAATAAAAGTGTGGAGACCTGGGAAGGAGTCTGTCTTGAGCTGTTATCTTGTGACCCTGAACAGGTCACTCAGACTACCCTCCAAACCAGCAGGTTGCTAGGTGGAAAATCCTCATAAGGGTTGGGAACAAGGGTCTTAGCTTTCCAAACCAAGTGGACGCGTCTTTCCAATAGCCTTATTAATTCCATAAATAGGGAGATCTAAATTTGGGGTTGGTTGACTTTTTTTGTTACTATTGCCCAAGACAGATGAGATTATCGTTGTTTTTCATAGTTCAGGGTGTTCATGTGTTAAGATACTGTGATCATGGACAAAAATAGATGAATTTTGCATGTCATTCATGTCAACCTAAAGCGGAGTGGAATTGTACTCTGCTGAAAACAATTGCTGTCTAGTTACAAAAAGAATAGACACATTTAGCTCAGCTCCAAGGTCAGAAGTCCATCTACCTATAATCTATTTCCTAGGTGAAATCACTCTTGTTCCCTACCATTTAATCTAATTCTAAATAAATATGTATCAATGTAATTGAATGTAGGCATTTAAATGGGATGTAAAAATAATGCATATTTTCATTTTGTGTTCTTTCTACAGTACAAAATAAAAATCTATAGAAACATATTGAGATCTATTCACTGAGCATAGAAGACACCTAAGAGTGACAAGCTTCCTAGGTCAGTTATTTTTTCAAGTGTATAAAATTTGATAGCATGCATTCAAGTGATACGAAAACTTAGAAAGGATTTCAGAAGAGCTTATTTGCAACTTATTTGCTTAAGTCCTTTCAAAACATATAGGGTATGTCTTTGGATGGGATTTATCTGGCCAGTTGAAGATGTATATTATTTAGTCACATGAGCGCTAATCACCCTTTTCTCCTTTTAGAAATATTTTCACAGTAAAATTCATATTTTTGCAATGTAAATGTCCACTATAAAATATAATAAATATATTTTTAAATTCATTCTTTTTCTAAAAAATTTATAGAAGGAATCAAGGAAACCAGCTTTGGTGTACATACCTCTATTTAGTCAGATATATATAAGCCATATGTTCAAGGTTTTTTCAATGGCTTTTCAGTGACCAAAAAGCTTGGTCAGATCAGTAGCTTTTTAGAAAAGGTAAGCACGTGCAAAGAAGAGCCTCAAATAACAACCTTTGTCAGTACATATTTCAACCAGGTATTCTTAGGACGCTGTATCCTCAAATTGAATATTGTTTTTATTGAGGGTATTAAACTCCCTACATTCACATTTACCAAGGACTGTGAAAACTTGTCATAACTCTATTTAACACAGTAATTAATATTTTTATTTTATGGTCCAGAATGATAAAATTTAAAAATTATATCTTAAAAAAATATTCTGATAACAAGCTAATAAAAAGGTTTCATTGAGGAATAATTCTCTTAATTTAATGCATAACCATATTTGTACACAGTATAATTTTCAGCATTAATCCATTATCCCAGGAGGGAAAATGAGCTTGGGTATTTTAAAAATATTTATATTCACTGCATCAAACACTTCTGCAACAATCTGGCAATTCAAACAATATTCAATAGGTTAATTTTTATTTAAAATGATAACATAAATCCCATGTAGGATAAAAAAATTATTAGAAACCAAAAATGAATAAATTATACCCAAATTTTTCAAACATTATCTTTGCAATTTATTCTGGGTGGGAATTTAGAAAATATTTGTTTTCCTGAGTAGTCTGTTTTTGATAAGGCAATTAATACTACACTGCAGCTATCAACTCAACAGAGTCTGTCAGATATATGTTAAAATATACATATATTTCTGTTTGACTACAATTTAAATCACCATCTATAAAAGAAACAATCTATCTCTGAAAGTAAGCACCACTTCCAGATAAAGACATTGTGCTGCAAGGCACAATGATAATGAATATTAAAAGTGAGGAATAAATGGGATGTGTATGACATTACCATAGAGTCACAACAGTGGATCTGAAAGCATCAAGAGAAGAAAATTTCTCTAATTGTTATCTGAGCTCCAGATAACAATTAATTACCTGTGTAAGAGAGAAGTTAAGGAAAGAAGCGGGTCCACAGCCCCCACTGATGGGAAATATTTGAAAGATGGTCTCCTTCTGTAGAGGAGAGCAGATAGTGGGACCCAGAAAGAACTTAGAGGAGATGGGATGAGCTGATGGAGTGACTCTATGCTCTGCAAAAAGAAATATCTTGCTCTTTCCCAAGGTTCCTGCTCAGTTCCCCTCTGTCTTCTCCTAGCCTGACCACACACTACAGCATTCCAATTTACTAGTTTGGCAGAATGTTAATCCGACAAGTGAAACCAAAAAACGTTTCTGACAGTCTAGTGAGCTGAATGAACTTGCAACCTCATTAACCAAAAAGGAAAGAGGGGAACAAGTTTTCCATGAATGCCAAAGGTTACAAAGAAATAGAGGGGTGGAGATCATTCCTTTGCAGTAAAGTATATTAGCTTGATTTGAGCACCTTGATAAAATAAGTAGTATGAGAGCCAAGGGAAGAACCGCAAAAAGACTTCCATTTTAATGTCCCTCCAAAAATCTTGAATAATCATAGCTTAAAATTAAGAAATTTGTCTATAGAATTCCTTCACTATATTTGTCGTTTTTGCCTTCACAGGATGTAAAGTTTCTTTGATGTCTTCTCCAAGACAGCCTCAGAGACTGATTTTAGGTTTGGGAGAGGAATCTAATCTCTATCCTGAAGTATGTTGAAATTCAGCCTTTATCTGTCATCTTGTTTGGACTTAAGCTTATGAGATTGTATCTTCCTTTAACAAAATATTTTACTTTTTCTGAATAACAAGAGAGATATCAATCCACTGGACAGCAATAGGCCACTGAGATGAATAAAGAAGTGGAGCACCTCAAATAAGAGGAAAGGCTGAGAGAAGTGGGACTGCTTATCCTGAAGAAAAGCAGTCCTAAAGGGATGGTATGCAAGTATGTAAATATCTGATGGGAGGGCATAAAGAGGACAGAGCCAGATTCTTTTCAGTGACAGGACGGGAGGCAATAGGTACAAACCGAAAAACAGGGGCTTTCCCTCTGAAATGCAGGAAACAATTTTTTACTGCGAGAAGCGAGGCAATTTCCCCAGGGGTATTGTGGAGTTTTCATCCTTGGATATATTCAAAAGTTGCCTGCAGATGATCCTTGGAAAACAGCTCTAGGTGACCTCATTTGAGCCAGGCTGTTGAACAAGATAACCTCCAGAGGCACCTTCCAACCTCAACCCTTCTGTAACTCTGTGATTCTCAGAATTATTTAGCTACATTTATATAGTGGACATGAACATCAAATTCACATGTTTTGCGACAAGAGCGACTTTGAAAGGTTTCAGTGCTGCTTTTAATGAGAAGCATATATTACATAAAACACTATGAATGAAGGTTAATACTGTAAAAGAACATGCCAGCATATATAACTATTATTTCTATTGTTGTAGAAAAAGCTAATTCCATTGAATTTTTATAACTTCTAAAAAAGATTGCAGTAGAATATTAGTTCTGCATGGGTGTTTTCCTACTTTCTTGTGACTAGAACATTGCCTTGACTAACTGATAAAAAGTGCCATAATAAAAATAAGAATTCTCTGGTTTGCTTTATACCAAGGGAATTTGGACTGGTATAAAATAGATTACATTATGTAAATGAACTGCTGTGCAAGTTATGCTCTTAATTAAATTTGTAAATATAAAATATAATTGTTTAAATAAACAATCTACCTATTACCAAATGTTTATTAAAAAAATAACACAAATAAAAATTCACCTTTAAAAATTTGAACACTTTATTCTTTGATGAATTGTAGCATTTTTCATTATTTGGCTAATTTTTTCATAGAGTAGGAATTTCTTTGATGGTTATGTGGAAAGAATTTGTTGAAGTTTTACTTATGTTACATTTTGAGGGGAAGGCAATTGGTTAGATTTTAATGAGGTAGGTAGATACACAGTTAAACTGCTGTGAAGACCTTTTACTCTCACACCTAAAGAGAGAGATGTCACCTAAAAAAATAGAAATTTATTGAATAAATATTAAAAAGTTATTCTGTATACTGGAACAAAGTTAGAATCGATGCAGTCTGCATTGTTTCTAATAAAGAAGTTCTTTGGTACTACCCTGAAATTCCAATTTTTTTCCTTATTGAAGAAGTAGACAAGAAAATTACACATTAATTAAGATATTCCCTTGCTGACTTTCTTGTAGTATTGCAGTCTTTTTATAGGCTGCTTCTTCAATTACCTTCTGGGTTGTTTCTTATTTAGATGGGATCCTGCAGGGCTCACTGCTGAGATTGTTTGGCTCTGCGGAAATTCACATCATCTTTAAGAACCAGCTATTTAGATTCACTTTTTCTAGCAAACAAAGGAAATAGAAGATGAGGGCTTGTACCTAGCTGGGTCCCAACACAGTATGTTTGAAATCAAGTTTCTCTAGACTAGACACAGCATTAAATGAGTCTCTAAGTGAAGTGCTGTTGTCTGCTATTCTTGGTATAGGGTTTCAAAAACCTGGCTTCAAAGAGCTTCCAGGAAGCTCTATCAAAAGTGAGGAGGAATTAACTTCCTTTCTATTGATTCAGGTTTGACATTATCCCAATTTGTGAAAGAATGCAATTTAACTAGTTATTTAAAATGGTCTCCCTGATGCAATCTGTATCACAAATTTTAATTACTTTTGAAACTGACTTGACTTTCTGGATATTTTTTTTTTCTGGGAGAAACAAAGCCTTAAGTATTAAAAATTTTTTATCATTAGTATTCATGCTGTGCAACTGAGTTCTGAACCAACTATGACTGTCCATGAAATAGTTACAAATATATGTATAAAATATAATCAATATTTACATCCATAAAAAATTTTACTTCTATATTTCTTTAAAATATTAAAAATGCTTTTAAGCTGTCATATTATTTTGTGATTTATATTTTTAGGTAAACCTCGGTGTCAGTACAAAAGATTGTTTTTCAGTACTTCAATTCCTTTTGTTTCATTTGCTGCCTGATTTATCAGAATATCCTAAATTTATATTAGTTTCTAACATAGCTTTCCAAGTCTGTATCCCTTTGGAATACAATTGATTTATCCCTTGCAATGTATCATGCAGAGGTTTCAGTCCACTTTGCCATCACATATTTTGTGCGTTTATGTGGGTGGTTGGATTTCTTTGGTTAATAAACCTTAGTATTTAAAAAATTATATTAATTAGCTTACCTTTCAAACACCACATATTTTTGCAATATATTACTTGGGTTATTTTTCCAAATATTCTCAAAAATGCTATGGTAGCTTTTGGGTTTGTTTTAAAATAAACTTTGCAATGCATCTATGAATAGCTAATTTCACATGATGAATTCAAGGAGAGCCAGCTACAAAAATAATTTCAGAAAATTCTGACCATAAACATTGGACCTATTAAAATTAACCTAAATTTTATCCTTTTACTTTTGATTTTTAAATTTAAATTTTAATTCAAAGTCGTTATGTTCTGCGTGTTTACCATTGTCTTGATATCATAGTACACTGTATCACAAAGAAAATTGTGGCCCCATACAAATCAAAACACTAAAAGCAACCTCCCTCCCAAAACCTGTTAATGTAATTTGCAGAAGTATGAAGAAAAATAATCAAATCAACGTCTAAAATTAAATTCAGGCTTGGCTTCCCAGAACATATCAGCACATCATCAATTTTTCCTTACTTTGATTATCGCTGAACTCCAGGACACATGAAATTGACTTGCATATATTTGCACACAGGCATTGATTAACTTAACTAATGCCCACAGTGAGCATTACTAAAGTGTCTAGGCAAGCCATTAGAACTTTTTGCCATTTTCTGAAATTATAGATTTGTTTGCTTAAAAATAACAAAAACTACTCCCAGTCCTCACCAGTAAAACAATTCTAATTGATTTACAGGACAATTTCTAAATGAGTAATCATTACACTGCCATTTAAACAATTTTTTCCTTTTATTTTATTTTCATGAGACTGTCTAGGCTTTGTCCTGGGAAAGTTGTTAAGATGTAGTTCTTAGTTTTCCTTTAAGATGCAAATTTAAGAGACTAGTCCAGTATAGCTAAAATGTTTAAATATTTGTTATTTATTACTGAAAATAGAGACTTAATTTATTTTTTGATGAAATCAATTACCTTATCAAATTAGACATTTATTATTTAGCCAATTAAATATTATATTAAAATAGGTACAGGTTTTATTTGTCCTATTTCAATCCATAACATATGTTTCACTTCAGTATTCTTGGTTATTTGAGAAAGGTTGGTTTGTTGGGTTTTTTTGTTTCTTTGGGCGGTTTTGTGTGGGTTTTTTATTTGTTTGGGGGTTTTTATAGTTTGCATTTTTTTAAGCTTGCCATACTCATCTATGAATAATTTTTGACTGATTTTATTTGAAAATTGAAGGATGCTTAAATTACAGCTTTAAGGGAATAATCAGGAAACAGAGGGAATTTTCTGTGATCTGTCTTCTATAGTTACTTGAGGTAAAATCCTGTACTTAAGCTTTTATAGAAAAAATTATGTGATACAATAAATTCCATACTATGTAATGTGCTGAGCAAGCTAATGGAAGTCTGAATTAAATATCTTCATTTCTCTGATACAGTTCAGAATAAGCATTTTATATTCTTCCTGTGCTTAAAAGATCTAAAGTCCTAATAAAAGACATTAGTAATCACCTAGCTGCATGCATGTTAACATGGTATTCACTGGATACACTGTATCCATTAGATTCAATGGACCCGCTGGTGATGAGGTGGGTGATTATGTTGGCTTTTGCAGTTTTAATAGGTATTTGAAAAATAAGTCTCTTGCATACAAAAAGAAAAAAATTAACAATAATTTAAGAATAAAAATTCATGAATACACAGGCGATCCAATTTCACTCCTGATTTAAGTGAAGTCAGAACAGAGAATATCTGACAAGTATGCAAAATAAAATATATTTTTTAATATCCAATCAAGGATGATATTAAAATGTAAGAGATGTAAATTTTTTTTTTAAAAATGATGAGATTTATTTCTAATTGTGTGTCATCATTTTGATTGTATCAACATTAGATCCAATTCCATTTTAGTAGTGTCAGTTGACCATTCTCAGATCATTTACTATCCTTTAAGTTTCATGCTCTGTACCCAAATTTGTGTAACTAAGGATTTTTCTTCCTATAAATTGGGGCTATCTTTCTCATTGCTACTTCAGCTTCACAAAAATCTATGACTTATGTCTGTAATTTCAATTTTTTTTCTTTTTTGCTTATCCAATGTAACATATTCCTGAGAATAGCTACAGTTTCATAATTGTTCCTTATAGCCATGTAAGTAGTGAATTATTGTGAGGAAGACATGGTGCAGTATCTTTTTCCTTTTTTTTTTAAAAAGTATATTTGGAAAGCAATTGCTTTCAATTTTATCATAGTTACTATGTGTCTATGAGCATGGGAGCACAGTCTCCAACCTCCTTTCCTCATTTTTTTAACTAGCTAAATTGGATTACTATTGTGTTAACCAATGTGAAACAAGTGTATTAGCTCAGACATTTCCTCCTGCCTTTATATCTGAAAAGTGCTCTTCACCTTTTCCTCATTATTTCTTTGAAAGACAAGGCAGAAAATCTCTCCTGTTCTAACATCTAAAATGCAGAGGGAAACTGCTGATCATTTTTGTGAAGTATTCATAGTATTCAGAAAGAAGAAAAATTGTTTCAGGGCAGGTAATTTTAAATAAAGTTTAGTTAAGTATCATCAGAAGAAATTGCCACTATAATTTTTGTTATGTAGCGAAATGTGTCCTATCCCACACAAAGGACATGAAGCTGAGTGCTGCAGTTCATATGCTTAAGGGACAATCCAGAGGAATCTTCATAGGCCTCAGGAGTGCACACTTGTGAACCTCATGAAGTTCAACAAGACCAAGAGCAAGATCTTTCACCTGGTCATGGTAACTCCCAAACATCAGCACAGGCTGGGGCATTTATGGATTGACAGCAGCCTTGCTGATAAGAACTTGAAAGTGCTGGTGGATGAAAAACTGAATGTGAGCCAGCAATGAGCTTGCAGCTAAGAAAAACAATTTTATGCTGAGCTGTGTGAAAATATGTCTGGCCAGAAGGCCAAAGGAAGTGATTCTCCCTCTCTGCTCCTATGACACCCTCTCTTAAATATGGAGTTGAGCTCTGGGATCCCCAGCAGAAAGACATGCATATGTTGGAGCAGGTCCAGAGGAGAGACGCAAATACAGAGGAATCAAACACCTCTCCTGTGAGAAAAAAGCTAAGAAACTTGGGGTTCTTCAACCTGGGGAAAAGAAGGATGTATCTTACTGCAGCCTTTCAATAATTAAAGTGGGCTTGTAAAAACAGTGGGGAGAGACATTTTACCAAGAATGCAGTCATAGGACAAAGGGAAGCAGTTTTGAACCGAAAGAGGGTGTGTCCTGGTTTCAGCTGGGATAGATTAGATTTAGGAAAATAATTCTTTGTAGTCAGGTTGGTAAGACAATGGAACAGGTTGCCCAGAAAAGTTGTGGACACCTCATGAGGAAGTGCTGAAAGACAGGTTGGAGGATGCTTTGAGCAACCTTAGCACAAGATGCTGTGGGCAGAGGGGCTGAAGTAGATGTTTTGGAGCTTCCTTTCTAATCAAAGTATTCTGTGATTCTGTGGTCCTATAGGGAGCAGGGAAAGGTTGGAACTGAATAAAAAAAAAACCCACTTACAAACAATCAAACCAACCCACCACTATTCAATACTTCAGATGTTATCTAAAATCTTTGAGCACTGATATTCAAAATGGTAGAAACAACTACGTATTTGTGTCTGCTTACTATTCATAGTGCACAAAACCTGTCAACAATAAGTAATGTTCGTGCATTTTCTTCTCACATACAAGTCATTAATCCCCTAATTGTTAATGGTATGCTTCTCAAAGTTTCATGCCACAAATCTGTGAAATCTCTCATGTACCAGCCTAGACAAACAAATTTATTTCTGTTTTAACTCTCTTATTTCTTGGCTCCTTCCTGGTTTTAAAGCCTACCGAATCTATCTACTCTAGTGTTTAAGTTTCATTTTACAGACATGAAGAGACAGTGATTCAATACCTAGATTATCTTTTGACAAAAGGAAAATAACTGCACTCTTACTAACTGCAGTATCTTACTAAACAACCACAGACTAACTTTTGATTATATTAAGAGATATACTTATTTATTTGTTGGAAGAGGAATTAACCTTACAGTACAACAAAAAAATTAATGAATGTATAGTCATCAAGCAATAATGAGAAGAACATTTGCAGACATTTTTCCTTTGCTTGGTTATTTTTTGTTAGGAAAGTATCTTACAATAAAAGCAAACTGTGTAATGCACATATTGCTGAAAAGAGGCAATTCTCACTTCCTAATTGGTTATCCAGGCACATATATTCACACACATGTATATAGGCCAACTTCAGAAAATGCTTTATCTGCTCAACAGGGCTGGATAAAAGCTAACCTACAATGTGAGTCTAGGAGCGTGAGTCTGAGGAGCTTGAATGTCAGTCCTGGGCCCATAGATGGGCGTCCCAGGTGAGGGTCACTGTAGACACACACTGCACAGGACAAATAGGTTTTGCTGAATGTCATGTCACCTCTGTACAGAGAACTACAACAATCAAGAATGGAAGCAGTCAGAAGTTGCCAGAGGGGTTGGACTTCATATCCAAGGTAATATTTGATGCCTCACAAAATAGGGCATGCTCAGCAGGTTGTACAAAATTACTTTGCAGCTCTAATGATGTAGCCAGTAATGCTGAATTTTGATGCTGAATTGCTTTGTTCTGTTTTCAGTGCTTTGTGCTTTTTCTTCCTGATGCAAACAACCTCGACTACTACTACCTTTTATGTTCATTGTTATGATGAACAAAAGAAAAATAAAATGAGAGGAATTTGGAAAGGCTACAGTGGAATGAGGTTTGCAAATAAAAATTTGAAATTTTCTTAAGTTTCATGTCTCTAACTCTATTCATGCCTACTACTTTGCAGTATTATGCAAAGTGTTCTACTACTAAGTAACCACCTGAGGATACCTAGTTTTAAGGTTTAGCACACTTGAAAGATTTTCTTTTTTTTAAATTTTTTACAAAATTGCTCACACCTCTGTCATGAGGACACCTTTTTTCTGCAAAGCAGCAAAGAAAATGATATCCTACTGTGGTGCTGGAGAGAAGGCAGATCTAAAAGTAATTGTCTAAATGATCTTTCTTTCCTTTAGGGGATTTGATCAGAGTGCAATTCAGGTGGAAAAAAAATTCTGCCCATATAAAATACACAGTTATGAAAACACTTTTAGTCTCACTGCATAATTTTTTGAAGCCTCTGTAAGAAAAAACAGAGTGGGACAGCTGTCCAGAGCAGATGAACAGACATTTCACTTGCAGCAGGCTCATACAGTGGCCATTTTTAGCTAGACAATCTCAAATACAAAACACTATAAGCATGTGAACATTTTTGCTGCTGAAGAACTTTGCAACAATTGCCTAAACATTCTTACACTGAGCATTTCTTTTCAGAACTTTTTTAAAAAAATAATCCTTCCCTTTAAAAAAATCAAGTTATCTGTAATTGGCAAATATGAACCTTTAGCAATAATTACAGAATCCCACTGAAAGGTGACTGTGTGAGCCAGGGCCGGCCTCTCAGATTGTTTGTGCAGCAATTACTCAGTGCTTAATAAAGAAGAGAAATTACTGATAAAACTCCTTCTTCCTAATAATATACACATATATTGTTCTTGCTGATTTACTGAATTAACGGCCTTTCACAAGTCTTTCAACTAGCTGGCTTTATCTTGTGCATGAATTTAACTAGAGGCAATGATGAGAATGCAGCAAGTGTGTAAAGGATGATTGTCATAATGTATTTCTTCTTACACTTCATGTATTCCTTAGTCAGCACATGTTATTCTTATAGGTCTTAAAGGGTTTTCATTAAAATAGAGAGACAATGGTTTATTTTTCTGAGGTGTTTGCTGAGTTTTTCTATTAAACAGGTAGGAAAGATGGAGTTAATATGATGCATGCTATTAATAAATGTTGAAGTTGTTATGTGTGACTTTTGCATAAGATCATGGAATCACAGAATGGCTTGGTTTGTAAGGGGCCTTACAGGTCATCTGATTCTAACCCCTATGCAGTGGGCAGGGATGCCTCTCACTAGACCAGATCACTCAGAACTCCATCCAGCCTGGTCTTGAACACTGCAGGAATGGACTATCCTCAATGTCCCCAGGCAATTTTTGCCACCACCCTCAGAATTAAGAATGTCTTCCTAATCAAATTTACACCTGCTCTTTCAGTTTAAACCCATTCTGCCTTGTTCTGTCACTTCACGCTTTGTAAATAGTCTCTCTCCATCTTTCCTGTAAGGAAAGGTAATGGAAAGCTGCAATTAGATCACCCCAAAGCCTTTATTCCAGGCTGAGAAATGCCAAGTCTTTCCTTACAGGAGATGTTCTCCATCTCTCTGATCATCTTGGAGGCCCTCATCTGGATCTGCTCCAAAAGCTTAATGTCCTTCCTGTACTGGGGACCCTGGAGCTTGGTGCAGCCCTGCAGGTGGGGTCTCACCAGATAGGAGCAGAGGGGCAGAATCCCCTCCCTGGCCCTGCTGCCCACACTGCTTTGGATGCAGCCCGGGACACATTTGGCTTTCTGTTCTGGGCTGTGAGTGCTCATGGCTGGGTCATGTCCATGCTCTCATCCAGCACCCCCCCAGGTCCTTCTCAGCAGAGCTGCTCTCCATCTGTTCATCCCCCAGCCTGTGGTGATACTGGGGCTTGCCCCAACCCAGGTGCAGCACCTGGCACTTGGTCCTGTTAAACCTCATGAGATTCCCAGGCAGCCACTTCTCAATCCTGACCAGGTCCCTCTGAATGGCATCCTGTCCTTCACGTGTGTCAACTTCACTGCTCAGCTGGATATTGTCTGCAAAGTTGCTGAGGATGCACTCATTCACTCTGTCCTTGTCATTGATAAAGATGTTAAAAAGTGCCAGCCCCAATACCAACCCCTGCAAAACACCACTTGTTACGGATGTTCACTGGGACCCTGAACTATTGATCACTACCCTCCGGGTGTGACTGTCCAACTAATTCTTTGCCTACTGAACAGCCCACCCATTAAATCCATCTCTCTCTCCAGGTCTGCAGCTTATGAATAGTGGCTGTAGCATTCTAGAAGTTTTTGGGGTTTTTTTTGACCCAGAACCACATTGCAAATATGACATTTTAATTCTCAGATATAGACACTAATATATATTTAACAGAAGGAAAACATTATCACTTTCATGTTTTGTTGGGAAAGTAATTTTTATAGGGTTAGGGATTCTTGAGGAAATAAAAATAACAACAAAACTTCCCCATGCTGTAGATTACTAATGCATGCTGCAGGCACCTAATTCTTCTTTCTGCCATTTGTGCATCTCTGATAGTGCCTGACAATGGATTGATGACACTTCTTCTCATCTGTGTAAAAATGTCTCTAATCTTGCAGTAAAATGTATTGTATCAGTTATAATCAACAGTAGGAGTCAGGGATTTTCCCCTGCCTTGTATTATTATTATTTATTTACCTAATATATAAACTAATAGTCTGTGAGAAACAAGCTCTCTGGGAGTATTGCATGAAGCTAAACCAGATTTCTGAATGGCATGGACACAACTAGAAATAAAGAGACAATATTATTTACCACAAGGTGCAATACAAAGATTATATAAGGCTAATTGGGATTTATAAATTGTTGAATGCATTACAGAATTTTTGCTATATTTTCTGAATACTAGAAAAAACTTTAAAGAGCACATGAAATAAAAAAATGTAGAAAATAACAAGAATTGTCACAGCATATTTTAAAAAGGGAAATCAAGAAGCATATATGGGAGGATATCCATTTCAACAAGACCATAATATTGTATGATACTTAGGAACAATTACAATTTTAATAATTAGACTGTGAGGAACAACTCTCTCCTTTTTGTTAAAGGAGAGTAAATTAAGATAATAACAAATATCCAAAACAATTTTTTTCAAAATTAAACATGTAGAATACAAAAATATCACATTTTTGAAAAAGAAAAAAATAAATCTGCATAATTAACAGAGAATTCTGACATAGTTATTCAGACTATCTCAGCTGACATTTTAGAGTTTCACCAGCCATGAGGGATATATTCAAGAGATGTAGGAAATGTTTGCACTTCTCATAAAATTTCTGTTTTATCTTGAGCCAGAATCCAGAGTACCACATTAGCATAAAATCATCTAAACAAACATAATTCTGAGAGATCTTATGATTAAAATATCCTTATAAATATTTGTGATGTTCTTGTCTATTTACAAGTTGGAAAGCTTTCAATGTATTTATTTTTCAAGCTTCTCAGTCCTAGTAATGGGAGAAATGTTAATAAATAAGCCTTTTTGACCTAGCAACTTTTCAGTCAGCTCTATAAATCCATGGAAATAAGTTTTTCCTTACCTTAAGTATCCAAATTGGGATTTTAATGTACTTGTGCTAAGTGAAGAAGCATATATGCTGCAAGAGCCAAAATTGACAAGGATGTGTGTTGATTTATGCTAGAAAGCAGCAATTTTTTTTTCTACAGGAAAAATCTTTGAGCATCTGTCATTTCATCTTGAAAGCTGTGATCATCTAACTACTATTTAAAATATGCTACCATCCATTAATTTATTTTGGAATACTATTTATTCTGAGAAAAATAGCAAAGCAAACAATTTTTTTCTCCACAAATAAATTTTACAATAAAATATAAATAAAATTCTTAATTTTTCCCTGCATCTTGTTTTGATAATTATTTTTTTAATGCCAGTAAACACCGGGAAAAATAAGAAGTGGGTTATGTATAAAGTCAAATAGCTTCTGTTCAGAGAGTTCACAAGCAGAGTTCATTAGTTACAGTTAGTTCTTCAGAAATAGTAATAAAATCTAATTTAAACTTTAACAAAAATTTGTAGTTGAATCTTTCTAAGTACTTTAATAATAAAAAACTTTTTAATTAAAAATCTTTTTAATTATAAAAACCGTTAATCATGACATAAGTACAAAAACAGAGATTGGGTTATTAATTTCAGTCTTTAAAGATGAGAAGAACTGCAGCAATAACACTGGGGAATTTTGCCTTTTCTTATTTGGTTTATGTGGATACTCACTCATTTTTCTACCACATGCACCTTTTGGTGCCACATGCATCTAACCCCAACTTTCCTAGGAGCTGTTTATTCAGGTTATACCTCAATTTGCTGTGGATAGAGAGAGAAAAAGAGAATGCAAAGATTACCTTGATCCAGGTGCAATATGTTTTCATTGCCTTCTAGGCGGTCATTTAGACTGTGTTTATATCTTGGTTAAGGTTGCATTTATACTAATGATATCTTCCTGGCTTTGTAAAGTAGGTTCCCTCTTTTCTCATCAACAAATTTTGAGTACAACTCTATTTCAACCTTAGTTGTTTAAATTATACATAAAAATAGAGGCAAAGATATCACAGGTAACAGATCAAAAAGTCATCACTGCTTGAGAATACAGGAAGGGTCCATTTACATTTTCTTTACGAGGAATTTGTTCCCTAATTTGAAACCTCATTTTCAGAGTGTTTAGGTATGGCTTGCAGTTTATGTTCCCTGATATCATCCCAGTATTTCTTCTGCTCTTTCAGATCTCTGAAGATCTATAAGATCTAATAGGGATCTAAGATATCTGGAGGAAACAAAAATTTGGATAGTAGAAGACATGCAGAAATTATACTAAAATGAAATGAACATAATAAAAAGGGAGAAAAAAAACCTCACCAAAAAACCTCTACTTTTCTTCACAGAACCATTTATATTATTCAGCTACATGCAATCCAAAGGCAGTCAATGCCACACTGCACCAGAATAATTATTTAGAATCTGGGATTTAAAGGAAATATATGCACAGGAAATTCAGAGTTTCTTTACTCACATGACAATTTATTTTACTTTTTCTTTAAAGAATTTATCCTCCTCTGATAAAAAGTTTGTCTGCCTTCCTTTTCATACAACAGGAATTTTGTAAAATTTTACTGTTATTATTATTATTATTATTAATAATAGCAATAATAGTAATACTGTTATTTAGCTGAGGAGATTTTAGAAATGCACTCAGTCTGAAAACAAAATTGACATCATGAACACATTTTCAACCTTGAGAAATCCAGATCTCCAGATATTTTTAACTTTTACATTTAATTTGCACTATCTGCACTACTTTTACATTTTTGTGCTACAGTGGGATCCATTGTCATTACTACACAGATTAGATACTAAACTTGCACTACAACTGCTGCAGCTTAAAACCAGAAGTGTTCTTCCACAGAGCTTAAATACTCTTTAACACTCTCTTAAAGAAGTGCTGCTAAAATTAGATGATGATGAAACAAACCAAAGAAAGAAAAACATATATGGAATTTTAGCAGAAATTAATTTTGGAACAGATGGAGGGGGAAGCAACCCTTCCCCCAGTGACAAAAGAATAGCTCACAGGAAGTTTTCTAGCAGGGCCCATGGGGACCTTTTCAGTCCTGTGAACTTGGCACCTTTTGAACCTTACAAAAAAAAGCCAAAAGTGCTGTATGCTGTCTGCTTCTACAGATGAAGAGTCTCTATCCTTTAGGACCTGCCAGTCCCTTATGTTATGACAGCAGCTTGAAATCAATGCATAGATTTCTGTACCACTGAAGAAATATAAGTTCCAGAGCATAAGCAAAATATGTAAGATAAAAATGAACATGAGCTACTACTTGGACTGGGTTAATTTTGACACCGTTTCTCCATTGTATGATCTGTGGCTTGCACATCAGAAAGATAAAAAGTATTTCTGATTGCTCCTCGAACAAATTGAAAATGGAAAGTAGATGTGCTATTGATTCTTTAAAGAGGAATTTTAACTAGGTCAAAGACAGAGAAGAGACTGAAAGCACTGAAAGAAAGCATACAAGTATTTTTAAGGATCTTCTTTTCTACTTGATGGATAAAACTGTAGGTGTTAATTTCCTGTTATTAAATTGGGCATTAACCTTTATTCCCCCATATGCAGTTATTTACCTGAGAGATTTTAGTAAAATTTATCTATATGGATTTTCAGTTCAATGATGCAAACTGACTGAGCCAAATTTTCTCATGAAACAGTCATAAATCTACAGTAATTTAGAGTGTTCATTACATACATTTACATCTGGTATGATTCTTCAAATGTCCAACCGAAAGATCTCAGTAGTCTGTGGGAAAGGACATAGAAAATTTACGGAGATTATGAGGCACGTGTGAGAATGGTCAGTCCTGTCACTGGGTGCCAGTGGAGAGAGCCTGGTTTTCTCTTCATTGCAACTTCCCCTCAAGTATTTATGTACATTGAGAACATCTCCCGTGACCTTTCTCCACTTTGGGCTTCACCATCCCTGCCCTTTAACCTTTCCCCACAGAGGAATGCTCTAGCTCCTTTGTTGTCTTGGAGGCTCATTGTTGATGTCCACATCTCTCCTGCACTGAGGAGCCCAGAACTGGATGTAACCCCCAAATGCAACCTCAAGAGTACTGAGGGGAGGGGAAGGATCACCTCACATGCTCTCCTGGCTGGAATACTCCTAAAGCAATGCCATTAACTTTATTTTTATCAAGAACATATTGTTGACTCTTGCTCAAGTTGCTGTCCAGCGTGGGCCCCAGGTCCTTTTCTGCCAAGCTACTTTCCTGCTGGGTGGTCCTAGTTTGAACAAATACATGAGGTTATTCCTCTGCACATGCAGGACTTTACACCTCTCTTTGTTTAATTCCATGAGATTCCTGTCAGCCTATTTTTTCAGCCTGTGGAAGTCATTCTGAGTGATAGCACAATTCCCTGCATATCAGCCACCTCTCCCTGTTTCCTGTCATCAGAAAACTTGCTGAGGGTGCACTCTGCCCCATGATTCAGACCATTAATGAAGATCATAAAATCTTAGAAACATTAAGGTTGGAAAAGACCCCTACAATCAAGGAATGGAGTCCATAAACCTTATACTGCCAAATCCACCCGTGAAGTGTGTTCCAAAAACACCACATTCACAAGCTTCCAGGGATGGTGATTCCACTATTTCCCCATCCAGCCTGTTCCCATGTCTGACCATCATTTCAGTGAAGAAACTTTTGCTGATACGGGCCAGAATGCCACTGGCATGCTGAAGATGATCCATACTGACACGTTGGGTTCACCTCTATTTACCAGCCTCAGCCAGACTCTGTCACTGATCAGCAGCTCCTGGGCCCATGCTAGGTCACCAGGTAGGGTTTTGTGTATAACAAGCAATCCAGTCTATTATTACAGCTATTTATGTAGATAAATTTATGGAAAATCTTCACATTCATTCTGAACTTATGCAATGGAATGGATAATATAGGTATAATTAAAACCGTGGATAATAATTTTCCATTCCTAAAAAACTTAATGAGATTCATCCATTTTATTTTACTGACAGTTGATTATAGTGGAACATGTACTTTCCTTAGTTTTCATGAGATTATTTGTGAACTTACACATGTACAGGTATTATTCATCTGTAAGTTACCAAGATCTAGATTAGATAGCATTTGTTTAAAATATTTAGCTAGAGTTGGTTGGATTTTTTTCAGAACTATTCATCATCAGTACCATGCATCCAACAAAGCTAATATGATTCAATGCTTTTTTTTTTTTTTTTTTTTTGCATTAAGCAGCGTAACGCCTTGTCATGGTTTGACTTAAAGTTTGAGGCCCTGCTATTTCTTGGGGGACTAATGCATTCACTGTTCAAATTTGTTTCTCTGACACAGCAGGAATTTTCATTTCTGATGTTTTTGCTTTGTGTTAACAGAGCATGAAATAAACAAACAATCAAACAAAAAAATATCCCCATGATTCATATTGCTAATTAACTAATGTGCTGAAATACCACAGATTTCATAGATTTCATTTAAATCCCTCTCACCAGGACAAAAAAGACTGTATTTTGTAAGAAATTTTTTTTTTACCTACCTGAGTACTATATCACCAGAACAAAGAAGAAGGAAAAAAAAAAGAACATTTATAAGTAATTATATAAAAATTTTGTGCTACATAGAAATTGTAGTTAGTTAGACACATAACACAATGAAAAGAATAAATTATATTGATCATATAAAGACACATGCAACTATCCTTCTAGCTATAAATCCAACAGCAAATGCAAGTGTTTATTTGTACAAGTATTTATCAATTCACATTTGCAATAATGGTAACTTGGTGACTCAAAAACGCCCTTAATTCATCCCAAAATGATAGACATAAATTTTCCTTTCCTTTCTTCCCCTACTGAAAAGCTTTAATAATTAGTGAGTGAATAATTGAGACATATAATTCTGTGTTAGATATTCCCACAAAACCAATCATCTCACATGGTGATACTATAAAAAGCTATAATTTTGCTTTTTTTTATCACATTGCTTTAAGAAATTTTGAGTCATCTGTTGGTCTGATAAATTTAAGGAGAAAATTATTATTCTTAGGAGGTTTTTATTGGAATTTTTTTTAATCTCATCATAGTTTTGTTCTCTGCAATATAACATTGAACAGGGTTCTACTTTGTGTTTCATCAGACAAACTTCTCTTGGTTTGAGACAGTATTTTTCAAAATATTTTTCTTTTTATTTTGAGACTAGTTAGATCTCTTGAGACCAGTTTTACAGATATTGTGGGTCAAGATGAATTACATATTCTGTGGTATCTCTTCAAATTTAAGACTGAAACCACCTCTGACAAAATTAACTATGTAATCTCAGCAAATATATAGCTAATCATAGAGTTATAAAAAACTTCAGGGTAGAAAACATCTTTTAAGATCAAAAAGTCCAAGCATTAAACTTGCACTTCCAAGTCCACAATTAAATCAAATCCCTAGGAACTATATCTGTTCATCGTTTAAATACCTCTGGGGATGGTAACAACTAGTTTGTGATCTTCAGGCTGTGTTTTCATCATATGTGATATTATTAGATTATTACATAGTAATTATTAGATTACTATGATGTGATTGTCACATGTGAATTTCAGGTGGTACTGAGGTAATTTTTCTGACTAATTATTTGAGATTTTTTGTGCAATTTAAGCGCTCAGACTTTATAGGTAGAATAGAGGTAGACATGTTCTTATTGTTGTTTCTTTGCATGTCTAATTTGGATATTATCATCAAGACTCACAATGTCTGTGCTATTTTGTAAAATTAATAGTTTAATATCTGTTGAATGAACACACACTTTGATGTAACATATTTCAGACTCTGTGATAATGTCTAGTAAAAATGTCAGTCTGTGCTGCTACTGCAATACAACCTAAGTTTAAAAACAGAACAGCACTTACTAATTTTTTAACTACATTACTATGTATGAGAGTTCATGATAAAATATGAACAAAAATTTGATCAAGTTTTTAGTTGAAAATTACTTAAGTTGATAAAAACATCAAAATGAAGGTTGTTTCTATAGACACCGTTATTTTACCTACTAAATAGGCTTTTCTAGTTTGAAAACAGTTTGCATACACTGTTTAAAAAGCACGTCTACAACTGTGGTTGAGCTAATCTGAGCCACTCAACCATTGCCATCTAGCTTAATATGCCTAAATAGCACCTGAAAGAAACTAAAAGGAAGTAACCTTCCCCTTAGCCTTTTATTTATGATGCTTTCATGCAATACTCCTTGGCCAAAGAATGGAAACAACACAAAAGGCCACTTAATGTCTTAAATGTATGTTCCTGGGAATAAATGTAAAGGACTTCTCTGCAGGGATTAGAGATTTGATATGCAGCATTGTGTTGTACAAGGTGAAAATGAAGTCTGCCTTTCACTGAGATATTTCTCATCTTTTTTTCTTTGAAGAGTGTGCACTACCTCTGTGTTTTCAAACAATTTCAAATAATAGACATGCTGATAGGAGAAACAGATGTGTTTTGACCAATTTTTGACTTAAATCCTGGATAATGTGACAAATTGCCACAATGAACTACTTTATCCACATCTAAACTTATTGACTAGAAAGTGCACAGGAGCTGGAAAAAGCTGAATGGTTAAAAAAACTAAAGAATGTAAAGTGCCATGCATTTAATTATCTTTCTAACACTGTTCGTATTCCCTTTATTGAACAGAAAGGTTCAGCTGGTCAAGGTATTTAATCCATATTAATATTTTTGTTTGATGTAGAATTGAGTTCCAGCTTAGATATTCTCTTCATTGATAGATAACAAGGAAAAAATGTTCTCTTTAAATATGGTACTTCTTTCATGTGGCTGTTAATGGTTGGAGAAACAGACGTACACATGCACAAAAGGTAAAATATTTAGTTACTTGCAGTGCACATAGTACACATTTTAAAGGTAGTTCAGAGACAACTGTAATTTTTATGGGTTTTTTTTCCCCCTTTATGGAACATTTAGACAAAGAATAAAGAGTTTAGCAATTGCTGGATTTCTTGCAACAAAAAAAGTTGCATTGAAGTTGGGATGCAGCGGAAAGGAGAGTGAAATTGGCCAATGAAAGAAAACAGGCAATTTGAATTTTTTAAAGTAAAGCAAAACTAAACAAAGAATCTAGAGGTTTTTCATGCTTGTAGTTATTATATGGAAATCCTTCCAAGCAGGTCATAAAGATCAAATATCTAAATACCAGTAGCCTTTTATGGTAATCTGTGAATATTTTTTGTTATTCTCATAGGAAATTGTTGTTTTAGTAGGTTGTTTATTTTTCTTGCCTCATATGAGAGGTGAGCAAATGTATCAATGGTTGTTCAGCATTTGGAAATTGATAAATATAGTGAGTGTTTTTCTGGAGGGGAACTGATCTGGACAAAGGCAGAAAGGAGAGGTAGGCAGGATGAAATCCATATAATGAAGTTGTGGTGTTAATGCCAAAAAGTTAAAGGTAAAATGTAACAGTTTGTCACAATTATGTTTCATATTGGCAGGTGTTCTGAACTTTCTGTTTGATAACTAGACATATAAATTTCAGTTCTTAAAGCTTTGCAGCCAATTTAAGGGCTCATTTATTTCCCTGACAGCAAGATATATATGCTGCCTCGTGTAGTGGATGTCTGGGGCCAAATCCACCACTTTGTTGCTTGTGTGTCTTGTGGGAAGTAAATAGTAGCAATTTTTCAGCACAGGCATACTAGCACAAGGTGTTTAGCAAATAAATGAGCATAAGATGACCTGTGGTGTCCTGAAATTACTAAAATTCATGAATAATAAAATGATCTATAGATTGTTAGCAGAGGGCTATAGCAAAGGCTAATTTGCAGTCACTGAAGCTTTACAGGATAATTTGTAATTTTTGAAAATTTAATGACTTCATCAGTTTTTTACCTATTTTTTTTACCAATATAATTGTCTGAAAGCTACCTTCAGCAGAGATCTTCTATCTAAATAAAATCACAATCACTTATCACATTATGAGTATGGAACTGACTTTATCTATACAAATTTTCTTTCTTTCCTACAGTAGGGCAACTATCAAAAATATCTCTTTATCTTACAAACACATATTTTTCATTTTTTAAAATCTTATAAACATATGGAACAATTGTTAACAAACAAACAAACAACCCAAACAACCAACAATGTAGCAATGCAAAGGGAATTTGAGGAATAAAAAAGGAAATCCAGTGAGGAAAATACAGCTTTGTCAAAATAAGTGAAAGGCACCTAAAACAAAATCAAAATTTAGAAAGAAAAATAAAAATGCCAGCACATAATGTCATTTAAATTCTGTGACAGCTTTGAAAAGAAAAGAAGTGACCCAGGAGTTTGGGTCCTTGATTATATTAAATTTAATTTATTTGCATTACTCACTGATAATATATCCATACTGAAATAACCAAAAAAACAGAGACTAAAACCACAGTTATTCTCTTCTTTACCTGAATGGCTGATCACTTGCTACAGGTGTTTTGTTCTCCCAATTTAAAATATTTTTATTTTTTATTCAATGTATTTCTGTTCATCTTCACGCTTGGCTGTCTCCAACATACTCTTCATCTGGAGACCAATTTGTGTTATCTTGAATGCTATTGCAGAAAAATTGGATGCAAGTCTTGATTTTTTTTTAAATTATGTTAATTTTATGGTTATTTGAATTCTCTGTTTTACCTGTCTCATATCAATATATGTAAATTTAAAAAAAACCATACAATTTTTGCTATATTGTTTTATGTCACCCTTTCTACACATTGATGCCTAGCCCTCAGTTGAATAAAGGTAAGTATAGGTTGATGGCTTTTTTCCTAATGCATTTTTAAGAGAGAAAAGATCCACATATTACTTTTGAAGAAATAGTCCCACACTAGGAATTAGTGGGGAGTAACAGTTTTAATAACAAATGTAAGTATCAGAAGAATGTTCTGATTGCAGTAAAATACAGGAAAAAAATTTCTTTCAGAAAATAGTTGAGCCATGGTCTAGAAAAGCAAAAGCAGAAAATGGGAGCATTGTCTTTGTAATCGTCTCTGCTTTCTCTAAATCACATTCTTAATTAGGAAGTTACATTTTGAAACCATTTAAAAAGGAAAGATAATTAACATAATTCTGTCAGTGTAGAGAAATAGTGACATTTGGCAGATACTTGAGAAGTACTTTAGGGAGATATTTACAGTGACAATATTAAAGAAAGTACAAATGAAATACAGCAATATCTCGAAATTACAATTTAAACAAAAAAAAGTATTCAAAGGAGGAAAGGGAAAGATAAAATAAATGAAATGAGCAGTTAGTCTGCTTATTTTACAATTTTAATTGCTTTTTAACCTTTAGAATACTTTCAAATGCAAAAAAAATTAAATAAATGCATTTATAAAGTTTTCTTTGGTTTTATTTTTTAAAGTAGCTATTCTCTGACAATGCAGAACAAATTTCTCATTTTAAAATGTTCTTGAATTATGATTGAAAATTTATGACTTAATAAGTACCATTCCATAAAATATTTATATTGCTCTTCAAGTGGTATTTGAAGAAAAAGAAAAGAGAAGAAAATTATTAGCTTGCAGCAATAAGTTTCTCTAGACAATGGACTTCCTGGATGAAACTTCACATAGGTAATCACAGTGACCTTGTTCTTTGCAAAAGTTGTGCATAATGTTTATTGTAATCAGAACATATGGGCCATCTAATTAGTCCCAGAGCTTCAGAGCTGGTGCTTAAAACACAGTGAGTGGGAATTGTTCCTTAAAAAGGTCAGCACAAATGGAATGTCTTGAACCTTTTTGGTTTTAGCTTTATTCACCTTCCCCGTCAGTAAGGAAATGTATCCTTCTGAGGTTTCTTGAGCAGTGTCTAGAAGGAGAAAAAAAAAATAATTAAATGCCTATACATACTAGGGTTTATGATCATGCCATTTTTACTGGTTTGCTACTAAACCCTTTTTCATTTTATCTTGATCATGCTTCCCCAGAAAATAAACTTGACTGAACTGAAAGTATTACAAAAATGAAGCCGAATTTTAATATTGCTTTTACTTTCTGCTACTGTTTACCTTTTGATCTATAACCCTTTTTTATTCTTTCATGCTATGAATAGGTTGAGTGCTACATTGTCCTTTTAGTAGTAAAATGATTAATAATTTCTAATAGCATTCTAATTATGTCACAGGTTGAAAGTAGGCGCGAACGCCCCAGAAAAAGTTCACCTCCTTGCAGGCAGTGTAAGCCTGGCAGGGTGATATCAGGCCCAAAGTACCTGCAAACTGGAACATAGCACTGACACGTAGCTCTGCCTCTGCCTGTTTGGCACTCAAGAGGCTGAAACTCAAAAATCCTGTGAGTCTACAGAGATTACTTTTTCAGATCATACTAAGCTCCAACATTCCTCTACTTCTCTGGTTGCATTAAGGGTTTTCTGAATTTGTAAGGTTGCTAGATAACTACATTCACTCTAAAATTGCGTGGCAAAGCTTGTGCTCTGTAGGTAGAGAAACAGAAATTAATATTATCTACTAGCATAGAGAGTCTTCTTCATCACTGGGACTGTAGAATAAAGACATTAATTTTTTTATCATCTTAACACTCTGTGAAGTTTACCTCTTCATTCAGACTCCTTATTAAGGTCTAAAATGAAATAATCAGCTTAACTGTGAAAGGACAATGTAACACAGACTTCACTAAGTGACACATATGAGACCTAAACCATTAAATCCATTTCGAAACTCCCTGAATTTAACTTCAGACTGTGATTTTGAGTGATTTTTCTATTGGGTGTGATGGAATGTGTCTCCACCAGAATTTTTCCAGGGGTTACCTCTACACAGGTTGTCCTTAATTGCTTTCTTTGCTCTAAATACACTTTGCACAAACAGAGCACTTTCTCTGTACTGTATGCCAGTATGCATGCCAGCAGAACAGCTACCCAAGAAGAAATACACTGTGCTTGCTCAATAACCTTTGGGTAGGGAGATGTGTGAACCTCACCAAGCAGATGCATTAGACCTATTAAATCTCTGGTCTGATAATTCTAATAGCCAGCATTCAAGCAAGTTAATTTAATGAGCTTAGTGCAGTAAGAGCAATTTCAGCTATTTTCATGTATTTGAGAGCTATATTTCTTTGCTTCACCTTTTTAGTAAATCTCATTAAAACCACACAGACTCAGTTAACTTTTTCAAATCGCCACTCTTTGCAGAACTAGAGGAATTAAGTGAAATTAGTGTAGTGTTCTGAGAATGCTTTACACTGCCCTTGAACTTAAACTTTAATAACTTTTATATATCTGAGTTGGGCTCACTGGATCAGACCTTGACTAATATTGTTGCCATGCTTAAACTATTATATATGTGTTTTATGCAGAGATTAATTTTAAAAGTCTTTCTTTTAACCTGAATTTTTTTAATGCAGAAATTTACTAGTTTGTTGAATATCTGAATGCTGGTGTGGTTTTTACAGTCACTTAAGACTCTGACAACCAAATGTAAAAGCTACAAATGCAATGAACAGAACCAGGAAGTCTGATTAAACTTTGCAAATGACAATTTCCAGCATAACTCCAGTCTTTGGAGGATTATTCATTTTAACAAGCTAAACTGAATGGTACAGATGAAATGGATGCTTTAAAGTGGCAGCATTTTGAGCAAGCTTCCATATGCAATGACTATCAAAACCTGTCTTGTTCAGTATGTACAAATACTTCTAAGTCACAACCTTTGTCTGAGGAATTATAAAGAGTTATAAAACAGAAGGACTGTATGGCTGCAATAGTTATATGATGAAACAAGATACACACACAGATTAAAACAAAATCGGATATAGATTGTAAAATCTATGAGAAATCTTTTTTCAACAAATTGTTTTCTATTTTGATCATCCATCACACACTTTACAAAAAACAATAATCCACTAAAGCCTACACCTCAAAAAAGTTATTAAACTGTTCTGGCAAGTAAGAGAAAAATTGCCTGGCTGGTCCTATGGGTCATGCATGTACTGATGATTTTGCCAGCACTTCCCATATACAGAATCTGAGGACATTTTATGATTTCAGTCTCTGTGAGATCTAACAGAAACAAACCAGGTGCATGAGGTGGAAGAAAGAATGGTGTCTTAACAGCTGTTGCTATTATGTATTGCCAAAGTTCAGTTGAGGATGCTTGGGGAAGGGGATAAAAAGAGAGTTCCCTGTTTATTCTCCTTGATGAAATGGAAATATCAATATAAATATGGGAAAATGCTTATGGGAAAGACTAAGTTCTTTTTTTTTTCTTTTATCTTCTTTTTTCAGACATTACATTCATTACCTCCATGTTTAATCAAAAATGCAGTCATTTATTTTCTGTTTTGCTAATAATCTCTGTACCTGTACACTGTAGACTTTGAAAGCACTGCATTAATATTGCAGGAAAGCATTTTGTAAATTAACAAATATGACAGCCATGGTAGTTTCCTTAGGCTGCAGATCTAGCAAGAATCAGGATAGATGCTTTGATGACTAGTCCAAGCTCAACTCCATGATGTTTTGTGTAACATCCTACTGTTATCACAGTGAAATTTGAAAATGTAAGCAAGGTATACTTCAATAATCACTACATTTGAATGGCTAAAAGATTGTCCAACAGATTAAAATCAAATATATAATACTTTGGAATTTTTTTCAGAACTGTGAAAGGATTGTGAGCATTCCCTTGGATTAAAAAAAAAAAAAACCCACAGTATCTATTGTGCTTCAGGATTACAGATTTTGAATCATGAAGTGCACTTTTGGTTCCATTCATGGACTGCAGTTCATTGTACTATGAAGTCTGCACAATACCTTTGAATCAAACAGACCAAGAAACAAGGGGAAATGACTAAAGAAAAAGTCACAGTTTTTAATTCTATCAAGAGGCAGCCAATTTGGCATCATGACATTGCAAAAAGAACTATGGTGAAAATCAGAGTCTATTCTTGCTCTGATGCTGACTGACTCCTCTGATAACTTCAGCTAAATTAATCAGAGCCTAATTCTGTCAACTTTAGCCACAGTGATTCTTTACTCAGCGAGTAATCCCATATATATCAGAAAGTTGGAAAGTATGCAGAACCTTTCACAAATATCAGAATGCTGAATCCACTCAAAAACTGATCCCTCTCTGTCTGAAATATATATCAATGACTTCCCACTAATCACCAAAAATTCTCTGCGTTACAGATCTGCATTGGCAGTTGAAAGAACCAGGATTTTTTTTTTTTTCTGGGTGGTTTAATTTTTTTTTTTACATCTGCCCAATAATGCTACTATTGTGCTTGGACTTCAGATATTTATAAATAATATTATTCTACAGCTTGCATGACTGCAGAACAACTTATGTCAAGTTCTGCAGTTATCAAGTTCAGTAGCTTGATAGAGGTAAATCTACTGCAGCAGCCCCATGCCTCCATGTCCAGTCAGGAGTGAGGCTGGGCATGTATTCCCAGTAGGGACATATGAGCACAGATATACAGCACATTATACGTGCAGCTGGCCACACAGATCAATGCAGATGAAAACATTCATCACTCACACAGGCACAAACAGCACCAAAAGCATCACTGTGTTCCCATTTCTCATTATATATCTGCGTGTGTGGGTATGTATACATATGTCCATTTGTACCTGGGGTGTCCCTCCAGCAGCTGAGCTCACCCAGTTTGCCCTTGAATCCCAGTGTTTCCATTTACATCTCAGCATACAATCCCCCAAGCATTGCAGTCACATCCAGGTGCGGGTATAAACCATTACACGCACACACAAAGATACAGATGCAAGCAGACTTTCTAATGGACTCCCAGACTGTGTGATCCCTCCAGCAGTTCTCTGGAACTCCCTGGACGTTCTGAAAAACAGCTTCTGCTGAGGTCTCCCCCTCAGAGACACACAGACTTACTCCCAGGTCACTCCACCTACTCAGCTGGCTCATCTGGCTTACCTTCAAAACAAACCACGCCCTCACAACTGCACTTGTCCCACTTGCTACCTCTGGCCCCTGGTCTGATTCCATTTGCTGGAACTCATGCCCTCTGAAACACATGGATATTGAAAAGAGATACTCTTTAGCAGGAAAGAGTTAGAAAGGGATTAAGCAAGGTAAAACAGACTAAACTCACCAGGTGCAAAGCATGGCTGAAAACTATACAAACCAACAAACTATTAACATGAAAATATCCTTATTTATCCTCTTACTTCTTTATTTTATCATTTTTGTTCCTCACCAAATCACCCAGATCTATCCTTCTTATCCTTTTCCTTACCTTTTGTTCCTCCTCTAAACATTCTGTAATAATTCCTTTGTAATTCCAAATGCTTTTCTCTTGCATCCCATAACGTTGCAAATTCTCTAAGTAGTGACTCACACTTATTCAGTAAAATGATCTTACAGACATTCCCTTTGATTCATTTGGTAGCTGTGACATCTGAACTATGGGCCTGAGGTTCTCGTGGAACAGCCCTGGGAATGGCCTGGACAAGACTGTCTCTTTGTCTGACTCTTTAATTTGGGTTCCCACTTGACACTGTACTCATGTTATCTCTGAGCTGCTGAACAAGGCTGTGATGGGCTGATGAATCCTGTGGTGTGCCTGGGTATAGCCCAGCAGTTCTACCTCTTATGTCCCTTCCTCTAGGCTCACCTTTGCCTGTGAAAATGGACATTTTTGAGCAGATAAGCTAAAACTGAGTTCTTGAATGTGATGTTTGTCCCTCCATAACAGCAACACCTTTAACATTTGGGGTTTACAGAATGAAACTATTGTTAAAGAAAAAAACAGGACAAAAAGATAGAAATGGCATAAATGAGTGAGGGATGCAAACTCTAAATGGAACTGAGGAACCTTGAAAAGTATAGTGTACAAAAGTAGCCTTGAGCAATACAAACTTTTGTATTTAGCATTTATATAGTCAATAACCTCAATTGACATTGACCTTGGGAGCAAAATGGTCCAATATTTTCACTTGGGTGAACTGTTATTGGAGACTTTCTCTAGTGTATTAGACACAAACATGCATTCCATCAACATCAAGTACACGCTATCTTTTTCATCAATTTTCTTTTATTTTGTGCTAACAATGTTATTGTGGTAAGGACAGGGGAAAAAATACTTTTTCTGAAAGTTCATCTCTGACATACTACTATTGAAATCAACTACCTTTGCTGTATTTTTTTCTTTGCAGAAAGTCTGGATTTATTATATCAGTAATGAAATAGACTGTATCAATGAAAAAAAAAATCTCTATAGACTTTAAAATTAATTTCTTTATTAATTTGCAGAAGTGCACCTGCAGTAGGAAAGCTTCTAAATGCAGTCTAAACTGTTATAGAAAAAATGCAACTAAGGTACATATCCAGCAGAACTGTCAGTGAGAAGGAACATTGACAAAATGTCCTAACATAAATAAGTTTTGCTATAATTCAAAACAAGGGGCTGACAGAAGTGGTACTGACCACCCAAACAACCATGTACAACAATTGGTAAGAGTTAAGAGTGACCAGCCAAATCAGAACAGTGGCCATGTTGTAGGTTACACAGTAATAGGGCTCACTCAATCTGCTTTACCTTGAAGGACAGAAGTCTGTTTCAAACCCATTGTTAGAATGTATTTCTAGAATAAATTGAAATTGCAGCAGGACCTTTTGATTGCTCTAAAAACCTAAGATTTTAAGTTTCCATTTCATTCCAGGAAAAATTGCTCATGCCTGAAGAAAACAGTTTTCATATGTTGTCAGTTCAGCTACACACAGAAGATACTGAGAAGAAATATTACCTTCTCCTCTTCTTCTGGAATTTTCACTGTCTAGCATCCTTTCAGTTGAAAAACAGAAAAAGGAAATCACTGTTGTCAAACTCACTGGAGTTAAGGAAAAAATAGATGGTGCTGAAGGGAAGAGGGAAGGGACATGTCTTAGTGGAGCAGTTGCCAAAGTTTTACTCCAGTTGAGTTCATGAACTCCATTCTATCTTGCTTACAAGCATCTAGCTTGTGTTTATATACAGAGGTAATTGTCACATTGCAAGAAAGACCACTCAAAAAGTAAAAACAGTTTAATATACAATCAAATGTTTGTATGTCTTGATTTGAAGAGGAAAACAGAAATAGGAAAGAAAAATAGATTTATAGAAACCACAAGAAATTGATTTTTAGGATCTTAAAAAAATCTATAATTTTCCATTATATACTATTAAATCCAACAGGGAGAAAGTCAATGTATGCAAATTAATAATAAGAAATTTGTAAAGATTTGATTAATATTACAAATTATTTTTCATATTTTGGAGATGTCCAGAAGCATCAGGCAAAAACCCTTTCCCTCTTTGTATCCTTACATACTAAAACTCGCTCGTCTACCACTGCCAAATAGAATGGTGTTCTTTATCTTGATCAGAAAGAGCTTTTTACTCATGGGAATGTTGTCAACATGGGCTCATTTTCTGATTTTAAGACTGATAACTGACCATCTGTTTTCTTCAATAGTTTCAATATCTCCCCAAAAGTAATCATATATCTTTATATCTCCATGAAAGCTCATATGTTTTACCTTTGTGAAGGTAACTCAGAAACAGAAATAGAAACACTAACACACTTAAGGGTACCATAATGAATAACGACTATCAGAATTTGAAATTATATTCAAATAGATTTAAGATTCGGGGAAGAGAGGAGACAGAAACCATAAAATTCACAGATAACTCTGAGGGATATAAGTGTTGGAAAACTGGCAAATTAGCTATTTTCAAATTTAAAGTGTGTGAAATTCAAAATTAAATTATATATTTTACTGAAAACCAGTATTTTTACAGTACCTTCGTGTACCTGGCTCCTTCATGGAGGTATTGATTTATTTTTGACTGATAGTTTTGGCCAAGCTTTCATTTTCCCTTTTTCCATTACATCTCTCGTTGTTTTATGCACATAAAATATCTATTAATGATTAGATTAGTTTGATATTTTCTAGTGATTTAACCTGTTCCAAATCCAGACACAAGAGACATTGTGGCCCTGGTATGTTTTTCAGGTGGTCACAGTATCTTGAGCATAATAAAGTTCCATGGTGTGTGGCTTTGCTGTTATGATACATATTGCTCTTGCCCTTTTTCATAAACATTAAAAAGGAAAGCAAGAAAAACACCCAAATAATAGTCACTTTGTCATTTTCTTTATATCAGAATTTAGAGTATTTTGATAAACATCTGTTTCACAGGCAAAGCTAATTTTATGAACCCTCTCTTTAAAACGCTTGCCTCCCTACCTTTATACTTGGAGTACTGCTTCTCTGAGATCCATCTTCTTTTTATCTGCCATCTGTCTGAAAACCCTCTCTACTCTCTTTTCCTATTCTTGGTCTCCTTTTATTGTCCTCTTTTTATTTTATTCTTTCTCTGCCTATATTTCTATCAATTTACCACTCACAAGCATATCTCTGGGGGTGAAAAAAATAGGAAAAAGACTTTAAAAAGTCATTGAGCTGTTGCTGGAATTGCCATCATGTGAGAGAATATTGGGGTAAAAAAAAAAACATATAGTGTTGCCGTCATATTCCATTCTTCTTTTTTTATATTAATAGGATTTAATAAATTCTATGAATATATTCTCAAACAATGCACACTATGTGTTTAGTTGGGTTTTTTTTCTAGTTTAGAAAATAAGGACAGAAAATCATAACAAAAGTTCTCAGTAGAAGCCTGACAGGATTCAGGCTAAGTCCTCACTTTCAAGTTTGAGAAGGGTTACTAGAAGTTGGAAATTCTTATTTTCTTAGGTTATGTTCCAAGGCCAAGAGATTATGCTTATGTACACTGCTTCCCTCCATCCTTCAAATCCTTGTTAAACCTGATAGGAGCTCTTAGCAATCAATGATTTTCAGTTCTTGGTTTCTCACTCCCTAATCAGCTCAGACACGGCAAAATCTCCTCAAGCAGAGAGGTGGCCTGCCTCAATGAGTTATCAGCAAGGGCTCCCAGGCTTCAGAAATGCAGCACTCATCTCAAGAATCAGGATTTCTCACAGCTATCTGTATTTTAGCAGTGATACAACAATCTGTCTCAATTTTTCAGTCATTAGGGTAGGAAAAGTTCTGTGGAGATCTTAAAAAAATCTGTTTACATATATTTGTTACCATATGGTATTAATTCCACCTTACACTAGACTTTTCACATCTGGGCTTTAGGAAAATGATTGAAATAGTGAGCTGTGATTTAGCTGGCAAGTTATTTTTGAGTGTGTCTGTGAGATTGTGTAGTGTACAAATACCAGAGAAAATTATTCATGCTAATATGATGTAGAAGTCACAAAAGATTTCTGCTCCTAAAATGCAGTGTTTTTGTAAATTCCCAATAAATACAAAGAGTAAGAGAGGTAAAGGAGGGTTTAATGTTTTGTTAAAACAATCTCAAAATTAAAAATCTACTCTTAAACAGAGAGACAAAGAAGAGAGATGTTTCAGCTGTTAACAACTAATTCCACTGCACTGCAGCATCAGTCCTAGCACTGGTTCTTTAGACAAAAAGCATCTTCTTGACATCAATCTGTGTGTGCACAGATCCCTGCAGAATCTGGGTGCAGCCTCTAACTCAGGCTGCAGTGTGCTGCTTACATCACTTGTACAAAGTGCTGTGAAATGCTGTAACTACAAACTGCACAGGGTTAACCTGGCAAATAAGTTCTTTTTACTAACACTTGACTTAGGATGAAAATACATTCACATAGGACTGTGAATATATTCCTCATCACAAGAAATTCAATTATTTTGAAAAAAAAACCCAAATTTTAAAATCTCCTTGATAGAATTAATTTTTCATAATTTTGTAGATCGAGATTGCAAACTCCGAATAATTTAAGCTTTGTAGCTGCTGAAGTGAAATAGATACTTTTGATATATGATTTATTACATCCTGAATTAGACTTTCAAGTCAACTATTCCCAGGTAATGTTTACTTCTCTTCATCTTTTGCAGTGGAGCATGTTACAAATGCTAAAGCTGGGTGAGACAGATCCCTTTGTCTATTTATACTCTTGGCATATAGCAGGGCAAATCACTCAAACAACCATTATTTCCTAACATATGTGTACAATTTTTTGTTGTTGTTTCTCAGGTATCTTAGTCTGGTTTAATTGTAACAATCTTAGGGACTATAGTCCTTCCTGAATTCATTCTGAGCATAATATAATCAGAAAGTTAAGACTAATTACTTGTTTTCTATAATTCTGCAAAAATGGATATCCTCTCTATTGATTCATTCACTTAATGGAAACAAGATTACCAGTGTACTCCAACACTACTTCTTTTGAATTTAATATCTTTGGTACACTATATAAATTATTCTCTATTTCCTCATTGTGATCAACATATGAGGAAAACATTTTTGTGATGGTCTGAAACTACAGTGTTTATAGTCAGTATTAAAACACAAAACCTTGCTTAGAGACATAGATAAATGAAGGATAAAGAGTGTAACAGAGGTCTGAACTAACCTTATTAATACACTGAAGTGAGTAATACATGCTCCACCATCATAAGATTGGTGGAGGATTTGTGGCTGTACAGATCTGACATCTCAGGACTCTGCATCCCTGGATGCACTTTTTGCAGATTTCAGTGGGGATTCAGATACCACATGCTAGTGTTTTACTAAGAAGAGATACATCTCCCAATGCACAGATGGTATTAAAAATGCATTAATATTTTAAGTAATGCACTGGTACTAAAACTAAAGTAGTAAAAAGAAAATCTCTGAAAACAGTTTTATTGCTTTAGTTTCTTAGTGCTTTTCTTTTGTAGGAAACATATATTCCAAAAGTTATATATAGTTAATTATAAAACAGGCAAAGTTTCAAAACTGTTAGGAAATATGCTGGAAATAAAGCAAAGAGAATATATAAGAAATCTGAATATTCTGAAAATAAATACTCTGAAATGACTGCAGATAATGCTCATAGGTGAAAACACCATGTATGCATTTGCCAAGGGAATATATTGAAGCTGGTTATCTCACAAAATCCATTTTCAATAATCTGTTTATTTTATATTTTGCTTTCCTTCTGGTTCTTCATGGTTTTGTTTCTATTTTTTTGTTTTTTTGCACAGAACACCATGGGACAGTAAGGGGTGAGGGGTTTGCTGCTGTATGTTATGTATTTTGTGTATTACAGTCATTATGTTTCCATGCTAATAGCCTACCTATAAAATTCTATTACTTTTAAAATAAATAGAATAAAGCATTAGGTAATAGTGGTATATTTCATCAAACATACTTAATATGGTTATAGCAAGAACTTCTGCATTAAAACAAAAGCAACTCTGCTAGTAGAAACATCTTATACACAAGTATAATTTTAGATGCAGATGTGTGCAATTGCTTAAAATTTAAAGCCTCTTTTACAATGAAGAGGTTGCAGAATCAGCATGCTTTACTGAAAATTGAGGTTTGTCAGAGGATGCTGAAACAGAGCAGAGCTATGGCACACATAGGGTAAGGTGTAGTATAAAATCATGGCCATTTGTCTTGTTGCCCTGTTGCATCCCTTTAGAAACAGCTAACCAGAGAAGACATTAGTAAATAAGTGTCTCTGTTTCAACAGGAATGTAATTTTATAAAGGAACTATAGTATCATTCCTTAAAGATCTTGCCTCTGATTGTTCCTTTTCACAAAGCATGCCCTTCCTTGTTCCCTAAATAGTCAGAAAAGGGCTGGAGATGCATGGGTGCAGATTGTTTTCAAACTGGAGAGTGCAGAGAGTCTCATTCTTGCATCTGGGTGATATAGCTGCAAGGAGACTAGGAGAGGAAGAAGGGACTGATCAGGCATTCAGCACTTGTTATCTGCCTCACTGGCATCTTTAGAGGCCTTATCTGAGCACACTGAAGTAATAGCAATTCCAAAGCTCTTCTGCTCACACTGTCATTGCATTGGTCATCTGCTGTTAAGCTTTCCAGCACTTGTTATCTATTAGTGGATGGGGTGCTCATGAGACTTGGAAAGAGTATATTCTTGTCCTTATTCAGCTTAGCTTTAACCATGCAGTTTCCAAGCTCAAAATGAGAGAAAATCCTAGAATTTAACATCTGAGCCTTTCAGCATTACCTTCTCTATAAACTAAATATAAAATAGTCTGCTCCAGGACAAAATTATTCTGAAAATCTTACAAATTATGCACTGGGTGTCTGTTTCTTGAATACCTATAGAAATTTTACAGACTCATGTCAGATCTGCTATTGGAATAATCAAGAATGCCCACTCAGAAAGATTTATTTGTCCTTAGCAGCTGGATTACATTACCTTCAAGGTCACCAGTTCTTTCCTAGCCAGTTCTGTAGTAGATGTTGAGTATTATTCTGATTTTGAAAGTGGACTAGAAATACAGATGTTAAAAAAAATGTCAATTTTATGATTACATTATATACCGCAGAAATAGATTGGATTGGAGTTTTGATTATTTTTTTTCTCATGTAGTAAATTATTGAGTCTGCTTTATTCAGTCCTTAGAAACCAATAGACAAGTTTTAGGGTGTTCCAGACATTTTCACTACTACATGGGCTCCTCTTAATCTCTCAGATATCAGTACCCTCTCCTCCAGTCCCACAAAACATCAAATCTACAAGCCATTGTTATGCTTCAAGTACAAAGAAGTCTTCATGGAACCATTAGACTCTAATTAGGAGTGAGTAATAAATGATGCAAAACTAGGGAATTCTCATGCATATTAACTCCTTGGAAAAATTACCAGGATTTCATAAAAAAATAGTTTCTAATATAGTTTTCTGAAGAAAAATAGATACAGTGATACAGAAGAAAACAATGATTTTGAGGAAGCACTCTTTTCTGGGTTTAATTCAAAGAAAAGAAAAAATAAATGCCTGTTAGATAACATGACAACAGGAACAAAGAAATACCTCAGAGAGAAAAGATATAACAGAAAGAAAACAGGTCTGTTAATAAATGAAGGTACTGAAATTAATGCTGAATAAAAAATGGTCTGGATGCTGATATTTACATTTTCTTTGAATAATCTGTCTTCAACAGGGAAACTAAAAGAGAAATGCTGATATGATTAGGAATACCATGAAGATTTATTACAATGAGGACTGGAGATATGCTGCATCAGCAGCAATTGGAAAGGGTTGGCATATAAGCATTAATCTGAAAAGAAACATGGACAGGACTTCTGAAGGTACCCTCTACTTTCTGTTCACATTTGGATTCCTGGGCATTTAACAGTCTATGACCCTCTCAAAGCAGCTGTAACAAACTGTCTCAATGTTCAGCATTTGTGTGCCACAAGGCGATCAGCTGCCTCAGATCACTGAACTCCTCTGAAAGATGAACACTTCATGTAGGTGAAAAAATTGACTTAGTATTCTTTGAAAATCTGACTTTTGGAGGATAATTTGAAGTTCGTGAATTGTTATTACTTTTGTCAAGTAAAACTAGAAAATGAAAAGACAGGAAAAACACATTTAAAATTTAAGATAACATTTCTTTAGATGCTTGATCCTTTCCTGTATGTGGACAGAAAATTTTGAAATATAAATACTCTTTTATAACAAGGATGACTAGCATTATGTTGAGAGTTAGTCTAATGTTGAAAATTTAGGAACAGAAGTCAAGGGTTGCAAAGAGAGATGTGAATATATTCTACATACATATTCATTGATTGTCCTGGACTAAACATACACATGATAATTATTTTCCCAAAAGTCATTAACATATTTCCCCTGCCCTTTATGCATGCATTCTTCTATCCTGGGAGTCTCTCTGATGGTCCATAGTGGTTGGGGATGCCAAAGTTGTGGTTTACCTGTCTGAGTTGGCAAAGCACAGGGGCTGGTGAAATTCCAGTTTTCCTTCTTATACAGGGGGCATTGTGCAGTTCCATACACCAGAGGTTTTGGTAGAACAAGCCTTATGTTAGACGACCAGGTGTAAACAATTTATCATCTGGTTAAATACAAGACCTATCATGCTTTCATTTTTCATTAATTCTCTTCACGTGACATTCAGTCCTTAAGTATATGTAACCACCATGCAAGTATGCATTCATATAACTGTACATATATATAACCATTTTCAGTGCATCATTTACTCCCACCTGTGGACTATATACACCTATGCAAGCAAGCATGTTTGCAGCCTGAGAAAGGGTAACAGAATGGATCCCTCACATGTTTGATGTTGGGTTTCAAACATTTGCAATCATGAGTCTAAAAGACTCTGTGAAATGGCTGAAGGACCATAATGAAATGGTTCCAGTGTTCAGGAAAAAAAAGTCAGAGGCTTCATTACCACAGGCACGACTCAGCTCTAACATGGCAGCACCATTTCTATTCTGTGTTTGCTGTCATCAAACCAGGTGAGAATACAGACATAACAAATGCTTAACCTATTGATTGAGCCTATTTATCTAAATACAGCCTGGTATTCCTCTGCAGGGCTTGTATCTACAGACTTGAGACAAACTGCTGTGTCCTCAAATACTGAGAACATTGACGAAACAAACCAAACTGCCACTCAAAGAAAAGAAATAAAGGGCTTATTTTCTTAATTTCCAAATCTCCCATTATCAGAAACAAACCAAACTGCCACTCAAAGAAAAGAAAAAAAGGGCTTATTTTCTTAATTTCCAAATCTCCCATTATCAGGGGAAAATGAAGGCAAATTGGAAAGAATTCATTAAATAACTGAAATGGTTTTTGGAAGGCTAGATAAAAACCAATAACTGAAAGGAGATTAAATAACCTCAATAAAACTAAATATGTTTACAACTGCTTCACTGAACAAAAAAAAAAACCCCAGTGTATTATTACATTATGATGTTTTTATATCATTAACAGAAAAATAAATAATTTAATAATAAATAAATTACTCTATAGAAATTGAGAGTGTGTCTTTAAAAATAGACTAAAATTAAGTGAAGAAAAAATCTAGAACAATTTCAAGGAAATATTTTGTTTCAATAAGTTATGGTAAGCAGTGGAAACCTTTTTAAAGGTAAAACTCCCACTGTTTGCTAATACTAGGTGGATAAAAAAAAATGGAACACAATAAATTTATCTGAGGTTCAGTTCTGTCACAGTCATATTTCTGGTTTAGCAGCGGGCCGATGGACTGCATGACTGTAAGAAATTTCAGATGCTTTAATAATTGCCATTTTGACTTGTAGTTATACAACTATCTAATACTGTGTGATATATACATACCTATATATATTTACCTACCAAAAATAAATAATAATAATAATAAATTGCATAAACTCAAAGGCCCTTTCTGATATTTTTCTGATATTTTTCACTTTCACAGAATCACAGAATGCAAGGGACCCCTGAAAGTTGCCACCTTCAAATCTTTTTCAAGCAGACCCAACTACTATAGCAGCTTGCCCAGGACTGTGCCCAGAGAGCATTTGAATATAACAAAGGTTTGAGACTCCACAATTTCCCTGAGCAGACTGTACCAGAGTTCTGTCATCCTCACAGTAAAAAAAGTGTTTCCTGACATTTAGATGGAGCCTTCTGTGTTTCTGGTTGTGCCCATTGCCTCTGGTCCTGTAACTTGACATAACTGAGGAGAGATTGCCTCTGTCTTCTTGTCTTCTTTGCAGCTTCCCTTCAGGAATTTAAATATATTAATAATATGCTTGGAGCCTTCTCTTCTCAAGGTTAAACAGCCCTCTCTCAGCCTTTCATCACAGGAGAGATGCTCCAGACTTTTACTGTTTGTGACCCTTTCCTGGACTTGTTCCAGTATGCCCTTGTTTATTTCTATCATTTTTTCAGAATGGTCTGCTCCTGTAAGTGTCTTTGAAAGATATCATCTCCACATATGATGATGATTATAGAAAACAGATAACTTCTAGGTGAACAGATCTTTTGCAATCAAGGTCTCAACTGACTGGCAAAAGACTAAAAATCATCTATTTTTCTTCATATCATATATACTGACTTGGTTTCGGGATGGTATTTTGTTGTTGTCCATCCCCCCCCCGCCCCCCGTTGTAGATGCAGGCAAACCCAGTGGGAAGAAGTGACGATGTCTGACTCAATTCAGAAGGCTGAATTATTTCTTTATTATATTTATGGTAAAATACATTAATATACTATATAAAAGGAGAATACTAAAAACTACATACTACTTTCTCCTACTCTGTCTCTAATCTAACTCGTGACCCTGCTTGTGAGAGTCCAGGCACAGGTGGATTGGATTGGCCATCAGGCTCAAACAATCCTCACCAGAATCCAATCAAGCACTCACTCCAGGTAAACAATTCTCCAAACACATTCCACATAGGAAAAACAAGGAGCAGAAATAGAAATTGTTTTCTCTTCCATTTCTCTCTGTGCACCTCTATGAAAAATCCTGAGAGTGAGAGAAATGTGCTTGCCACAACCCGCCCCCCCACCCCTTATCTCTCCCAACCCAGTTTGTAACACTATAGAAAAAAAATATGCTCTTTGTTTGTGAAAATCACATCTGTAAAGCTACTTAATGCCACTCAATTAATGATTGAATGCATTTGTTTGGTTTTGGTTTTGATTTTTTTTTTTAATTTAGGGAGGTAGTTCAACAAGGAGAGTCAATGGATAAATCTGTGGTTTTCTCAGATCACCCATGAAAGGAAAAGTCTATTTGTCATTGTTCTTGAATTAATAAAATATTTTGGTTTTGCCCAGTGCAGTCTTAGCTTTTAATTTAATTTGGCAATACATGATCACTTTATGTCTCTGCTTGTTTTCATGATTGGTGCTGTCACAAGCTCCCTACAATGTTCTTATCTCAGCCATGAAGCCAATGTCTAGCATTTTTCTTTTTCTGTTTGCTTTTAATTACAGAGGGTGAAAAGAGTGAATATTAATAATAACATGATGCCTTTATAGATAAATTAAATACCTCTTAGGTAAATGTTACAGGAAACAAACAACTCCCCCCCTCTCAAAAAAAAATCACTGCAAATGCTGTACATTTGTTTATAAGACACAATGAGAAAACTTGCAATTTAATTTGCCTTTGTAATTTTGGGCAGTCTGCATTTTCTATACTGAAAATGCATGGATCGGCAATATAAAGTCAAAGAGTGTCACCATATTTGAAGGCCAGTGGAGGCAAAAAGAAGGATTTGTTTGGTTAGTTATTATCAGAAAATAAACTTTGAACAGACATACTGCATGACTGCAACAGACAATGTACCTGCTCACCAAGGTTTTAAAATCTACTCCTCCATTCCTGTAAAATAACTGGGGTCCTAGATATCAAACACTATTTTCTCTCATACAGAAAAGACAAGGCTGCCTTCTTTATTAGTACAACGTTTTATATTTACTTTATACATATTTTTGTCACTTTGATTTGTATTATTTTTGTTAACTTTTCTATCACTGCTATTACTGAGCCTGAGTGATGATTTAAGACATATGCCTTCTCTTACCACTAGATGGAACTGAAAAACCTTGTAATTCCTTTTCTTTTTCCATTACCCACACCCATACCAATTTCTTCATGATAAAAGCTTGGAAATAGTCCAGAACTAGAACTTACTAAGTTAAAGAAGGTCCACTGAAGCACAGTAACTGCTACTTGGTGTAGTACTACCTGTGTTGCTTGAAACTCTAACTGACAAAAGAGGAAGATCTTTAAAATGTTAAATGAATGTTGTACCTTCATAGCAATGAAAATGAAAAAAAACAAACTCACAAAAAGAAAACAAAGAAGCAAAAAGAAACAAAGAAACCCTTAGCAAAATCCACCAACTAATATAGCTTTCCAAACTGCAATAACTCAAATTAAAAGTCAATATTGATGGATTTTTCAGGAGATACTTTGGAGACAAACCAGGGCAGAAATTTTTTCACTTTTCATTATATCTCACATTTAACTGTAGAAACACAAAGCAAAATAATTTTAATTTTTTTTTTAATTTATTCTTTGTGTGAGGTATTGGGGTTTTAGTTTTGCCTATCCCACAGAAACAAGCAGAAGGGACTGGAAGACACTCTGCTGTTAGAATGTTATGGCCTTGTTGCCATTACTGAAACTTGGCAGGATGAATCCTATGATTGGAGTGTGGCTATCAATGGCTGCATCGTGTTGAGAAAAGGCAGAAAAGGAAGGAGAGGAGGAGGGGTTGTCCTCTACATTAAGATGGGGATTAACTATGAAGAGCTGTCTATGATTAACAGCTGTGAGCAGGTAGAAAGCCTTTAGGTAAAAATCAGAGACGAAGGCAAGAAAAGGAACTTTGTGGTTGTGGCATGGGGGATAATTTCATAAGGCAGCCCCACGAGAGAGAATGCAGTACAAGATTTGATGGTCACCAACCTGAGAGCTAATTGGCAATGTCAGGATTGGAGGTAGCCTGTGCTGCAGCAATCATGGATTGCTGAAGTTCACAGTCTTGAGAAATAGAGGTCAGAAAAGGAGTAAAGTCATGCTCTTGGACTTTAGGAAGACAGACTTCCAGCTAACCAGGGAGATTGTCAGTAGGATCCCCCAGGAGACTTTCCTCAAGTATTACATCAAACAAAGTTTACATTTGAGGTTTTTTTGCTTTCTCTTTATGTCTTTTGTTACCTGATTTTCTTATTCGATTTCTTGACCTTTTCCATGTTATTTCTTTGGCATACCAATCCCTTTAATCCTCTCTGACTCTTTTTTCCTTTTTACAACCTCCACATAGATCTTCTGTCTCCTAGAAATATATCATATCCTTGTTTTTGTTATCAACATATAACTTAAAGGGCAAAACACTGAGTTAATTAGTACTACAAAAAGGAAAGTCTGACATATGATCAACTCCTACCCAGAAAAAATAGAATTTTTTTGACAAATGAGCATCAACCTTATTTGTATCTTCTTAGTAAACTAGGTTGAATGTTAAAGTTGGGTAAAATACTGTTTACTGGGGAATTCTGAGGAGAAAAGGTAATATTTAATGGGGAAATAATAGCTTATGGTTTTGTCCTAAAACCCTTACAAAAAGATTTCTCTGACTGTATGCATTTAAGCTATTAACTGCACAAAGCAGCTACCTGTTTCTTTTATTTTTTATAAAGTAGCCTGCATGCTGCCAGCCTTCTGCAGTACCAGATGACAGTCTGTTAAAGCCTGTAAAAGAGCTGAAGACAGTTTGCATCCTCTTAAAAGGATGAAATCCCTGAAAAAGATTAAGAGAAAGCAACTTCTTGTGGTTTCATAAAAGGAGGCAGAAAAAAACTCTGTATGAGAAAGTGTGTATTCTCAGCTTAGTTCACAAGTGCCCCACAGAGTTGGGAAGAGGCAAGAGAGCTCATGTATTAGAGTTATGAGGTTTTCCTTCCTTTTTCTTTAGTATGAGCTCCCAGAAGAGCCTTTGGTACTAGAAAATAGCTGTTTAAAATAAGTGCCTGTGCCAAAAGTGAATATGTGAATTGCTCTATAGGGTTAAGTTACTATAGAACGGCTCTTGTTTTCTGCCAAAATGGGCAATGCTCCTTCAAAGTGTCTCTATTAGGAATTGCACTGATTTTCTGTACTATCTCATATTTTAGTACCTTGAGGTGCATCCAATTTTAGTACCTTAAAATACACTCACATCATGTCCCAGAGGTTCCTGCTTTTGCTTTATATGATTTAATCTTCTCACTTCATATTGTATAATACTATTATATTATTATGACTGAGTGTCAAACTTCTCAGGAAATTAGACATACACCAGTAATGAACTGTACAATTTACAACTATGGTTGTACTAGTATGTAACTCAAACACTGGATATATACCTCATGTAAATCAGGAATCTTGATAGACTTGACTTTGATAGTGAGTTTTCACCAGCTGAGGTTAGGACAAAAACCAAAGTAAATTCCATTTCCTGACAAGAGTTTTATTGAAATTGCAATGTTTTAAGTATATATCCCACGTGAAAAGCTTAAACACTGCATGTGATTATGCATTATTTTCTACCTTGTTTGTTTAACAATATTGTAATTCATACACTGAGGACAAACAAACAGACAAGAATGCTGAATATATACCTGTCTCTGAATACACATTGAATTGATATTGCTCTTTACTTATTCATCACTGTTGCTTCAGTAGTTTGGGTGTTGAACTAGATTATTGTTAGAAGCTGAATAGGAAATTTTCTAAACCCTTCCTCAGGAATGACAAACATTTTATGTTGTATTTCCCATTCCTTTTTTTTCCCCCTATCTAGATTTATATTTTGGGGGCTATTATTCTAGTCATTAAAATGGTACTTTTAAAAAGTACCTAAAGACCAGTTTTTACAAGAATGTACCCTGTGCTTAAGTTGCATGTAAGTTAGCAAAAGAGTTTATATCAGAAAATTCTTTACTGGAAAATTATGCACTGATATATTGTCATAGACAATTTTGCCTGATGTATCCAGCTTAGAGGTGGTGTACTAGTGACTGACCTTTGCTCCATAACTTTTTGTCAGATGCACACTGTGCTGCATGGCTTCATAAAAGCTCTTTAAGCAATTAAAAATCAACAGAAATCTTTGCCTTGGTTTCTCTCTGCAAGTCTTGGTTTGTTCTTTGCACTCACAGTGCAAAAAGGGTGCTAGAAGCTCTGATTCTGTGAAAGACACTCACAGCTGAGAATAATACAGGAGCTGAAGTCAGCTTTTGATTTACTCTTTGATTTAATTGAATAATTCAAAAGTCATCGGTTGATATGTTTTTTAATTATTGCCAATTTTCAGAACTTCTAGTCTGAAATGTACCCCTTATTTCTACATAGTTTCAATCTGAATCTTTTACTTTCAAAGTCAATGGGAATTCCAGATTTGACATTGATTAAGGCTCAAGAGAATATTTAAAATTCATTTAAATAGTTATAATGAAACAGTTCTTCTACGGATAAAGAAAGAACAACTTAGAAAATCAAATGAATAATTTAATGGTTTTAACTCTCTGATATCTGTGCAATACCTGATGGTGGAAACCACAGTTGTCTGTGATCTCTTCTCTAATCACCTAATTAATCTCTCAAAATGGAGCTTAAATCCTTTTATACAGAAGCCAAAGATTAAAGAAAGAAATCTACCAAAACCAAAATCAGTTACAAAAAACCTAACAACTTAATGAACTCAAACATACAATTGATTAGCCAGCATCAGGAAAGTTATGCAAAGAAAAAAATACTCATGATACTATCTACCTATTGAAATATGAAATCAAACACTATTTCCTGAACAAGATTATTCTGGGGTTTTTGGGTTTTTTTTTTCATATCATGTGGCACAGAAGTCCATCAGCCTCCTGGGTTGCTTTAGCAGTGTTGCCAGCAAGCCAAGGGAGGTGGTCTTTCACCTGTGCTAAGCCCTAGAACCAGAATTCCAGCCCCAGTTCTGGGCTCTTCAGTTAAACACAAACAGGGCATGTTAGGCATAGCCTAGAGCAGGTCTACAGAGATGATTCAGCCACTGGAACATCTGATACATAGAAAAAGGTTCAGAGAGTTGGGACTTCCAGCTGGAGAGTCCTCTCCCAGAGAAGAGGACAGTCTCACAGGGAGCTTGTCAGTGTGTGCAAATGCATGATAGGAAGGAGGGAATGAAGAAGATGAAACCACAGTCTTATCAGCAGTGCCAACGGACAGAACATGAATCAATGGGCACATGTGAACACTCATTAAATTCCATCTAAACACAAGAATACAGGAGCTTTTTTTTTTTTTTTTTTTTTTTAACTGTGAGACTGATCAAACACTTGCACAGGTTGCTGAACAAAGGCTGTGGAATTCTGCAGCCTTGGAGGTATCACAAACCTGAGTGAATACGGCCCTCAAAACCTGTTCCAGCTGCCCCTGCTTTCTACAGGAGCAAGCTGGACTAGACAAACTCCAGGGGTCCTCATGACTCTGTGAATCTTAATGTTCCTGTGAATTTAAAATCAGGTATAAACAATAGATATTTCTGCTATATTTTAACCCTTGATCACCACAGTAGGACCTTGTATGTATGTAAGAGCAAAAAGTTAATGAGAACCTGTCCTTTCTATATTTAAAACTACCAAGAATTATTAGGCTGTTAACATTTTTGATTTAACTTAATTACAGCAATTAAGAGATTACCTGCACTGAAGCACTTATCTGCAGCAGATCTAGCCTAGAGGTGAGAATCAAAAGGAGAGGAAAAGGGAAATAGTCCATTCATTTTCAGTTCAAGTTAACATCAGACTTCAAGGCATATTTGTCACCTTTCCACTGTTTTTAAAGCAAGTTTGTAAGTGACTGAACTCTGCAGAAGAGAAGAATGCAATTGAAGGTCTCTTGGAACTTTCAGTATATTTATGACTTTTCTACTAATACTGGGGAGGAAGAAAATCTGTGACTTTCCTACATCTGTCCTTGAATTTTGTTCAGTGTTGCCACATTTGAATGTCCTAAAATGATGAAGCTCTAACCAGTGGAGAGAGTGATGGCACTGTCATAGAAATACAGTTTTCTGATATAAACTCATTTGCTAACTTACATAGCATATTCATTCCATTAGAGCATTTTCACCAACTGAGTTGAGGTCATTTAAGCTTAGGGTACATGCTTGCAAAAAATGATAAGTACTTTTTCATGTATTACTCCAATTACTAAAATGACAGCCACCTAGAATGAAATAAAACCAACCAACCAACCAACCTAAAAAAGGATGGGAAATATGACATGAAACCGTTTGCTTTTCTGAGGTAGGGCTTAGAATATTTCCTAGTCAGCTTCTAAAAATAATCCAGCTTGACACCTAAGCTGCTGAAATAACAGTGATGAATAAGGAAAGAGCAATATCTGTGTGTCCTCAGAACTGCATATTTATTTCAGTTTTGTGTTCTTGTCCATTTGTTTGTTTTCAAAGTATGAACAGCATCATATGTATTTGTGGATGGGATATTTTGCTTTATTTAAAGACAGAAGTCTTTAATGACTGCAGGGAAAAAGAATAGGTCACCAAGTCTTTCAAAGCAACTTAAAATTTCTATGTTATCCCACTGTACAATTCTCCTTTAATTTGTCACATATTGCTCTTATTGCATCATTTGCATTACCTCTTATAACCTCTATTTTATTGGCTCTTAAATATCTCAGGGGCCTAAAAAATTTTAAACCAGGTGTGGTATTCCACACTTAAGGGGAAGGGAGCATGGAAGTTTCACAGATGCTCATGGTCAAAAGGAACAGCAAAAGTCAGAGGGTTCAAAAAAGCTTATAAGGCTTTTTTTAATAAATAATACACTTTGCATGGAAATTCATATGTTAGTCCCTTATTCCTCATATAAGCACATTAGAGGGGGAGAGTGAACGAGAAGAGAGAGAGGGAGATAAATTAAAGATAGGGAGAAAATAAAGGAAGAAAGGAAGAAAGAGAAATCACTAATCCTGGCACCAGCATTGAACCACATGGGGTGTCTGGGGTCCTTGCTCACACATGCCTCCAGGCTTCATGAGGGTAAAGATGAGTTTTCCCTGGCCTGGAGCTCAGGTTCTCACTTTCTATGTAAATTTGTTATTGTGCATAGACTGTTCTTGTAGACCTTTCTGGAAATGGGTTGGAGGCCATTGTGGTTCTCTGGTGATCTTGGCCCCACAATCAGTTCATGTTCATTTCTCAACCTCATTCCTCTGCTTTCACAGCCTTGTGTTGGGCTTATCTCCAGGAACCAGAACAGGATTCCTTGTCCCAGAAAAGTGCTGCTTACCTCTGTATGGCCTCCGGTCACATCCCAACCCTTTGCCCCCTGAGTTACCTCTTATTTGTCTCAATACGCAAAAAAAACTAAAAATCCACTTAAATCCCAAATCTCATATTGCTAATGGGAAGTGTTGTAAGGATTTCTCTAATCATTCATCTGTAGGTGCAATAGACTGTGGTCATTCTGTAGTCATAGAGACAGATACCAGTGAATGGATATAAAAACAATACTAGTGAACAAAATGCCTGAAATATGCCCTACTAATATACCCTAATATGATACCATTTCATGACCAAAGGGTATTCTGAGCTCCAAACAGGAAAGTGTGTTGGATCTAAAGATAAGATGTGGAAAGGATGACTCTGAGGGGACTAAAGTGGAATGGAGAGTCAGGAAAATACATGTTGCCTTATTCTGATACATATTTTTTGAGTTTCTGACTAGTTGGGCAGCTACATCTATGGTTTTGATGTTTTTTTTTCTCTCAGTTTAGAGGAAAATACAGGTAATAAAACCCTGTGTAGTCTCTTGAGGGAATACATTCTAATCACAGATCAGTATAGTATTTGAATACAAACAGCTATTTAGCTAATGTACAGAAATAAAGAGAGCTGTTCAGATGTTTGAAATAGGAAAAATATTATATATATATATGTGTGTGTGTGTGTGTGTGTGTGTGTGTGTGTGTGTGTGTGCATGTGTGTGTTTGTGTGTGTGTGTTTCTTTAAGCAATAAGTGATCCATCTGTCTTAATTACTCTCTAATGAATTTCTTGCTCAAATCTACTGCTTTGGTAGTATGTTACTTGCTCATCAGCCAGTTCTGAATTCCAGTTCAGAAGGAGCTGTAAGCTCTCCCAGTGATATAGTGGTATGTCTATGCTGTAGTTTATGTGTCAACATTCAGTGAATCACATATATTGTGCATATGTAAACATGAATTTCCAGTGCAAATGAGCTGCAGGGCCTTGAACACTGAAAAGGTGATTGAAGAACAAGAAAATTTTCAGCACCAGAGTTTTACTTTTCAGTCTGCAACATCAAAGCCATAACCATGGCAAGACTCATAATTCAAGGATATTTGCTTTGAGAGCCTGAATTTCACCTGATATATTAAATAGATTCTGTGAAAATGCCCACAAGGTTCATTGATACCACACTTCTGCTGGGTGGAGGATTTTATTATTTTCTTCTGGGCAAACCCAGTATCCATCACCTCTGGTTTTTTAATCATTAGAGGAATGGACTGATGGGAGGAATAGATTGTGGATATTCTGGGATTCTAAACAATCTAATGACACTTTACGAGGATACTTCAGTCTTGCATGACAAGGGTTCAACATTCATGTAAGGAAGGCAGACATACAGTCAAATGTGTGGTATGTGTCAGCACATATTTAGATCTTCCTGCAATGCAGTAATAAACAAGACCATAATTTACAGTATTTAAAGGGAAAACAGAACACATACAATATCCTGCATTAAGAAATATGAAAGTAGAAAGCAAAACTATGTCATAACACAGACTTTAAACCCACCCTCCCCACCTTTGCTGCACTTAGATTTTAAGGGTATAAAAATCTAGGGGTTCCTTTGTTTGAGGTCCCTTCAAAAAGGCACTCAGCTCAAGCTGATATTTTGTTATTTTTTATCTATCTAGTTATTGCACCACAATCAAATTATTTAAAGGATATGGATATCTTAGACTCTGCTATGGGAAACCTGGGGTCAGATTGTCAAGGAAACTTATCACGACCGTGTGAGTGTGGGGTGTGTAGTGGCAGAGGGGCTTCAGTCCCTGCTCAGGTGGTACAAAAGTGACCGCCAGAGTTGGTCCTGGATGGTCAAACAGGGGAGTTTCCCTAAAAAAAAATAATTTTTGTGTAACAAGGTTTATATATTTGTTGGAATTTTTTAAGACTAATTTATCTTCAGGATTAATTTAAAATTTTTTCAGGATCACAGAATAACATAAAGAAGCACAGAATCACTGAGGTTTGAAAGAATTTCTGAAGTCTGACTAGTCCAACTTTCTCTTAACAAAGCTGAGACAGTCAGAACAGATTTTTGAGGGCCATACCCAGACAGATTTGGAACATTTCTAAGGCTGAAGACTCTATAGCCTCTCTGTGCAACCTGTGCAAGTGTTTGATTACCTTCCAGTAAAAACAAAACATAAAACAAAACAAAGCAAAACAAAAAACCAAAACCAAAATCTAAACCAAACCACCACCACCAACAACAACAAAAAAACCTTCAAAAAAAAAACCCCAAAAAATTAAAACCCCTAAAAAACCCCCCCAAAAAACCAACCCCCCCAAACCCCCCCCCCCAAAAAAAAAAACCCAAAATAAGAAATAAAACCAACCAACCAAACGAAAACAAACAGAAGGGAATGCAACCAAGGAAGCTGATGGACTTCTGTGTCACAAGGTTCCACCACAGTCATTCGACACCCAGCTTGTACTGTTGCATAGGTTTAGTTGGTGCCTGGTTTTTATCTATTAATTAAATTTATAAAAACTGCCTAATTTGGATTGAAGGGTGAGGCTTAAAATTCCTAAATGGTAATTTGTTGCTAACTTTAAAAAAATATATATATATGTGGTATCATTAAAGAAGCAGAATGAAATATGAAAGAGAAAGAAATACTTTAGCCAGAAAGATAAAAATCAGTTCTTATACAAATCAGAGATATCCTGAAACTTTAAGGATTGGAATCTGACCTAATTTTGTTATTTTAAGAGCCACTTGAGTTGGGTTTGTGTGGCTAGGTTCTGGTACTAAGTGGGCTATAGGTTGTATCTCTGAAAATCTGCCAGAAGTTTCACACAGATCCAACAAGGACAATGCCAGCTGGCCAAGGCTGAGGACATCAGAAATAGTGATACTGACTCTGTGAGAACATATTTAGGCAGGGGGGACAAAAACCAAAATTTTTACACAGAAGTAATTGCAGCCACAAAATGGAGGAGAGAGAATATATAAGAGAAAGAATTGTGCAAACCCCAAGGTCAGGGGAGGAGGAAGGGCTTTTAGGATTTGTTTTACTTGTTATTGTCCCGTTCTGATTTTGATTGGTTAAATTTCCCCATTTCAAATCTGTTTTTCCCATGACAGTAAGTGAGCTCTCCCTGCACTTCATAGAGGTTTTGTTATATTTTCTCTCCCCTGTCCAGCTGAAGAGGAGAATGAGAGGGCAGCTTTGGTCAGCACTTAGCATTCAGCCATGGTCAAAGCACCACACCATTTTAGTAATTTAATTTCATTTAGTAAATAAAATCAGGAAAAAAATCAATTTTAAAATCAGCATTATTTTCTTGCAATTAAAAAGTCATTGTGTATTGACAAAAGTTTAAAGTAAGTGTTTGAGGGTTTTATTTCTGTAAGTGAAAGACTCAAGGTTTAATGACTCTTTTATTATCTGTCATATGATTTTCATATGTCTGGGATGTCATTACAGAACCTGTGGATATGTTATTCTTATTTTGGATTTTTGGTGATCACTAATATAATCTTAGGATTTTCAGAAATCATGATTTATTTTATGAAGAAACCGAACATTAGTTCTACATAGTATATGAAGGTTTATACTTGGAAACAAGAAAGTTATTGAAATTCAAGTATAAGGATTTTATTTTCTTTTATTTGACAGTAGAAACATATTTTCCCCCACCCCTCAATTGCCTTTTATTTAAATGCATTTTGTATGACACTTTTGAAAAGTACTCTGCATTCGGCTGTCTAGTTGAAACTGAAATGACATAATTTCATGTTACATTTTCACTGTACTATGTGTGACATTTTTGCACTAGAAATGCATCACGCTTGAAAACAAGGTAAGAATGCTGAGAAAAAAAATTCACCTTCACACAGGCTTCTTTCTTATAAAAGAAAGGAAAAGAATTTTTACCCATGTAAACCTGAGTTCTGTGTGTGGTCTAGAAATAAGTATCCTTTGTATGCAATCTCAATATATAACACTTTCAAAATATGAAATTACAACCAGATAGATAAATCTTAGATTATTCTCTTCTTTCAGCAGAAACTTATTTGTGAAATACGTATGGTTTCTATGCTCACCTTTAAAATTTTAGGGGTTCAGAAACTGCAAACATTTCTAGAAAGAAAAGAAGTCTAAAAAGAAATGTGAAGAAGGGAATAGAAGGCACTTAGACTATTGTACCTCAGTACCAGTCCCTATCTAAATATCTGCTCTGTTTGCTTATTTTTATTTCTTTCTTCCTTCTGATATTAAAAGGGACTGGTTACAATAAAGCTTAAAAAAAAGGAAAGAAAATCCTGTGCTACCAGAAGCTACACCTCTTTCGTATTCTCTTTCCTATAAACCCGACATTTTTACTACAATGAAATGTTACCTTCCCTCTTCTGGTTCAGTTTGTCAGGGAATAATTAGCCAGGTGCAAAGAGACTCTGCCAGCAGAACTTAAGGATATAACAATTATTAGCTGCCTACCATGCACAAAAGACTGATCATTCTTGTGCCCAAAGGTACCTAAAGATCATTCTCAGCCATGCAGACATCAGTTGCTGAAATTATTCCTACTGCAGTTGAGTTGCCATCTATAGAGATATCAGTGGTAATATTTATAGCACAGGCCTGGAGATGCTTCAGCCACACAGCTAGACCCCAACTAGCCACCCCTGTTCTGTTTTGGTTTTCCAGTAGATTATACATTTTCCTATATGGGTGCTTCTCTCTGGAATCCTTGAGCTAATAACTGTCTATCTCTCTCAACACTCCTAAGCTTACCCATAAGTTTACCTTTCTTATCCTTCTGCATTCTTTCCCATAGCTTTCTGTCACAGGTCTGCCTTTTTTTTTCCTAAATTGGAACAAAAGTAATTCTGCAGAGCTACATCTGCACTGGTCCTTAAACCCCCTGGGGCACCCAGAACATGTTGCTTCAGAGGCAGGGGACTTAGAGCAGAGCTTGTAGAGACAGAGAGTGTTACTGTGCTAGATAGAAAACAGAAAGCATCCACTCTAGTTTATGCACCTATGCACGTGTGTTTGCATATATGAAGAGCAGATACATTGGTACTTCCTCTGGGAAAGACTAAATGCACTCTGACTGAGATAGACAAGTTTTCCTATTTCTTGTACAAATGCTAATGGCAATAGCACCAAGCTTCCATCTTACAAAGGCTTCAGGACTGCAGGTGCATACTCTACTTTATGAGAATACCTCTACTAGATTGTGTACCACTGCTCTGAGGGACCCAGCCTTCAGCTGAATCTAGGGAAGTCTAAGGTGAAGGAAACTGTGTGTAAAAATTTAAAAGAGCAGTATTGTAAATGCAGGTGAACCCAATGGGAAGAAATGACGATGTCTGACTCAATTCAGAAGGCTGAATAATTTCCTTATTATAACTATGCTAAAATACATTAATATGCTATATAAAAGGACGATACTAAAACTACATACTACTTTCTCTAACTCTAACTCTCCCACACATCATGGCCCTCTCGCATGAATCCAGGCACAGGTGGATTGGACTGGCCATCAGGCTCAAACAATCCTCACCAGAATCCAATCAAGCACTCACTCCAAGTAAACAATTCTCCAAACACATTCCACATAGGAAAAACAAGGAGCAGAAATAGAAATTATTTTCTCTTCCATTTCTCTCGGTGCACCTCTATGAAAAATCCTGAGAGGGAGAGAAATGTGCTTGCCACAGAGCAGTGTCCACATTTTTCATTCACATAACTCTTGTCACATATCCAAGACTTCAAAAAAATTATACTTAAACAGCAGGGATCCAAATTACAGTGTGATAGGATCCTCTAGAGGATGATTCAGAGCATCTGCCTTATCTTGGTCTGAGATTTAACAACTGCAGTGTTTGTAGTTACCTTTCTTGGATTTGGTGAGGGAAGAAGAAGAATGAAATGGAGGAGGATTTTGTACACATCAGTTATGTAGGTTCTACAAGTAAATCTGGCATGTTGTGTATTAATCCTGCTGAAGATATACTAGTAATTTTGTAACTTGTTTTCATTTTTCTCTCATGTGTCTTTTGAGTCTCTTTTCCTTAAGACTAGAAATGACAAGTGAATCTCGCACTGTGTTAATAACTTTGGCACTGTTTTCCTTCACAATCACCACATCCACAAACAAGAAAATAATAAAGTACATAATTTTAAAAGTTTAAAAAGTTTCCTGACTCATGAAAATCCATATTTGTTTCAGCATCATTTCTTCCTCTTCAGAGATGTTTTTCCTTGCAGATGTAAAGTATGTTTTAAATAACACGAGAAACATGAGATAAAATATGGCTGTCATAAATGGAAAAGGTATATTTTTGATTATAAATGGGGGAATTCACTGTTTTCTAATCACAAACCCTCGTGAAAGAACCAAAATCCTGTATTACACTGGTAATAGATTTTTATGTGTGAAGCTCTGTTCTGATGGATCTAAATTTCTGTCAGTCATATAAGGCCTATGGGGTCTATAGTGTATACATGGTAACATTTTCTGAGTATTAATTCTGTTCTACATACTTCTTCCAGTGCTCGTTCCACTGGCTGCTTTATTGAATTGGTATTGTTTGAATAAGCATTTTAAATACTATATATATATATATATATATATATATATATAATTTTTGTTTGGAACATGGCAATATTTTGTATTACTAAAAAATTTCCCAAGAGGACCAGTGTTCTAAGATTGAAAATCACTCTTCAGTTCCCTCAGCTTCCAGAAGATTAAAAAAAGGGGATTCACATAGCTTATAGGTTTCCTCTTCTTTTGACACTTCAGTTCATATTGTTGTTATACATATTACATATATATTTATATGTATATATAGTATATATTTTGATGCTGCAGTACATTCTTCACATCTGTATCTTCATGTACCCTAAGGGATTTAAAATCCTCTTTCACATTTCTAGTGGTTTTCCCACCAATCTAATTTTATAAATATAGTCACTCATCCCCTTCACTCCATTTTTATTTGGTACATGTTCCCTCATGTGATCCCTTCTCCTTCATAATACTCCTGTAAGGCATAAATTACATCACACATTAACAGTCATTTTTCAATAGTTCATCCAAGTTTTCTAATTACTTCTATCCTAATATATCCTCAAGTCATTGGGGGGTTTATACATTGTTTTTGTAAACTTTGCATTTTTAATTCCAAATTTTATTTAATTTTGATGGATAAATGAAGACAAGAAATATAGGCTTTTCCAACTTTTTTTGTTGTTTTGGGGTTTTTTTTTGGCAATAGTACGAGTACATCACAAGTAACAAGACAAAGAGTTCATAGTATTAACTTTTAAGAAGCACAAGGTGAAAAACTATGGTAGATATATTCCACAGTAGCATTGTTTCTTGTTTCTGAATTTTCACAACAATTTTATGTTTTGAAATATAAACTTCAGACTTTTAAAAATATATATTTATAAAGTCCTTCTCTGCATAGTATCTTAGGTAGGCACGAAGCATATTTACAAAATAAAATTCTTGCAAAAACATGTAATAAAAATAGTTGAGAATTTTCAGGACTAAGAAACTCTGCAGCTCGTTCATAATTGGAGGGTTTCACTGAACTCGGTATGACATTTTCAATTTCACCCCAAATTTGTTGCTACTTCATTTCAATACATTCAAGTGGTATGTTTGCTACATCTCTTAATAAACACATATCACTAGTACACATGTACAATCAGTTAGAAAACTTGTTGTCTGTGTAATATAATCCTGTTCTGTATTCATTGCATGAGTATTTATAACCAAAACTAGAACTGCCAAAAAGGATTTCACAGTGCTGCAAAGGGCATCATGAATTATTTACAGTAAATCAAATTTTATAACCCTTCTCAATCTTTCATAAACTGTATCTTTGCATTTTATTTGATATTTTATCCAGAGACTTAAAGCCTCATAAGTCAAGGAAATCTCTTAAATTCCTGAGAGATTTGTAGGAGCATATGAAGAAACAGTTCTTATGGTACCTTCTGCATTTGATGTAGCTGTAAGACTATTGATATCCTGTAAGCTTTCAATATTTTAGAGAAAAGGATCAAGATTTTCTGAAATGCTCAACATCCTCAGCATTCTTTTATTCATTTTATTCATGAATTAGGGCTACTGGAATTTGTTTGGAACTGTTAAAAACTTTTCTCAAACTCAGTCTTTGACTTGGGCTTATCATCCTCAGTTTTGCAGAGAGCCAAATTTACAATAACTCTTTAAGTGTATGAGAGTCAAAATGTAGGTTATAGATGAGGAATGAGAAAATGTCCTCAAAAGTGCTACTGGACACTGGAAGAAAGAGGAAAGCTCAAAGAGGAAATTCAAGAAGCAGATCCTTGAGCATCATCTTTGCAAATAAGTGCCTAGAGAGGTTTATCAATGGAGTTAACTTTGGGGAACATCAGTAGGTGACTTCATTGAAACTGCAGATGTAGTTCAAAGGTTAGGGTGTTGGGTTTGGCAGCCAAGGACATAACAAGGAAAAGCAGTCCCTGGAAGGAAAAATTACGTTTAAGAAAGCAGGAAGTCATTTGTCTGAACTTTCTGTTCTCTTAGGACACATTTGGCTACTTCAACAAGCACAGTTACAGGAACTAGTGTGAATTAGTGAACCACAGAATTAGTGTGGTACTCACCCTGTCCATGCTCAAGGAGCATCTAGACAATGCCTAGTCATACACTTTTGTGTTAGGTACTTCTATGAGAAGCATGGATTTAGACTCAATTATCCTTATGGGACTCATTCAGCTTGATACATTCTATGATTCTATGACCAAAAATTACCTCTGAGTTATAAATATACTTAAAGAAACCCCATACATTTACACTGTCATCAGGAAAATATAAAAAAGCCATAGGAAAGCTGATAGCAAAGTATTTTATTGACAAAAGAGCATGAAGAAGCAATTGTTTCCTTCTAGCTCTGACTGAGAGCTGTAAGAGACCATTTTCAAGATGTGCCCACAAATGTTTTCATCTTCACATCCCTACAGGTTCCTCTTTGCTCAGAGCCAATTAAGCTTCTCACTTAACAAGGCACATCCTGGAGTTATTGTATCTGTAATGATTCCCATGGTTTTCTGAAGAGAATTTAATGCCAAAAATTATGGACTATTTGTTACTTTGCCTTCCACTACATTTAAAACCTGCATTTTATGTTTTATTTGTTTAAATCTGTTTTCCCCTACACATATAAGCATATTCTTTTAGGAAATACAAAATAATGTGAGATTTTAAAAAAAATTCAGTCATATTGTTTTTCTGTATCTTATTTGAAATTGATGAGTCCTATAACCTCTTGATAGCTCCTGAAATTAATAATGCATGAGAAATGTCTTACATGTGACGTGACAAAACATTCAGCAAAGACAAATGCTTACATGGAAAGTTACTAAGAGTTTATGTTGCAATGATAATCAGATTAGGTTTGTACTAATACTTTCAATATTTAGTTATAAAACAGAGTCAGATTTATGCAATTGTCTATGAATGCTTGCATTTAAGTTTTTGCTGAGTGTTTAATTTTATTCTTTCATTTTTTGAACAGAATTTGAAGATGACAATCTTACATACTGTAACATATAGGATTAGGAAATAATATGGGGCGCTTCTAAATTATTTTATGAAAAATCTTATTGAACTTAGAGATATTGGATGATGAAATGTCCTAACTGCTGATACAATAACATTTACTCTTCTGTTAATACACTTATTGGGTTAATTACATTCTTTCTGAAATGAATTGTTATTTTTTGCAGGGATCGCAGCAAAAGACCGTGAGCCTTTACCCAAAAATTGTTGGAATTTACTCAAATGATTATTATCTCAAAGATCACCTAAGAACGTAATGTATATTACTTTTAAGTAATAATTTTACATTCTCATTTTCACTGAAAAATACAGGAGAAAGAATTCCAGGGCAAATTATGGCATATGTGATATTGTCAAAATTTCTCACACCCACCTTACTACAACCCCCTTTCAGGTGATTACAGAAAACATTATGGTCCCCTCTGGGCCTCCTTTTCATCATTTCCATCAGCCACTCTATGACTTGGTCTCCAGACTCTTCACCAGCCTTCTCTGAAAACCCTTCTCTCCGGCACCTCAATATTTTCTTGTAGTGAGGGGTGTGAAAGATTGAAAGAATTGATTAATGACTCAAAAAAATCACCCAGGATAAGAGGCAGATACTGGGAAGTGGGATAGTGCTTTTTATCATACCAGCTGTCCTCCCTTACACCCCCGCCCCTCCCTGGGGAGGGACATAGTCACACACAGGCCTGAGGGTTTTCATCCCTTCTGACAGGACATGCTCAGCTGCACTCCAAGAGAGGCGATTGTCATGTCTTAGAGGATGTCATAAACCATCAAAGATGCCCAAAGAGCCCCTAGACTAATTTCTGAGATCTTCCACCAGAGGACTGAAAGCTCTCCCCTGGGTGTTCCCACTCAGTTGGAACATTTATTAACCCATTGATCTTTGGATTTCATGGCCTTTCACCCACCCCCAATGATTCAAGACTGTGACCGTCACTTCAAACAACAGACATCTAAATAAACAATCAAGCCTCCTCCGGGGAGCCATTGGTGGTCTCAATACCACTACCTTTCCCTCCCTCCCTCCCTCCCTTCCACATTTTCTTAAGTAATATATTTATTCTTTCACATTACTGAATTGCTGTAGATAACAATAATAAAAAAAATGCTCACTTCCCTGCCCTCTGGGGCAGGTCATAGCAAGGTGCTCCAAAAACTGAACACACAGGACTTGAGGTGTGGCCTCGCCAGTGCTGAATACAGGGGTACAAACACTGTCCTGGTCCTGCTGGCCATGCCATTACTGACACGAGCCAATATGCCATTGGCCTTCTTGGCCACTTGGGCACACGCTGGCTCATGTTCAGCCAGCTGTCAGCCAGCAGCTCTGGGTTGTTTTCCAGCCGTTCTTTCTCCAGTCTGCAGCACTGCATGTGGTTGTTGTGACCCACGTGCAAGACTCAGCACTCTGCCTTGTGGAACTTCATACATTTGGGCTGAGCTCACAGATCCAGCCTCTCCAGATCCTTCTGTAGGTCCTTCCTACCCGTAAGAAGACCAAAACTCCTTTCCAACTTAGTGTTGTCTGCAAACTTACTGCAAGTACTCTCAATCCTCCTGCCCAGATAATTTATGAAGATATGTAGCAGGACTGGCTTCAGTACTGAGCCCTGAAAAACACCGCTTGTGATTAGTTACCAACTGGATTTAATTCCATTCACCACTACTCTGTGGGCCTGGACATCCAGACAGTTTTTATCCAAGGAACAGTGCACCCATCCAAGCCACAAGCAGCCAGGTTTTCTAGGACAATTCTGTGGGAAAAATGTTGTTAAAATCTTTACTAAAGAAGAAACATTCATATGAGTTCCACAAGCCACACAATATGCTAAGAAAAATAGAATGCAACTATTTCTTTGTTGTTTTGCTTAATTTTAGTCATAGAACCGAGTCTAATTTACATATTGTTCAATAAACAATATTCAAAGATGACCTAAGATTTAAAAAGTATTTTGCAATTTTGGTTTGTTTAGCAATTTTGGTTTTCATTTATACTTCAGATACTATGGCATAATTAGCATGTTAATGAGAAAATAATTTGCTTTGGTTAGTTTTATCTTTACACTTAAGAGAGAAATATCTTTGGTGAGACACATTCATCAATAACAGATTTACAATTTTATTTAACATAAAGAAATTGCTTGAGCCAGTCATTTGTGTGACTGAAAAGACTCAAACAGTTTGGCTGCTAGAAGTTTTATGTCACATATATTTCAGCAATGAAGTAGCAGGGAAATATCTGCTTTAGACTTGACTCTCATTTGAATGAAAATGATGTTAAATGGTTGTAATCTGAGATTGACTGTAAATGAACAGTAATGTTTCTGAGTACCTCACCTGACATATTTTGTTTACAGTGTTCCCTTAAAAATGCTGAATAGTTGCCATGGAAATAAAGCATAAGTAATTTTCATAAGAAAACAAAAAACATTAATTTTATTTTATTAATTGTTTTATATTTGAGTAAAAATGTTGCATTTTTATGCACAAAGATACTTTCAGAACACAATGTTAGTATGTGACATTGTATGTTAGGAAGGATTGTCAATTACTGAAATTTTTGTGGTATTTCTATTTTTGTATCACAGAATGGAGTGCTAACATTCATCAATTTCACCTATGTGCAATTGGAAACTTGTTTTAAAAATATATTATTCAAGCATCTTAGGAAAAATAGTCAGGCATTGAGTCTACTGAAGAGCAGTAAATAGTGCACCACGCAGAAATAAAATACAGAGAAAATAAATTATGTTAGAAGCCTTGAATGGTGTTAAATGAAAAATTGGCAAAATCTCATCATCTATGGAAATAATAAAAATAAGGGTAGAATATATACATATATAACAATTTATGAAGTCAAAATGCCAACTCAACTTCTTATTAACAGCAAGATTTTGGAATTATTTTATGTGTTCCCCATAAGACAGTGAAACAAATAAATATCCAGGGATAAAGATTAGTTCAATATTTCATAAGAGATTCTGCACTTTTACAGAATCTTGCCTGAATCACTGAAGGATTGAGTAGAGAGAGATGTTAAACAGTTCAGGATAAAGTCTAGTTCTGGACTGAATTTACACAAATACAGGTTCACTACTATGTGTATGCATTACTTTTATTCATTTAGTACAGTCAGAATATTATAAAGTGATACCAATAGATTTTTAAATATGTTGAAGTTGTTAGAATATTAAAATACTAGGACTTTCAGCAGAGTTTTAAGTCTCCACATCTGCTTTAAAAGTTATCTGTACAATACAGTGCACTCCAGGATCCTGGCTTTTTGGTCAGCCCAGTGATTCCTAATAAATAAACTCTGCATTCAAGAACTTGTTTTCAGGAACTGTGGGAGGGGTAGTTGAAAATCTTGTCTCACTCTGATATCCAGAGACAGAAACAGCAAAGTAGCAAAGCTCTAATTTCTAGTGATTCATCTAGAACTTAATTATAAAAGGAAAATTATAAAAGAAAATATTCCACTGCAATTTCTTGCTCTATCAGTTGCAATACAGTCTTGTATGAATCAAGTATAATATTTTTAACATCTGAGTGGAATACATAAAACCTTTGTTGCGTGATTCAAATAATATAAACCATGTTTACATACTGTCACTAAATTTTAGGAAAAGAGAAACCATAAAATAGAGATTTGATGAAGAACAACAGTCAAAAATTCTTAGATAAGCCAAATAAAAATTCTGGTCATTGTTAATTTAACTCACAACATAGTTTCCTTCAGAAGGCTTCCCAATTCTCTTTATTTTGACACCTGTTCCTTTGCACTTCTTTATATCTGGCAGAGTCAAACAGTCATGAAAGCAATCATGCTATGCAGCAAAATTTCTGCCTCTCTCAGATAATTTGTGGTGACCAGTACTTAGTTGCAAATTCTTCCCTGTAAATTTAGTTATTGTTAATAATAATTTTTCCATTTAATATTTTATAATATATTTTAGCTCAAATTTTTCAATTTATTGCATGGAGAAGCATTAATTTGTATCAAAATTGCCAGTTTGGGAGAATCAGATTTAGAGACTATTATACAGTCTGTAAATAAATTCAGAAAGTTAATTTTAAAATGCCCTGAAAATGTTCTGACACATTGTAGGTAATATAATTATTAGCTTAGGTTTCATATAAGGGAATAGAATCAAATTTTCACTTCACCAAATCGCTCACACAGAAAACAACTGTTGTTTTTTTTTAATTTTTAAAACATTTTTTATGAACACATATTAGATTTATCATTTTATTCTGTCTTAATTTATTGGACCAACAGTCTTTCAGAATAAAAAATTCACCTAGCACAGACTGGACATTATCAAGACATTTTATTGAAGAAATTGTTTGGTTAAGAGATCAAATAATGTCATAGTTTTAGAGAACAAAAGAATTACTTCCACAATCAGATAATCTTGGTAGAATGAAAGAAAGAAGAAAATATACTCAAGTAGTATTTTTCATTAAAATTTTTCTGTATTTAATTTCTTAAGAATCCCAAGATACAATTATTTTCTTAGATTGAAATATTCTTTCACATTTGACTCCTCATATCTTAATTATTGCAGCATGGTATAGCGTATATAGCATTTTTCTGAATATCTAAATTTTAATATGTAACACTAAAAGCATACTTTCTTTGCATAGTAATTTCATTTTATCAACTTTTTTTTTTTTGTTTGATAATTCAATAACTCAATGACAGACAAGCCTGTGTCATGTAATTTTTTATAAATTCGCTTGGGGCATCAACCACTTCTCTAGGAATCCTTTTCCAGGGTTTGATCACCCTCTTGGTATGGAAATGCCTCCTAATGTCCAGTTTGAATCTCCCCTGGTGCAGTTTTGAACCATTCCCACCTGTCTTATCGCTGGAACCCAGAGACTCCATTCCCCCCCACCTCAGGAATGTGTAGAAAGCAATGAGGTTGCTCCTCAGCATCCTTTCCAGCAAACTAGACAAGCCTCAAGTTCTCAGCTTCTCCTCACAGGACATTCCTTTCAGCCCTTTTATCAGCTTTCACAGTAGTCAATAACATGGTAATCAAGTCAGCCATTTGGGTATTTCAAATAATGTTTCTGGATGGTCTTAATAGTGAAACATAAATTGACAACTATAGGACCTGCATAACTAGTTGTGTAAACACTAGTCCAGTTTACTCTTTTTCAGTCCTGCTTTTTCAGCACTAAGGAATAAGCTGTTTTAGTAATAAAACAGACACACAAATTAGCAGCAGATCACAAATTGTATGATAGCCTCACATAGTGATCTCAGCTGGAACTTTTACATGATAATAAAATTGACCAACTAATCCAGGAGTGTCAGGTTAAGTTATTCAGTGATAACAGCAACACACAGATGAGGTCACAGCAAGGTTGAAATTTGATTTTTTACTAAACTACATTTATCTCCTTGAGATTCCAGAGCTGCATATGAATATTCATATCCTTGAAGGCATCATCTGCATTAACAATGCACAAATCTGTATTAAAGATGTAGACCACAAGTAGCAGACAGTGATTTTTAGAGTTAGCAAGAAAGAGATAAATGAGTCATAGAAACATCAGAACAAATGGAAATGAGCAGAGAGTATGCGCAAGACTTAAAAATAATAGTAGAAGAAATTTTTTTTTATTCTTTTTAAGAAGTAATATTGATATTTCTGGAAAAAATAAATATAAAAAAATAATAAACTCCAAAAATAATGGGACCAACACTGGAGTTAACTCTCCTTTTTGAAAGACTGCTATTATGAATAGCTAATGGAATTCTTTACTGTTTAGCCTTTTAGGCACTAAGATGGAGGTGATAAGTTTTCAGTAAACATTAGCAGGGCTCCGATAATGGACCAAAATGGTAGAACTGTGATGTGTAGTTACAAGAGTGCTTTGGGATGGTGTCCTAGTATAATTATGTCCAAGTGCACACCTGTGCACACAGCAGCCAATAACATCCATTCCTGCAGCTCTGTTTTAGAGGACTCCCTAAGCTGATTTGAGGAATTCATCAAAGATTTGGATTTGCAAATACCATGGCACATCCCTGTGCTGAAGTAGATCCTATATACAGAAGAAGTGTTTTAGCAAATCGTGACACAAGAATGAGGACTATTTTAACTCATCTTTTCTACAGATTACCACAGCTATATGATAATCACTGAGTTTTACCATCACTGAATGCCTACTTCTAGATATGGTATGAAAACAAATCTTTTTCTTTCTTATTTATTTTTTTCTGGCATATTTGATGAGCGAATGTTTTGAAAAGTGTCTGAAAACTGCATAAAAGAATTCCTGAGTTCTGTAAATATCTTGTGAACAAATCAATTCTAATTTTTCAATTTTTATTATTATTATTATTAAATTAAAACTGAGTTACACAGATTGTTAAGTAGACCTTCCTGTGCCTTTTGCTTATGGACTTCACCTCACATACACATGAAAAACAAGCCCCAAAATAAACAAGAAAATTGACAGCTATTTTTCATTTAAAACACAAACTAAGTTAACAGATCAAATTCAAACTAATAGCAGAAGTGACATAAAAGAACTTATAAAGAAATTTATCGGAGTTACACTGGAAGTCAGTTTGTGTTTCTGCTTTTAGAATACAGTTTTGGCAAATGCTAAGACCTTTTTCTTTCTCTTTCTCTTTTTGCTTGGCATGACCCTGTCCTGTAGCATTTTATTTCACTAAGCATACAATTTCTCTGAACTGCTGCTTACCTTTACCAGAAAATACTGCTACTACCATTGCATCAAACCACACAAGTATAAAAGAAACCCCACTTTCTCCTCAAGTAAATGCCTTTTAAAATGTGATAGCAGGCAGTACATATCCTTCAAATATGTAGGAAACATCTGTTGATGCTGTAGACACAGTGGAAATTTTCAAAACTACATATTAGTTTTGGAAGTGAAAATACGACTTATATTTGCACGTGTAAGCCTTAGATAAAGCCATGATAGCACAAAAGTAGTCAGCTCTTTGAACTTATTAAGAAAATATCTGCCACTTTTTATACCAAAATTAACACAGTAAGATCCTGACATTCACATCTCTGGAAATACCAAGATTTGCATATTTATTGATAATATGCATATTTTCTGTAATGTATTCCTGAAGACTATAAAGTGGCTGCAAAGACACTCTTCTATTGAATTTATGGGAGGCTGTAGAAAGACATGCTGGGAATGGGAAGAGACTGCAGTGAGAATATGTGCAAGTAATATATGATGCTTAGCTCTAAGCTAAAGGACCATTTTCAGCTGGCTAAATAGTTTTACCTGGCCTAAGCAATGAGTGGTGCCTTAAATCTGTAGTTTTATGCAAACATGGACAGTTCATCTGATTCCCAATTACTTGTTTTGGCACCTAAGACTAGGGATAATGAATAACACACAGGCTGGCTAAATATTGGCCTCATGTGAGTCCTTGGCAGATACATTTTTTTTCTGTTGTCACTTATGAGGTTGTGTATGCTAAGAGGCAGCTGAGGGGAAGGATGCATTATCTATTCCTTAAGTTAATAAAACTAAAATTTTTTGTTAAATAAATTTTTGTATCCTTCAGCTCAAAGGTTGGGGTTTTTTTTCCAAGCTTTTTTTCTTCGTAGATTCAACTCACACTTCTTGTATTGAATAACGTAATACAATATATATATAAAAAAAACTACTAAAATGAAACAAATGCACTTTCAATTTTTTTAAGGACTTGGCCATTCCTGAAAAGATCTTTATTAATGCTTTATTAATATATTAGCTTCTTCAGCAGAATAAATAATAAAGTTCATTTAATAAGGGAAGTGTTGACACTGATGATATAATTTCATTAAATCTTAAACAATGCTTTATTGTTTTCCATAAAAAAACCCACAGTTTTGACCTCCTACGTATTCTTTTAAAAATTTAGATGTTAATTAAACAACATGTGGAAAATACTCAAAGACATTATTTTACAGAAGCTTGGAGGGAACCAGTAAACCCATTTCAGTCTAAAGCACCATCCAGGGAACTGAAAAAAGTGTGTGTCAGGATGTTTAATATTATAGCCTAGGGGGACATAACACTTGCTATATGTGGGAAGTAAACAGCAGGAACTTTCACTAAAAAATGAGACAGAGGAAAAACTTGTGATCACAGAACGAAAACCATATTGCCAATCCAATATAAATGTAAGAGCTTCTCCACAGCCCAAGCTGTGTCTTTCCCAACTAAACTCTCATATTATCTTTTGTGAAACTTATTTTTTGTTGCAGAGATGGGAAGAACTGAAAAAAAACCCAAAAAATATTGTTATTTTTCCAGAGAGTCTCTTCATGGAAAAACTCTTGTCATGTTTTTCACTTTGACTGAAACAACAGATGATTATCTGACTTATCCTCTACTGTATTACTTAAATTAACAAAGCAGAAAATGGAAAGCTTCAAAAGTTCAAGCCCTCTTCACAAATATAAATCAAAAATACAGTATTATTTGCAGGGTTTTTCAATGATTCCTACCTTAAGAAAAGAGAAATTTTTCAGATGTGATTTCAGGGTATCATCAAATTATATTTATGACTATTCATTATTTTTTAAATTTAATTTTTATATTATCTTATGATTTAACCCTGCAAAAGTGTGGTATCCTCCCACCTGAAACTTACTTTACAAACTAGGTATAATGTTCCAGAAGTCAATTTTCTAACAAATAACTTCACTTCTGTATTTGCATTTTTTCTTTCAGAGAGTTATTAAACTCTTTATTCAGCAAATATTGATGACAATAAGAACGAAAAATTATGTTGGTATCCTTTAATAAATAAGAAGCACCAATTTATAACTAAAGCTTTTCAGCTGAAACAGAACTGCAATTTAGATTTGTGTTTCAAATTGTTGAAAATGCCACAAAATGACAATCCAAGGCAGATCAATATTCCTGATATCAGATATAGTTAAGGAAAAAAGGCTTTGCATTTTCTTAATACAACATTTTATTTTTCTTCAGGAATTTAATTCCCCCATGTTTTAAATAGTGTCAGCAGGGAAAAGCTCGGTCCTATTGTCTGAATAGGTCCAATAGCAGTTCTCAGGCTACTGTTCTCATCAGCCTAAGTAAATTAACTGTAAACAGTTTCAGTGATATGGAGGCTACTAGCCAGTCATGGAAGTTAACAGTAATTTATCTGTGTTATACTCTAATAATCACAATTTCTCAGATCCCTGAAATTACCAATTTTCATTGTAGTAAGAGACAATAGGCTGAAAGAAGACCTTTGTCTCTGGTATGTTTAGATTTCTGAGGTGGCTTCATTATTGCAAGTGATAACAAACAGTGAAAATTAATTAAGTCACCAAATTCAAGGAGATTTGAAAGGGCTTTCATTCTTGAAATCCTTTTTGGTTAATAATGATAAATTTTTAGGTCTGGGTTTTACTGGGTTGTTTTCTGCTGTTTTGTTAGTTTTGTTTGTTTGTTTGAAGGGCTTGGGGTTTTTGTTCATTTGTTTTAGTTTTTTTAATTGTACTTAAAACCAAGGAAGTACCGACGGAAAAAGAATTTTAAAATGTTCTGGGTATAAAACTGTTGGGTAACCGTCCTTAGTGTAATACTGTTGGATGACTTTATGTCAGGACTAAGTTAGAAGGTGTCCTGGGGTGACTTTATGATGCTGAATTGTATCCCCATTCATTTGTTTAGCCCAGAAATAAGTTTTGCCCCTTTAGGAGTGGTTCCAAGAGTGAAAGGGGAGAGAAGAAGTGGCAGTTTGCTTTCAGCAGCTGCGCTCACTCCTCCACATTCTGGCTCCTGGGCTGTGTTGTCTGTAGCACAGACAGCAGGACAGAGCTCTCCTTTGCTTTTGGTTAGGTTTTTGCTAGCTGAGGCAGAGAAGTTCCCTGGACTGTGGCTTTTTAATTTTTATTGGAATTGTTCAAACCTGCTCTGGACTGAAAACCCAGAAAAACACCAGGAGCTCACATCTGTGGCGCACTGGGGCCCAGGAAGCAGCAATTTCCAGCACAGGAGGGACTGATAAGAGACTGAACAAGCTGAGCTGCAGGGACAAGGACTGCATGACAAGGACTTTCTAAATTTGCCATCTCTTCAGAATAATGAGAGGTTTCATTGTTTAATGTTATTCATTTTTTATGCTCGTGAATACTTTACTTGTTAAATAAACAGGGATTTTTTTGCACTTTTCTCCAAGGAAATCTTTTCCCAAACCAGTAGAGGAGGGGCCACATGAACCTGCTTTCTAGAGGGACCACTTTTGCAGTTTTCTCCCAAATTTGCCAGTAAACCAGTACAGGGTCTTGTTAAAAAATATTTTTAGACTTTTAAATTCATCACCTCCTCTGGATATTAGATTCTTTGCCAAGAGTTCAAAACATTGTTGTGATAGTTCCTCTCTTGCAGGTAATAGACTCCCTTTCTGAATCTAGCCTGCTTGTAATGGACATAACAATCCGGCTCATAACATAGATGACCAAATAAAAAACATGACTTTAATGCTTATTAAATTCCCATTAAAACCTGAGGAGAAAATTTTGGTTCCAGTAAAGGCTACTTTCCCATATGGGTGACAGAAAAATCAAGTCAATAAAAATAAATAAGTAAATGAAAGTGAGTTCCATCATTGATACTTTTCAAGTCATAATTCAATATCTAAACTAACAATACTTGTTGCAGCAGCATCTGGCACTACAAAATTGCTAAGTCCTATGACATTTATTTCCATCTAATAATTTGACTGAAAGGTTACATTGACTTGAAGTAGCAGAAAGTGCTCTGCTCATGGTAAAAATATTTCAGGGTTTTTTTTTTTTTCTCCCCAAATATTCACTGACAATCACAACTGGCATTTTCACTTCCCTTGTGAAACTCTTCCAGCTTCCCTTAAAATCATTCATTTTAATGAGCTGGATTTATTCTCCGTGTTTACTCTTCGTCTTTATTGTGATGGATGTTTCTTTGTCTTTTAACTAAGTGCTATAGGAAACTATGTTAGTGTGTAGACTCCCCACTCTATTACTACTGCTTTGATCACAAAGTTTCGACTAATGATGCCAAATACGACACTGTGGATTAGTGTCTGGCTGCACCAAATTGCTTCATTTAGTGTAGGCAGCATAGAATGCTACCAGAATAAATCTAGGATCATTAGTCCAATTGCTCTATAGTAATAACTTTTCAGGCAAGGAACTGGATGTGTCTGCAATCTGAATTAAATGAGCTCCACAGTCTTTAAAATACCAGGCAATACAAGTGAATACACTTTAAAACTGATTTTGTTGATATGTCCACACTTATATGTGAAGACTGGAAATAACATTCAAAGATTTTTGGGTTTTCTTCTCCTAATGATTATATTGTCATATTATTTTCCATATTACTGCAGAAAGATTTTTAATCAGAACAGGAACCAATCAAGGGAAGAAATGCTGTGTAGGCTAATTAATGAAAAGAGAAAGTGAACAAGCTAAAGGCTTATCACTGTATTAGAAACATAAAGGCCTGCAAAGTTTGTATATATATACAGACATATATACACACACACATATACATATATACTTTGTACATTTTATATGCATACCTAATAATCCTTTTTTTGTAACTGAATTGAAAAACAAGGATTTAGCTCCTGTAATGTATTGTGAAATGTCTGACCTCCTAAATGGGTTCAAGTGTAACTTACTGTTTCCTATCACAAGGTCACTGCTGTATTTAAGAGGCTTGAGAAAAAAGATAATTGATTGAGCTGATCTATGTTCCTTGCTCATCTCACTATGCCTATTTCTCATCTGCCCTGGGTTAATCACCAAGTCCACAGCCTGCTGATGTCCTCCATTACATCATAATTAGAATAAGCAGGCAGAGATGGGGAAAGCTGGTGAAATTATTCATATTTTCTTCTGAAGAGCCAGATGTTACTGGATAGATTTAATTTAATTTTATGACAGTTGCAATAGTAGTCTCCATGTGCAGAGAGCTGATAGTGGCATCGATAACAAGGAAAGTGAGCTGTGCTTCTTAGCTAGTTAGCAATGGTTATTCATGGGATAATGTCATGCTATTTGCCAGTTATAGCAGATTGGGGATGGATTTAACATATACATACAAAAAAATACTTAAAATAGAATTCCACATAATCTGAATTATATTTTCTAATGTAAAAGCTTTGTTGTGTGCATCTTATGGATAGTAACAGGTTTGATTTTTTTTGGACAAAAATTTCCTATTTGGTTACATTACCTAAGAGAATTTCTATACCATATTGGTAAAGTTGAGACATTGTTTCTGTTCAATGCTTATGCTTTTAAAACTGATACTGACTGTGATGAATATCTAGAGGAAGATCAAATTTTCTAAAATGCATTTGCACTTTGCATAAACAAAAGTCAATAGTTAACTTTCAAAGATAATAAAATAACAGATATAACAAAACATGGAATGACTGAAATAAATTCTTACCTTTGGGGTAAAAAAAATATTATCTTGTATTTGCATCCTGTTATTTTGCAATTAATTTGAATGTGTATTGTAAAATATTTTTTCATGATTTAACCTTAGGAAACTCTTTGCCTAATATTTACATATTGCAAAAATTGTTACTTACATTCAAATGGAAATAGTGACAGGAAAATAAAAACAAACATCCAACAGAATATCTTCATCCTAAAAAAATTAATACAAAGTTTCTCTGGGAAGATCCCATTGTGGCCTTCCAATATCTTACAGGGGTTTGTAAAGGAAGCAGACAGAATATTTCTGCAGGCAGATAGTGGTAGGGCAAGAAGCAATGGTTTGAAACTGAGAGAGGGCTGGTCTAGATGAGATGTTAGAAAGAAAACCTTTACTGTGAGGGTGGTGAGGTACTGGAACAGGTTGCCTAGTGAAGTTGTAAATATCTTGTCCCTGAAACTGTTTGAGGCTGAATGGGACTCTGAGTGATCTGGTCTAGTGGAAGGTGTCCCTGCCTATGACGCAGGTTCTGGAACTAGATGATCCTTAAGGTCCCTTCCAACACAAGCCTTTCTGAGATTCTGTGACTAGCTCTGGTACAATTATCTCATGTAATCATATCACTTCTATTACTCCTAGTGACTTTTGTTCAATTTATTCACATTAACACTTCAGCATAAAACATCAGTTGCTGAAAGGAAAAAAAACAACAACAAAACCCCTAGGAAATGGAGTTTTCATTCAAGTATCTTTTCACAGACCTGCTTCACTTGTCTCTTCTGTTGCTTTACTTTTTATTAACTGATTTCTGTCCAGATGTGTACTATATTCAAGTGTAAATAAAGCTGTGACCCTGACTTTCATATCATTCTGTACATTCTTAAGTCAGATCATAGTGTTATCTGCTACCACCTGACCACCTGTGAGGAGGTCCTCTTTTGAGTCCTCAATAATAAATTAATTTTACAATGCTATCTCATGGCCTTGGTAAAACAAGGCACACTGTACTAGAGTGCGATAGCATAATGCAGTGGAGAATATAACCAAAATACATTTTCTAGTCATACTGCTAAAATTAATGGCCAGGTGATATCTCAGAATGCACACTGCACAACATCAATATGAAAATTCTGCTGAAGAAACAGGTTTTTTTGTGATCAATACAGGACTTCGTCAACTATTTAAATACTTGGTATGCCTATGTAAAGGAATTGCTGATTATTTGTGGTGGAAGATATTAAATATTTTATTAATATTTGTTATTTCCACCACAAGCACAAATATACAAATCAATTTAATAAAAAAATATAGCTAGATTATGATATAAATTCTGACATAATTCCCATGTACTACATCCACAGAAACTTGGTAGCTAATCAAAAGTATCTCTTGAAGAATGAGGTCAGAAATCTTCATGAAGATAAAACTTTGATTACCAATTGATGCTATCTTAATGAAGACAGATAATAGATCACCTTGAGAGATATAGTAGATACTATCCACACAAATATTTAAAACAACAACAACAACAAAAAAAGCATAATTTCTTTGCATATGTGATGTGTCCTGTCAAACAAACAGGGACAAAAAGACAGAAGATTATGTTATCAATATGCGTGCAGATAATTTCTCACTGTGCTACAGAATGGTGTTTCAGTCACTAGTAATCTCTTCAGGTGTAGTTTTCTTCCCTATTATCACTAGACTTTTATATAATTTTATTTCAAATGTTTCTGTGTTTTATCTGATTATCAAATTATAAACAGGATTTTTTGCATTGACCAGGAAATTACTACAGTCTCTGTCTAGGCTAGCCATTTTGCACACACAAGATCATGACAAGGGAATGCTGAGCCATTTGATGATCAATCAAGTCAACAGTAAGAGTCAAAAAACCAGCTGAATTGGATACCATATTTTAAAAAACCCAAAACTTTTATGTGAAGAGGTTGCCATTTATCCAATCTGCAGATGCACATATAAATTGTTTATGTTCAGTTGAAATTTTATATAGAAATATATCTATGTTGAAATCCTTCTGCTAGAATGTCAAAACTTTGCATATAGATACGTGTTTTGATGTTATTTAATTTTCCACTCATTCAAGCAAAGATAACAGGACAGGTAGTCACTACATGTCAGAAGTACTATAAAAGTTTAACTGCAGAGAAATTATCCACAATAGTAAGCATGAGACTGGTGTTTTTAAGCATAGATGCATGTTCTCACTCTAAAATAATTACAAGTAGAAACAAGAATACTATAGGTAATTTTATAAATATACATATATATATTTATCTAAAGAAAAACTTAAAATGCCTTTTTTTATGCTATGTGGAACTAAGTGGATCTAGTGTTACATTCTTTTTCAGTTGTTACTCACTGTAATGTAATGCTGGTTTAAGTGCAAATCACACATTTTATTATTATATTTCAATATTTGCATGTTTATGCAAGTAAAAATAAACTCCTCCAATTGCTTTAATTTTTCATATCACATTTTATCTTACACAAAACAATCAAACTTAAAAAAATTCCAAAGGCACAGCTAAAATGATAAAATTTTGGAAAACCCTTAAGAAAAACTAGGAGAGCAAGGTCCATTCAAAGAGAGAGTAAAACTTAATAGGACTAGAGAAGGCCTTCATAACATCAAAGAAACAAAAAGGATCAGTTGTTAGCGATGATAGAAGAAAAGCCAACAAAGTCTACAATTAAAATTTGTAGGTTTGAACTGCAGGCAACATTTTCATGGTCAAACTTTGCAAAATGTTGACTTTAGCACTGAACCCAATAATTCTATAATGTAAGAAGTAAGATTATGTCTCAATAATTTTAAAACAGTAAAAATATATCTTATTCCTATGTGTTTAATATTTGTGACTGATGAAGGTAAGCACTGTTGGCAATATTCATAATTTGACTATTAATTAATTTGGACAAAATAAAATTAATAACAATTACAACTGAAAAAAAATAGGAAAAACAAATCTACTTAGCCCCTGAAAAAGTTGTTCCTAAATTAAATACATTAACATCTTTTTCAAATTACTGTTTGCTTTCTACTCCAGGCAGGGCTCCATGTACTCATTCCATCTGCTGAGTTGCTGTCTCACATAAAGGGAAGCTCCCCTTTCTAGTCTTCTTATCCAGTCCTTCCTAAAAGAGCCTTTATCAAACTGTAAATCTGATTTTTTGCTGCACATATAGCATAGCCCTACACAATATTAAGTGGATTCTCTTAGCTTTGGGACCAAACTGTCTATCTCTAGTCTGAGCGCTTATACAATCTACAGCGTGGAATTTTGTGACAGCTCATAGAAATTTCTTTACTTGTATCTCAGTTTTTCTTTGAAGACAATTTTAGAGCCCATGCAAAATAAGCAAAATTTTCTGTAGGACCATGCTGTGCCTAAAGAGAACTCTACTTTAACCCCCTAGTAATGTGGCAATAATTTCTAGGCAAATTGCAGATGTTTTGGGCATTTTTGCGATTTGACAATATTTTATTTTATTTACGAACTTTTTGAGAAATATCTCTGTTTGTTTAATCATTTGCAGTCATCAAGCTACGTTTGCTCCTTGATCTGCAACAACAAGAAAGGCTTTGCATCTGCTTCTAGTAAAATGATTGGCATCATATTCACAAAAGCAGAACTCATTCTTCCTCAGTTTTGCTTTTTCTTGTTTAGATATTCCCACACCCCATCAACACATACACAATGTAGCTCAGTTTAGAATATATTTTATGCAACATCTTTGAGGATACTGCAAATATATTTATGATTTAACACAACTGGCATTATTTTCTATCTTCTATAGTAATAATCTTTCCCAATGGAGCACAGCAGTGTGACAAGTGGACCTTCTTATGGTAGTTGGGAGAACTCTCATTCACCTACAGTGATATGTTTTGCTGTGACTTTTCAATGAACTATCTTCTTTTCACATAGGTTACACATTGGTTTGGAAGATCTCCAATAATCATCAAGATAGTGCAGCTTTGTCAAAAACTCTGCCCTGTACCCTTCTAACTTTGTAAGATTCTTAGTACAGTAAGAGTTAAAGCTAGGAACAATATTCAAGAGCTTGTCAGTCTAAAATGTTGGGCTTGATATTTTTGCACTGTCTTCCCCTCTGAACAGTATAATATAAAACCCTATTTTTGAAAAGGTAGAGTTCTAGACATGTTTTGTAGATGCAAATCATTACACAAGCTGTTCAGTGATGAAGTAGTAAACCCTGTCGTCTCAGAGAATCAGTAGTCAGCCTTGGTAAAAGACAGCTTGCTTATATCCCTGTCTGAAATCAGTGTGGGGCCACATGAAAGATTTGTGACTATTTCACTTATCCTTCTGTGGAACAGATAATATTATCTGAATTTGTGAAGCACTGATAGTAAATAAATGATACCTCAGAAAAAAGCAACCAAACCAAAAAAAGGCAAAAAGTGCCACTAAAAATAGTTGAATTACTATATGATATTATTATGAATAGGCCCAGTTGCTATTGAAAAGTCTTACCAATGAAAGTCACAAAGATCAAAAGCTGGTGATAAATGTGACAATTTAAATGCAGTAATTTGCAAACAAACTTCTTTTGAAAGGAACCTATTGTCACCATGATTTTTTACCCTAAATTTGCTCCACTGTTATCTTTATTTCTCTGTCTCAAAACTGCAGTGTTGTGACAGATCTCTCTCTTTATCATGTAGTCTAAACCAAATGGCTCCCAGAAGCAGAACATTCTATAATCAGCTTGAGCTAAAGGGATACAGATGGATATTTCATTTTAAGTTTCATACTTCACATGTGCAGCCATTCTATGATAATGGGAAGCCGCAAATAAATGACTATTGAATTTTTGTTTTGTCAAACTACAAAGCTGAATAGGACAAATATATCCTAGCCTTGATTCCTCTTATTAAATAAAGTAGATAAATATCCAATTTTTCAATTATACATATGGTCAAACTCTCTAATCATGCCCCTTTATGCATGTAGACACATATAGGTAGTCCGGTTTTCCTAACAACTTAGGAAACATTCTAACACCTTGTATATTAGTTACTACATTCACCACGTATAACAATACAATGAAAATAAAAGTTTATTTTGTCTATAATTTATAGTTTGTCATATTTCTGTATGCACTTCCTTATGTATTGTTTGACACACATGCCAAGAAGAAGAAAGGTAAACAACTCCAGCTTGTCAGCTATCTGGGTCACCATATTGTTATGAATAAGAAAGCTGTAGCTGCTACCATATCTCTTTATGAGCTTCTGAAAGTTAATTTCATAATGACATAATTTGTGTGGGGCACAGATGTTTACCTCTAATTACTCTTAAGAAGAACATAAATATAAAGTATTTTGTTAGAGAACTCTACATCAGTCTGTATATAAATCAAATCCAGACATTAAATACAAAATTAAATGCAGGAAGAATTCTTTAGCAGGTCACAGTAAATTTGGGGTTGAAATATTCTCTTGGCTAACTAGGCTGTAGTTCCACTGACCTTAAGGGGCATTTCCCAAGCATAATTTTGTTTTACTGCCTTTAATAAAGAGATTCCTTGACCCCTATCTGAAAACATTTATCATAAGTCTTATTCACATGAAGAACCTCTTATTTATCAGTGTCGAGCAGAGCAGATGTTGTTTTTATAATCTGTTGATAGTTTTTATTTTTGTCTCAGAAAACACATATAAAATGATGTCTTTGGGTTAGAACTTTGGATTAGTCAGTAGATATAAAAATAGTGGTACAGCAGGAGGTTTACATATCCAGAAATACAAAGGTAAGGCTGTATTTTAAAAAATTCTGAAAGTAACCAGATAAAGGAATGAACGGGTCAAGCCCATTAAGAAAAAAACAAACTCAGAAAAGTTATCTAAAAGCCTGTGCTTATGGGATAAATACAGGGGATTAGAGTAAACATATAAATATTAGTTAGATTAAAAAGAAGCTGATTTCTTTTAAAGTCAACACGTTCATTCTTTTGGCCAACAAGTTTAGGGAGTCTATCATGTTGCTACAAGGTGTGAAAGTACACTCCAGCCAACAGAACATTTTAATATCTTTGAGAGTGTCTAATTTTAGAAATCTTATTAATACATTACTGATTTATTTTTACATACTCAAAAACAATTCACACATTGTAAGAGGAGGTTTATAATTTGTAGAAATAAATGCTGGCCATGAGATAAGATAAAGACAGAGAGGGTATTACACATAAAAAATCTAATTTGTTGAAAAATGAAAATCATGTTTAATTATGGATATGGCCAGAAAATCCATTTATGTTCAATTACATAAATGATCTAATATAATGATCTAGTCATCCTATTTTTATGCATTTTAACCATTTGTTCCAAATTCATTACTATATTATTTGTATAGTTTGTAATAAATTGGATCTTACCATTATTCCTAAAAAAAACCTGCAAACAAACATAAAAACAAACAAAAAAACTACAGAAGGGAAAGCATTACATCAGTTTCTAAAGTTTTACACATTTTATTTTGAAAGAGCTGAAGACAAAATAGTATTTGAAGAAGGGAATGTCAATCAATTTAATTAATTGCCCATTAGCAAACTTTTGGTTTCCAATTCTGAAAAATAAATAAGAATCAAGTAAACAAGTATCTGAGAAACACCTTTCCTCCTGAATTCCTGGTGTCCCATATTATACCCAGTTTCTTTGGTGAGGGGCAGTGCAGAAGTTAGAGCTCAGTGCAGGTTCTGCTCTGTTGCTGTGATGTGGGTTCCTCCATCAGCTGCAGACCCTTTGCAGTTATACTTTGTCTGTTCTGGGGTGGCTGCTTTTCCTCCTGCCCTGATCGGGGTACCCATTTTGCTCTTCTTCAGTGCTTCTTCTTTTCTGGTTTCCCTACTATCTTGACAACTCTCTTGTATCTCTGCCTGTGTGTGTCTCCCTCTGCAAAACTGTGTCTACGTTTCTTGAAGAATCAAATGTGAATAAATATTATCTTATTCGGTAAAAGCAGTTCAGTGTTTTTAAATTATAAATGAGAATGGAGCCTCAAAAACACCTGGGCATCTGTCCAAACATACATAACTTTAACTACATATTGAAATTATACTAAACCTAGGGAATTCCATATCCAAAACCATTTGAAAGGTTACTGTGGCCAGGTGTCATGAATTGGCACAGGAATAAGGAGAAGAGCATGGACAGCCTCCAAGCAGGAATGTTAATGAGGGAAATGAATAGAAATCAGCCTGGAGGACAAATGTCATGACATTTGTGAAAAGAACATCATACCACAATGAGGTGCCTAAAATCACGTTTTATGAATATGAAAGAAAAACACAATGTTAAGAAGTGTAAATAAGAAAACAGTAAGCTGATTCTAAATAAGTCTTGTTTAAAAGTGATAGTGAGCACACAAGAATTATTTCTATATTTGCCTTATCTATTTGCCTTACATTTTCATCTCTGTGTGACTTTCAATACTCTGGTTTTGGTGGCCCAAGGTCAGGTACCAAAGAGATGGCCAGATGCAAAACTGAATAGTAAATACTGCTTTGAAATCTGAGACTGCTCAAAGTGCCTTGGATAACACTTTCCTTTTGTGTTAATATAATTTACATACCTGCCTTCCTGTAATTAGGATGCTCAGAAACTTTGCTTTTTCTTTGTTTTTTTTCTTTCTTTTTTTTTAATTACAAAATTCTGCACATACCTCTATTTTTGTGTTCTGTTTCAGAATTAAAATATTGAAACTTTAAAGTTGGTATCTGGTAAACCATTTTACCTCTTCTTGTATTCCCTATTGTCTCTGGTATTGCAATCCTGTGCTTTAAATGAAGTAGATCTCAGAGAAAACTAGAAAAAAACAGAGTGACTTTTTAGTTGAAGATTAAAAAAGAAATCATTTAATCCTAAAATTGCCAGAACTTTTAAACTGAATAGTTTTATGACTATTTTTTTTGTCATCTAAAATTGCTTTTTCAGTCTCCTTAAATTGCAGCAAATTTCAAAAAGTCAAAAGTCAAATTTCAAAAAGTCAAAAAGACATCTTCCACTATTTTTTTAACATTCACTAACAAAGTTCATTTTTTTTTCAAGAAGAGCTAACTAAAAAAGCTGAGCAATGACCATTTTTGTAGATTCAAGTTGCTAAAAATTTAAGAAGTTCCTGAGTGATTTGTGGAGCTTTTTCACTGTATTTAAGAGCCTACTGGCTCAAAACAGCAAGGAAATAACTCAGTCATTAAATTCACAGAATGAAATTTTTCCTAGAATAAAAAACATTATGGCAGATATTATTTTGTGTTATAATTTTATTTCAGTAAAGTAAGTGGAGACAAATAACTTGCTCCTTGCTCAAAATTTACAGTGAGAAATCAGAAAAACGTTTTCTGTGTTGTTAAGCCGATATTTTTCTCAACTTAACAAATATTTTTACACGCATATTTAATTTGAAGATTTTTTGCACAGAGTAACAATATTAAATATACAGTCTTACCAAGACATGAGGACAGGACAGAGCCTGGTAGCAGCCATTGCCTGGAGCAAAGTGCTGTCACAAACTCCAAGGCTTTGATGTGCTCAGAAAGGGTGGAAAGCATAAGGCAGAGTGTGAGGGGTGGGGATAGAAGGGAGCAACTGAGTCCCACACTTGTTTCTATGTTAGTCAGCAGAACAGAGAACGACAGGGTGTTAGGGGAATGCGTTGTGTAACCTTTCAAAAGGAGTCACAGCAATTGCTTTCACATATGTTCCTTAGCTCCTCTGAGGATTTACCCTTGTCTTGGATGTGGAATGATTACTATTCGCTCCCAGCACAGGCCCCTACTTGTAAAAGCCAGGCTAGACTTCAGAGGAAAGAGAGAAGGAAAAGAGTAGCACTTCTTTCTAAAGTGCCTTGTACCAGTTTATTGTAGGCACTCCAAGTCTTTCTCCACAGTTGCCAGTCACATTCTTAGAGCTTAAAACAGTTTTTATTCAGAATCCCTGATGTTACTGGCTGATGGATTTCAGCCATAGAAAAGAAAAGAAAAAGAAAAGAAAAGAAAAGAAAAGAAAAGAAAAGAAAAGAAAAGAAAAGAAAAGAAAAGAAAAGAAAAGAAAAGAAAAGAAAAGAAAGAAAAGAAAAGAAAAGAAAAGAAAAGAAAATACTAAACAAAAAAAAACCTGCTTTGTTTCCTGCTGTCCTTGGAATTTTCAAACTATAGATACTGCTCCAACCTGCCTCTCTCAAGGACAAAATATTCCCTGCAAGTAATTCAGTCACAGATGGGGGATAGGCTAAGAAACAACATGACACAGCGCGTGAATAAGAAAGCTCAGATTAAAACAACCAGTTTACTCAAAGAAATAGTTCCTCCTGACACTAGTAGGATCTGCTTAATATGACAATCACGCTCTTCTGCTTCTTTTAGTATTATATTTCCTTTAGAGTTATATGCTACTAGCTAGTACTGGAGTAATAGTTCAATTTCCTTGAAGAATGGGAGAAGGGTTAGAGAGAAACAAGGTTTCCATCGCTGGAGATTGACCATGCCAGACTTTTCTTTGTTTATAATTAATTCAAAATGAGCAATTCCACAAATATTGCAGTTGTTGTCAATAGTGCATAGCAGTTGTGATCAGTAATGCCAAGAATGTAGGAGGGTTTTTTGGGGGTTTTGTTCTTGGAGGTTGCTACCTTGGAATAATGTTCTGACACTGAGAAAATGCAATTTTGTTCAGAAGCAAATACAGGCCACACCTAAGCTTTTAGTAACTGCTAAAGTACATATCTGATTGTTACAACTTAACAGTGTGTAAGCTAATCGTGTGACTCATGTGAATTACTGCATTTTCCTCATGAAGGACGCACTGTTCCCAAGCTGTCTGGATGCATGATCTTTTCATATGGCAGTATTTTGATGAATGGCATTTGGGGAATCCAATTCTCTGTGTCTACTGGCATAACACCAGGTGTCTCTCAGCTGTCTCTGAGACATCTCTCGAGGCTTTGTTAGATGTAAAACTGCAGTGCGACCTTGGTTTAGGTTTACCGAGAACTTTGCGGATCTGAGAAAGAAGCTTTGGAAACGTCCATAGGTTTCTACAGAAGAACAGAAAGTGCTAAAAGAAATTACTCTGCATGGATGCAGATTATTAGTGACTCTAAGAATCTTAAAAGTAAATATTTAAATGAAAAGGTTTTAAGTCCTAAGAATAAAAAAGGGAACTGGAAAGCAACAACTCAGTAACATCAGGTACCAGATCAGTTTCACAGTTAGTGTTAGACAATAGCTTGGAAAAGCTTAAAGTATTAAAGCCTGGACTTTAATTATTTGGGCAATTTCCTGGATACCCATTTACATCTAGCCAAACTTGCACTATTTAAGTCTTCTGATAGAAATGAATCAGCACAAAAAAAGAGAAAGTCCCTTAATTTTCAGAGGCTCTTTTCCTATTTAATTGTTAATTTGTGAGGACAAGGAGAGAATCCTTAATATAATTTTTACAGGAATATTATTAATATCATATACTTCTCTCAGAAATTACTAAAATAATAATAGATGTCCATCATACTAGGTCTCCTCCAAAAGGATTCATGTGCTGCTTATAAATAGAAATGATCTTATGGACAAGAAAATAGAAAATAATTTTCTAAAATATTCAGGAAGATGTCACATACTTTTAACCACATATGCAATCTTGTTAGAACTCTGAGCTAGAGATTTGCCTATGACGTGTAAATTTCCAGAGATCTATCATGAAAGACAAAGGGTTTTATAAGAATTAAAGAGGGAGAATGTTTTCTGCAAAATAATGTGTGGTCATGGCACTATACATAATTATCAATTAAAGTACCATCTCATCTGTATGTATACAGGTCCCTTATTCCTTAAAAAATAAGAGTTCTTAAGACTTGTACTAATAAATTTTTTATACATCAAGCATTTTCATAAATCAAATGCCATGAGGTATTCAGATTTCTCTAAAACTTTCACTGGCCACTTGGAATTTGCTTGTAGGTTGAATTCGTGGTATCCTTTAACCATGAATTTTGAACATTTACCCATCTGCTCAGAGGATGTTTAAAGTTTCCAAACATCAAGATATCCTGGGCATACAAAGAATTCAACTCCACGTAGCATATGGAAAAAGTCTGATGCAGATGCACTTCAATAAATTTGCCTTGAAGATACCCTATATATTTTTGGCAAATAAGATACAAATACTTATGCATTAGGTTTTTTTGTTTATGTGAAAGCATTTTAAGTAGCATATATACAGGAGATATACAAAACCTGTAACAGAATGAATTTATTATCCATGAGTTATGGGGGATATTTTATCTGAGAACTGACAGAAATCCATGAACAAAACCTAAAAAGTGGTTTTAAAGGACACAAAGATGATGTGTGTTATTTTGTTCAAAACAAAATGTTTAAAAAATTGAACTACCTCAATCTTATGCTAGTAAAATTTACAAAAACAAAAAACATCTCCCCTCACACTTACAGAAACCCTCCAAAACTGTTCAGGCTCTTACAGGTCAAAACTAAATCACAGCATATATTAGGCAAAAGAATACACAGAAGAAAATGTGTATCCTCCAAATACCACAGGCTGCAAATAAAATATTTTATTTTTATGAGTTTTACTATGGGTCTTGTGTACAATTTAACAGTCATTCTTCCTAAACTGAATTCCTTTCTTTGAATTCTTCCTTTCTCTGAATTTTCTGTTAATCACTGATCTGTTGCATCCTTCTTCATCCATTTACTGCTGAAAATCAAGTTACTTTTTTTTTAGAGTGAGTACTTAACAACGTACAGCAATAAAAATACTTTTTATTATTGGAATAAGAACTTTTTATTGTATTCTTTTAATGTGTGTGGGAAAAAAATAAGATTTTACTCCTTGATTATGATGGCTCATGGGGGAGTAAGTGAACCTTGATTTGCTTGCAATCCAATATGTTTAAGCTGTAAAAAATTGTAATTAAAAATGTATGCATATAAACTCTTTTAGATTTGCTTTGTGTCTTTGGGAAATTATCTACAATGCAAACCAGTGCATTTCATATTTTATCCCATCTATGCTCCTCAGTGACTCATAGGTATTAGGGATATCTGTGATGAGCACCATGGGGAAAAAATCTGAATATAAGTGTGTTCTCTGAAGCATATCTCTGGCATAGATAGACCATTTCTCAGCAAGTTAATGCTACAGATATACTCGATTAGTTCCCTTACTCCTCTGGGAAAAGTTATAATGAGTATTGGCACCAATGGGAAAAAAACCCAGGAACATCTGTTTGAATCTTAAGATACTTGTTGATAGAGATAGAAAAACATCAGTATTTATTTTTTCTCAAGAATACAGAAGATTATTTGTAGTAACAGAGGCTAGAAATTACCTCTGCAATGTATTTTTTCTACCCCATTTATACCATTGGATTTGAAAACTAACTGGTTTATAATGGTTTAGTCTGCATTATGTGGGTAACCACTTCCTTTATATTATTTTAAAATGTATGCAATTTTTATTAGTTTTTATTTTTATAAGGCTCCTTTTTCTTTCAGTATTACATTTTCTTCATCAAACTTCTACTTCTACTTCTGAACTTCTACTTCCTCATGATTTAAGTATTTCTTTTAAATGCTCCTTCACCATGAAATCCATTATTATCACTCTATTCTCAAAAACAATGTTGTTAATCAGTATGTAAAAATAAAAAGACATGAGTTTATTTACTTTTCGCTGCAGCTCAGTAATTTATATTTACATAACCTCTCTGTATTAAGCCTCACTTATTTCAAAGTAAAGAAAACGTAATATAAAAGATGTTTATCTATTTTCCCTCAGATTTTATGCAAAACCAAATGGAACAAACAGGCACCAAAGGGTACCAAAGAGATCTACTTTCTGACTTACTTGACTGATGAAAGAAATACTGTTTTCTCTTAATGGGAGATTATTGGATATGTTTTCCATGCTTTTTAGCTAGTAACAAAGCATGACATTTTTTTCTCCTCACAAAAATATTTGCTAGATGATGTTGCGCATCAGAGAAAATTAATACTGGACACAAGTAAAGTATTGTGTACACCTTTATTTCGGAGAAAAAACTGAAGTCCATTTCACCCTGGTGTTTCTTTGTCTTTTGAAAGTTTTCTTTGGATCTAGAATCTTCAAACACAACAATAGTGGAATGGTATTCATTGTTTCTGTTAATAATCAGCTGAGAAAGCCTTTATTCAGCTTTACAGAATAAATAAATAAAATTCTTCATTCTATCACCAGGAAACTCTGCAGAAAATGGTAAAAAAACAATGTCTAACACTATATATCTGTTTTACTTATTTTTATTGTTACAAGTCAGTTAAGAAATCAAGAACTACCAAATAAGGGAATTAACTTCATCTTTTAGTGATTTAATGTTCATGTTAATTCAAGATATTTACCTAGCAAGTGAAAGGGGAGATTCATGAAAGGAACCCCACACTAAGGCTCATATCTTAAATTGCTGCTACAAATTACTCCTAGAACTGTTCAGCCTTATTTAAACAGAAACTTAGGATAAAAATAAAGTAAATTCTTGAATAAAAACACTAGAACTGATTCTTTGCTCTCTTTTCTTTGATATTCAGCTCTTACTGATTGCCTTTTCAGTGTGACTTTTATTGAAGTCTACAGAAAGATTCCTTTAACAATTGCTTTTACTGAATAAGATTTAAAGTTTTTGATGAAAAAAAATAAAGCTGTTCCATTTCTTCTTAGTTTTCTTTCCTCCCCTTTTCTCCCCAAGAATTGTTTGAAATTTTTATTCCAATTGAAAATACTCAACATTACTATTTAGGAAATGAGAATTTACTTATCATGCTTTTGAAGTTCTTTGCATATAGGAGAATTGTGTATATTTTCCTCACAGGATCATAGAATCATAGAACAGTTTGGCATGGAAAGGAGATTTAAGGATCCCCTGCAAAAAGCAGGGACATCTTCAACTGGATAAGGTTGCTCGGAGCCTTGTCCAATCTGACCTTAAATATGTCCAGGGATGAGGCACCTACTGCCTCTCCAGGCAACATGTTCTTTGTTTTCACCAACATCATCGCAAAAACTTTTTCTTATATCTGCTCTGAACTGACCCTCCTTTGGTTTAATACCATTTCTCTTTGTTCTGTCACAAAAAGACTGTTAAAAAGTCAGCCTTTTTTCACATATGGACAGTGAAAAAAACGTGACTTTGAAAATGGGCACAAATTCATTTTCAATAAATATATTTGTGCACGCTAAAGAGGGAAGTGATTTTGTGTTGAGAGTCTGACCTAAATTCAGCTTCCTGGTTTATAATTAGGCAAAAAAGAAAAAAATTCATTATCATATATATTTTGTACTTTGATTATGTTCCTGAAATCTTGTGGCCTGAAATAGTGGATTTCTTTTGTGGTTTTTTTTTGTGGTGTTTCTTTTTTGTTTTTTTTTTTTTGTTTTGTTTTTTTTTTGTTGTTGTTTGTTTGTTTGTTTGTGTTTTGGTTTTGTTTTTTTGTTGCCTTTTTGTTTGTTTAGTTGGTTTTGTCTGGTTGGCTTTTTATTTTGTTTTGTTTTTTGGAGGGGGAGGTTTGTGTGATATGTTTTTTTCTGATGCTTTACTGAATTACTTGAAAACTAAAATAATTTAATTAATGAACTTCGGAAAGGGAAGAAGAAAGCTGCTGTTACCAAACTATTCTTTCTCCTATTAAAAACCTTATATTTGTTTAGATAAATAGAACAACTCTGATACTTGTTTGGTTCCATCTTGTCCTGGACAGACATGAAATTTTGCCATATTTTGCAACAAGTACAAGAATCTTCCAAAGATTCCACAGTGCTGCTAGTTTTTTAGCTGCTTCACCAGAATCACAGCTGTGTGCAACCCTGCTATGTCCCAACCTTTCTTTGGCTAGATTTTGAGGCAGTACTGTGATCTGAAGAAAAGGGTCAAGGACTTGCTATTTAAATTTCTGACATGAATAATGATAAAGGCTGCTTCTCCATCCTGGCCATTAATTCCACTTCTTATATGAAGGTTCATATTGCAGATATCTGCTTGGAGAGTCCAAGGTTGTACTGTTCTCTTTGGTAATTCATCAGTTACTTTTGAAGGCTTTGTGGGAGGAGATCCAGAGAAAGATTTGTTAATTTGTGACTGGAGCTGCAGCACAAAGACGAATGCAATTTTTAAAAAAATGAATGCTAGTTAGCGGCCTCATAGGTGAATAAACTGGCTAATTGGGTGATTTGCTTCCATTCAATAATATTGCAAGGAAACATAAAAAAATATTACAGGGAAGACAGTTTATCTATACTTATGCTTTAAAATAAATTCTTGTGTCACACAGAAGGTTTTCTTCCAGACAGCATCAACCTTCTACTATATTTATGGTAATTGATATTTCATCACTAATCCTTTGCAAAATATTAAATAGCAGTGTCGCTCCTGGGTTTTTCTCTCTTTCTTATTTAAATACAAATGGTATGTCAATGGCAGAAAAAGAATTACAATTCATTTTTCAAAGACTCTTTCTAAATAATTAGATTTATATTTCTTATATTGAATTATAATCCTTCATGTAAAAATTAAATGAAACATTATATGTACCTTTTCAAAGTTTTTGCTCTATTCTACATCTTGGGCACTTAACTATTGTGCAGAATATACAGTCAAAATAAATTTTAATGGGCAGGACAGAAGAAATGTCAATCATATATACATATATGATATAAATGTACAATATTTAGCTCATACTTCTTTGTGTTCATGTACAAAATTTTTATGTGTCCTGGATGTGGGTCAAGGGACTCCCAAGCACAAATATTGTGTGGGCAGAGAATTGATTAAGGGCAGCCTTTAGGTGGAAGTCCTGGGTGTGGTAGTGCACAAAGAGGTCAACATGAGCAGGCAATGTACACTTGCAGCCCAAAAAGCCATTCACATCATGGGCTACAGCAAAAGAAATCGGACCAGCAGGTGGAGGGAGGTGATTCTCCCCTGTACTCTGCCTTCATTGACCCCACCCCGGATACTGCATCCAAGTCTGAGGCCCTCAGTATAAAAAGGACAGGGACTTGCTGGAGCAAGCCCAGAGGAAGGCCACAAATAGGATCAGAGCTCTGCAGAACTTCTATGAAGACAGGCTGAGAGAACTGGGTAGCTCAGCCTAGGGGAAAAAAGTCCCCAGGGAGACCTTTTAGCAGTCTTCTAGTATGTAAAGGGGACTTTGACAAACCTGGTCTAGTAGAATATGTCCTTGACCAAGGCAGGGAATATGGAAAAAGACAATATTTAAGATCCCTTCCAGCATAAACCTTTCTATGATTTTGTGATTCTTGAAACACATATAAATATGAACAAAACACATTTAGAATCATCATTGCAGACAATAGCACAAATTAGATGGGTTTTCATAATGTAATCCTCTTTAGCCTGTGTTCCCCAATGTAAGACAATAGTAGCATAAATGCATAATGCATTTTTAACATCCTTCACATCAAGCAGAAATATTATTCAGTAATATTTTAAAATAGCAGTCATTCAGATAAAGTCTAACATACTTCAGGTGATTGAAAATTTCATTGCAAACTGTTCAAAATGCCCATTACTCAATCAGCTAGATTAATTGCAAAGCTTCCTTTACACTGTTTCATCCTCAGTTGAGAACTGTTTCATACTCACCAATTCTGCATTGCCGATCCACTGATGTTTCACACCAGACTCAGCTCTTGCTTTTCGTGATATAGCTGTCCTTGTCTTGTGGAAGAGAAATTTTAATTTCTAAACTAGGTTTTCTGTTGAGCCTAATGTGTATTTCCTACCCAGAAACTAACAATTCATGTATGTTCAACTTTGATGCCATTCAGGGATGGCTTTTCTATTCTCCTGCAGAAAGGATGAGACTCCAGTATTTTAACTGGACTGTCTTAGAACGTGTTTTTACTGTTTATTTGTTTCTGTGCTTGTTTGTTTAACCTCTCCAATGCTCCATAAAAAGTAAATGGATACAAACAGGAGGGAACTTAAATTAGAGGATAACAGAATTCCTTAATGTTTGGCAACAAAGGTAAAAAAAACCTTCTTGAAATATAATGTAACACATAAATCATTCTGAATGACATTTGATGATTGAATGCTTTTATAGTACTGTTCAAATACACTAATTTGGAATGCAAGATTCTTATTGATGCTGTTTGAAACAAAAAAAACCTGCCATTGACAAACTCTTGCAAGTAGTAAGTATATTAGATTGGTGTGGGTTTGGCTGCAGAACAGAGGAAAAATGCATCAAGGTTTTGGATAACATGAATTAAATTATTTAACTTGAGCAAAAATTAAACTATAGCATGTGGGACTTACCTAGTATTTTGGTAGAAGTAAGTCTTCTATAAAACATGAATTTATTTTCACTGGAGTACTATAATCCCCTACTCATCAGATTGGAAAACAGAATTCAAGTTAAAAGTTTAAAGAGTTTTATGAAGTGTACAATAAAAGATGCTTGTTATAGAAGAAGAAAATACTTTTCTCATTTTCCCCCCATAGGGGACTCATATTGCTTACACAGACCATTCTGTGGCATCTGTAATTTAATGAGGGACCTTAAGCTTCCCGATTTCTATTTTTCTGTTTCAATTTCTGAATAGTTTGGTCAATTCTGTGTCTGAAGAAAATGCATTGGAGTATATACTTTAATATTGGAGTCTGCAGAGACTGAGCTCAGACTGTTGCTCAGGGACAGAGACACTTTTTTTATACATTTAACACAATTTATGATATCTAGTCTTCATGTTTTGTCATGAATATTTATTCTACAAAAGAACAAAATTATTGTTGGAGAAGCTGCCCACAGTAGCTTCTATGTGAAATATTAAATTGTATGTTAGTAAAACAAGTCATAAGATGGGGAGTTCAAATTTCAATACTTTAATTTATGAATGTGGTGAGATAAACAACAGGAGATATGCAAAATTATAGATACACTAAAAAAGTAATGACTTTGTAAATAATTTTATTTGCATCTTTAAAGGTAAAAGACCTGCTGTTCTTCAAGATGGTGAGGAAAAAAAAATAAGAGAACTTAATAATGTCAATTATAAGCTCTACAGTTATTTTCTGAACATAAATCAGTAGTAAAGCAAAAATAGTAACAAAGCAGCTTGGTATGCATGTACTGCTATATGTACCATTGTCTCTATATACTTGTTTCTTTATTTCTGTCAACATTTCTAGACTTTAGATCTCAAAACATACTTTAGAATAATCACAATTTTACCCATTGTGTTGTATTTTGGGTAAAATTCAACACTCACAGGGTGATTTTTTTATGAATTATTATAAATTTTGTCAATTAAGACTTTTCAATGGATTGTGTATGGAGCTGGCCAATGCACAGGTATGAGCATCAGATAAACACTGAGATGTTTAGTACAGCCTACAAATGGTGACAGAGGAAAATCACTGTCAAAGTCAATCACTCTTCCCTCTAAACACATACATTTTGGGAGAAAAGTATGTATTTTTCTACCATCCACCCTCTTAGGTATAGACATAGGTAAACATAAATATGTAAACATGTTCAAAATTATATGTGTGCAATTTTTGTCCCTAAAGGCAAAGACACAGCATGAACTAAACCCTGTGCTATTGTGTCTGTGTTGTTGTGGACCTGAACAGAGTAGGCTAGATTACCATGTATCATTTGTCCCAGTACAAAACATAAATTAATCTCTTAAATCCCTTACAGGAATTTAAAAAAAGAAAATCATATGGAACATTTTACATATAAGGTATAAAGAGTGTTTAATAACTCCATCATATTCTATTGCTGGATATCTCATACAGGCCAACAAGTGCCAGTCTGCATCAGGTGCCACACTCCAGGAAAGTGCAGTTTTGAAGTCAAGGTAAAAGGAGAACTATAGCCCCTCCATCTTTAACATTTTTCCTTCTTAATAACAGTCAGAGAAAGTCTGTAGTCTGAAAGTTCAATATTGTCTTCAGCAGCAAAAGCAAGATCATTGAAAGCATTTATATTTAATATAGAGATAACATTTCATGTCATCTCAGTTTCACTGTTGGTTTGCTTTCTCAGTTTTAAAAGCAATTCAGCATGAATATTCAGTATTCTAAAGCATTTTCCCCCTCTCACTTTAATTGCATTAAAATGAGTGCAGGATCTCAATCGTGGAAGAGGAGCTGTGAATATTGAGTTTCATTATGCTAGAAATCTTAATTTAAGCTCAGTTTCATTGTTGGTTTGCCTTATCAAAATGCTTTCCAGCAAGCTGAGCTGACGAGATAATGCAGAATGGAATATTAGTTATCACTACCAAGTACATAAAGACAGAACAAAAGTAAATAACTGTCATCCCAAAATTAACATACTCATCCCTAAAGAACTGCTGTTCATAAACATCTAATTAATTCAATAAAGGTATGACTGGGTATATTCAATAAAGGAGACTAGTTATTTTGTCTTCTTATGGAGAAAGATGTGGAGGGGAAGCAAATGCAATGGAAGATCTTCTAAAAAATTCCTAAAATTCATGTTTTTAAATTACTAGAATTTTAGCTCTTATGTAATTTTTATGTGTATATATATATGTATGTATAAAAAATATGTATATATGTATATACAAACCTAAAGCTATAAACTGTTTCTACTCAATGTGTGCTATCTCAGCATTTCTATATGCTATGTTTTATATTGTCTCAACATGATAACTGCTAAACTGACAACGGCATGTCATTCATTTAAATCACTACATAAATTTGCATCCCTGGTTTTTTTTGGGGTTTTTTTTTTTTTGTCTTGACTGGCTAAAGGAGTCATTCAAGTGATCACTTGTTCAGCTGGGACATAATATTTTTCCTTAAAGTCAGCACAATTTTGGAACTGGCTTATGTGAGTATGATTGATTATTACAGTGCTGATAAAACAAGGATTTCTTTTTACACAGTAAAAATGAAAAAAAAATGTTTAAATTTCCACTTCCAGAATTTGAATGAAAACCCCTAAAATATTTAATAGTTTTTTGCTTGAACTAACTGCAGCTTCATTGTCAAGATTTTGTAGCTGCAGTGAGTTAAATATGCAGACGTAGACTGGACTTTGAATAAATTAGGAAAGTTAAGAGAAAACCTCAGTAGTGTTTTCATTATTTCAAAAAAGAGCTTCTGTATTTCTGTCTTTATTCCCAAGTCTAATTTTAAAGTTACTGTAGAGGAAAACAACAAAGCATAGGGAAACAAATTGAACACAATCAATTTGATAGCTTTAAGCTAAATCTTCTACTAGGAAAAATCTGTGACCTCTCATTTTGAAAAACAAAGGCAAAAAAATTATATCCGACACTAAGGGGAATACCCAGTCTGATGTCTGGACATCTATCATGGTTTAACTCCAACCAGCAACCAAGAACCACACAGCCACTATCTCACTTCCCCATCATTGGGATCTGGAGAGAATTGGAAGAGAAAAAGCTAGAAAACTTGTGGGATGAGATAAAGACAATTTAACAGGGAAAGCAAAAATAAATGAAATTAAGGAATTAATTCACCACTTCCTATGGGTGTGCAGACAGGTGTTCACCATGTCCAGGAATGCAGGATCGTATCCATCACACATAATGGTAACTCAGGAAGACAAACAACATCACCTCTCCCTCCTTCTTTCCCCTCTGTGTATATTGAACATGATGCCACGTGCCAGAAATATCCCTTTGGTCAGTCAGAGTCAGCTGTTCCAGCTGTTGTCTCCTCCTAGCCTCCTTTAGGTGCATCTGCTGCATCCTGCTCCAGTGTAGGATCATTCATGAGCTGGTGGGGTCAACCTGTCTCACCACGGTCTTCGCCACAGGCTACAGGGGAATCTCTGTTCTGGCATCTCTTCTCCCTCCTCCTTCACTGAACTTTCTGACTTGTTGAGTTGTTTCTCTCATGTATTCTGATTTCTTTCTCTCCTGTCTGCTGCTGTGTAGCAGTTTTTATCCTCTTAAATCTTTTATTCTAGGGGAACTACTATGCTATGTCATCTAAAAGATATACATTTGCATATTTATTGTACCTATTCTCCTAAATACTCTTGCTGGTTGGAATACACCTTCTATTATAAATTTTTCATATGCTTCTTTTCAGTTAGGTAACCACGAGATATTATAGGAAAAATCATCTGTTTAGGAATCCAAATCTGAACACAGGAAATGATGACAAGAAAACAATTATCATGAGACTCAGAGCTGCTCCAAGAGAAGGCAGCTAATGCTGTAATGGACTGATTAATTTTGAAGATATGTTATTGTCAGATCCTTTAGAAAAATACAGCCTGAAAAAGTGATATTTTGACTTTTCATCCAATTAAAAAATTATACTGAAGGTTTCTCTTTGAAATATTACAGAAACATAGTGTGTTGTATTTGTTATCAATTTTCTGAATTTCTACCTCTGGAAATAGTGATCTTGAGTTTTAATGTGAAATAATTGTAGTTTATTTTTATGTTTATATAAATTGCACATAACTTGTTTCTCTAAGTATGTGGTATCCAGTGATTAAGATAATTAGACAACTAATTTACTTAAATTTGTTGCTTAGATGAAATATCACGAATAGCATCCTTCCTTCACCAAAAAAATCAGTAAAGCAATTAATTTTAACAGGCTGGAAAAATTGAGAAACAGACCACTTTCATGGTAAGTAGTAAATAGCAGCTGCTGCACAGTGCATATACTCTTGCTTTGCAAAGTAAAATATTAGCTTTCTCTTTCTGCTAGATGAAATAAAACATTTACAACTCTCTTACAAATATATAAGTATTTTTTAGTTAAAAATAGAAAACCTAAAACTAGCATAGTAGGAGAGGCTTATTGTAAATTATTTCTTTTTCCCTGTTTATGAGAAATGTGGCATTTTAAGGTAAAATTCTCCTAGTGAATGATGGTGGGAATAGGAGAAGGAAAGGTCAGCTAGAATGAAGGGAAATTACTGCTGATGGGAGGAAATGAGAGAGTGCAATAAAATATTTTAAAGCTTTTACAGTGACCTGCTTTGGCTTTTTTTTCCTGCAAACCTGAACAAATTTCATTAAGGTTTATTTTCTTGATTTTCTTAGTGTATCTAACTGCCATTCTTTTTCACTATGCTCAAGTGGTCTTCTGACTGTGGGTTGCTATTGAAATATGGAATGTACAAGTACCAAAGTGATTAAACTCCTTAGGTATGTTTCTTCATCCACAAGTACACAGGCATGGTTAACCTATAATCTGGAATACAGATAAAACACCAATTATAGGTATATCTAAGTGTGCACTTGTGTATAAAAATGCCCCTTTAAAATTATCATTAATTTCAAAAGCATGCTTAAGTCATTGCTATTATCTGTTGACAATTTTTTCGATGAGGTGGCACACGAAACTTTACTGTGGGGAATCTTTACAATATCTTTAAAGTATTCTATGAGTCAGAGGTTCCTATTTTCTGCTTCATGGTGTGTGCTAAAAACTACAATAACAATAATGTGGAGGTAATTACTGTCTCTAAATTACTTCAGCTGGGTTGTCTCTGCAACTTTACACACTAATTCCTCCTAAGTATTTTCTGTGTGTGAAAACATATCTAGTTATTTTGGATGCACAAAATAAAGAGAATTCTGTGTAAGTATTGTAATGTTCTATTTGCTTGGATAATGTTCCTGTTTTATCTGCTCACAGTTGTGACAAATGCATCTGCAAAGCTTTATCAGTGACTGCTAACAAACCTGTTTACACATCTGTTTGAGTTTTCAAATAAGTACTGACATATAAACAGCTAGGAGGAAATATTTTTTTGGTAGCGCAAAAACATAGATGAATTAGAGCTATGTATAAGTAGTGATAGGAAGTGATATTTGCATAATCAGCAGGTATTAGTTATGAGTCTATTCCTTTTATGGCTAAGCAATAAGCTTTTGAAAAATAATGAAGAAGCCATTTGCACTTCTCAGTTCATAAAATGAGTGCATCATTAGGAGTATTTCACCTGATTTGGCAATAAAAAGCTGACTCTTTTTACACTAGGTGAATTATAGTCTTTAGTGAGAGAATTTCAGTCTGTGTAGAGCTATGGAAGTCCCTCTAGAGAGAAAAAATGCAGCAATTTGTTGCCGGTACAGCTTTTGGTCAAGACGCAGTTTTACCATGACTGCCTTTAAACCCACCTTAATGTTTCCACCCTGCTGGCAGCAAGATCCTGACATCTTCATTGCTCCACATTTATCTGTGAAGAAGTCTGACTATAATAATTCCAAAATAAGGAAGATGAAGTAAGACACACTGCTAAAGTTTTCTCAGCATAGCTCCTGGTACATTAATAATGTAAAATCCTTATTCAACCACTTGGCTTGCATTTCACTAATCTGTATGTATTGAAGAAAACTATTCTGCTCAGTTTCACTTAGTACAGCAAACAGCACAGCTGAGGCCCACCCCGATTTTGGCTACAACTTATCTTTAGTAATCATTCTGTGTTGAGTGTCATTTCATCAAAGGAAAAAAAAAATTACTTTATCCAGTTTCATTGATGTAAGAAAAGGAGAGTGATAAATTGAAGGGAAGGAGTAAGAGGGAAATTGTTAACCTTTGTGCCAACCTGTTATCCAGGAAATGATTACTAAGATTACTAAGAAATGATTACTAAGAAAAACATACAGGTTTTTTATACATTCTGATGAAAGTTTTAAGGACAGGGTAAGTAACATATGGTATAACAAAAAATGACACACAGTGAAAGCATAGGAACACCCTGATTTGCCATAGCCATACCTCACTGACAGAATTTACAGTTGTCTCCCTAGACATTTAGCATCACCTTGGAGCATGTTATGTTTTATCATGGACAAATTTCTTGTCCTTAAGATGAATGGATATTAAGGTGAAAAGGGATATTTCAAGAACATATAAATCAAGGTCATCAGCTTTTATCAAATGCCTAAATGACCAAGAACAATTTAGTGTTCTTATAGTGCTGAATGCCTTGAAAAGTTCAGAATTATTATTTTTTTATATATTTTTGCTGTGAACCAACTATAGAATTTCAAATACTGATGTTTTCTGAGGGAAAAAAACTCCACAAACATTCAGTTACCTTAGTAAAAAAAACATATACTAAAGTAGTACTAAAATCTACTAAAAGGTAAATATGAGAAATCAATTTTTTGCAACTATCAGAGTTTTAAATAAAATATTAAAAAAATAATGAAAATTCTTTAGTAGAAAACCAGTCACTATACTATGCATTTATATTCTCTCTTCCCACCACATATTCAAATGAAAAATCAATGCCACAGGTAGTGTTTCCACAAAATATAAAATTACTTTCATTAAATATAATACTTAAAAAATATTATTAGCTCAGCATAGTTGTCTTTCTCCTGAGAATTATTTACATCGTCATATTTAACATAAGTGGAGTTCCAGCCCTACAGATCTGAAGTTATAATGTCTAATAGTTTTCTGAATCAAATATATAAAGACAGTGGATTGGAAAAAAGAAAGTTTATGTGCAGATATAAAATACCTCTTACCTTTCAGCTGAAAGTAATTTTCAATGCAGTAGCTTATATCTGACTATGGGGAAAGCACAATGTTTTGAAGAGTTTATTTTTTGTGGGAAGAAGGGTATAAAACACTTCCTAACTCAGAGTATTTCCTTCTGCAAGGTAGAGACTGGATCCATATATTTTTCCTGTATAGGAATTCACACAGTGAAAGAAGAGAATGAGGAATTAGAGGATCATATATACAGCTGAACAGCCATAATCTCACTGGCACTGTAGATATGTGGTGGGATAAGTTGCCTGACTAGGTGCTATAATAAAAGGTAGACAGCTCGGGAAATGATGAGATGGGACTGTCTTGACACATCTCAATGACATGAGTGAACAGATAGGGGAGACGTTCTGCTTGAAACAACAATTAAAAACAAGGCAAAACTCACTGGGGATGTGAAGCAAGTGCCATATGACAAATTTTAAAATCTTTAGAGAAGTTACCAAACAAATAGCAGAATCCTGAATTCCCTCGAGGGAAAGAAATTTGTTCTTCTTTAAGAATTACCTTGACAGACCCCTTTGGAACACTTTCCCGAAGGGCAAAGGGTTCAAGTAGAACAAGTTGATCTTTAAAAACAATTTGTGTAAATAACAAGAGCTGCCCTTTCCTGTGTCCAGTCTGAAAAGCAGAAGACAGGAATGGAGAAACAGAAAGTATGTAGGAAATGGAAATGAGAGTGAATTACCCATGAAGACTGTAGAGACAACACAAGTATATGCAAGTATAGAACTGGGAAGTCAAATCTCAATGGAACTTGAAGATAGTGATGGTTACACAAGTTAATAAAAAGGGCTTCTGTAAGTTTATCAGTTGAAAAGAAAAAGGAAAACAAACAAATGAACTAAAGCCTTAAAAAAAGTTTGGGCCCACTACTCAGTAAAGCAGTGTAGCTAGTGACAAAAAGGATATAGAAAAAATAAACCAAAGATACTTAGTGGAATTTTCTTGTTTTGATTGATTATTCCCTCCCTAAATATTCACTGGTCAATTCCAGTTTACAAATATAATTCCTTTTAAATAAAAAGAATAAAATATCACCTACAATCAAGAATAATACAACTGAGGAGTATTTGAAGCAGCAGGAGAAATTAAAGACTATGAAGACAGGAGGCATGTTCCCAAGGGTACGGTAGATGTGGCAAATTCATTTGGACATTTCAAGGCTGTTTTTTGTGGTCTTTGAGAAGTAAGAGGAAACAAAATGCTCCTGAGCACTGGAAGGACATAATATCACACTCATCTCTAAGACTGGAAAGTAAGAGGATCTGGACAACTAAATGGAGGGAGACCAGTTTAATGTCAGATCAGACTTGAAAAAACAAGAATATGGTGGGCCAGAGCAGATCACCCAAGGGTAAATCATGCTTGACCAGAGATGTGTCAACCAATTTGCCTTCTGCAATGAAACAACTAGCTCAGTTAGACAAGAAGAGTATGAACATTAGCTGTTGTTTATGACTCTGTGATCCTCAGTAATAGAAAAAAAAAACAAGAGACATGAGGAAAAGCTGAAAAAATGGATTTGTTTATGAGGGTAAAGAGGGAACCTGCTACTCGCAAGGGAGGATAGGATGATGATGTGACCTGGTGCTACATACTTGTGTTCAGGGGTAGGACAAGAAGCAACAGGCATAGCTTGTAACATTGGAAATTCTGGCTTAATATATGGAGAAAAAAGTTGACCATAAGGGAGGTCAAACACTGGAATAGAATGCCTAGAGACCCCATGGATTTTCAAATTTTGTAGATTTTCAAAAATCAAGCAGAAAAGGTGCTGAGCAATGTGTTCTCAATGGACGTGTTTTGAGCAAAAAATTGGGCCAGGTGACTTGTAGAACCCCTCCAATCCTTACAATTCTATGAATAAAATTTTTAAGGAAAAACCAGATTACTTACCCTCATATTTTTTATAATATATGTTGATTAAGTACTGGGGGAAAATGCTTCTCTGCATAAAATTATGAAGACAGATGTAATACAAGTATTAGGATAAAATTATAGCTGTCTATATTAATAGAAATATATATATAAATGTGAATAAGGACAAATTGCACAGTTACTGTTATGCACCAAGCAAAAGTTTCCCCTACTTTTAATTTTTTTGTTGTTGTTGTTGTTGTATGTCAAAATAGTATTTTTACCAGATTTTTAAAAAATTATTGCTATAGTTTGGGAGAAAATGTTAAAATTATTAATATTATTGTTAAATAAACCTTACAAGTATTAGGCTTTTGGGAAGTCTGGAATAGAAAGACACATGCCAGACATATGCCTATGTGAGTTTCACTCTTCAGAAAAGTAAACAATCCACAAAACAAGAAAATTAATATGCATTTCTTCCCTTATTTCTTTAAAACTGCTATTTAATGAGCATTAGAATTTTTCAAAAACTCTCTACTGAATCATTAGATTGTTGTAATAATTATAAGATTAAAATATCCTCATAAAGTTTATAGGAAAATAATACGAATGCAAAAAAAAATTAGCTTCTTTCTTCTCAAATTTCTTAGTTCGCATTAAACAACTGTGACAAATCGAAGTCTGGTCTGACATAACAGCTGAATCTTATGTCCAGGATGTTGGAACAGAGACATTCTGATATCCATTCTAATCTGAATTATTCTGCTCTCTTGGTATCTTATGGAGGCACTAGCATTTAGACTGTGTAGAATTTAACAGAATTTTTTTCCCAAATTTTCATTCTATCAAAATGTACAGATTCTAGTGTTTTCTTAAATCCTCGGGAAAAAAAAAAAAAAAAACCTAATACTACTACCAAAAGAAAAAAACCCTGTACTCGAAATCTCAACTGAATAAAACCCAAAAACCTGCCATACACCTCACCTTACAAAGTGTTAGATCAATCATTTCACATATTGGGCTTTCAAATATGGGAACGAAATATAAAAAAGCAATAGTATTTGCTAAGTCAATCACACAAACAAAAATGAAGAGGTAAATCTATTCACTATATTTACCTAAAGGAAAAGACTACTTTAATAATCTAGTTTCTTAAAAGAGTTTCTTTTCTCCTTAGAGGAAGAGAAAGAGAGAGAGAGAGGTTTTTATAACACATTATTAATTAATATGATTTCCCTTTGATCCTCTCTAATTAATCAAATATGTATAGAAATTAATTCCCTATCCTTCATTTTCAAATATAGTTTTACATTTATTCCATTATGATATTTGTTACTGTTTTTGTGAAAAGTGAAAAAAAGGCTTACATTCTCCTCTCTGCTAGGTACAATCTTACAAAATGTTGCTGAAAAGTCACAGTTCCCAAAACATAACAACATTAATAAATTTTTTGTGCAAGATTGTCAAGGAATTTTACTTAAATTCTTTTCTCTTTTAGGTACATAGCCACAATATGACATCTTACTGGCTAATACAAGACTAAAGCAATGGAAAAAGAGGGGAGAAGTCAATGTATTATTCCACAGTATGATAAATCACAGTGGAAAATATTGAACAGTTGTAGTTACTACCAGAGAACAGTACTATGAAATTTCTTGCTTTATTTTATGAAGCATTGAACGGTTCAAAACAACTATTGCTTTGAGATGTCATCTATAAATCAACACAGGCCAATGGCAGGAAAATGATGGATATCCACCCATCTAAGAGATTTGATCATAAGACACGAGCTAAAACAGTGACAAGGCAGAGATCAATGTTTGTGTTCAGATTAACATCCCAAGGTCAGAGTGCCTAGGCATATCAATGAGAAATTTCAACTAAGACTCTAAGAATATTAATTTAGAAATGTGTCATAGCAAACTAAAGAAGATATTTAATTTTAATGACATCTATTTTGAATATTTATAGCATACTAACCACAGAGAGATTGGAATTTGTTCTGTCACAGGAATTGTTTCCTGAAAATATCAGCATTATCTTGGATTTTTAAAACAATTTTATTTTTCATGTGTATATTTAATGAGTATGTTATTAGAGCATTAAAGTTGCATTAATTGTACTGCATAAATTTACTGTAAATTGTTTATTTCTTGAATGAAAAAATAGAAAAATATTATGTCATTACAGTCATGCACTACTAATTCAAAGATGACCATGTGTTTATACAAAGTCTTGCTAAGGTTTTACAGGATTATTTAACATTTTCAGTTGTAGAATTTAGTAACAGAAGATTGTAGGAGAGGCATTTCAAGAACATAGTTATTAATGTCAAAAGAACATATCAGCTTCCTAAAGTAGACAGGGTATGTTAACTCTACTTTACATGCACCGTACTTTGTTGAGTTATAGAATATATTGAAAATATAATTTTCACTCTTAAAAACATCTGAAAAGTGAGGTTTACTTCTGATGTGAGATTTTCAATGTGAATGAAAAAAAGCAGTTGTTTTAGCAAAATGCTCTTCAATTCATACTTTTCTATCTGAGTTTGGGGTCAAGTCTGTAAGAGCTCATTTTTGTTCTGATGTGGGTTCTTTCTCTCTCTTCCCTCCCCTCTTTCTTTCCTTCTTTCTCTCTGATCCCCTTTCTTCTCTTTCTCACTCCCTTTCTTTTTCTCTATTTTATCCCAGTGCGGTGCTCTTCCAATTTGTTTCTCTCCATTCTATGGACTATAGTGGCAAGAAAAAAAAATCTGAAATCACGAATAATTCATCCAGACAAAAATAACTCTTAGGAAAAACAGTTTTGTGAAGTGCATTGTACTTGGTCATTTAAACTGGATTAAAAATCTTTGGGTCCTGATGCTTCTGCAAATACAAACTGAAAATATAGTTTTAAACTTAGACAAAAAAAAAAAAAGAAAAAAGAATGCCAAAACACTTTTGTTAAGTAATAGTTGACAGAGTTATCTGGAAATGTAAGTATTCATATGTGTACATGTCTATACATATATTTATATACATAAAGACATCCATCCTCCCTTTCCAGCTGACATTAATCATCCATTATGCATTGAGCAATTCTAAATTACTAAACACATTTCTGCTTTTACAAAATTTAGATGAAGACAAATAAGTGATTTATTTATTGATGTTGGTGTGTCATTCCTATTCTTGTTATACTCAGCAACAGCTTTATTCCCAGTTTTCAGAGTTTGGATGAGCTAAGATATATCTGTTATGCCTGTATATACACACAGAAAAAAGTCCTATACAATATATTAAGCTCTTACAGCTATTGCAGATGAGTGAATAAGCTAAAGTGAAAGACAGGTGTATTTTGAAATAGACAAAGAAGAAAAATTTTAAATCAATTTAAATGGTTTTTAATTAATTACGCAGCTATTCCCACTTACTTACAACCACTATTTTGGTGGGATATTCCAAGTGAAAGAGTTGCTGTAGGAGAAACCAGTGTTGTATTAAGAGACAACTCTCAAATCTTACTTAAATTTACTGAGATTTATATTTCTGTTTAAGAAAAAATTGAACTCCTTAAATAACAATTTTATTCAAATAATTGATCCATATTCATATTTTAAGTTTTTAAAACTAACTGAACAACTCCTGAGATTACAACAAAGAGAAAGGACATATGGTTAAGCAAAATTGATCTGAAAACATTTGATTATTTAATATGCAAGCTGATTATTTAATTTGGCTCCACATCCTTACACAACTGAAGCTGTTGCCAAGAAAATCTCTGGAACCCTCTGCAGGTCAATTTTGATGCATTAAATCAGTACAAGAAGAATCAGAAAATAATTATTAATCACTATCTGTGAAAAATCCAGTCAAAAATGTTAACATGATTGCAGTCTTCATGTCTTCCATTTCATTGTTATTCTGAAAGTATTTCTGAACATTTGGGAACTGCAAAAGAACATGCTGTTCAAAGTTATAAGGAGGGGAAATTGGGTAGGAAACTTGTTTCTAAAAAAGGATTGGCATGACTTTGTCTGCAGGGAGATCAATGAAATAATGCACTGTATTTAAATGCTTCATCCAAGTAAAAGAGAATAATATTAATTATAGCCTTTAGCTCTTTTCATGGCAATCCTTTGGTAATTATAGTTCAAGAGAAAGAACAGAAGTAATTTAAAGATGTGTTTCTTCACAAGATACCTTTTTTTTTTTTCTTTAGGAAAGAGTGCATTTCAAAGGAGAACTTTGTTTTAAGTTAGATATGCACTGTTTGCACAGTGGTGAGGAAATGAACTATAACGATATCTTTGTAGTGTATGTTATCCTTGCAGCTACATCCATCGTAGCAAGCTTGCTTGTTGGTAGTATGTTAAATGGCATCAATTTGATGATACCCGCTGAAGATCTTACAGTGATTGTTGGTGAATTTTAAAGTGAAATATTATGAGGTTTGTGATTATTTCCTTTTTTTTTTCCTTTTCATTTCATATATGGAGTGCTATCTTAAAATGTCGAGTAAAATGGTTATATAGAAACTTAAGACTCTATTAGAACAAAGAAAATTAAAGGCCAAACTCAAGACACAAGATGATTTAAGTTAGAAAAGATATCTTAATTAGTGCAAGTTTAAAATTTTAAGCACTGTGCCTCATAACGCAAACATGAAGACAAACATTTTTTAAAAAACTGAGACATCAGACTGCTAAACCCAATTGGGCATGTTGCTTATACAAAAAAAAAAAAAAAAGTGCCTCTGAATTTCATTTATGCCTCTGAATTTCATTTAAGACCTCAGATACCTTGCTCACCAAATTCACTAAAGTTAGTTATTACATAAGAATCTTGCCATGAAGAATAAAATAGCTGAATGCTCTGGTAATCTTGGTTTTTAGAGAGCTGTTTAGAACTATGAACAGTTTTCTATTAGAAATTTGAGCAGTGCTAGTTGGGGTAGAGTGCAGGTACATTTTGTGGCTTAACCCTTGCAGAGAGCTCAGCCTCACACAGCCACTTGCTCACTTCCAGCAGAACATGGCAGAGTCCCATGGATTAAAATACAGAGAATTACATTAGTAAAACAAAGCTGTTCTTGCAGGCAAAGCAAAATAAGAAAATTTTTCACTGTTTTCCTTTGCAAAGGAGACATTTAGCCATTTCTGGAAAAAAACAGTGATTCATCATATCTAATGGTCACTGAGAAGATGAAGGCCACAGCTCTGAATGTGTCCCACCACTTTCCCCTCCTTCTGTAGTTGTATGGATGAGCATGATGTAGTATGGGGCCATTGGGGTCAGATTTCCTGGCTGTGTCCCTGCTCAACCTCTGACGCTCCCCAGCCTACTCAGTGAAGGGGCAGTGTAAGAAACAGAATGTGCCTAAGATGCTGAGTAACTCCTGCTTAACAATAGCTAAAATATCCCTGTGTTATCCAGACTGTTGTGGCCAAAAATCCAAAATACAGCACCTTTCAGGCTGCTGTGAATAAAATTAATTCCCAGCCAAAACTAGTATACCACCTGAAGCAGCCTATTATGTTCAGTAAATGAGACAGAAAGCAGTGGTAGACGGTCTCCTGACACAGGCATTTGTTGCCATAGTTAGAAGTGAAATTGTTATGAAGAATGTAAATGCATCATAGCACCACATGAAGTTCTCTAGACATAATTTATTGTCTAGCCCAAGATAGCAATCTGGGTTTTCACAACCAACTCTGAGAAATACATGCTTTCAAAAGACTATTTTAGCTGGTGTCTCTAGAGACTATTAACCTTTTTTGCTGTTGTTCCACTCATTTTCACACCTGGGGCCTCACATTTGCTTTTCAACAGAGATCTGCTTTAAAAAAAAAAAAAAAAAACCTCCTTCCACCCCACTCACCACACAGTCAGCTGGCTCTGGCATTGCTTTTGTCATCCTGGTCTGAAAAAGTTCTCTTGGCTTCCAAAGTCTGTATTTTTTCAGGCCAGGGCTTCAAGATATCATCTCCTAGAGATGAACTCTAACCACTAGATTATTAGAACTATGTGGAATATTCAATTAAAATATAAGCTCCATATGTCTGTAGATTTACATTGAATGTGCCAGGAGGATTAGATGGCTTGCATCTTTGTTTGCTTTTGACAACATACATGCTTGAATAAAACTTAGATAATCTGGATATATCCTCTGAGATCATCACATGGATTTTTTGTCATCTGAACTAAATTTCTTGCATTTAGTTTTATTTTTGTTGTTTTTTGCTTTTATTCGAGAAAAATAATTCCAAATTCTGTTTGATGAAAGAATTTTTCTCCTTTTTTCTTTTTTTTTAATTTTTCCATCTCTTCTTATGCTTTCCAGGAAGAGAAGAAAATAAATAAGAATTTAAAAAAAATCTGTAGTCAAGCTTTCATCTTCTTGGCTTTTTTCACTCAGTGAAAAGGATATTCTAACATGTTTTATTTCCATCTGAAAGTTATTTTTATGTGAGATTAAACTATTATTTGGAAAAATTTTGTAAATTTAAAAAGCTCAAAAATCAACACCCTTTTTTAATTCATTAATTGCTTTGATTATCTGTAAGAACTTAAAGAGAACAGTTGCCTGTCTCAAACACTCTTCAGGCCATAGAAGGACCTTGCCACGAGATAAGAACAGAAGGGAGGGACAGGATGTCTCTAACCTGGCAGAGGTGAGATCTGGGTAGCAAATCCAGACAACAGTTCCCACTGTGGAAATCTGTGTAAAGAAGCAATTGCAAATATAAATATCACTGCTCAAAGAATACCCCAGGTTATGGGACAGATGACATCTAAGACCAATAATGACTAAGGAAGCTTCCCCAAATATGCCTCCCTGCATACCTGAAGCTTAAATGGAAGATAAGCTACAGCAGCTGGGAACTTGAGATAAGATAAAGGTGGTGCTGTTGTCAGGGTCCTATCTCAGACCCAGGGGAAGGTAACAAAGCTGGAGGAGAAGAATGGCTCAGTGATAATGGACACAAAGAATGCAGAATTTATAGTTCATAAGGAAAGCCAACTCAGCCATTGTGCTGAAATCAGCTCTGTCTGGGTAAAGGGCAATTCTGGCAGGCAGAGATTCTGACTGTGGTCTCACAGCCCACTGAACCAAGCAACCCACAGACTCAGAAGAAGAGAAAGACTGAGCAGGGGGCTACTTAGCATTAGAAGTGAGGGCATAATTTCATCAACAAGACTAAGAGAACTCTATAAATATTGTACAGTTTTGAATGACCTCTCCCTCTTTCTTCCTCTCCCTCTTCCTCTCCCCACAGCTTCTTTTCTATTTCTTTCTATGTCTCTACCTCACACTTTATTGTTTAATAAAATCCACAGTATTGACTTTGGCATATGGTCTGGTTTCCACCTTAATTCAGACAGAAGCATCTCTCAATAACTGGACCTTAACACTATGTCACACTTCTGAATGTATATTTCCACTTACATAGAAAACCTAAAAAAATAATTTTCAGTGTTAGATAAAAAAAAGGTTTTTCTAACAGTTCCTGAGGATTCTAAATGCTCTCTTTGAGGATTCTGAGCCAGAGTGAAAAAGGCAAATGAAGATGTTCAAAATTGGATGATATTATCAATATAAAAATCAGACTGAATAAATTTAGTGTGTTTTTTTTAATTTTACTGTTATAATTTTTTTTTGATGACAAAGCATTTTTATATTTTTACCTTTAAAACTCTCTGCGAACAGAATCACATGGCTGTTAGTCTAAGGAAAATGCATATTTCTTTTATTACAATTATAAAATTAATTTTTTATGTTTTTATGGAGTTTGGATGTGCAGAAAAGAATTCAGAATTGACACAAAAAATAATTTTCTTGGTAGTGCCCATATTGTTGTAATATTTTGTTTCATACAGATAGATTTCTTCAGACAAGCACATTCCAAAAGTACTTAGAGCACTTAAGTAATCCAAAAAATGCTATTTTGTAATGAAATCATATCTAAAGAATAGGTTTTTGAGACAGAAGAGGGTTTTTTCCCCAGCTTTTATAGCATCACAGGGTATGATGTAAAAGTATATCACTAAGTGAACAACTGTGTTTTACCTTAGTCTGTGAGAGGTTCAGGGGCTTTCTTACAGACTTCCTTATCCCCTGGAATTGTAGTCAACCCATTTTTTTCACTAGGTTTGTTTATATTGTTAATGGTTCAGGGAGCATTTGAGTAGGTGAGAAGTTAATGATGAGACAAACATAAAGGTCTCGGATAAGCATTGATGGAACTCTATTTTATGATGCTATTCTTATACTCACAACTATCTTTGAAGCCAGTGAGCCTGAAACATGGCTTCCCACCCATGGTATTTGTAAGATATTGCTACAGCACCTGATTATTGCAAAACATGAACTGTTGTAAATAGAGATTGTAGTAGGAATGGTGTGAGATATCTACAGTCTTTTTATCTACCTATCTCCATCAGGACTGCATTGATTTGTATATCTCTCACTGCTTCCTTCCCTTCACTCAGAGAAGCTAACAAGCTACAGAAAAGTCTGATAGGGAAAAAGAAAATGAGGATAGGAAAACGTGAGAACAGTAGCTTCTAATATTGTCCTTTATAAATTTTGTTTTTAATAAGGTGAAACACATCTTCTCTGAATCTATCTCTAGTTTTTCATTAGTCTGTGATTATGATTATTAAGTTTGACTAATAATTTCTTATTTTGTTTCTCGTTGCTAAAAATAGTCTTTATTTTGAGGCACATAAAACTATCCCCAAAGTTTTCCTTATTTCCTTCAAGGTAAAGATGTACTCTATGGAAATCCTTTTTCTTCAACACTTATATTGTACACATTTATATACAAGCTATTTACCTTGTTTGTCTTTTTTAGGCAATGGTCATAAACTGGCACATCTAGAACCTGACTCATGAGTAGGTGCCTCTAACTGGTTGATTAATCCTGATGTAGTAACCATATTTCTCTCTATTATTTATAAAAATAATATAAAAATGGAGAACAGTTCAAATGCAGAAATCTGTATGTTGTCAAAGAAATTCTGATTCTACATTATTTGAAAAGAGGCAAGTGTGTTTTGCATTTGTCTTTTCCAGCACTCAGAACTGAATATAGTTATGGAAACTGTTTTAAGTGAAAAAGTATTTTTCAAACAGCATAAAATACAGAAATTTGACTAAAACTGATTATACAAAGATTTATGTTAACAAATAAATAGATAAATATACACACAAAGAGATATAAAACTACCTTGTGTAGAAGTGTATTGAATAATATGGGCAGAGTATTGTGAAGATTAGCTCCTGGACTGTTGTTCCAAAACTAGAATTCAAGACAGATCAAATTCAGTAAAAAAAAAAAAAAAGCTTTCCCTTAGTTTAGACTAGGATATTCATGATCTTACTGTCTCCCATTTACCAGCTGAAGAAATAGAGTTTTACCTGTTTGTATGATTGTACCCTTGAGTTTTTGCCCCTGGAGTTTATATAGCCTGGAGTTCTTCATTCCTTCTGCAAAATTATCTAATTTTGGAAGGAGTATGTTAAAATATACCTAAATGCATACCTTGGCAAAAAAAGAAATTTTCAGTATTAAAACAAATTGTTAAGAGGGGTGATTTTAAAAAAGGGACTATGCTTTCAGTGCTGTAGTTTCAGTGTACAGAAAAAAAAAACTGATAGGGTGAAGAAGAGATGATAAACAGAAAAAGAAAAACTAAGAGAGGCAGATATTTATTTTAGTTCACCAGTATTTCACTATTATTTGAATGCTTACAGAACAGTAGCTAAGGAAGAAGAAACTGTCAAAAACTATATTACCAATATTTGCATTTTTCATAACTGTATTTGAAGGTAGCTTGGGTATAAACTGACTATGAAAAATATGTAAAAATCAGAAAATAAGTTTAACACTGATTAAGGCAACACATTACCTTATTTTTTCTTTTTTTTTTAACACTTCTTTTTGTACTAAAACTGTGCTACAACTCAAATGAAAATACTATGTTGAGCAAGCTAACAATAATGTTTCATAAATAATGTCAATCAATTTAATTTTCATTATTTAACAATTGCTTTGCATTTGGAAAGGCTATGCGTAAACAAGTTTATCTCAGTAAAACAAACTTACAAGAAAATAAACCACTGTTTTTTGTTGAAAATGTCATCTAGCTGGAACCAGCACAATGAGTTTATGGTAGTTTTTTTATTGTTGCTGTCCCCAAGATGTCATCTGTCATTTCCAAGCAGTTCCTGGAACATTACAGACAGCAGTAACCTGCATTTAAACTTTTGCCAAATTCTGCTGATGTGGTTCAATGCACTATAGGAGAGTACTGTTTTTGTTGTACTGCTAAGTCTTACCACTTATCTAATGTATCATAGTGTAAGAACAGCTACCAGTTTAGAAATGCAATATCATTAGAAAGGACTAGTTTGACTCCTTGTTATCAAAATGGTAGCTTCTGTAGTGGAAGATATGTATGTTCTTGATGATCTAGTCCCCCCATTTTATTTTTAGCAAACAGCTGACTTGCTTACCTTTACGTTTTCTAAACAGGTAGAAACATCTTAGTGAATATTTAAGGTTTTGAAGACCAACCACAACCTGGACTGCATCAAAAAAGGCAAGATCAGCAGGTCAAAGGAGGTGACTCTCCACCTCGATTCTGCCCTCAGGAGACCTTGCCTGAAGCACTGCATCCAACTCTGGGGCTCTCAGCTCAGGAAGGACCCGTTGGAGTGAGTCCAGAGGAGAGCCTTGAAGATGATCAGAAAGCCAGAACATCTTTTATAGGAAGACAGGCTGAGACAGATGGTGTTGTTCAGCCTGGAGAAGATTGAAGGGAAACCTCATTGAGGCCTTTCAGTACTTAAAGGGGCTTACAGAAAAGGTAGAGAGTAACTTGTACATCGGCTGAGAGTGATAGGAAAAGGAGGAACAGTTCTAAACTAAAACAGGAGAAATTTAGGTTAGATGTTAGGAGGAAATCCTTTACTCAGGCAGTGGTAAAGCAGAAGAGGCAGTTGTCCAGAGAAGCTGTGGATGCTCCATCCTTGGAAGGACTTAGAGGTGTTCAAGGGCAGGTTGGATGGGGCCCTGAGCAACCTGGTCTAGTGGCAGGTTTCTCTGGCCATGGCAGGGGGGAACTAAATGATCTTTAGTGTCTCTTTCAACCAGACCACTCTGCAATTCTCTGGTGTTTTGATAAGACAGGGTGCAGCCACTGGAGCATGTCAAGAACTGACAGCCCAAGCTGGTGACAGGAGAGAAGGGTAAAGGGCTGCAGCTGCAGACACTGCCATGGGCTTGAGGTTTCAGACATCCTTTTGCTGTAATATTTATACCCAAAAAGTCGAACAAGGAGACAAAGAAGTAAGAAAAACCCCTAGCTGTGAAGAGGGAATACACATCTATTCTTTCTTATCTAATAAGCAGAAGATTGGACTGCTAGGAGTGAGAGCATAAATTTTGTAACGTCTGTATCAATCAGCAGCAGTGACAGGTTCAGCAACAGTGGTAAGTCTTGGGATTGTGATGCTGCTGTGGAAATGGTGGCGATGACCTCCATGACTTCCTGGCTTAAAGACTAAGAAAGAGCCAGGCAGCTCCTTTCTTTTAGTAGGCACAAGACACTGTCAATGTAAAAAAAAAAAACAAACTGTGCAGGAATAGTGATTATTTCTGTGCTACATAATCTTGGAGATTAGATTCTAGGTAGTTGTTTTTCTTAAATCAATACAGCTGTACTTGCATTCTTGTCTCCTCTCCTCATATGAATAATCAATAAGCAATTTTATTTATGTTTAACAGTGAGGATGATCACCTATATATTTTTATGCTTATCATTATCTCTGTCTTAAAAAAATATTTTGCATTCTTCCCTTGACTATATTCAAAACCACTTTTTAGTACACTTGGTAGCCTGTGCACTGAAGCTTGTCAACAGAGCTGTTATATACTTCCATAGTTAAACTACTGCTATATCTTATCTAGAGTTTATTTTCATTTCCTGCTGCTACATTTGACTTAGTTTCTTCTCTGACTTCAATTTAACTTAGAGAACATAATTTCAATATTGTTTTAAAGTTGTTTTTAATTTTTGTATATACAATTACAAGGTAGTTTACAACTAAGCATAATTTTGTTGTACAGTAGCTGCCTTTTTTTCCCTCCAACTCTCCCAAGAGATGAAAGCAGACCTTTAAAGATAAAAGTGAATTTAGAAATATAATGAAAGTGTTTTTAATATCTTAGCTTTTGGCATAAGCTTTGCTATGTACCATGCAAATTGACTGCTTCTGCATGTGGTAACAGTATTGTGCATTTTTCCCTCTTGGATAATGTGTTTTCTCCTACTTCAAAGAAACCTAAAATAATTGGACTTGTGTTATATGTAGGAAACCAGGGTGAAATTAATTGAAATTGATGTTAATTGTATTATTTTCTTAATTGCTGCAAATGTGGGTCAACACTACCATGGACTTCATATAGATTTTAATAGAACTGTGAATTATAAGATATTTTTGGATTTGCTTCTAGCATTAAGCTCTTAAAAAAATTTAATGATTGAATCTCATATGTAATGCCATCCCAGTGAGAGTAGATTTTGAGTGGCATTTTATGAGTGGATATTCACTCTGGGAGTGTGCAAGACATGCTTGGATTGTTGTTCTAATGAAGGAACTAAAAGTATGTTTTTCTAGCAGACTTACCTAGTTTCAGATGAAGAATCTTGTTACAGATAAAGAACAGATCATGGTTCAGTTGCTAGCAGAAAGGTGTCTAGTGACATTTCCTTGGGGTGCTCACTGTGGTATCCAGTTGCTGGTGTAGCAGATCAGATATTGCCCTAAAGACCTATGTCACACCTCTCAACTCCTGTGAAAGCTTCCATTGCCTCAGGGCATCTGAAATGGCATTATTCATCTGTGTCTAATGGAGATGAGAAGTTGTAAAGGAGATTTCAATTACTCCAAGTAATGTGGGTAAATGTTCATGCAAGATACAAGCAATAAATTAGATGTCATCAATAAAGTGCTTCTTGCAAAAATTAATCAGGCTACCAGAAGAAAAGAATAACTTTTTCTCCTATTACAGGACTGAGATACATTATCATGAAAAACAAAACCAAAAAAAACAACAAAACAAAACAAACAAAAATTCTCATGGCTTACTCAGCAGTAAAATTCTCACAGGAGAAAAACAGTGCATGTGAAATTCTCAGCAGTGAAGTGTAAGATCAGTAGAAAAATCTGCAAAGGAACGATGTAGTTATTTCAAAAAATACATTTTAAAAATGTACTATTTTACTAATATTTTATTATTTATACAATTACTATTTTAAAATTGTGAAAAATGTGGCTAAAAGAATAAAAAAAATACATGAAGGTTTTTCAAGTATATTTTTTTAAATTTTCAGAAAAAAGAAATCATTTTAATATCACTTTCTATATAAATCCAAATATAATTGAGGATGATAAATAAAAAACCAATAGCATAAATATGGAAAAGTATAGAAAGTTATCAGAGGAAGGTGGCTAAAAAAAAAGATATTTCAAAAAGGAAAAGATGTATTCAAATGAAGAGAGCATGAATGCTAGAACTGTAAATGTGTATGTTTAGCAATGTATGCTCTATTACCTTTTTTACACTTCATACATGTATGAAAACATCTGTAAAACAGATGTTAAAAGATTTTGAAAAAAATCTGATCCAAAATGCCAATAAATTTGAGAAGGAAGAAAACTCTCAGAGATTTCATAGTTCTTTAAAATGACCAAGGTAAAACAGGAATTTAAAAAAGGATATCTCATTGCAAGTTCACATATGAAATTGTGAATGCACTAATTAATATGACAATTATTACTTCATTTGTTTTAAGTAGAAGAAGAAAGTAGTAAATTTGTTTGAATTTCTAAAGGATTCCAGGCATGGTATGGAGTACAGGCTGTAAATCTGACTAACACAAACTTCAATAAAGAATGTGCTTTATACATATTTTTCACCTGTGCTTATGCTTTAGTAGTCAGAAAGGGAATGTATATCAACTCTTTGGAGCTGCTTTTAGGACATAAGAGAAAAATAATGTCAAAACTACTGGAACTACCTGACCATCAGCCTTCAGTCTCTGAGAAGGTAAGGGAGCAAATAGTTCTGGAAACCATTTCCAAACTTGTTAGGACAAGAGGATGATTGGCACTTGTGAAAGGCATCCTGAGTGCTGGGTCCAGGTGAATGCTCTCTGAGACATGCACATACTGCACCAAGTCCACAGAAGGGACCTGGAGGTGATTTGGTCAGTGAAACATCCCTCAAAGAAAGTCTCAAAGATCTTGGACTGGTGAGTCTCGAGAAGAGAAAGCTCGGGGGGATCAGGGCGTATAAATACTGCTGAGAATGTGTTAAAAAAAAAAAAAACCAGAACCAGATTCTTAGATGAAACAGGATGAGACACTATGGATAAAAACTGAAATATAGGGCATTTTATGTCAACATAAGAAAATGCTGTCTTTCTGTCAGGGTGATTAAACACTGGACTGTAGATAGGAATTTATTGTTAGTCTGTAATGCTCAACAATCATATCAGAATGACACTTTATTTTTTTTGTTCCATTGTGGAAATGATAGCTTTTTCAGTCAACATTTATAATTATATATATATAATTAATTTATTTTATATTTAGAATTATTTAAATTGCTATGCTCTAAAAGTAAATATTTACACCCTCATTTTGATGTTTTTCTTATTTATGTTCTTTAGGCCCAAAGGCTGGTCACATCTCTCTGAAGCATGGATGTCCTGGCATATAAATTGCCAGCATGAAGAGTTTTCTGTAGGAGGAGTTTGGTTTTCAGGGGGAATCTGATGCTCACTTAAAGTCTGAAAGCTGCACACTGCAACTTCCTCCAGCCATTACTAAGCAGCAACATTTTCACTTGGTTTTTGATGCCTGCACTATTTGTGGTATCCACAGATTTTCAGCTATAGCGTGTCTGGGGTAATGGTCACCAGACCCCTAGGCAATGTCTAAATTCAGGTCAAACCAACACAGACACTGACATACTCTTAGGTCCACCTCTGCCTTATAAGTGCAAAATCTATGGCCCTTTTTTATTAGTGTCAAAAATCACATTTACCAGTTGCTTACTTCACACTATTTCTTTCTTTCCCTAAATATATAGCACGCCCATAGACTTAAATTTTAGGCTCTTAGGATGCATGATCTTTTGAGGTGAGAAAGGTCTTCTATAAGGTAATAGTCTGCTAAGGGTTCATACAATTTTTCCCTCAGGACTGCCTCCAAAAAATAGTTTTCTGAGAAGAAGGATCTCAAAAACTACTTACTTAAGTGGTGCAAAGGCCAAACCAAGGCTTGAAACAAACTGACACAGCCTGAATAGCAGATTGATCTATTTTAACAACTATATGTGCCTGAGATTTTAAAGGGTCTGCCCTTCCCCTTGCTCTGGTTATTTCTGCTTTTCTCCTTGTTCTTTGAAGTTCAGAGTCTGTTACACATTGTGTATTGATTCCTAACTTATAACCTATGAACTGATACTTCTGAAGAAACAAGGCTTGTGATCTGAAGCAGAGGTGTTATTTTTACACGTCTGAACATAGACTTGAGTAGAAAAGATTAGTTTCTACTGTTGGCCTTGGCATTATGAGGTTTGTTCTTAGTGTTTACCACTGAGGGTTTAGATACAAAGAGGAAACATTCATTCTGGTTGTATTTTTTTTTTCTCAGAATCTTAATTGTCCCGAGCCTTATTTAAAAGGTTTCAGAGCTAAAAAGAGTCATGAAGAGTGGGTTCTTTGACATGATCTTGGTATAAACCTCAGTAAAGGAAAACCAGGTTTCTCTTGAACAAAACAATCTAAAATGGTTGTCTTGAACATATTTAAATAATTTAAAAAGTGACATCACATTTAAAAATTTGTATTCTTGGGGTTTGTCTTCTCCTCTTGTTTTTTCTCTTGGTTTTAGATATGTCTTGCTAAGTAGTGGTTTCATGTCTAGGGACTATTTCTACTGAAGGTATTCTGACCAGATAAAGGGGTTGTTTGTGGGCACCAGTATATTACATGAGCAGAAAATATTCTGCATCAGCAACTGATCCTGCTCAGTAGACCATTCCTAGTACTACATATTGATCTTAGCAGCATCCCCCAACCCATTTTCTATGTCTTTCTAGCCCTCTACCTCACATTTACTGTTAAATAAAATCCATATTATTGACTTCAGCATACACTTTGCCTTGCACCTTAATTTGGGCAGAGTCACCTCTCACTGGTTGGATCATAAAAATAGTACAAGATATTCTTACAATAATAATTTTTAGTCTGTTTGAGCTTTTCATTATTTACAGGTATTTAATGTGACTGCATGCGAGATTATCAAAGGACTTTTTTTAAACTGCTACTGTTGATACAATGTCCATTAAACAACTCAAAAAGATTGCATTTGCTATTTCTTTTGTATTTTATACTGGTATTTGTTGCCAGTTAAAATGACAGATGCTCCTGTGGTGAAAATTATAAAAATTATTAGTGGGAATAGAAAAAAAGAACTAAAACCAATTGTGTATAACAGGCATACAATGGTGAAAATCTCTGAGAAGTTAGCATTACACAAATACCCTATTCTAACAAGTTGCTTCATGTTCATGTTCTGTAGAAGGAGCTTTGACTCAATGACCTTTAAGGCCTTTTGCATCTTAAACAATTCTGTTGCTCTGCAATTTGTTATTTTGTTTGGCTGGGGGGATTTTTTTGGTGTCTTTTTTTCTTAATTTTTTTGTGTTGGTTTGTATGTTTGGGTTTTTTATTGAAAAGGCCATTTACCAGATGTCCTTAGAAGAGCAGACAGTTTTCATTCACATAGCCTTACAGTACCTATTGTAAATAATCACAACAACAGAAAGAAACAGAGGCACTGACTTGCTCCTCCTCTACCCTGGAGGGACAGGGAGGAGAATCAGAAAAAAGTAAAACTTGTGGGTTGAGATAAGGCCAGTTTAATAATTAAAATAAAATAAAGTACTACATACTATAATATTACTAATAATTATAATGAAATGGGAAAGACCAGAGAGATGAAAAGACAGAGCAAGAGAAAATTCAAGAAAACAAAAAACCCAAGTGATGCCTAATACCATCGCTCACCCCCTAACAACCAATCCCAGCAGTCCCCAGGCAGCTCACAGCCTACTTCTCCCAGTCAGCATATTGAGCCTGATGTTTTATGGTATCCCTTTGACCACTTCAGTTGTCCTGGTTATGCTCCCTCACAGCTTCTTGTGTTCCTGCTCACTGGCAGTGCATGGGAAATGAACAACTCCTTGACTTATGGGGAACAACAAAAACACTGGTGTGCTATCAACATAATTCTCATATTGAATCCAAAACACAGCACTATACTGCCCAGTAGGAGGGAAATTAACTCTATCCAAGCCAAAAGTAGGCCAGTACCCAACAATATATGTGTGTATGAGAAAGCTTTTCCCTACCAGTCTACCTTTTGTTGTCTCTGCTTGATAAAGAGATACCAGCAGTGTCATTTTTCGTTTCAGTGACATGCCCAGCGCTCAAACACCCCAAACAGCCTTATAGCACTATACTCGGTTCAATTCCAACATGTCAAAATTTCTTGTACTACAAACCCTTGAGTGCCACTTCAGGTGGCAGCTGGCTTCTTGTTAATACAGTCCAGCAGGTGATTGCCTTTCTCTCTTTGCTGCATGAGACTATTGATGACTCATGTTTAGCTTCTTCTCCTTCACATCCCTATGCTTTTCCAGCAGCCTGCTTTCTAACTAGCAGGAGCCTGGTCTTCATGGTTGCACTGGAATTATTCTAGCCAAGGGTAGGTCTTCCCATTTGCTTTTGTTGAATGTGATGATATTCCTCCAGCCTATGGATGTCCCTCTAGGTATCAGCTTTCAGCTGCTCCCTACAACTGGCTGTTGTCTTTAGACTTGTTGAGGCATTTTGTCCCACTTTCTTGGTATTTAATTAGATTACAAAGTAAACAGAGCACATTTTCTCTCCCACAAAGACTATCTAACAGACCTTGCTGCTTCTTTGTCAGCTGTTCCTATTCACTTCCTTGTCCTTCCTACAATTGAGCATGGCTTGCAGAGGAGTGTGGCAGACTGATGGGCCTCTACTCTAGTCCCCTAAGATTTTCTTCTTCTTCCCCTTCTTAAAGAAAAGAGTGGAAATTTATCTTGAAATACTTCTCTATTTATACTTAATGTAAAACCAAACTGAAATTACAGCTACGGGATAATTTCCATTAAATACCCTGCCCACAAAAGCAAAAGTGACTTAGAGGAACAAAAATAAATCAGCTTCTCTAAGACTCTATATCTCACCATATTGATTCTCATTTATAAAAACTGTAACAACTTGAAAGACTTGTTATACTTCTTGCAATCATCTCTAATCACTAGCAGCCAGAACTCTCAGTGTCCTGATGGGCACACGACTGCTGCACTACGCATGGGGAGAGACTTCTGTCCAAAACTCTTCTTTCAGAATGTCATTGGAATCAGCCTTTTTTATTTCCACCTTGACAGTACTCTGACAGATCAACCTTACCTCTGCACACACCAGCATCAGCAAGAGCATAACAACCTTCAGATTGTTCCAGAGTGCTGTCATATTCCTGACAGAATGAATTTACAATAAACCATAATCAGCAAAGACAGTGGTCAGAATTCATCCTCACATACACTGATGAAAATCCAAAGCCAGCTGAAATGAGTTAAAATGTGGTCAGATGACATGGAACTACATTCTCACATGGTAATAGAATAATTTTGAACCCTGAAGTATAATTCTTTGAATTTATGTTGGTACATTTTAAATATTATTGACCTTTGCCAGTCCAGCTGATGCTTGGCAGTATCTGTCTATCCAGGAGCACATACAGCACTGTGTTTAATAATAACTGTGAATTTCTATGATAGAATACTTTCTCCCTCTCTGGAAAAAAAAAATTAAAAAAAAAAAAAAGGGCAGGTAAAATATACATGGATCTAAAAATCTAAAAAATGAAAAAGGTAAAGAGAAATTTTTCAGCTTAAGGACTATGGTGGATTTGACCCTATACTAGCTTTATGCTGTTAAATAATTAAGGAGAGCACTTGATTCAAAGCAAATACTTAAAATTAATGAAGTCCAGCACTCATTAATCCTGTTAGAAAGAAGTGGCTTAGTAAGGACTCTAAGGATTTCTCTTTCTATTAAATCCATAGCAAACATCAATATTAAAACCTATATGCCAAATAAAACCCCAGAATTTGTCTGTGGACATGTGTGTGTGCATGATTATCAAAAGCAATTGAGAGTTTGAAGCATGAAAAGGATGCCTACAAAACATAAATACAGAACATAAGTTCAGCATTTTTTGGTTGTTATTTCAAATTTTATTATTAATTCATTATTATGTATATATATAATTTTTTTATTCTAGGAGTGTTGCATCTAGCTGAAACGGAGCTCATTTTCCCCACAGCAACCCCCACAGCTCTGTGCTTTGTATTGGTAGCTGGAAAGGTCTTGGTAACACCATCGTGATTTGTCTCCTGCTGAACAGGGCTGACACAGCCTCAGTGCTGACTCTCCAACACTTCACCCTCACCAGAAGTGTCAGCATCGGTGCTTAGCGCCATTGACTAACCATCAGTTTATCATCCTACTGCAAGATTTTCATAGTCTCTCTCTGTGAGTTCTCACAGGCAGCTCCTCACAGCACTGACTCCTTTTCTCTTCCTTCCACATGGCTGGCTGACTCCTTCCTGTCTCTTACACAGCCACCTGACCCTTACTCCTCATTCCAGCTCTCTTATCAACCAACTAACCCACTCTTTTGTAACACCCATCCTTATTGGACACAGTGTGACCTGTTAAGGGCAAGGCTGTTCCTACTCTTTGGCAATTAGTACAGCTGCAACTCCTCGGGGGTGAGATTGCCTTCAGCACTATCTCTATTCTCTCACAATCCATCCTCCCGCACAGAAGTCTGCACATGGGCAAGATGTTGGGAGGGCGTGTAACCAAAACAGCTGACTCAAAGTGGCCAAAGGGGTTTTCCATATTTTATGATGTGTTTAACAATAACAGATAACAGATAAAGAAGGAAAAAGGATGGGGGAGAGTGATTTATCATTTATTTACAACATTTGCCCTCTGGAGTAACCACAACATATGCTGAAGTCCTGCTTCCTGGGAAGTGGCCAGACATTGCTTGCTGATGGGAAGAAGAGATTAAAATTTTGGTTTTATTTTCCTTTGTGTGCTCATAAAGTTCACTGCTGTGTAAGTAAACTGCCTTTATCTTGACCCACAAGGGGTTTTTTTTCTATCTTATTTTCTCCCCCTGTCCTGATGAGGAAAAAACTAATAGAGTGGTTTGCTGGGTGCCTGGCATCCAGTCAGGTTCAAATAGCTACACTGGGGGAAAGTAAAATGGTATTTTTTGAATACACAACATGTAGAGTTAGGGACTGATAACGTTTCTAGTGGTACTGCAATTTTTCAGGTAAATCAGTTGGGCAAGCTTCTGTCATTTTTATCAAATGTGCATAAGACATAAATTTTCCAATTCAATTCTATGTTAGATTTTAATTAATTCTTGTAAAGCTTCAGGGGCTGGTAAGGTAAGCAAGCAAGCAGAGCTGGTAGAAAGAGGTCAAATAATTGAGACTATCCTAGAGTCAATCCTGCAGAAAAGAGAAATTTTAAAATTAGGAGAGGTAAAGAATAGTACTATACCTTTGAACATGGATCCAGGACCTATAGAGTCAGTTGGCATAACCCAGTTCAAAAATTTAGGGTTTTTTTACAGGACTTTTTGAGTTTTTACAACTTCAGAAGTTTGCAATTGCTAAAGATTCTGAAAGAGTGAACATTTTATTCCTTGGAAATGTTCAAGGTCAGGTTGGATGGAGCTTTGGAAAATCCGATCTAATGAAAGCTATCCTGGCCTATGACATTATGGCTGGAACTGGTTGATACCTTCCAACCCAACCTGTTTTATGATTTTTCTACTATTCAGTAAACTCTAAAGTGTACTAATGTCATTATTTGAAAAAGAAAACAAAAACATAAGAATAAAAAATTTAAAGAAATGAAACATAAATAAAATTTAAAAAATTAAACGTGTCTACAAAAATATTTAATTTAGATTATTCAAGTTTTCAATTAAGAAAAGAGTTCAAGTATCAAGCAATGACAGTAATACAGAAATTAATAAAATATATTTCTATTTATAATTTAAGTATCTAATAGTGGAGGTTTAGTCTTGAAAATATAAACATTTTCTCCTTAATTAAAATCTGAAAAGGTCAATATATCTTAGGCTAAATTTGGTTACTAATCATGGGTATTTCCTTAAGTGGAAATATATGGTTAGTATTGTACATTTTCTTTGCTTTTCCATGGCTGTGTTTTACTTTAAAAAATCATACTATATGCTACTGGTATGCCTTTTTACTCTACCATTATAATAGCATAGAGATTACTCTCTATAAAAGATGAGGTGGTGATGTTGATTTGAGATTTTCACTGTGATGCAATCATTACATTTTGACACTAATTTTTATGATTCTACAAATTAAAGAGAAATAATACAAAACTTAATGATAGGTTCAGTCTGACTTATAAGTGAAAAAATTACCAGAGCTAAGTGTTTAAAATTAAACCATTTACAGTATTACCACAGATATGTATCTGCTCTCATCACTCTATCAATATTTTTTATTTTATATACAAACCCTATTCTATAAAATACAGGGATTTCTTATTATCATATTAATGATAAATATTTTATATACGTGCCTTTTCAGTTACTCAAAATCCCTGATTCAAGGACCTATGGTGAACAAAATAAACAAAAATTAGAGTATAAGCTGTTAAACCTAGAACAGGAGAAACTGAGTGGTGTTGTCTCACATCTGAGAAAAAAATCTCCCAGTACTTTACCTTCAGAAAGTTTATAGCTAACTCTGGTTAGGATTAATTTCAAAGCACTGCTTAGAACTCTAAAAGTTAACCTTCAGAATCTGCACAAGGATCACTTTGTAATCAGTGAGAGGAAAAGAAACACCTACAGAAGAAATTTCAGGTTGTTATAAGATAGACAGCTACCATATAAATTAGATGTGGAGAAACTTATTCCTCTCCTTTGGCCATAATGAGAGTGTAGGGTAACTTACATGGCAGCTGCTGGAGATCTAAATTTAGATGAAATTGCTCTGTGCCTTTTTTACATGCCAGTAAGTTTAAAAGGTTCTTTTCCATTAAACTCAACTTACTTTAAAGCCCATTTCAAGGAATAAAATGCATCAACTCTTTTGTACTTAATCATATGTGTCAGGGCTAATAAATTAAACACATCCAAGACCATTTTCTGACACTGAAGCCAGGTGCCACAGAAAGGTTCATGCCCATACTACAGAACTCTGTTTCTCCCTGGATAAGTGTACCCACAACCACCCAAGAGGGACTCGACCCTTGCTAGGGTGACAATGCAGATCCAAGCTGTGCCTGGGGTTGTTCCCGCTGGCTAACCAGGTAAACAGCCTGTCACAGTGCCTGCAAACACTGTGGCACTGGCTTATTTTATGAAGTTATTAACTTCTTGTCTCTCAATGCACTTCACTGAGGCTGTATAAAATACAAAATTACTGATACATTGACAGACTTCATTGCTAGCAGGGCTTATTTTGGTATTTACCCATGCAACTATTACGTCCAACTTAAGTGAAATGGATGGCATGAAATGAAATGAATATAAGTTAGGAAGAATAGCAATAAAGAACAAATGGTTTCTTAGTACACACATCCTTGGTTTTCAGGTGCTTAAAGGAATTGCTGAAGCACTATGCAAATATATTCATTCAGTATTTCAGAGCTCTATAAACTGGTCACTCCCTATTCTTTTTAGTTTTCTAAGAGAGATTTTAGCTCACTGTGCTCATTTGGGATGAAGTAATTATTTTCACAGTGGCTAGTATAGGGCTGAGTTTTGGATTTATGGTAAACACAGGGTTGATAATATAGAGTGTTTTTGTTGTTGCTGAGCATGGGAGGCTGGAAGGAGACACAGCTGGGACAGGTGACCCAAACTGGCCAAAGGCATATTCCAAATGATATGGCATCATGCTCAGTATATAAAGTGAAGGGAAGAATGAGGGAATATTTGGATTGATGGCATTTATCTTTCCAAGTCACTGTTACATGTGATGGGGCCTTGCTCTCCTGGAAATGGCTGACTACCTGTCTGCCCCTGGGAAGCAGTGAATTAATTCCTTGTTTTACTTTTCTTGTGTGCCTGTCTTTAGCTTAACCTAGGAGTTTCCTAACTTCTATCCTCTGATTCTCTCCCACTTCAGTGTGGTGGGGGAGTAAGCAAGTGGCTGTGTGGGTCTTAGCTGCTGACTGGGATTAAATCATGGCAGTCATAAATAAAATAAAATTTCAAAATGTATTTTTTCTTTAATTCACTCTGTATGAATTGTATATCCTAGGTTTAAAATAAAAATTTAAACTCCTTGTTTAGTGGTATGCAAAGATAATTATAGTGGTAGGAAACAGAAAAATACTTGTTTCTGGACAAGAAAATCCTCTTGGGTACACCAGAAAACAATAAAAATGAGAAGCAAAAATGACTGATATTACACTCTGCTTATGGATCCCCATGAATCAACATTTGTCCCTGCTACTTAGGCGGGACCTGTAACCTGATGGTTACTTAATACAAGAAACCCCTGACTTTGCAAATTTGGATCCATTACATCCCAAAGTTAAAGACCTTACATGAACTCCTGAACATTCAACCATCAAGCAAAATTTAGAAATATTTGTTTTCTAGGAGACGAGTGTTATGCTCAAATGAATATAATATTAAATTTTTCTATTTTTCTTTAAATTTGAACAAATAGTTTTCACTAATATGTTTTTGAGATTTTTAAATGGAAAATTTTGTTTGAGCAGCACTTCTTTATCATGTTATAATATCTTAGGGGAAAAACCCCAATATCTTAACATTTCTTGAAGAACAAGCAAGACACACTGAAGAAATCACCACTGATGTTTGTGATCGAACCACAGTATGCTGCAGCACTTTGGACCAAATGCTGGCAGGGGGATAAGAGCTAAGCCTTCAAATGCAACTGTCAGAGGATTTTCTTCTGAAAATCAATTATAAACATCAGAACTGATTCTGTAGTGTTTTCAAAATTAAAGTCGAAGGGTTTAAAGACCAAACATCTTTAGTAAACACTCTTGTTCAGTAAATTCCTTGCTCTATATTTCAGTAATTAGACATAAGGCCAAATTGTTCTCCAAATACCAGAAGTTGATGATATCACAGAATGTAGGTCAAAGCTACACATTTAAAAGATACACATTTTGGGGGGGAAACAGAATGTGTTATACCCTTTCTAAAACTAGATCTGTGGACTAAGTGCTTCAGAATTTATTGAACGAAAACTATTTCTTGAACAAAAAAACTTTATGCTTTAATCTATACCATTTGTTTACTCTTCCTTTCTCTGCTCTTCTTTGTCATCATGCCTTTCATTTTTTTTCCTATCAATCAATGAATTTCCTTTGTCTCGTTTAAGTTCCTGAGTTATTCTGGAAACAGAAATATTTTGGTTTGGATACTCAGATATTCACTAATGGTGACTAATATCATAAGAAAAAAGGTAAAAGGCAAAAGAAAATCTACCTAAATTATTAGAAGCTAAAAATCCCATGAAACTTTGAGAATTTTGAGAATTCAACTTTTTTTCTGTAAGACTGATGTTATCTTATAACAGCTGAAACATAATAACTTTATGCATTTGAGACTAGATACATATATATTGATACATTTAAGTTGAAAAATTACAAAAATTAAGAAATATCTAATTTTTATGGCTCGTTTCCTTCTTTCAGCATAGTGCTAAAACAGAGAGATCTCAGGACCCCAGATTTGTGGTAATAATAACATTGCAGCACACAACATCATTTAAACACAATATTAAATTTCAACAAGACTGATACCAAATTAACAGCAAAACCTGTATTAACCATGGCAACAAGACGTTTCCATTTTGTGAACAAGAATCAATTATTATAAGAGAAATCCATATGAGAAATATTATAAAAGGTTCTCCCTGTAGTCTTTTCATCAGACTTCAAAGGGACTTTTCTCAAACACATTAATAATATACTATAATTCAAAGGTTGCACTTACATTGCAATATTAGCTGTAAGAAGCAAGAGAACTGAAAGATTCACACTCTAAGAAGAGTAGCCTTTCTTTCTTCTGAAGAGAAAAAATCAATTCAGTAGCAGAAGTTTACTATGGGCTTTTAAATTTCAAACAGGAAAAGAAATATATCCTACATTTTCTGTAGCTATCTGAAATAAGACAAAGAAATCAATAAAATCTGAATGAAATAGAAATGACTACGCCAATGTGATTTTTGCAAAGATTAAAGATTGGATAAAGAGAATACTACTGAGTCATGTGAAGGGTACTTCACTATTCATGGGTGGAAATCATAGTAGAATGACATGGCCAATTCTAGTATCTACATTACAAAAAGAAAATGTTTGAAACATAACACTCAGTTTTTGAAGATTAACCAAAAAGTTACAGATTTGAAATTCATATATATAGGACATATATATAGGAATGTATATCTATATAGAAAATGAACAAGTGATAACAGAAAAGAGTTTAAAGTAGAAGAAAAAAGCAAAATACCTCTGTGAAGTGATATATCATCAGCAGAAATAGGCAGGTGGACTACTGGCAGACAAGATTGGATATTTTTTCTAAAAACATATCTTGAATTACAAATGAAGAAAGAGAAGCTTCACATTTTTTATTTTGTTGAAATATTTCTTTTGCTCAGTCTTTTTTTTTCCTAATAGACTACACACTGGTCACAGTTCTAAACCGTAGTCATTGAAAAATTTGAATATTGTTAAAATAGTCTCATTTTCTTTTTTTTTTTCTCTGAAGCATGCATATGAAAAGTCAGGGCTCTATAAAATATCATTTGTCTTTAAATCAGCTATGGTACTACAGCATATAGCAGCAGTGCAATCTTTCCTTGAAACCTGGTCCTGTGATACAATCTTTCACTGATTTTTGGAATTTCTTTTATATATATGAATATCCCACCACAGAAAAAGTTGTCAGTAAATTAACAATATTTGTTTTGAAGTCTCTCTCAAGCGTTCCCACACTCTCTAGTGTAATAATGTAATGTAATAAGCTTGGTGTGGATTTTTCTTTTTGTTTGGATTTTTGAAGGGATGAGAAAGGATGGGAAGGTAAGGGATAAGTATTTCAAAGGTGTATTTAATAAAAAGGCTTCTCAGACTTAAAACACAAATTACTTGAGTCTCAGCTTCATAGTGAAAAAAAAAAAAACCCAGTGCTGGTCAGATTTGTTCAAGGCGGAGAGGAGGGGAAAAGGAAACAAAAAAGAAAGAGCAGATGTCAAGAAACATTTGATGGTGCAGAAACACATGCGCATGCAGAATTGCCTATGAAACATAATTGTTGAGTTAAAAAGCATTGAAAAAATTGCAAAAATTAAAAAAGATTTTGATGAGTTGAGTGATCATGGGCCATTTCACCACCAATATTTTTATGTTTTGTGCTGTGGGTTTTTTCTTTCTTTTGGCTGTATAGGACAATATTCTGCTTTCCATTATAACTTTTTCAGTGTATTACAGAATAAATTAAGGATTTACAAGTCCATCCAGAAAATTTCGTTGCAAAGATATTTTGCCTTTTTTTTTAAGAAAAGGAAAAAAGTGAGAGAAAGAACCTCCAGCAAGTCAGAATTTCAAAAAGTTAATTTAAACAGAAAATTGTATTTTGTTTACTGTCGAAATAAAGTATTTTCTCCTTCTCTGTAGGAAAATAAAACTAAGTGATTTGGAAAAGCAATGGGATTTTATTTTAATACATCCATCAGTACTAATCTGTATATTGTACAGATATATCTGTGAAAAAAGGAACCACCTTAACTGTCTAACTCATATATGCCAGTCCAGAGAAGATAATGAGATGATTAATGTAATTAACATCAGTAGAGTTTGGCTTATGTGTTAGAAATATCAGTGGTGCTTGGAATGCCTAATAAGTACTCAATTATAATTAGTATTTCATAATCCTTACTCCTCTGTTGTTGTAAATCTTTAATGCTTTGCTAAAAATATTAGTACCATGTTCCTCTTTCATGCAAAACCGTTGAAAAGTAAAAACTATTCTTAATGGACATGTTGCCAGAAGTTGGAATCCTAAAATATAATTTATAAAAAATATATTGTTGTTGCTGTATAAAATAGCAATATTTTTATTTAAAAACATTTACAAGACTTTAATTCTGTTTAATTTCATTTCCCATGCTATATAATTTATTCTTTAGTTTTCCTTTCAATTTTAAAGGTATAATTAATGGAGAATTGTCTTTATAGTCAGTGAATGTTAGCCATGTATAGTTTAGCTGTTCATGCATTTCAAACCAGATAGAAAAATTTGAATAAATTCTTAATAAATGCAGAAATATTTTTCAGTTGGTTTTCAGTTTTTGTAATTAGCAGTAAATTATGTGGGTTTTTTTCTCACACATACACAGTTTACAGTATTTGCTCCTAATGATTTAAACCAGTTTTACTTGGTCTTCTTGTGTTAACAGCCACATCCCTACAAGAGGTGACTTTTTCCTAAGCTGTAGTTCTGTGTCTTTAAAGGTTAATTTTTAGACTAAAAAAGAAATCAAAGAACTCCAGCTGGGATGTAAGTCAAGTAATTTATCTTTTCCTCAGTTATATTCTATTCTTAAAATTCAAGATACAAGCAATATGAAGAGCAATTTTTATTTTTTCTGGGCAGCTCAGACATCTTTTTTTTTCCTTTCAAATAAACCCATTAAAAATTCATCTTGGGAGGAAAAAAAAACTGTTTCAAAATATTTTTTTGTGATAGTATCTCTCTCCTTCATCACCATGTCCAATATAAAAAGAAAGCAAAAATTCCCTAAGCAATAAAAGCTACCCAACAGAATCAAAACTGTTGATGTTTTTTTGGAAGTTCAGTAAAGCATATAAGAAGCTTGGCAGGCCTAAGGTGTGCAGTTGCATGAGAGAAGGACCTTTACACAAAGTAGAGGAGTAAAGAGGTTTTGAAGAGAACAAGATTGCTTCTTTTGGTGATACTAAAACACTCTGGGGTCTTGGTGACACCATCGAACATCAGAACTCGATCCGAGCAGGAAAAAGAGCATCAGGGAATGAGGCCAGGCACTGGATGCAGGTCTTCCACACTGATTAATTTCATCAAGCCATTTCAGTTGTTTTCCCAAGACAATAATGAGCATAGCTTGGAGAACAGTTCCCTTCAGTTACAGCTTCCAAAAGGCAACAGAATGCCTCTACAACAGGAATAAGCCCTTCATCTCTGCATAGTCCTCTACCATTAATGTCAGAATGCTTTGTACTCTCATGAATTCTCACATGTTCTGGAGTCTTGCCCTAAGACACACAGCATATGTCCTCTTCTGTAGAAGCAGTGCTTAATACATACATTGGAGTCATTATATTTCAGACATTTTGAAGTGAAAATCTTTAAAAAGAACATTTATTAATAGGTTATAAATCTTTAAAAATAACAATTTTGGCTGGTCAGAAGAGTAAGGGGATCTGACAACCTGTATGAAGAAAAATAAAGCTGCTTGAGGCAGTAGTAAAATGATCAACAACAGGAGCATACAACTCACCCAACCACTAATAACAAATACAGGTTCATAGTCCATGCTAGGGCCGTGGCAGAGTGCCAGGGACACTCAGTATCCTGGTAATCTGGCAACAACAGCCAAACATGCAAATGCCTCTTTAATACACATAAGAGTTGCACTGCTTTTTGACTCCATCAGAGTGATTTGAGAGTATCACACCACATGTATAATGTGGATGGCATCCTGCCCACGCTGCTGCTATCAGTAAAGTTCAGGATGCAGTGTTGGAAATTTGCCTGTGACAATGACCTTGGTCAAAGGACAAGGTATCAAGAGCCAGGGTATCAGTACTGCATGAAGTGAGATGAAATTTGGACTACTGACAGAATATTGTGGATTGTGCCTCCAACTGGTTAAAAGACTTGAGTGCTACCTAGTTCAAACCTGAGTTTATGCATGCCACTTATGTCTGGAACCACAGATTAATGCCTGTCTTTGTTTTATTCAGCAATATAAAATACAGCTCTAGCCTCAGGTTCAAACTTTGTCTCCATAATCAAAGTACAAACTTTAACTCATCATATTACAGCTATAGGGTACACGTCTTAGTTTCCCCTTCCAGATAGTTTCTATTTTATATTAACAATTAAATTGTAATTGCCTCCAAGGAAAAAAAAATGGTTCATATACACAAGAAAAGAATTGCCACTGTTACGGGTAGAATTCTGAATTTTATTTTTTTATTTTGTGGGCATGAAAACCATCTCGTTGTCTTTCAAAAAACTGTTTCATTTAATGTAAGTGGGAATTAAACTTCTGAATCATATAGGTAGCTTATGAAAAAGTGCAACATCAAATGAGCTGCCTGAGCGCAATACAGTGATTAACCTTGTGGTAGCTACTTGTATGCTTGAAAGTTATATTGAATATAACATCAGGAAAAAAATAAATGACAAACAGCTCCATTACAAGCCGAAGAGAATCTTTTATTCTTTGAACTTTGCTGACAGCATGAGCTATAAAGAAAATAAGAGCTGTGTTGTAGAAAGCATTTTTTATTCTCTTCTCATTTTTCATTGAATAGTTTGGAATAAGTTTCCATCTCACGTAGTTTGACCAAAAAAATTCATCTGGATTTAAGAATCACTTCCTTGCTTTCAGGTTAAACCAGCTCTTCTGAAAATCCATCAGAGTATATCAGTCATACAATCTGCATGAATCTAGCTAGTAATTTTTAAAATATTTTTCTTACAGGAAGAATAAAAGATAGCTAAGGACAATAACACTGAATGAATTAATTAGGAGCCTATACAGTAGGTCAGAAATGTAATGCATAGTAACACAGATCTAGTTACTGACTATTAAAAAAATAGCAGAAATCAGTCCAACTGCCTCTTGGTAGATTCTCACTGTGTAAAATTAAGGTGCAGATCTCCTTGTCACAAGGCATTATGGTTATTATAAATTTATGGAGGAAATAATTCCCTCGATGGCCATTAGAAAACAAAAATATAACTTCAGGCTTGTGAATTTGCAGATTGCTGGAGGGTTGCAGAATAGTCTGGGAAAATATCACTGCATGTGGGTCCTATTACTATGCTGCTTCATAGTAATCTTCTTTCAGCTCCTGTTTAAGGCAGAACACTAGACTGATGGGCCTCTGGGCTGACATGCTGCGTAGCTTAGTCATTTGTATGATTGTTTGTAATTGCTTTTTTTTTTGTTTTTTTTTTAGTAATAATAGCTGAGCTGTCCTTAGAAGCAAGAAGTTTTCTGAAAACTTATGCCTATGGATTCTGAAGACATCAGGGTAGAATAAAGCTATACTCTATTTTCAATAAAAGTTCCTTAGTCTTGAAGATTTTTCAAGTTGTCAGATTGGCCTTCTTCTTGGAAAAACCCTTCTAGATTACATTAATTGCCTAATTTACATTATGAAGGCTTTGCAAATTTTAATCTGAAAAAGGCTGATATATTGTTGCTGAAATTTGTGACACCATTCTATGTTCAACAGCAACAGCCTGTGTGACACCAGCCTCACACCTGAGGGTGGTTTTTATTTTAGGGTGTATCAATTGCTGCTGTAAGTGTTTCTCCCTGAGTTCATTTGCTGTTCATTCACGTTCAAAAGACTGTGGGTGTCTCCCCTATTTATCCAGGCCAACATGGAGGAAGCGTCTGTACACAGGCCAGTCCAACACAGCGTATAAAACCACACGAGCAGGACAAGGACCTTGATGAGAGCAAGGGGCTTAAGGTGGGTTCAAGGCATCTGTTCCCCTCTGGTGACTGGATCTGCCCAGCTCTGTGGCAGTGAGCACATCATGAAGACCAGTAATGGGAATCCCATTGTTATGGTGATTGAACTGTACATTGCAATTGCTGTATCTTGTAAAGTGTAACATGTATTTTGTTGTGTCATTGAATCACTCTGTATCACACGTATTACCACACATAAATCAGGACTACTGTGTAATATCAGCTATCTTTAAAATAAGTGAATTTGATATTAAGTAGCGCAGCCTCCATGAAGGATGAAGTACTTTGTCAGAGACTACTGGAGTCTGACATTGATGCTGAGGTCTGTTACTATTTTTTGTAATGAACAACCTTCCTAGAAAATTACTTTTCTGGGACATGGAAATAAGTCCCAGAAAAGCAAAAATAAAAGCAAAATCATATGTGTATCTGTGTAGGCTTGTATATATATATGTATATGTATGCATGCACGTGCATATGTACACAAGTTTGTGTACAATGTGTAGGATAGAGGGGAAGAACTAATCATGACAGCTGTGTAAAAAGACTTTGTTTCTGACTTCTTCACGGTCTCTGGGCAAAAAAAAACACCTCTGATATCTACACTTGGTCTCCTGTTTACTGTCATTTCTATTCATAACACTTCCCTATCTAATCATGGTGTAGTAAAGAGAAACCAATGAGTCATTATGAGATAAACAAGTCTGCAAGAGCATCATACAAGTAATAGCATTAACATTAACTTTTAATTTGGCATGTTGACATTAAGAGACCAAGTCTGCTTTGTGAAATTGGAAAGCTTGCAGGGTATTCTTCTGCTAATAAAACAAGGTCACTGTAAACACAGTATATTTCCCACACTTTGTCCTTTGCAAAATGGTTGAGTTTGTTGTTCTTTGTTTTTTGGTTTTTTTTTCTTTTCAAAATAGCAATGGAAAACTTTTTCAGATCACTATGCTCAATGACTGTTTCTTTTCATAAAAATTGCCCAGCATTAGCAGCTTGTTGTGCAATTAATTATTTTTTTATACTGAACTGCTTTTATCATCTGTTGTCCCAATTACACGAACAATCTAAAAGTTTTTTAATGTAGCTGGATATTTCCTAATATTTACTACAGCTTCAAATTTCATGCTAATTTGAATACTTCTTCCAGCACCATTATCCAAGACCCTTACTTATGGGGCATTCTTTGTAAATGTACATTCCCTGTCAAAATATATTGTGGTATTACAGGGCTGCAAAACAAACACTTCCATGGATATAAAGTCAGGACAATTTTGTTTGGAAGAGACCTATGGACATCTGCTAGTCCAATCCCTTCCCAGATCAGGGTCAGCTAGATCAGGCTGCTCAGGGCTGTGTCCGGTTGGATTTTAAGTATCACCAAGGATAAATTCCATAATGTCTCTGAACCTTTTCTGAGTTATGAGAATGACATATTGAAAAAAATTTTCCTCTTATCTGTATCTCACCTATGTTTTATAGAAAAAAATACTCATGACTTGTTTCTATAGATAGAAAAAAATTCTGTTGAATTTCTGCTCAATTTTATCATGTTTTTGCCAAAAAGGCTTCTATTTGTGAGGAAAAAAAACAAATAAAACATTAGAAGATAAATAAAGAGGTGGAATATGAACAATCACATTAAATAAAACCTAAAACTACAGCAATTTTTAGGTCTTGGACTGAAAGATAAAATGGATAATAGGCCATCTGGCTGGATTCAAGGAATTGTATTATCTTTTGTTCACTGATTAATTCTTTTGTACAAATCCATCCTCTAGCATAATTTTGTAATGATCCTTCCTAAGACTGAAGTAAATAAGATAGTTTATAGTGAATATTAAAAAAAAAATTGCTTATTTGCAGAATCAGATAGAAGAAAAATAATAAAACCTTTCCTCAATACACTTTGGGTCGTTTTGCTTTTTTCTTTTTGGTTGGTAGAGGCTTTTTAGTTTTTTTTATTTGTTGTTTGGTTTTTGCTTTGTTTTTGGGTTTTTGGGGGTTTTTTGTGGGGTTTTTTTGTTGTTGTTGTTGCTGTTGGGTTTTTTTTTTTTTGCAATATGTGCACCAATTACAAAATTACTTTACAGGTGTGACATAGAAGCCGAGTAAATTTCAGTAGTCTAAATGCTGTGTTTCAAATGCTGTGTTTTGTGTGTTGATGATGCACATCAGGTTTCAGAAAGCTCAAAACCCAGTAAATTAATGCAAAGGTGATAATATTGTGCTTTTAAAAAAATTAATAATTATCCTCATCACAAAATTGCAGAAATAAATCAGTGTATACATGTTTTAATGGTATATGACAAACGTTTTTGAACTCAGCTTTAACAATAATTTATAACTGATACTTTTGTTTATAAATCACAAACTTTGTGAATCATTACAAGTAATTTCTTTTATACCATATTGTTTTATTTGTTGGAATAAAATAACATGTGTTAACTAGCGTGGTTGAATGAGTAAAGCTCAGATCCTTAGTTTTACCTACACCTTATAATCCTTTTAAAGACATTACATTATGCAAGGGTTGAGAATTGGTATTTCCACAGTGTAGCCAATGGAAAAACACTAGTAGCTCTCAGCATTTCCCTGGAAGAGACTCACCAATATTTAGGCCAAAATTTAGATAATTAGACATTGTTAACTGATTACATTGAGACTTTTTATACCTGATGATTCACTGAAAATTAAATTTCGCCTCAGAATAAATGACATAATTTTAAGGGTCTACAAGCTTTGTGTACATATATAATTGAAACACTAATTATATGTTGCTTGCAATTATAAATTATATATGTATATATAAAAAAATTTCACCAGGATAGCTATGTCTAACATATTGATTATGACAGTAAAACTATATTTGTCCCTAAATAAGTAGTAGAGATAATATGCAATAAAAGGTTTTGTTCAGCCTATCAGTATAAACCTATCTGACAGTTTTAATTCCTTCAGAGGCAAAAAAAAAAGAGTATTTTTGCAAGAACAGGGGATACTTTAGGTTTTTTTATTGAAACATATAAAATGCAGATTTTGTCTCTCTACATCAATATTCAGAGTTCTGTAAGAACCCTTCAAGGGGTGAACAAAAAAGTTGAAATACTTCATAGTGCAGAAGATGTTTTTAGGGATGAAAATTTTGGAATATTCCTGTGATTTCCTTTTGCTTGTACAGGTATTAAAACTTCCTGTCTACTCTTCCAATGAAAAGAAATAGTTAAAACTATATTCTTCATCTCTGAACTAAATATGCCATTTCTTTTCTATATGCATAATACTCCAGTTATAATGACTATGGAAATACTTAAGGTAATACGGCCTTTCTTTTCTAAAATACCATTTATAAACTATGCTCATTCAGTTCTGTATTTAAAAAAACAATTTAAACATTTTCTGACTGGAGAAAGGTGTGATTATTCACAAGATGAATTCAGACATTCAGATTCAATATTTCTACAGAGACAGAACCTCTCTACAAACAAGCTAGGCAAATCTAATTTTAATAAGTTTTGCAAACCATCTTCTACAGTAAACTCATAGTTCCTTATATCTATTAACATCCTGATTGCTTTAGCTGATTCAGGATACATGAACGGAATAATATATAAATATTTATTTGGAATATATATAAATGTTATTTTATTGGTTTGAGTCTCTGGCCATTTTACCTTTGGTATACTTAAGGTTTATGTGCAGAAACTGCCTCTGCATTTTTATTCCTTTAGTTTCTCATATCTAATTTTTCTATGTGCACCTTTTTTTTACTCTATTTCCAACATACACAAACACCTTTATGATAAGTATTTAAAGAATTCTGCGATATATTTCTGTGTGTACTACAGGTTTTAAAGTGAATATGATTATGTTGGAGACGTGACTCTAATCCTCAAGTTTACTTCTGTCTCCATGAGAAGCCAAAACTGCAAAACAGAATTCTGTTTTCATGTTATGCAGGAAAGACACATGGATCCTTGTTCACCAAGATTTTGTCATTAAAACGTTGTAAATGGGGCTTTTTATTGAGTGTGCTGTCTAAATCAGCTTTCCCATCAATTTTGCAGCCATTTGTAGTCAAAAGTAATGAGTGTCTCAGCTCATAAGTTTCAAAGTAATATATTAGAAAATCAAAGTAAGAGTGCACTCAATGGAAACTGCATTGAACTTCAGAAAGCAATATTGATAGTTATTTTCCTGCTGAGGCAATTATGGTGAACAGCAAAACCTGGTTTTGATGCTATTAGCTGTTGACAATTTAATTATTCCAAGGATTTTCTTAAGAAGTTTCTTCAAAGTATTAATGTGTTGCCCAACACAATATTAAGCTGCTTTTTTTTTTAACAAGGAATTATAAATTGCTACCAGATTGCATTTAAAATGTACTATGTATGAAAGCTTTAAAACTAGAAATATGTTTTCTCTGAAGGGAGCTGAATTAATAAAGCCAATACAAGAGGTCCAATATTTAAATATGTATATTATGTCCAGAAAATAAAGAAAGATTAGAAAGGGATAAATAGAAAGGAAAGTCACTCTTGTTAGTGCTGTTGGAAAATCCAGTGTCTTTTTAGACTATGATGCTGGAGATTTCTTAATGGCTATCAAGAATGATCTCTATTTTAATGAATTAATTAATTAATTTAAAAATGTCACCTTGCCACGATACAGCAATGATTATTTTCTGTTGCATTTTGGGTTTTCTTGTTATAGTTATTTTACCTACAGCTGTTAGAAGCAGAAATACTGCATAAATCTTTGTCTAGAAAAATAACCTGCATTTGCACAGACGTTCATTAATGAAATGAAAAAAAAAAGGTGCTGAAACCATCTTGAGAAAATTACATGATTTGAAATTTTCATTCACTTAAGATCTGAAATATGGAAAAATTGGGAGAGTCTCCAGGTAGGTATCTATTGATTGCATATACTCGTACGTTGGAGACTTTGCAAAAAATTTCTCCTCAGGTACCTGAGTGTAAATATAGGCATGGTCTCAGAAGACCACAAAATTATTTTCTCCTGTTTAACAGTGAAATATGAATATTTCATTATCTCTGCTGGACTCAGTTGCAAACTGATTACCTCTATGACTCATGTCAGCCCAAAACCAAAGCGTTTAAAAAATTTTGTCATCAAATTTTGTCTCTTCTGAAGCTGCTTCCTCCTTTCTCTCAAACCATATCAATTTTTACTGTGTTTTTTTTTCTTTCTTTTAAAGCCTGCTTTTTCATCTAGACCAATGCCATTTGTTCATGGGATTCCTACTTCCCAGACATGCGTGTTTATGAATGATGTGACCCCGAGATTAGCTCAGTTGGTTAGGGCATGGTTCTAAAGGTGATGGGAACACCACGGGTGAGGGGTTAATCCCTGCATGGGCCATTTACTTAAGAGCTGGACTTGATGATCATTCTGGGTCCATTCCAACTCTTAATTACTGTGATTCTAAGATGATTAGCTAAGCAAAATAATAAATGCTGGAAAGTCATGCTTCTCTGTGCAAAGGTATTTTAGCACAATTCTTTGTGAAATTAGTAGTATCTTCCATCATAAAAAAATAGCAAGTCAGTGTTGTCACTATTAGGGAAACAGCCTCAAAAAATACTGGCTCAAAAAAATACTGCAACATTACAGAATACCAGCAATCTCTGTTCCAGGTGAGACATGATGGAAGGGTTTAATGTAACATACATAAATGCTAGCCCTATAAAAGTTATTCTGTTAAGGGCATTAGGCATTCTCCTAATTGAAGATGTGTTGCTTTTTGTAGCAGCTAATTAAAAAAAAAAAAAAGAAAAAAAGAAGGGATCCGAGACCCTGAGTCAGCTGTTATCTAAGTAAAAAAACACAGAAATTCAAAAGCACTCACTATGTATGCAGTTTGTCCCTGATTCACAAGCCTTAGAAAAAAAAAATTTCCTTTCTTCACAGAGCATTGGAAAAAGCCTCATAGGATTCCAGAATCTGTAGATAATAATTCTTTAATCACTAAAAAAAAAAAAAGAAAAGCACTTACAAATCTAATTTTTTCTCTGATAATATTCTTCCTTTATTTTTCAGTAGTTATTAAAGAAAAGAGAATAATTTGCTTTAATGTGAATTATTTTCAGATTGCTTAATTTGCCAAATTGTTCCAGTAAATATAAGTATTAATTTATATGTGTTTTTTGAACTGTAAGTTATAATAAGTTTTAAATCTAAGTTCTTTAGCATGGGGGTTGGTTCATAGTAGCTGAATTTCCTTTTAACTTAAAAACATCACTGTCATAAATATAGACTTTCACAGGAGGTGAAGAAAATGTGCTAATTAACCTTTCCTTACAATAAAATCTAGATTTATGAAAGCATTAGTGTCGCTATGTTAAGCAGATCCACCAGGGAGAGCAAGAGCTAAAATATTGAAAATTCAAGTGGAGCTCAGTATTAATTTCAGACCCTACTTGCAACTGTGTTAACAGTGGTAAAGAAACTTAAAATTATATTGGTCATCTTCTTTAACATTCAAGTTTTTGGGTATTAAGTTTTTTAAAAGCTCAGCTAAATGAGCCATCTCTAGGTTGAACAGTCTCAGCTGTCTATGACTTTCCTCACTGGAGGAAATTCTCCAGTCCCTTTATCATCTTTGTGATCCTTTGCTGGACTGTCTCCAGTATGGCCATGTCTCTTTTGTACTGGAAAGCCCAGAACTGCACACAGGACTCTAGGTGTAGTTTCACTGGTGCTGAATAGAGAGCAAAGACCACCTCACTTGACCTGCTCTGCTTAATGTAGTCCAGGATACCATTTACCTGCTTTGAAACAAGGGTACATTGCTGTTTCATGATCAGTTTGGTGACCAGCTGGAAACCCAGGTCTTTTTCTGTCAAGCAGTACTCCCTCTGGGTGGTGCACAGCACGTACTGGTGCCTTGGATTGTTCTCCAGGTGCAGGTTACTGAAATTTTCCCTGCTCAACTTCCCCTTGTTGAACTTCATTATGTTCCTGTCAACCCACTTTTCCAGCCTGTCAAGGTCACTCTGGATGGCAGCATAACCCTCTGGCATATCAGCCACTCCGCCTTGTTCTGTGTCATCAGTAGTTTGCTGAGGCTGCACTCGCTTCTATCATGCCAATCATTAACAAAGATGTTGAATGGCATTGAGCTGATTATTAATCCCTGGATAGCTGCTGACTTCCAACTAGATTTTGTGTCACTGAACACCACCCTCTAAGCCCAGCCTTTCAGCCACTTTTAAATCCAGCTCAATCCTCATCCATCCCATACATCAACATCTTGTCTATAAGAATCTTATGGGAGTGTCCAAAATCCTTACTGATGTCAAGGTATACAATATCCACTGTTTTCCCTTCGACTATCAAGTCTATCATTTGATCATAGAAAGTTATCAGGCTACTCAGGCGTCTTGCTTTGGTGAATTCATGCTGAGTATTCCTGTTGCCTGTCTTGTGTGTGGAAATATTTTCTAGGATTAATTGGTCATTCACTTTCCTGGGGATCAAGGTAAGGTTAATGAAGTTCCTTGAGAACCGTTTTTGAGAATAAAAGTTGTATTTTATATTCTTCAACTTTCAGGCACCTCTCCTAATTGCTACAACCATTCAGAGATCATCAGGAGTGACTTCACATTGATATTGCTCAGCCCCATCAGTACCTGTGGGTGTATTCCACCAGGGATTATGGATTATATAGTCATTTTGCATAAATATTCTGTACCCTTGTCCTTTTAAACCAAAGTTGAAAGTTAAGTCTTTCAAGTTAAGTCTTCCAACCTTTGTCCTTGGTGTCAGGCCCCTGGGATTCCTGAAGACTGATCTTGTTAGTAAAGGCTACAGAAGTAGCATTCAGTATCTCAGCATTTCCCACGTTCTGTTCAGCAGCAGGCCTACATTGCTCTTAGAGCCTTCCTTTTGTCACCTATGCACTTATAGAAATATTTCTTGCTGCCTCTGACATCGCTGGCCAGATTCAATTACAGGTCTCTGGTCAGGAAAGCATGCTCTGACAGTGCCTCTATACTTTACCCTGGTTACTTGTCCTTCCTTCCATTTTCTATAAAATTCCTTCTATATATTTGATATTTTCCAGGATTTTCTTGTCCAAAAAGCCTCCTGATTTTTTTTTTCTGAATTCTTTTATCTTTTAGATGGAATAATAGTGAGGTGGTGATTACTTTGGGGTAAGGTGAACATAAATGGCTTTTCTTACCCCCCCCTCTATTCCAGGGTCTTATCCCATGAGAGTCTTTCAAGAAGATTCATGAAGAGGAAGTGATTCCCTCCTCTTCTGAAGGGATCCTTCATCTTCTGAAGTACAGTTATGGTCTTGGTGTTTGCTCTCACAGGATCCAGAACTCATTACTAAAACCAACATTTACCATCATATCACCAACAAGTCTTTGATTTTATGGGGCACAAATGTTTCTAAATACTAACCATGCAGATGTCCTTTCTGTTAAATTTATTGATCTACTGGTAAAACTAAGTATTTTGATTACCTTAGAGAAAGGAAGGGAGCAGTTATGAAATATTTTTTCTACAAACATTATCTAAATTATCAAAGGAAATTATAAACTAAGTATTAACTTTTCCTGATTGACATGAGTAAACCTGTAGTTCAAAAAGATTAGAGTTGGGGAAAACAGGTACATTTTGCCTCACATTTTTATTAATAATATAACCAAGTGTATCCCTGCAGTTTTGTAAATGGTTAGACTTGCCAGCATAGACTCATAAAATTATGTTATTCCAATATCTGTCCATGATAGCATCAAGCCTGTGCCATGTTAATTTTAGTAGCGTTGTTGAGCTTGCAAATTTTTTGGGAGAGAAGATAATGGCATGGCTGCACGTGGACTGGTAAAATACAAGGTTGGAAGCTTTGGTTCTGTAAGATCACAGCTGCCTATCTCAAACACTCCTTAGGCCACAGAAGGATGTTGCCATGAGATAAACACAGAGGAAGAATGACAGGATGTTTCTAACCTGGCAGAGGTGAGATCTGGGAACCACATCCTGGTTAATGCAGTCCCACTGTGGAAATCTGTGTAAAGAAGCAACTGCAATTCAAATATCACTGCTCAAACAAAGATCATCCCAAGTTATGGGATCTAAGACCAACAATGACTAAGGAAGCTCCCCCAAATATGCCTCCCTGCATACCTGAAGCTTAAATGGAAGATAAGCTACAGCAGCTGGGAACTTGAGATAAGATAAAGGTGGTGCTGTTGTCAGGGTCCTATCTCAGACCCAGGGGAAGGTAACAAAGCTGGAGGAGAAGAATGGCTCAGTGATAATGGACACAAAGAATGCAGAATTTATAGTTCATAAGGAAAGCCAACTCAGCCATTGTGCTGAAATCAGCTCTGTCTGGGTAAAGGGCAATTCTGGCAGGCAGAGATTCTGACTGTGGTCTCACAGCCCACTGAACCAAGCAACCCACAGACTCAGAATAAGAGAAAGACTGAGCAGGGGGCTACTTAGCATTAGAAGTGAGGGAATCATTTAATCAATAGACTCAGAGAACTGTTAAGGCAATAGCATTAATTTATTTGTTTGCTAAAATCTATTTATAGTGAAAACCTTGGGACCCCACACCACTGAGAAGCCCAGGGGTGAACATGAACAGGCTGGCACTAGATCCATGGATGCTCCATCTTCTGCTTGTTCTCTCTGTCTCTATTGTCTCTTTCCTTTTTAACTCTACCTCAAATTTGTTAAATAAAATCTATATTATTGACTTTGACAATATGTCTCAATTTCCCCTTAATTCTAGCAGAGACATCTTTAAATAGTTGGATCTTAACAGACATCTTTATTTTTATCTGAATGCTTTTCCTTGAAGAATATCACAGTGCAACAAGGTTTTACCCTGTATCTGTGCAAAGATATGGAATACCTGTAGTTTAACATGAACCTTTTTGTTTTCTTTTAGACAAACCAATGTCTGTTCTCCTCAATGGGAATTTGACTTGGAGCAAACTTAGAGAAAACTAAAGTTACATTAGTTAATACATAAGCCTTCTAAGAGAAGCTGTAACAGTAGGGAATCTACAGGACAAAATACAATTGCTATTACCTGGATGGAATGTGATTGGCATGAATGGAGTCTATTTCATAGTGTTTCCCAACGCACAGCCTGTACCCTCAAGCACAAGCTAAGAGGGATGAGGTGGGGGATGGAGTGCAGACACCGTAGCCAGGCTCTGTGGCAGGGAAGGGAAGCTGATAGCACCATGTTCTGGATACCTGAGTACTGTATCCACTGAGTAAGCACTCCAGATTTTATTGACTATACCTGATGAGCAAAGTGAGAGAATTTTACACCAGTTAGTAACAAAAGCATGTATAGATAGAGTCACTCAAGCTCCACTTAAATGTAAAAAAAATACTGTAAAAGTGAGTCAAGACTAGAAATTAGAGGAGAGTCCACTATAACTTGTGGGATCAGAAGGGCTGAGCCTGTACTTCTCTCCCATAGGGACACCTAATGGTAAGAACATTATGAGCATTAAATTATTATCTTGTGTTAGCTTTCCTTATTTATCTTGTTATCAACAGAGCTTGTCTCTATAATGCTTCAGTTTGTTTTTGTTTTTGTTTTTTTTTTTTCAGACAGTTACTATCACCAGCAGTTTTCAAATCCTATCTATCATAATTTTCTATTACCAGTGTGCTTGTTAATAAAGTGTCTTATTCTGTAAACTGTTTAGCATTCGTCCCTCAAGAATGCTAGCCAACTGTGGATAATATATTTGACGAAAGCAGGGAGATTCAGGTCTCCCTTTCTAAACTGTAATAAAGGATTTGATTCTGATTCTCTTGGCAGGTATCCCTGAGCAAGTCAGTTGAACCACCTTCCAATACACTGTAGTCACAATAATTGGACACTGAGAGACTGGTCAGGCACAAGGCTCTTGGCTTTCCCAGGGCACTGGCAGACTAAGCAAACATAGAGGGTTCAAGGAACCCCTCCACTTTTATGTGGTACTCATCTGTGCTTCATATGATGTCTCCGATTCATACAGAAAATAATTTAAATTCAGCTATCAAGAAAATGCTCTGTAGAAGTGTTTTCCTTCACACAGCAATTTTCTTTAAACTGCTTCTACTTAAAAGAAGCCATGCTGAATGTGCATTATTTTTACACTAGGGATTGTGGGCATGTATGTAGGTCTGTTTGCTTAAAACCTACCTGTCAAATGTGCCTCATTGTGAAGGATGTCCCTTATTTTAGACTCCAACCTGATGTTATGCTAAATTTATTCCTTTAAATTACTTATATCAGAAATGCTGAATCAGTATTTTGAAGTGATTTGAAATGTTACGCTGAGTCTGCTTTCCTTGTAGGGACCATGACAGTGGGCCTGACTACTGGGAACACATTCACTGCCAATACCCTTCTTCATATAGCTGAAACAAAAGAACTTTCCTACAGAAGATATGTGCAGGGAAATAATACTTTTCAGAGCCAAGTAAGAAGAGCTAGCAGTTAACGCCATTGTCTTGAATATTTGACAGTTCAATGAACCTGTATTTCACTATCCCTCCTCTCCTATTTGCCTGTGGGATAAAACTACGTGGGTTAATACTGAAGAAATTCTAAATTCTCTTCCTAAAAAAAAAATTTCATAATATTTACATTTTTTCTTCTCTGAGAAATGAACGTAAGGCTGACCACATATACCATCAACACAAGTAATCAGCTATTATATGTTGTATTTTTAATGTAAAAGTTTTCTTTTAAAAGGAATTTAAAACCCAATTAATTTAAAGATGCCAAATGCAGTCCTTTACCATCACATTTCTGTAAATAACCTTGCTATACTGTAGATGACTTTGCACAAGGTCTCAGTTTTTTCCATTGTCTATCATTTTTTCAATGTTCAGAAACCTAAAAGACAGTAGTAATGAAATTACTTTGTACAAAACCCACAATACATCAAGCATAGTATATTGAGGATTAATTAAATACTTTACTGTGTGTGGGGTTTTTATTTTGTTTAAGATGCAAGTGCAGTATCATTGCAGTATCTGATACCTGTAGCAGCCTGACCATTTTTTATAGCAGCAGGAAGATTAATGTGGTTGTATAATAGCCTAATTAAGTATAAATTTGGTTTCTCAGGTGTCTGAAAAGTCCTTGAGGTTTCTGAAACAGAAAGATTAGAGAAAGGATTATTCGTTCTGTAACAAGAACTGGAAAATTTTTTCACAAAGAATTTTTTTCTTTCTTTTAAGGAAGAATCAAAAATACAAACAAAATGTCTTTAACAGAAAGCCTTTTTTTTTTTCCATTCTTAATGCCGAGTATTTAAGATGTCATTGTGATTCACAGACACACCTTGGAAATTTTTCTACGCTATTTCAGCAATAGAATATATAAGGGCTGAAATTTTTAATATTGAATAATCATTAACATGTGCTTATAGTAATTTTTCTGGCTAAGCCATCATTCTCTGTGACAGAATGTGATTTATTGCCCAGAAAACTCAGAGGCATCACTAAATTTTGCAAAACATGTAACAAATCATGTACTGAAGTGTAATGATTGGTAAGTAAAGATTCTTTTCATTATCCACAGGAAGAAAAATTTGCTAACAAGAAACATTAGTTGCCTTATACACACAATTCTTTTAAAGCATGAGCTCTTAACTAATGGAATTTGCTTACCAAGTAGAATCTTTAAAGAATTGTATGGTTTTTTATGATCTCATTGTGTTACATTTTGTTACCTGTTGCTCTGTCTTTTTTTTAAGTCCAGGCTACATATGCTTAACTTCAATTTTACCATATGATTGGGTTGAGTATTTTCAGCACTAAAAGAACTTTTTTCTTCCTTTCAGCTTCTCTCTAAGAACACACCAAACATCTTCACTTCAGTGTGATCCACTGCCAAGTAGCCACAAAGGCAGGTTTTAGACCTGTCCATCACATAAGACAATCTCTTATTGGCTATGTGCCTGCATGTTTTCATCCTGCTTTTCTCTTTCCTACTTTCAGAAAGTTGTTTGGGTTTTTGTTTTTGTGGAGTTTTTTTGTTTGTTTGCTTGTCTGGTTTTTTCAGGGTGTTTTTTTGGGGGGAGGGTGAAGGGGGTGGTAGCAAATCCACAAATTTTTTGTAGACTTTCTGTACTGTGCAGCAGAAGCAACTGAAAATTTAGGTTTCACCTTTTTCCTCATGCCTTCAGTAAATTCTCCATTCTGATTCTGGATCCTTCTAATTTTTCCTTGGGTTTTTGGTTTTTTTTGGGGGGGTTTTTGTTTGTTTGTTTTGTTGTTTTGGGGTTGTTTTGTGATTTTTCTTTATCATCACAGGGAAAACAGATTTTAAAAAACAGGAAATCATGTTGTCAATACAGTACTCTTTTGATTAATTGTATATTAATTAGGGCTTGTTTCTTATTGATTGCCTGTTCCATTTTCTCTGTGCCATTATTTCTATTGGCTTTTTGTGCACTGTGCATGACTCTTACCACAGAAACTCTGAAAAGTATTCACAGTCTATCTGCTCATTGCACATTTTTACTCTTGAGTTTTGTCCCCAGAATATGAATATTTTCATTCTTCTCCTCTCTGCTTCTCCTTTCAGTTCAAATTTAGCACATAGTTTTAAAATTCATTTCACTTATAATGACAGTAAGTTACTGAAAAAATTCAAACAAATAATAAACCTTTGGTACTTAATGCTGTTGCTCACAAAAAGCTGGCTACTGCAATTTGAAGCACACTAGCTCTTTAACCTGCACTCCAAAACCAAGCATTTAAAATTATCTTTCATTTACATGGAAGATTCTAATAGTTTTCCGGCAAGACTTTTTTTTCTATAAATCCTAGGAATGTGGTTTTGACATGAAACAGAAAAAAAAAGCTTCGCAGTTTATCTGCAACGTGAGATTACCTCTGGCCATATCCAGGTTATTTAAAAAATTATTCCTTCTCTGTCTTCAAAATGATACATGGCTATCATGATACTTCATTGTTTCAAGGAATGTGAATAACATATCAGCAAGCATAATTACATAGGCTAGTTTTCCCTGTGCTTACAAAGTAAAATGTAAAGGAGACCATTCTTTTTTTTCTTGCAGAAGAGACTCTCTCTCAACAAAAAACAAATCAGAAAACCACACATAGCCCCAAAGGAAAAATTATTTATTTAAAATATTTTAGGCAAAATTATTAGAAATAGAAAACATGGAGGCATATAAGAAGTCCATGAACAAATAATATGCATATTTTGTATGCCTGGTTTCAGCAGTCCTTTTCTAATTTTCTGACAGCTGGCATCTCAAACTCTGCAGTGACATTTTGTTAACAAGCCATTCATTTGCTGTGATGAACAGGCACAATTTTGATATCCTTTTCACTAAAACTTGTCTTATCCCAGTACTGGAAAACCTATCATCTTCTCCTAACTAAATCTATGACTACTATATGGAGAGTAGTTTCACTACTGGAAATTATCCAGACTGATATTTTAAAGAAGAAATTGCATAGAGTAATGTATAGAACTTTTATCCTAATACAGGTAACAAAAGGTGTTTGCTTTTGCATTCAGGCTTTCAATTTAACTGTCCCTCAGAGAAATCAGCAAAAGTTTCTTTGATGAGATATAGAACAATAAATATATCCAGAAGAGTCTTTCCACAAAAGCTACATGTATTACAGTACCCTTTTTTTAACTACACAGGAGCTGCATCTGGTTCCTAAAACTGTACTTTTATAACTTAACAAAATAAGTAAAAAGTAAAAAAATCATTTGAAGTTTATTACTTTAGCTAGACAATCCTTTCAATCAAATAATAGAAATTTAAATCCTGTTCTGTTTTGCTTTTTCATTAAAATGGTTTGTCTTTTGTCAGTTATCATCAAAACCTACATGGGGATAATAATAATAATAATGATAATAATAATGAGGGAAACTGACCACTCTGCAGTCTTTCTGCAGTTTTTACAGAAAAAGGACCCCAAACCCCAAAACAAAATCAACAGTCTCAACATTGCAAATCTTGACTTCCTCCTAAATGTCATTTAAAAATGGCTCAGATGAGCATATTGTGTTAATGCAATATAACCAACTGGGAAAATATTTCTATTTTATAAGACAATGCAAATTACCATTTTTATAACATAAGTCATCCTTGACAAGTTTATTCAGAGGAATACAATTATCATAACCTATTGTAAATAATATATTATACAATTTACGTGTGTTTGGTCTTTATTATGTAAGTTTTGTGGTTTATGTTTCTAGAATTTGTCCCAGCCATTGCCTCAGATATAGAAAACTGCCAACATATGTTTTGGGAAAATATAAATTATCATGCATTGACTAATTTTGTTTGTTTGTTTGTTTGGTGGGGTTTTTTTTTGTGGTTTTTGTTGTTGTTTGTTTGTTTATTTCATTGTTTGGGTTTTTTTTTTTTAATCTGGATAGTTTTGGTTTTTATCTGTGTTTGATTGAACTAGTTCACTTTTAAAATTAGATGATGACTGCCTGCAAGAATGCACCTATGTTTTCAAATATCTTAAATATAGGAGTAGTTCTGTATATTTGATTTAAAAAAATAGTACTTTGCTCTGTATCTTTCATGGAAAATCAGACACCATAAAAATATAAAGTGTCAGCATAAATAGCTTTTAATTTTATGATCTTATACAAGGGTATGTTTTTCTATACCACATTCCCTGATAGCAGTTTCAAAAAATTTCTCACAGAGACACAAGCACTGTGATGTGCATATTTTTATATCTCTCCCTTCGTAAAGCTATGCCTTTATTCGCAGGTGCCACTACCTCACTTAGCATCTATGTCATTACATTTTGCCATTACCCAAGGGATATTACTGTTACTGCAAAATTGTAAGTTGCATCTTTATCACTACCTGATAAATGTGTATAGTGACAAGCCATCTTGCCACACTGCAGATATAAGTCCACTACACTCACTCTGGTAAAGACTATAACCTAAAATAAAACTTAAGCATATCAAACACCCATTAATAGTGAATGTGGGTCAGAAGGGGAACATCAAAGGTACTGACTATAGACCAGATATTTCAAAACACTGAGCAAGAGTATGCTTAGATTTAATGCTCACAGTACTTTAGGTGAAAATACAAAGCTTAAGGCTTCCATTTGAAAGCCTCCCTCAGAAGACATACAAAAAGAAATCTTTAAGAGTCTGTAGTTTCCAGGTAAAGTGAGTTATACACTTAGCTTCAGTCTTTCAAATAATTGAGCAAAAGTCAGGTTTGTTTGTTTGCTTGTTGTGGTTTTTTTTTTTAGGGTTTTTGAATCCAGTGGTGAATCTGCCTGCTTTTTCAAGTGGCTTTATGTTAAATAAAACTTACATACAAAGAGTGAGATAGAGGTCCAGCTCCTTTCTGTGCATGAGTAGATTAAAAACCATATTTCAATTTTCTACTTAAGTGCCCTAAACATTGTGTAAGATACTGAGTCTATTAGGCTGGTTCCACTTTGCAGAACATAATTCAAGAATTATTGACTCATACAAAGAAAACATGAAAAGAAGCACAGCTTTGTAGCTTCAGTTGTTACAGACCTTACCAACCTGGGTGGAAGCCTAAACCTAGTGCCAACTCATGGAACAGCTTCTGTGTTTTAACCAGTAGAATTTGTCTGTAAAGCCTGTGCTTTTTCTTTTGTTTTCATATCAGCTGTTCTAATCCCTACATTTCTTCCTGCTTTTTCCTTTCTTTATGGATTTCCTTTCTTTATGAATTTTTTTATTTTGCTGGGTCTTGTGCAGCAACTGCAGTAGAAAAACTGATAGTAACCTTCACTACCTTACCATATCATGTAAGCAAACTTCTTGAAATGTATTATTCAGTCATGGTCATGAAGTTAACAAATGTTCAAGTTAAGTTCTATCTTTATGGATCTGTTACTATCATGGATCTACTACAGATCTACTACTCAAGATCTATATTTTGTTAATCCAAAGAAAATAAATTTTATAATGAGTTTCAATACTTATTGGAAAGACAATAGTTGTTTTCTTAAAGTTAAAATCTGCAAGATCATCAACGAATATTTAATTGACACTTTATGCTGCAGAAAATTCAGGACAATGGCAACTTCCAGGACTTGCATGAATACTATCATCCCAGGTCTTTCACCAGATATTTCTTGAGAACCTCATGAATTTCTAAGACTTCATTAGTGCCACGCATGGATCCTTCCTTTTTTGACCTATGTTGTAGCACAGATAGCTTTTAATAACCCTTTTGAAGGAGAGGTTTCATTTTGCTTCTCTTCATCCTCCTATATATTAAGTGATCTACTGAAAAAGTACACCTGCCAATGTCTATTCTTTCCATTTATCTTATGGTCATGTATCTTCAGTCTCTTTTCACTGACTCTGAAATGGAATTAATCAACATAGTTTGTCTTAGACTACATATCAAATTTAAAGAAAGTAAATGTTTGCCAAGATAAATCTCATTCTGAGTCAATGATAAATGGAACACCTTAGCCATCATATTTCTTAGTAAAAAGTGTGAACATTGATTTAATATGTGCCCATAGCCTGTAGAAAGTTATATATTTTTATTCATAAAGAAATTTTTCATGTGAAATACAGTACATCCTCTAGCATAGTAAAAGGGGGAAAATAATTGATACAATTGCAAATTTTTTTCCTTCTTATTAGGATTTGGAATATTACAAAGGGTACAATATAGATCTAAAACAATTACCTGTATTTACACTTGAATTATTCAAAGAAGTCAGAGAAAAGAGTCTTCATAAAGTTTGATTTATAACAAAATATTCAAACATCAAAAAATCTGTAAAATTACACTATTTTCTAAAAGATTAAAAAATCCTCAGTTGAAGACAAAAATTACATATTTCATTACATATGTATTTCTGATATGTACAGTACAGATACATCTATAATGTAACTATTTAAAAGAATATAGTGGAACTGAATATTTTTCTTTATCAATGACCAAGTTTTGTCAAAATTATTTAGTCTTTTGAATGCTGACAATATATATACTGTTCACTTAATCATTTATTTACTTGTTCATTTTCAAAACTCTTGACTCCACTGTATTGTCATAAGAATTTTAATTGCTCTATTTTTTGATACAGACTGAAAAAAAATAGAATTAATTATTAAAAATCTGAAAGATATGATTGGGTTTGGCAACCCATTTTCTATCTTTCAAAGTAAAAACCCAATCCAAAATTTTAGTGAGTTTCATTAAAATTATTATGTTTACAATGACCATTTGCTGTCTTGCTTCCATGGTAAAAGCCATTATATACCCCTATGTGTATTGCAAAAGTTCACAGTACCTAGTTCAACATAGCACCACTTCTGACAATTAAATATTTTAACTTTGCTGGAAAACAAATGCTTAGTTTTTGTGAAGCCCTTTAAGTTTGCAATAAATGCAGGGGGAGAAACTGATTTTCTGATTGATTCAGGTAATATGAATAAATTATTAATCCTTATGGTAGCAAAGAAAATTAATCTTTTGAGCGCAATAAAATTAAAAGGTTTTGGCTTGCCTGATCTCAACAAAGTAAGATGAATTTTTAATACAGCAAATTAATTAGGCACATAATGAGGAATAGAATGCATAATAACTCTAATTCTGATAAATAGCAAAATAGTTCATATCCTCAAAGAAATAAATATCATCCATCACAAACACACCTTAAATTCTGTTTGTTAGGGAATATTAATGGTAAGAGAGCTTGCACAGAAGAGTTAGATAAATTCTATTTGCTGATTTTGTTCAGTGCAATTACATTATGTGCTGACCCTCATCTGTAACTTTTTGTGAAAATGATTTTAGGACATTATTCATTTCTGAAGGTGGTAATGTACCATAAAGGATTTGTATTATCATTAAACATACTGTCTACGCCAGGTGTTACATGTTATTTGCTTCTGCCCTGAAGATCATTTAACAGCTTATAAATCTTTATGGCCCCATGTTGTTTTGCTACAATAATTTGCATCTTTAAATAGCTTCTGAATTATGCATTCTAAAAATAAGTAAAAACCAACATTTTTGTTATTAAAGAACATATATCTTCTGTTTTACAATAGCCTTAGTTACAAATGTCAAGCAGTACTAGTATGGGAAAAAATAAAGTTGATTAGGAGTGCAAAATCAATTTTTTCCCTAACTTGTGATGGCATAAAGGCATTTCAGTGCAGATTAAGCAGTTTATCAATTTAAGACATGTTCTTTTATGAGAACTCTCCAGGAACATTAAAGAATTACATAACTGAACAACTCTGTTTCAATAAAATGTCATGATGCTATCTATAATGTCCTTTGAAATCTCAAAATCAAATATTTATAAATAAAATCTAACACCTTCTATAACATAAAAATAATTTTGAATTTAAAAAATAACTTTTTTGATAAATTCATTATGACTTCTTGTTACTCTGTGTATCTTTATTTAATAGATAGGTTTATGTAGGAGGGGAGGCTACTGCAAAGGCAAGGGCTTGTCTTTTTTAGTGCATACAGTCTGAACCACCATGGGAGATGGAAGTTTTGGGAAAAACTAGGCTCATATTTTCAAAGAGCATTTCAGAATAGAATGCTTGCAGAACAGTAGAAACAACATGGATTTTATACCAAGAAGGCAGCTTCCTAAGGGAAGCATGAAGAGAACAGGTAATCATCAGAATTCACAAAAAATTTCCTATGAATGAGGAATAGAATTTTACTTTGCTACTTTATCCTCAGCTCTGGTCACCTTGGAACTCCTTTTTATAACATCCAATGTCTTGATTTTCTGATGTTGCTGTCTTAGTGGTCACTTGGTGGTCTGGGTGATTCATGTGCCTACTTTGAACTGTCTTTTCAGCTCCAGCTGAAATTCATGGGAGAGTCTCCACTGACTTAATATTGTACATCTGAGCCCTCCCTTTTCGACAGAAGGTAATGTCAAAATCTATAATGTTTCAGTGGCATTTTTTGAAATTTCTTACACAGCATTAGTATGTCTATGTAGATTATGCCCATATATTGTATATGATGGCTAATAGATATTTATTAGTAAAATAATTTGAAAATAGATGGTGAAACATACACTGACTTTTAGCTTAGTTAAATAAGGCAATTATCATAAACTCCACTGTAAAACTTACATTACTTTCTCCTGCTCTTATTCACTAAGTCACTGTTTTATCTATATTGTCAGTGTTATTTATTTTCTTTACAAAAAATATTCCATACACTCACAGTAGTAATATTGATTCTCTCATCTGTAATTTAAAGTTTGTATTTTTTTAGATGAAACTTTCACAATATTCTGACAGGCTAAATTTTAACTTTCTATTAAAACTTAGAGACTATATACTGCATATATGATTTTTGTTCATAATTAAAGAAGAAAAAGCAAAAAATATGTGCCCTCACCACCATTAGAATAGCATATTTATATAATAAAATACTTATGTATTCTAAATAGGAGATATATATTCTAAACAGGAGATGGTCAAAGATGGTGATATGAACATAGGTTTAAAATCCTGAAAAATAATTTAGTTGGGGTTTAAGAAATTTAAGAATTACCAATTTGATCATCATAACAAATGTGATACATATCATTCCAGACTATCTGTAGAATGCAGTTTATTATGAAATAAATTTATATATATTTAAAAGTATGAAGGTAGGGCTGCTAATGCATTTTATGAGAGAAAACAGGCTATTCCTTGTATAGTGTTCTTCATACTGCTTCATAAGGAGTGAATATAAGCTGTTGGTCATTGTTCATCATTGACAAAAAAGTCCTAAGAAAACAGTATTAAAAATATTTGGTGTTAAAATAATGAAAAAAAAAACCCCAAGCTATTGAAAGTCTTATCATATAGTATGTAATACTGTTAGTCATGGTAATAAAAATGCACAAAACTGAAAAATAAATTCAAGCCATTAAAAAAGTTCTGTTCTGTAAATACTAATTCTCTGATAATAACCTACTATTAAAGTGGTTTATGCCTTTCATATACAATCTCTTATATGGCATCTATCTGTTCATATTCTAATTATAGTAAAAGATAAATCTAGTACACAAAGAAACAGTTTTGATTGATTTTCTCTTTTTGAACTACAGACTAATTGCTTATTCTATTCAAAACATATTTATGAAGCTGTTTCATATAAACGTTCTTTCTTTTAATGTAAAAATGTATTTAATATAATCAAAAATTCTAATATTTTGGAGTGGGAAGATACAACTGTTCAAATATAACTGGCATTATTAGAGTCTTTATTAGCATGCTTTTTCATTTTTTCTTTATTTGATGTAAAAGTAGCATCATAGGTTTAAAGTTATGTTACTTTTTTTAAAATTTCTTGTTCATTTCAAAACAAAACAGTTATTTTTTAAAACATCTGTACTGGTATAGGATACATCTGTAAACAGGCCTTGACAAATGTAGCCTTTATCTAAGTCTTGGAAAAAAACACTTTCTTTCCTTCCTTGCCCAGATACAACTTCTCCCAGGCTGTTTCCTACTGATATTGAAGTCCCAAGGATATATGATTAGAGGATATTCTAAATGCAGTTGATCTACAAATTGCAGTATCTAAAGGAAAGTAGGAAAGATGTGCCATCAATTTACAATCAATTTCCTGTAATCAATATTGCTAGTAAACTTTCTATTTAGTGGGCTGCTATAGTGACATAGTTTATATTAATTTTTATTGGTTGCATTCTGTTTTTTTCTTCCCTAAGTTTGTTCCATTTTGGCTGGGTCAATAACAGATGGTTTCTTTGCTAATTTTTTTTTTTTGGCCTTCTCTCTGTTCATTGTTCTATATGTATTCCTTATTTATTTTCTAACTCTATTTCCCTCCAGTAATTTTTTCTTTTGATCACCTTCCTTGTCTTTCTCCAGAAATCTGACCTCAGACGGGATTTATCTCTTCGTTATTTGTCCAAAAATTTAGACATTAAACAAATAATATTTCTGGATAATAATTATGGGAGAAAGCTAAGGACACTGAAGCACAGGTCAGAGGCTCCTATACTCAAGTGAATGTCTGAAAACCTGAGACATTTATTTTCCTCTCCTTTGTGGGAAATTAATATATATGTATACTTGTATCAGGGAGTTGCAGATTGTTATGGAGTGTTTAGAAGACTCACAAATTTGATCAGTCTTAAACTGTAAAACTAAAGTTTGCTAACTACATTCATTAGCAAAATATTTCTTGCAAATGGTGAGTTCTTACAAGATTTTTATGATCATTGCTGTTTATACAAAACTCTCACTTTTTAACAATTATATTCTAAATAATATATAATTTGTGATTATACATTTCCATAGATCTGAAGTTGAACATTTAGCACTGACAGCTATCTTGTTAAGTCTTATCCTTAGGGTCCAGCCTGAGAACTCATCAACCAGATGTTTTCCTTGCCTGCTCTTGCCTGATGGGTTTATGCTGTTACAGTCTTCTCTGCTACTTACTGATCATTTGTGATCAGGTCCTAAGCCAAGACAGGTGATTTCCAAAAAACAGCAACAAAGCTGGTCAAAGATCTAGAAAGCAAATCCTATGAGGAGAGGGTGAGGAAACTGGGATTCTATAGCCTGCAGAAAAGGAGGATCAGAAAAACTCTTATTGCTCTGAAACACCTATCTGAGGCTATGTGAAGGTGAGTGTTGGTCTCTTTTCCCAAGTGACAAGGAAATGGCCTTGAGTTGTGTCTTTACTAAAATGGTGGTAAGTGCTGGACAAGGCTATCCAGGGAAGTGATAGAAACACCATTTGTGGTGTGATGAATCCAGTGACTGGTGTGAGGCTATCTCTGACTACAGGCTGTTCAGAAGGCACAGGCAAGGAAGGAAGGGCAGAGACATGCTCTTTTCATCAAGACATGGATAGTGTAAAGAGCTCTCTGAAAAAGGGGATAAACAGGTTGAAAGCTTGTGGGTAAGAATCAGAGACTGAGGCAACAAGGGGAGCTTTGTGACTGGTGTCCACGACAATCTGCCTGCTGCTGAAGCCTCCTTACTCCAGCTCCAGGAAGTAACGTGCTTGCAGATACTTCAATCAGCCTTGTACCTGCTGAAAATATATCATAGCTAATCTTGGAATGCATGGAGGGTAACCTCTTACGTGAGGTAACAGACAGCCCTACAAGCAGGGATGTGATACCGTGGCTGATGATCCCCAGTGCAACTGAGATAATTGGTGATAACAGGAGTGGATGCAGCCTGGGCTGACCATAATCATACACTGGTGGAGTTTACAATCTTGAGGAATATGGGTCAAGCATAGGGCAAAATCAGGACCTTGAATTTTGGGAAAGAAAACTTCCACATGTTCTATTTTCTGGACTGTTTCTCAGACAAATAAGGGCAGCTATTGGGACAGATTTTTATATTAGTTGTGCATATTCTTTGGAGCTATTTGAACAAATATAATTATATACTAAAATTAAAATGGTCCCTTTTCCTTGACAATCTGAATTACCCTGGTAATTCATTACCAATTGCACTGCCTGCAATCAGAAAACAATACAAAATAACTCTTTCTAGTGATTAGTGTATAAAAGTCTCATGCAGGATGCAAATTAAAATGACGAGATGGATTACCTCTGGGATTACAAAATAGACTTGACAAAGCTACCAATTTGGATTTTCAGTGGTCCTTATGCCTCCATAATTGCACTTAATCTTTTTGGCCATTTTTATTTCCATATTGATGAGGTCTTAAGGATCATTCAGCTGAATAGTTAGCTTTCCCTGGAAAGAAAGAAACAGCTGAAGTGTCTTCACTCTATCTTTTCTAACAAGTTATTCTTTCAGTCTTGCTAATTAAACTCAACAGATTAAATCTTGCATCACACTAGGTTGTACTGCCTGACTACATAGGGATACCAATCCTCCCCTTCAACACATACTTGCCTCTCAGCTTGCTACAATTGCCCATATCAACAACCCAGTTCTAAAGACTTAGAGCAATTCTACAGGCTCATGAAAAAGGGTTATAAACCATGACAGCTCTACTGCAGCAAGAGTAGAGAGTGCTCCTATGTCCTGCTCAGGCATTGACCTCTCCTATTTAATGAATAAAAGCATATGTGCAGCGGAGTAGATCCCTCATATTTTCTTAAGCATTTCAGTACATATTTTGGGACTTGATTGATATATTCTCCAATTTAGTGAAACTCCAGAAATCTAAAGAAAGCGCCACCTAGATAAGGGACTGAAAGTGGACACATAGTTTCTCATTAACAGTAGCTTCCTATGTCTGACTTTGGCTTTTTCCCTGAGTTAAAAATTCTAAAGTTATATATATGTACTCTAATGAAGTATCCTTCCCTACTGATCTTCAGCGCTTCAGGTTGGAGGTGATGTTGATGATCCATAAGTTTTAAAATTTAGGTAGTCTGAATAGCAACTCAGCTAACATAATGCTCTGCTATTATCGTGTGTATGTTTAAATTCCTAAGGTGTCAAGAAGTATTACAGAATACTTGTCTTTATGTGCAATAAGAAGAAATTGTTATATTCTCCTATGCTAGGAATAATGTTTTTCTTAAGTATTATCAGGAAGATGCTAACTGTAATGAAAATAAGTTTGCTTTCTAGGAAGCTGAAAGCCTATTTTACCACACAGAAGTAATTTAATGCTAAAGAGAATTCAGAATCAGAGTTCTACTGATTTTCTGCACAATTTTCATTGCTAGTTTTGTCTTTGCAATTAAAAATAATGATGGACTGATATAAATATATTCAAAAGTAACAAGAAAATGAAGTATCAACTTATTATTATTCCTGAAATGGGAGAATAAACTAAGCTGGTAAAGCTTTATTCAAAAATTATTCAAAATTATTCAGTAATCAACAGTCTTTTACACTGAGCATGAGTTGCTAGTGACTGACAATGATAAATGATATTTATTTGTGTTATTCAGCTGATGATAATGTGCTATTCACATAGGAATAACTTTATCTAACCATTATATTTTCCAAGTTCTTTTGTTGTTTAACTATTATTTGTTAATGGATGGTTCCTGAATAGCACGCAAGAGTCACTGAACTTATTTTTTCTCCCAAATACAAAGAATGCAGAAGGCCTTTCACTTTTTTTTGTTCAAAAAGTGACCCTCTAGTGAAAATATTACAGATGTACAGTAAAGCATTCTTCTTTTTATGCCCTTTAAGATATACATGTTTTAGCTGCTGCTAAATGACATTGAAATGTGTCTTGAAGGAAAAAAGTATGCTGTGTGACCCAAACTTCCAGAGATGTAAATCAGAGGAATCCTCAGAATTCAAATTTTCTGTGTACAGGACCATTCAGTCTAAGGATGTGACATATCCTTTTTGCAGTAAGTAATTGATACAGCAACATTTTTGCTTGTTTTATTACTGAAGTCATTGACCTGTATGACATTTGAAATATTTACGTTCAAGTTAATCATAACTTTGAATAAGCTTATTATCTGCTAGCAATTCCACTTACTGTTGATTCTGTTATATCACTTCCTCTAATCTTAGCTGTCTAGTAATCCTTTGACTTCATGAAGAATCTCAGTTTTTTTCTGTGTTAATTCCAGGCCCTCGCTGAAACCAATGGTACAATATTTTAATAGGTTAATGTTCAAACAATATCTTTTTTATTTTCTTTCTGAATGGTATTCATTCTTTGTGTATATCTAAGAAAGATGACATCTTCTTTCTCCATTTTCAATTTTGAAATGTTTATCTTTTCCTCTGAAATTTTACCTGTGTGTATATTTTCTTTCCTCCATCCCTCTCCAGTTCACCTAAACACACACATTCAGGAATAAAACATATTAACAGTGTGTAGGGTTTTTTCTAAACTCCAACAAAACCAAATTTTATTCATGGAAAAAGTAGAAAGCCTATGAAGTTAATAGGTTCCCCATGATCTTTCAGAAGAATGCCTAGATTTTATTTGCTTAGCAGCTCCTGTTTTATTGTTTACCTCTTAGGCCCACAATATGAAGTAGAACAAAGACCTCAAAAAAGTTAATCATAAATTGTAAAATAATAGTTTTATATATCTTGCACTTCACTCCCTTTAATTTTAGCCACCTAAAAATTATGCCTGTAAGACTATGTCTGTACCACTGAATTAAAGATGATCTGCTATTCCCCAGACCTAAAATAAAATGTCAAATGGTTGGAATTCATGATACTTAAAGTCAGTATTCTTTGTGACAGATTTGCATTAAGATGGAAAAATTGAATAATCAAAACCAGTCAGGAAATTATTTAATAGTTAACAATATGAGAAAGACTTAAACAATATGAAAAATAAGTATTTAGTATTAAAATGTACTCCCTGTCCTGCTTTTGTTCCACAGCTAGTATGTACCTTAAGTAAACATCTGTTATGTAAACTCCTCCTACTACTAAGAGAGAGATACATATTTCTGTTGGTTTGTGGGTTTGGGGAGGATTGTAAAAAAGTTGGTATTTGAAAAAGAAAAGAAAAAACCTAGGCTTGACTTGAAGACTCAGGAGATACCACCTTTCCTGGCTGGCTGGAGGAGAGTCTACTGTGGTTCGCAGAGATGCATGCTGCCAGGAGTGAGCTTGAGTGTGCATTCACAAAAGGCTTGCCACAAGAAATACACACTATATGGACCCAGAAGGACATAAAAAAGGGTGGACAGACCTATTACAGGCATACCCACAAGCATAAATAGCACATATATAAAAATAAACATGAGCAACAGAAATTGGGCTAATCCTATTCCTCTTTAGGACTATCCACTAGTAAATTTGCATACCGGAATGTTTGCATACCACCACCAATTCACATGCTCAGCCACATTTACTGATCCTTCAGACAATGACTTTCAGATCATCCAGTTTCCATGCCCAGAGTTTGGGTGTTTCACCTGGTCTCCATCTTAGAGGTTATGTCTTTCCAAATGCTGACGTCCATCTCCTTCCCTGTTAATCCTGAAGTTTAGTAGTGAACCACTTACTGTACCCCAACACAAACAGAATAGAAAGTAATTAGGAATAGAGTCTGATAAGAGGATAGGATGGATTGTGAATCACTAGACTCATTATTAAATCAGCTTCTGTAAAAAACTTTGTTAAATGTAAGTATTTAACTGACATATTATTCTGTGTCTTCACAATGGTGACCAGTGTTCATCTGCAATCGCTTGTTTTACACAGCGATTGTACAGTTTTAAGATATCCACTGACCTAATATTTGGTATGGGAACAGCAATGAAATCCTTGACTCTCTCCAATTATGATTAATTTCTGTATGACAAAAAGAAAAATCATTGCAAGAATAACCTCCATTTTCCTATGTGTGAGTGATTGCACTGTAAATTCTCTTAGGTAGCTGACTTTTCCCTTCTGATTAAATGTGGTGGAGTGCCTTATGGATAAGGTGCAGTGTTCATCTGAATCTCAGGGACTTCTAAACATGACTTCTAATATGGATGAACTTAGTCTTCCAACACTGAATGATGTAATATACAGCTTCACAACATTCACACTTACAGTGGGTTGACCCTGGCTGGATGTCAGGCACCCACCAAAGTCACTCTCCCACTTCCCTTCACAACTGGACGAGGAAGTGAAAATATAAGGAAGGATTCATGGGTTGAGATAATGTCCTAAAGACATATCACTCACCAAATACCATCATGGACTCAAACTGGGGGTATCGAATTTATTACTAATAAAATCAGAGCAGGATATTGAGAAGTAAAAACAGATATTAAAACAACTTCACCCAACCACTCCTTCCCATTACAAATGAGTGTTTCGAGATCACTGAAACAATCACCAGGAAAAGTATCGGTAAAAACAGATTTCATATAAAAGTGACATATTGTCTGCTCAGAAGAGCTCAAAGGTTCTCATTTTGGACTGCTGTTTATAGGCTGCAAGAGGGTGGGCTTCGGTCATAACCATGTTTCTTCCTGGCCGAACTTTGGATCAACAACACTTTTTAAAAGTGTAAGCACAGGAATGTTATTCCATTCAGGCAAAAAAAATTAAAAAAAAAAAAAAAGCTTCCAAGGCTGTTAATTAAAAAAAAAAAAAAAACCCAAAAAAACCAAAAAAGAGCAGCTGTTGTTTCCAATAAACTCAAGAAGAGCTCAGCCCAGGTGCTGTTCATCAAGTGCCAGGCCTAATGAGCAGTTCTCAGATCATACTGTGAACGGCCTGAAAAGAAAGGGGAGTGGTGGGGAGGATACACTACTACACCTCCTTTTTAGGTCTGCCTTCTAACCCCAGAGGTGTAAGAAGACAGGCAACAGGGGTTACACCTGGTTCACCACACATAGCTTCTGTGCCGCTCAGGGAGGAGTCCTTCCCCTGCTAGAGCATGGATTCCCTACACCGTCACAAATTCTGACAAAAAATCTGCTCCAGGGTGGACTACTCTCTCCACAGGTAAGCAGCCCCCTGCCAGAAATCTGCTATGACATGTGCCTCCCATGAGTTCACAGCCTCCTCGCAGGCATCTACATATTCTAGAGTGGGTCCCCTCCATGGGCTGTGCGTGGATCTCTGCATCCCTGTGGTTCTCCATGGGCTGCAGGGTCACAGCTGCCTCACCATGGTCTGCAACACAGGCTAAAGGGGAATCTCAGCTCCAGCACCTGGAACATCTCTTTCCCCCACTTCTTCACTGCCCCCTGTATCTGCAGAGTTGTTCCTTTCACATGGCCAGTCTACTTTTCTCTGAGCAATTGCTTATTCACAATAATTTCTTTTTCTTCTTAAATATTTTATCAGAGGTGTTGCCATAATTTCTGATTGTCTCCAGCTTTGGCCAGTGACTGATCCACCTTGGTGTAGCAGCATAGCTGGCATTGGTTCTGCTGGACATGGAGAAAATTCCTAGCACCTTCTGTAGACCAAAACCTGGCTACGCAAACTCAATGCAGTACTCAAAGTCTGTCATTAGTTAACATATCATAAAACTCAAAGAGGCACAGGAGACAGATGGTCCACCTGCCAGTTCTGTCAGTTAATTCTGAAGAATATTATCAAGGTGGCTTTTGAGACCATGTGACAAATTTCTCTTAAAAAAATCTCTAAATTCTTCAAAGGGCAGCTCATGTCCTTTAAAAATCAGGAAATGGAAAAAATGCTTTATAACTCATAACTCTCAGATAAGCCACATGATACAGAAGACAACACCAAGCTTAAACATAAACATGACAATCTTTTTATACATTGTATTGAAATAGAATCAGGAAGACTATAGGAAAAAATAGGTTGGTGGGCAAAGTCCTTTTCTGTTGATCATTATAAATTTAACTCTCAGAAAATGTGGACTATTTAAAAGTTGAAGCTCACCTGTAAAATCAATATCAAAAGCAACAGGAACAGCAGAAATCAACACTTTTTAAAAATATTTTGATCATTTCTTAAGTATTAATTGATGGGCTTTCTGTTTGTATGTGTATATAAATATTAAAAAACCCCATCTCTTCCAGAAAAGATAATGAAAGTAGTCCAATAACAATAACTGATGTCTTGTGACACAGAATAAATTCGCATGTTTTCTAAGAAACCTTTTCTCTTGCATTTCATTATTTTAGATACAGCTCACTGAATCTCTCCTTTGTTGGTGGTTGTCATCTCTGCAGACTTACTTTAAATTCACTATAAGTACATCTCAAATACTCTTCATCAGATATAACTTCGCCTCTACTACTATGAAATCTTGATTCAGTCGTCTTGAATATAATAAAATCCTTCTTCCTTCCCTTCCTACTCTCTACTTTATCATAAAAAGCCCAACTGGCTTCAACATATGTAAGCCTTTTCACTCCAGGATATGATGTCAGTGACTGACAAAAAGGCTTCAAGGAGTAAAAGAACAGTTTTTCACTTCAACTTAAAAAGTAACAACTTAAATGAAAAAAATACTGAGTGAAATGATAAAAAAAATAAATCCACTTATGCACATACCCCCTGGATACTTGCCTTTTACATTTATTCCACATCTGAGTTAATCACATTTCTATTTGGAAAAGAAAAAACAACCCACACTGTTGTTCTGTGACAGTGTCTCATTGACTCTGTTTTTTCCCTCTTTCACATATAGGCTTATTAATTAATTCACATCTATATACATATTAGTTTCTGTACTTCATCTTTCCTAATTCAGCAATGCTGAGGTTATGCAGTTTCCTTTGATACTAGTTTTAGTCTTAGGAAAAAAAAAATCCTGTTTTGCAGATTAAACAGAGAGGTTTATTCAAATTAACCATTTTCCATGGATCTATCAAAGACTTTCAAAGACTTTTAAAAAGATATCCTTTCTTATGTCTGTTGCTATTTCATTTTGTGTTAATCTTGACCTAACAGGTTCTGTTGATTTAATTCTATGCAGTCAGAATAATATCATTACTTTAAAAAAAGACATAAAATATAAATTTTCTCATTTCTTTGATGAAAGAAAATATTTTGTGCATTTTCCCCCCTTTGACTGGCTTTACTACAGTGGAGAGGAAGGAAAACATAGCTTCCACTTACTACTGTGAGTACCATTTTTTCTCCACTTCTAGAGGTATAATTTCCAATAAAACTGTTATTTCCATATTTTTCTATCCTACTTACTCATTATATTTATTTGAAGCTGAAAGCTAACCTGTCTTGATCTGAACTGAAATATAAAATGTTTGTGATATTTTCTTTTTCCTAAATTTTATATCCAAATTTGGTTAATATCATCCATTTTTGTGCTTCACAGATACATAATTAGTCACTTAGTTCCCCATGGTTACATAACTACACTTTACAAAGGGTACTTATAATGGTATAGTATATGCAGTTTTGTCAGGAAAACTCCTAATTTCTTTGGCCAGGAATAAAGTCTTCAATTTTTCTTAAGACATATTTAAAATAATCTTAAAATTAACTTCTATCTTTTATTTGTAATTGTTTAAAGGGCAAATAGTTCTTATTTATTACTTATTCTGTAGAAAACCAAGGTACATTCCTTACACTTTCCTCTGACAGAAAGAAACTTCTCTTGCCAAGGTCAAACTATAGTAAATTGAAAACATATTATGAACCTTGAAAACCAGAATATTATTAAAATTCAAGTAACCTTCTAAAATGCAGGGGTATTATCACTCATCTCTCTTATAAAACATTTTTGATTAACAGGTTAAAGTAAGATGAAATGAGAAGTTCAGAGGTGTAATCATGTAATTATACTATGGTAGATGAGGTTTTGAAAGATTATGACTTTGTCTCACACATTTAGGTAGCTTATGTGTTGCAGAATGCCTCACACTGCTGCAGTTTGTGGTCCATATTAAAGATCTTTGTGGGCTATTTCAGACAGAAACAGCATAATTTAAAAAGCATAATTTATCCAAACTCAGAATTCTGGACTACTTAATTAAAGATGCTGAGTGTAAAGTAAATTTCATCCCTTAATTATTCCTTTTTCTGAGCTACATATTCAGATATTAGATATGCCCCAAAATAGTTATGGTTATGCTCCAAAATTGTGATAAATTCTCAGATTTCTATATCTAATACTTTTACACACTTACCTTTAGATTTTGTTTAGCAAAGTATATGGTTGACACATTAATTGTCTACTTCCTTACATCATTTTATTTAGTTCACCTACACTCAGATGAGCAAAATAAGGAAAATACCTAATGTTTTTCTAGCTATTTTTCTTCTTCATATAGGTGCTAAAAAATAATAATTGTAAAAATCCACTCATTAAAAAAGTTTGTTAAGGATAACAAAGTAAAGGAAAAGTCAAAGCCCTCTTTTAGTTTCCATATCGATTCCTACTTGATGCTGTATTTTTAAAATATATTTTATAATTTTTTTAATAAAATATATTTAGGAGAATGTAGTAATTAACAATTGGAGTACCTTTTGATGCATCTCTAATTTATTACTTCATACTTATGAAAGTACATACGCATACTCCAAGAATTACTAATTGTATTGATTTAATACTAGATCACAGGATTGGGCAACTATGACAATACACATGTCAACACACCAGTAGTCAAGGAAGGACTGGTCTGTAGCCTCTTGCAAGAGCCCAAGCCACACAATTTTGTGTCCCTGAACAGAATTCCCCCTAGGGTTTAAGACAAGTGACTGATATTGCTGCAAGGTCACTGCCTATAATATTTGAAACATCCTGGAGATGGGGGAACATTCTCATGACTGAAAAAGAACAAAGGTCATCTACACTAAGAGCCCAAAAGAAGACCTGGGAAACTACAGCCCATTAATTTTACGTCATTCCCTGGAAAAGTATTGTAAGGAGTCTTCCTAAAAACTAGTCCGAATCAAATGATTCAGGTGATAGGGAAAAGGGAGCATTATTTTACTAAAGGAAAATTATGCCTAACTGTTGTTATAGGATATGTGAAAGTATAATGTGAGCTATTGTTATTGTAAGGTAAAGAAGAGGGTAGTTTATTTTTTGACTCCAACTTTTATACTTCTTTAAAGGTGGTAGTGTATTGGCCCCACATTGGGTTACCTCTCTAAAGACATTGGATAAACTACTAGTATATTAAATTTCTCTACCCCCATGAAGGAGTGCAAAACAGTATGTTGTTTATAGAAACTGTGGGGGAAATTTCTCTAACAGAATGTAAACTCAGAAGGCTTTAGAAAATCTTAAGACTCAGGGCGACACCTAATTAATCTGATCAGGAAAGTATGGATGCTGGTTAGCTGGACTACAGCAAAATGTTCAACGCTGCTTCCCACAGCTTTGTCCTTGCGAAATTGGCAAGGTACAGACTGGATGGCTGGACAGTGATAGATTGGCAAAGTACAATGTTCTGCACCTGGGATGCCATAACCAATCAGCTCAATACAGGCTGGATCTGTGTGTATGTAACCTTGCTGAGAGGGACCTGGGGGTCCTGGTGAACCAGGTGAGCACAAGTCAGGAAATGGGATGCTGCAGCAACAAAAGGTGAGTCAGATGATGGGCTACATCTACAAGGATATTACTGGCAGAGAGAGAGAGACTCAACGCTTTTCAGGCCACACCTAAATTACCATCTCCAGTTCTGGTCCCCCCAGTTCAAGAAAGATGGAGACAGCTTTCAGAGGGTCCAAAGGGGGGCTGAGAAGGTTAACAAAAGGCTGGAGAACACTCTGGCAAGGAAAGACTGAAGGAACTGCCGCATTTCACCTTGTAGAAGAGAATCTTTAAGGGGAACCAGTACTTCAAACTTTCCTACGAAGAGGATGGTGACTCTCTTTTCACAAGGAGACATAGAGAGGACAATGAGTGATGGGTATAAGTTGCACTTGGAGAAGTTTCAGCTTGATAAAAAGTTTATAGTAAGAAAACAGTTGTTCACTTGGCCTTGCATGGGATATGGCAGTCTCCATCCCTGTAGGTTTTCAAAATACAGCAAGACAGGGAGCTAGGTAATCTCATGTTGGCTCCTTTTCCAGCAAAATACTGTACAGAGGGTCTCTTGAGGTCCCTTCCAACCTGAGCTGTTCTATGATTCTGTGATTCAATGAAGTAGAAACCAAATAAACCCAGACATTTCTAAAAGACAAATTGTTTCAATCAAGTGCTTATTTCTTACAATTAATCACATTGAAGACACCTAGAGCCATTTCTCAGATTTGAGAGTTTTGGGGTTTTGTTGTGATTGGGTTTTTTTTTTGTTGTTGTTGTTGTTGGTTTTGTTTTTTTTTTTGTTGTTGTGTTGTTTTGGTTTGATTTCATTTGAGGGTTTTTTTGGTTTTTGTTTAGTTTCAGGAGATATCTATTCTTTTGGCATTAAACTCTTTTACACTTTGTATTTAGTGGACAAACAGGAGAATCCTAAAGGAACTTCTTAAGCTGACCATATGTTTATGTTTGAAAGGGCAGATTGCTATCAAAGTTTCATTTATATATGTCATCTGGAAACCCATGCCAAGACATCTAATGCCATTGAAAGGCCTCAGCACCACCTGGCTGCTGCTTTAAGGAGTATCACACTTCTACACTTCCCATGTCTCTGAAACACTCTTGTGCATGTGTCTGATGCCTTAGGGTTCCCCAGGTGGACCTGCTTTAGTGTGGGCAGAGGGAGGCCTGTGCTCTCCTGCAGGTAGGAACTATCGGCATCTGTGTTTGCTCAGTTCTTGGGCTGACTATCACCCATATGAATCTATGCCCCAACCAATCCCAGGTTTACTAAATCATTTAATTACGTATGTATTTTTCCTTACTCTAGGTGTTTGGTAAAATTTCCATAGATTTGTTTCGATTTTACATGAATAAAAATAGGCACGCAAATTTAATATACAGTACATATTGTAAGAGTAGTACTTGAAGCTCATAATTACTAAGGAATATTTATTAATTACTTCCATTCATATCTTTAGGCTTAAAAAACAATAAATATGTTTTGGTGATAGTGATGGCTTATATTATTACATGAAGAAGATAGTATTGAATAGAATTAGAAAGATGATTAATTTTCTTAAACACCTTTAAAAGACTTTTTTTCTTCTGGGTTTACCTTTTTTTTTTTTTCATGATGAAAAAGGGAAAAATATGAGGTGCTGCATTGAACAGGTGCTGTGAAAAATGAAATCAAAATATATAATGTTATTTAATAAGTAGGAAACCATGTTACTTTGAGATTTGCCAGATGTTCCTGATATATTTAATTTAACAAATTCTGTTATACTGATTGCCTATGGTATTAAGCTTTGGAGAATTACAGTATTTGCTGTAGTCCAATCCCTTAGGTAAATATTTAAAGCAGAATCAAAGAGGAAAAGAAAATATTATATCCAATATGTACAAAACAACAATAAAAAAATAATCAGCAGTAAGATATCAAGAAGATGAAGGAAAGAAGATAATAGAATAAGGTAATGAGTGAACAGAAGTTTCAAGAATGTCTTGGTGACAGCACAAAAGGTATATTGCTTAAAAACTATCTAATGGGAACTGTGCATCTGTGCATCTGTGCATATGAACATGCTTGCTGGTGCAAGAATAATATCCCATAGTTCTGATTTGCATCTTTTTTATCACTTTGAATACAATTTAAAGATTACTGGTACAATAAATACACCTTAATCAATAAACACCTTAATAAAATAAATACCTTAATCATTTTGTCCTTTGTTTTAGTGCAATATTGCTAATGTCTGAATGCTAATATGTCTGAAATTACAGTATGAAATTTAATTGAATGCATCTTGGGATAGTATGGTTATTTACTGTTACCATAGCTAAATACACACTAAATACTGTATCAATGTACTTTAAAAAGGCACAACATTTTCTTTTATTTCCAAAGTATTTATGCGATGAGTTTCAAGCCTTATAGGGAACTATCAAGTTATGAATGCAGGTAATAATAAGAGCTTTCACGACAAACCTAGGTCAAACCACTTTCATTAAAGTTTTATCAAGTCAATAGCTAACAAGCAAACAGAAATAAGTTTCATTCAAGATCTATTGAAATTTGTGTTACATCAGTGTTAGTAATGTTCATTCCCTCTATCTAATCATAATTTAGCAACAATTCTAGGCATCTCCCTTTGGTAACAACAGGTAGGAACTATGACAAACTGTGCTGTGCATATACAGCTTATCTCCAGAACTATTCCTTTGAAATACCTTCATATATGTATTATATCTACCTACTTTTTGCCTTATTATTCTTCAGTTTAAACCACACTTAGAAATGTTCGATGACATTTACGTTATTACTCTTAGTTTCTTGAAAGAAAGTTACCTTTCAATAGGAATCATAGAGCAATGATCCAGAATCAAATATTCACATTGAAGTTTAAAGGAGTTAAGAGCAAATTATATGTTCTTTCTGGTACTTTATTTTAAAGGAAAATCTTCAGCTGATCAGAAATAACATAAAATGCAATTCGCCAATAATTTTTAGCCTATATATTCAGCATGGGGGAAATAAATACGAAAAGAAGAATTTTAAAAACACAGATACCTTTATAAAACTAATGTGTTTTTCTTACTTTGATGACACTTTAGAAGGGATTTTTGTTCATGTTTTTTGAGTGATTTTGTTGCGTAAATAGTTTTAATAAATACCTTCAAAAATTCTGCATCAGCTTACATCTTAGCAAAATTAAAAAGAGTTATTTAAATGTTTCATTAGGTAAAATATTTTTGTATACATTAACATTGTACTGTTTCCAAAATATGCATTCTGTCTCCAAAAAATAAAGTGCACAATTCAGTCTAAAGGCAATTAGTGAAAGGTTAGCAAGTGCTAAGATGTGTCTGTTTATTTGTTTATTTATTCTGCATAGCTCAGAATTCAGGTCAGAAACAGCTGAACACAAGCTCCTGGTGTTGTGGAAAATCAAGTCAGGTCTGAATGCAATTAGTAATTCAATTGAATGCATTGGATTGACTTTTTTCATTTCAACTACCCTCTTATTCCTGATGGAAAGTTCTTTTCTTGACACAGATGAATTTTCCTTCAAATATCTTTGAAATATAGGACTATTATGTAAATTCAAAGTAATAAAGAATGACAGAAGATGCTAGGAAAACATTTAGCACAAAGCCAGCTATGGAAATGTATGTGAAAATGTATAGATAAATGATTTATGTTTTAATTGGGAGAGGAAAAAAAAGAACTTCTAGGAAAACCTTAGATATTCATCACTTGATGTAATATTTCTAATATCAGCTGGCAAGAGTGATATTGATTTCTGCCACTAAAATCAGAACTACAACTGCAAATCACTGTATAACTAATAAGACAAATATATTTTGGTGTACATTTTGAAAGTCTTGCAAAGTACAAAAAAATGTTGTGATAAAAAAAATGAAAGCAGTCAACTGAATTTTTTTTCCTTGAATACATCACTGTAGGCATCTTTTAATAACACACAAGGGAAATCTCCAGAGGGCAGGTGATGTAAGTTTGTCTTGATTACTTTCTTTTAATGCATATGTAACAACTTCAGAAAACCAATATAGGTTGGTATGTATATTGATAGAACCTTGAAGAACTTCAGCCAGTTGTTTTTCAGCATTTCTTCATAAAGAGACAGGGAGAAAATATTTAGTGAATTTTTGTGTTTCCCCTTGAAATTTGAAAGAATAAAATAAAAATATTCAAACAAGTAAACTCCAATTATTTTCTGAATATACAGGAGGTAGTTTTGAGAATGCAGGATCAGCTTACATTCATGTTTCTCCCATCATAGTCAATTAATTGCAATCTTTATAAAAAGATCTGAGGAACGAATGCTCTGCGACACACTTCCTCCTTATTTAAACAGTTAAAACTGTAAAACTTAAAGAAAAAATCTGTTCATCAATAAACACTTTGAAAATACTTCCATTGTTTGGATTCTTTTTCTGACATGCTGCTTTCTTGCATATTTTTTTTGTTTTCAACTTCTGTTTCTTTTATCTTATATTTTACTTCAGCTTTTCCTTCTATATTCAAGAAAACTTGTTTGACACTAGCTATGAAGCAGCAATGTTATTGAGGTGTGGTCAGTTCATCAAGAGGCAAGAGGAAGCACTCCTCTGAAGTGACTGTCACCTATGAATAAGAACTTGTTTGAGCTGGTACACCTCCGAAATTACTGCAGCCTGTAAGGAACCAATCCTACAGCATAGGAAAAATGCAAAAAAGGAGAAGACACAAAAAGAAATGGTGTCCTGACCCACTGTGCTGCAGATACTGAGAGAGTTGTTTGCAGTGAAGCAGAACCTGGGAGTGAAGCTAAGCCTGGAAAAGCAGCAAAAAAAAAGTGTTTTATTGTTTGTCTTCTTTGTTTCCCAGTACTCAGATCACTAATCATTTATGGCAATCGACAATAAATTAAATTACTTTTCTCTTTTGCCCATGACACCAATTGTTAAGTGTTCTCTCTGTTTGGTCTCCAAACACAAGTTTTTCATGTCAGTTTCCTGTGGAGAAGGACAAGTGGAAGAGTGGCTAGATGGAATACACTAGTGGAAAGCTTAGCCTGCTATGAGTGAGACTGAACTGATGAGAGAAGTAAGGGAAAGTTAAAATCAGTTCCCCAAAAATCTACATAAACGTCATTAGGAAAAAGAATAAAAGTTAAAACAAATGCATATCAGGAGTTCACTGTGTACAGAGCAAAATGGATGAAGCTTATAAAAATAAATAAGAGCATAAGAGAAGAACACAAGACCTTTTGATATGGAGCTAAAAAAAAAATACTGAGATACAGAGGTGAAAAAACAGGACAGGTTAGGGTCAATCTTTGAATCTTTTCTCTTAGTGGGATTCTTCATGTTTTCCATATCAGTAACCTTTTATAATCATTAAGTTATGCTTGTATTTTACAGAAGGTGAAGATAAGGAGCAGGCTCCAGCCTGGTAAAAGTCACTTTATTGTTACTGGTAGGAGGCCAGAGACATTACCACAAGGTCTCAGGGTTTGCCTGAGCTTGTACTGGGCTGAGCCGGTTCCAGCCTGTAGCAGCTCTCATGTACTGTGCATGCTATTGTAACACGGATGTGGCTGTGTATTTTCTGTGTAATATTCTGTCTCTGGTTAATAGCAGGGCACCAATGCCCCGGGCTATTCTGAAGGCGTCTACTTTGCACCTTTAGATGGATCCCATGAGTAGGAATATTATTGTTGCAGGAATCATTTAAGAAGAAAAGCAAGCTAACTATAAGACTAGGGAAGAAGACTCTACTACTGTGGGCAAAAAATTCCTCCCAGCAAGGAAATGGTAGTGCTGCTGAATCGGAATTTCTGCATCTACCTCACTTCCTGAGGAAAACCAAAAGTGCTGACTTTAGGACCAGAAGGGACTATGAAGTACTACTCAAGGAAAGAGGAAGATACTGGGGAAGTTCTGACAGTAATTTTTGCCTTTTCTTATGTTTTTTTTTTTTCCTATACTAATTAGGCAAATGTAGACAATTAGAGAATTCTAGAACATTAAACATTAATTTGACTATCCACTTTAAAAACCTATGTTTGTGTAACAAATACCCTCTTACCCATAATCTCATTTTAAAAATAAGTGAGTAAAAACGTTAGTAATAAAATCCACCTGTAGATAGTTTATGGTGTATATAAAACCTCTGTAGAACAAAGAAACATAGAAACCAGCCTTCTAAGAAGTGTGGTTATTTTATTGGGAGATCACACCAAGTTTTCTATAAATTATTACATGTGTGTATGTATATGTTTACATATATATATCTGCAAAAACTGGATTTTTTACTCTAAGGGAAAAAAATTAACTCTTCTATGTAGTTGTTGTGACTAGCTCACATAATAAACAGAGAAAAGCTACTAAAAGTGTCTTTCTGTTATTCATTCTTGAAATGTAAAATTGATTAATATTAATCCTATTGATTATGTGCACTTATTTAGAGTTTTATTTTATGAACTAAACTGCATTAAAGTTATATTAAAATAGTTGTCTAGTAGTGATTTTGTCAATAATTAAATGTTTGTAGCTGTCCATGGGAAATTATTGCTGATTATTGAAAGCAGACTCTATTGAATTTTACTCTCCCAGTGGATTTCTGAGCCTGTGCAATTTCTCTTTCATAAAAAATCAAGTTGATTTGGAAATTGCAAAATATGTTTTTGTTTCTTAATGACTAGGATTTTTGAGTTTTAAATATACTGTCTGTGAAAAATATTTCATCCTTCTGGAAAGATCAGTTCATTGAGATGAAACTAAAGTTTTAGATAAAATGTTGAGACTGAATTTTCTGAAGCTTTCATAACCACAAATACTATATAATAATGCTTGATCTTGTATTTATGTATGAATGTATTATTCAAGATGCAAAATTTCTTCAAGAGCAATAATTGCAAAATTTTCTTCATCTTCATTTTTTTTTTTTTAATTCTGGCTTATTTCTGAAATATTTAGTTGGGGATTTAAATAATAGAATATTCCTTAGGCTTAATTAGGTTAGCTGAGATTCAGATTGTTTAATGTTTTCCTATCTGAAGGTAACTGAGCTAACACTCAAAACTGTAGAGAACTGTTCAACAAAAACCAGCAGATCTGGTTATGATTTGGAAGGTTTGAAAGAGGATAGAGGATAAAAGGCTTCATAGAATTTGCCTCACTAAGAACATTTCAAGTGTACTTAAACTAAAGAAGATATATTTTTAAAGAAAGTAGCTTTCCTATCAAGTTATGGTTTAAACATTAATATTTTCAAACTTTATTATTAATAAGATCTTCTCTGATAAGAAAAATGAAAAATGTTTCAGAGACTATTTGGCTAAGTCCAAGATCTTCTTGCACACTCATGAATTCAGTGGGATTTTCAACATATGAAGGTATTCTTACTCTCTTTCTGTAGCATCAGTGACTACATATTTTATCTCTGTTCTTTTCCCATGTATTTTATTTATATATACCATTTAGCATCTCCAGTGCCTCACACATATTACATTAGTCATTTTTTTTGACTACAGTGAGAAGACTGTATTTATATAAGACTTTCAGCCAAATTATTTCAAATTTGTGTAAGTTTAATTCTTCATAATTTTAAATTATAGTTTATGACATCCAAGACCCCTTTTAAGTGCTGGTATTTTAAATATTTTCCATAGAGTGTTCTTGCATCCTTCCATTTCCTTCTTTCTCTTTCAGTGACAATGTCATAGGTTTTCTCCTTCAAATTTAATCTCTTTGTCTTTTAGGCAAAGATAAAACAATCTTTATTGGTGATCAATTACTAATCACAGAATAAAATCTAAAGGGTTTACTTTACAATAAGAACATTGCCAACTTTTATTGCTTGTGTCTAAAGCAAACCTATGGAAACAAGGAATAAAAGACATATTCTATTACAAGTCCAAAAGAGCAAGCACATAATGAATAAATCAATAGAATAATCAATAGACTCAGAAAAGGATGAAACAGAGGGTAAGTTAGTCACGATTAGCAAGCAGATGACAGTTCATAACAGCATCTCTAAACAAAACACTGTCAGTTTTCTGTATATTTTGTGAAGGAACAAATCTGATAGTTGAATGAATATAAACATAAAGAGAACAAAAGTAATGGCTTAAGTGACTGAGGACATGGGATAAGAACATTTAAAGTTGACTAAACCCACACATGACACTTTAAATTATAAGTATCTTTTATATGATTGAGGAGAAGCGCAGTGGAGAATATTTCATCTGATTTTATCATGATTAAAATTGTAGGCTTATTTGTAGTGTCATAAAACTGGTCATTCTAGAAAACTAAGCATACTCAGCAGATAAAATTAGAAAAAGTATGTCCACAAATTTAATAGAATTCCAGCTAATTCTGGGAGAAAAACCTGCCACTTTTAAACACTTTTTTCCTTATGCACATCTTGCACATCATTATAGATTGAATCCCTGAAGTCTTGTGTTTTGATTTGGTTTTCTTAATATACATGTAATACTAAATGTACTTATCATACAAGTATTATCAGAGTGAATTAGCTATTATTGATATGATTTTAAACTCATGCTGAACTCTATTTCCTTCATTAAAAAATATATTTTCCTTTTTTAAGTGTTACCATAGATCTCTAACTCTTGGAGAACCTCTTTATTCTTAATCATAAAAGGGAAAAAGAATTTGTTTTACATACAGTGAAACTAATACAGGAGAAAAAAAATGATGTGATATTTTTGTGTTAATATTTTACATGTATCATGGTGGAATAGCACCACACTGCCTCTATTCGATGAAGCAGATTTTTATGAAAGAGCATAATACATCAGAAAGAAATATTTCTGTCAACTGCACGGCTGCTTTCTTTCTATTCCAAAGAAAACTTTCATTTGTATTGCTTGTCCCCCAAACATAGCACTCTCTGTACACAGTGCGTTAATTCTGCAGATATTGAACTCTTTCATAAACCAGTACTCTCCCTGTTGCATCCAGCTGTATGAATTTTCCTTCTCTCTGGCTTCTTTCCTCTGCCATCGTTCTGCTTCTGTTGTTAGCTCTCTGTTTTTCTGGCCTTTACACTTTCTTATTTTCCTGAAGAGAAACGTTGGTCAACACTGCAGGTAATTTTAGATTCATTTTTTGAAACCTCAGACCCCATATTCCCAAACTGGTATTACGATTATCTCAAGTCAGCAGTATGTGGCAGAATGTGTGGCTTGCTGTATACCTTTTTCAGTGCCTATAGTCAGGCAAATTTCCAGTGCTTGCTATGTGCCCCTGTCAATAACTGCAAGCAGTTATTGCAGACTCAGAATGTATATGCTGGCTTTGGCTGGGGGAGAGTTAATTTTTTTTTCACAGTGGCTGGTATGGAGCTGTGTTTTTGATTTTTGCTGAACACAAGTTTGATAATACAGAGATGTGTTTGTTATTGCTGAGCAGGGCTTACGTGGAGCCAAGGCCTTTTCTGCTTTTTCTGCTATCACACCAGCAAAGGGCTGGGGGTGCGTAGGATTCTGGGAGAAGACACAGCTGGGACAGGTGACCCCAATTGACCAGAGGGGTGTTCCAGACCATTTGACATCATGTCGAATATATAAAAGTGGGGAAAGAAGGAAGCAGTGCGGATGTTTGGAGTGATGATGTTTCTCTTGCCAAATCACCATTACCTGGGATGGGTCTCTGCTTTCCTGGAGATGGCTGAACAGCTTCCTGCCCATGGGAAGTGGTGAATTAATTCCTTGCTTTGCTTGTGTGCTGCTTTTGCTTTTCCTGTTAAACTGTCTTTATCTCAACTAATGAGCTTTCTGTCTTTTACCCTTCAGGTTCTCTCCTCAATCCATTCCCACTGGTGTGGAATTGAGCAAGTGGCTGCATGGAGCTTGGTTGCTGGCTTGGGTTAAACCATGAGAATATGTTATATTTTTTCCTTTGTGTATTCATGTTGATCTTTAAATTAATGTATAGCTTAGGGTTTAGTTAACAATGGATCTGCCAAATGTTGAGTGTTTCTTCTTTTTGACAGAAATTCACAGCTTTTACATGGGACTGAACAGTAAGAAACATTGATCTCTATGGCGTGTCATGGTATTTGAATTCTACCAGAAAACAAACAAATAAAAATGCAAAATAAAAACAAACTCAATACAGCCTCCATATTTAGAGAGATTTCCAGTAAAACTGAGTATACTGTAGAATGGTGAAAATTAGTAGGTAAATGTTTTCAACCTGTTTTGAGATCTGCAGATGTAAGAGTAAGAATATGAGCACAAACTGTTAGGATAAGCTTTCCACAACACAAGATTGAAATATTTTGAGGGATAATCTCTATTCCCTGACTGGAACTGTCAGGAAATATAGAAACGCATATAGAAATAGTATTTTCTAAATTTTCCTGGAAATAAGGCAGTTGATTCATTTTAGGTTTCATGACAAATTTATTAATGTTATGCACAGATCAGAATTAATCATAGCCTTGAAATATTCATTTGTATAAATAGATACAAATTTTGTGTTCCAGAACTTCTGGATATTACTAACTAGAAAAACACCAAATTATGGATATTCTGGTAAAATTGCAAATAGTTTTGACAACATGATTTTTACACAGGAAGTATGAATGCATTTGTCTAAATTATAGATGGTTTTTTTTCAGATACAGCTGTCACAGATTCAGCACAGTAGTTTCTCCTTTGCTACATAATATCTGGATGTTTGAAGTCCCAACACCCCTTGCTCTCAGAAAATTTATTCCACCCCAGCCAAAACCAGCAGTTTGCCAATGTCACTCTTTTTAATCTGTTGTGCAAATAAGACCATAAAGAAGCTTAAATTACAAATTATTTTGTTTATTTGTGTTTTCCCTTAAGCACTTTAGAGCAAGCATGCTTGTGAGAGTGATTGCTAAGTTACATGTACTTTCTTAGTCTTGAAATATAACTAAGCTGAATGATTCCCTTTATGTGGATAAATTTCAGCTAGTGGAACTCCAGCTAACGGACTCATTACAATAAGAATTAAGCCACAATATCCTTCTAAGGAAAAATAACTAATCAACCAACAAACAAAAAAACCTACCAACAGCAAGAAGAAATCCAGACTAAGGAAAGGAATTACATCATTAATGCCTTGCAATAAAAATAGCTATGTACTCATTCTGTTTCTTGTGTTTATTACCATCTGATTTCAGAGCAGCTATCAGAAAAGTTCACATCAATGACAGTCAACATCCAGGGCAGTGTCAGAAACTGCAGATATGATACCCAGTAGAAGAACTGACTGAGACATGAATCTATAGAGATAGATCTGCAAAAAATACCTCGGTAATGACTATTCAAAAGTGCAACCAAAAGGTGAGTTGGCAATTAGTATGTTACAAACAAACCTTCCTTACAAAGAGGAGTCATTCCATAGGGTAAAAATGGCAGACAGGAGGAATTCTATTTCTTTTTTTCCCTTTTCTTTCTTTCTTTCTTTCTTTCTTTCTTTCTTTCTTTCTTTCTTT